>CM062232.1:7991346-8613015 GCA_031216185.1 Syzygium aqueum
CTCGATTTGTCGTTCACTTGCCACTGCCGGCTCGATGTGGAATGCAGTTAAACTATATGATCCTATGACTATATGTTATGCGATCTTAATATTTTTGTTTAGGGGTTAAAATTTAATCCCTAATTTTCTATGCAAATTACGACTAAATGGTCTCCAAAATTTAGGTGTCAACATTTATAAAATACTGAATTTTATGAATGTACTCGTAGTTGATTCTCATCCGAAACTGATTATTCCTAGGATGCTAACCATTAGGGAGAGGCTAATAGGGGAATTAAATTCGTACGACTAAATAAAAATTCGATCGTGAATTGACTTTCGACCATTAAATCGTCGAGGTGATATTTTGAGCCACTATTGGCCGATCTAAGGATAGTCAGGGGGTCGGCTTGCCACTGTCACAGTAGTGGATCGCGGGTGATTCCGTTGGACCACGAAATGAATTGACGAACGATCCTGAACCTATACCGAATGATCGTACCCCTCGAATCTAATAATTGATCCTCGCGATTTTATTACCAACCAAAGTCATTACGATCTGAATAAATTTGCACGTGACCTGAGTTATTGTCAATCACGAGTCGTATATGCGAATTTTCCCAAAAAAGTCGCCCGTTAGCCTAAGAAACGCTCGAGTTGCGTTTAATAGAATTTAATTATTTAATTTAGCTCAAATTGGACATCGGAGAATTAGGAAGTCACAACGGAATGTTAGGACGATGTTGTGGAAGACACGTGCGATTTTTGGGTGTGCTCGAATCCTTCAGAAAAATTCAATTTGGGCAAGAAACGGAGAATCGGACCATTTTACCTTGAGAATTAACAAAGGGCATGTTTTATGGACAAAGGGCATTTTGGTCATTTTGCCTTAACTTTTTGATTGGACAATTTTGCCCTTGGATTTTTTGAGAAATTACAAGTATACCCTTGGATATTTTTGGTAAGATTCGATCTGGGCCGTCGATTTCAAGATAAGATCTAATCTGGACCATCGGATCAAAAAGATTAGAGAAGGGTATTTTGGTAAATTGCCAAGATTGGTCTAATTTGCACTATTTAGTCAAGACCAAGGCCATTTCTCTCTCTCCTCATCTCTCTCTCCCACGTGAAATCCCCCCTCCTTTTGCCGTGAAGCCCCTCCACCTTGGACACACACACACACTCTCTCTCTCTCTCCTTGCCGATTGCTGCCCAAGCCATCGTTGACATCACCACCGTCTGTACGCCCGCCGGATCGCTGTCGCCCCACCACCGAGCCTCACGCCACCCCTCATCCCGTTGTTTTTTTCTCTCTCTCACACTCTCGGTCTTCCCCTTGGCAGTGAGCTCCATCGGCCACCGCCCAAGCCGCCGCTCGCCGATCGCCACCGCCAAGCTGCGCCGCCATCCCCGATTAAGTGCAGCCGATTTCCGTTCTAGCCATGATAGTCTAGAACGCGGGTAAGTCGCGCTCTAAACCCAATTTAGGTTTTCGGGTATCGACGGGCGATTTTGAGTGAAACTGGGAATAGATTAAGTGCGGAATGGCATAATTTAAGAGTGGAATTAGGTGGCGGGCCTTAGGATTGAACTCGGAAAATTTTTATTGAAAATTTGAGAATAACAGTGGGCTGTGGACTACTGATTATGGGGCTGTGATGGGCTGATCATGTCGCAAGTTGGATTTTTAGAATCGAGAATTTATGGCGAGAAAGTCTCGTGAAGGATTGGAATCGATTCGGGACCATTTGGTTAGAGAAAAATAGCAATTTCCATGTTTTTCGTGCGTTAGAATTATGACCGAGTGTGGTGTTGGAAATTGAGTGTGTGATTGTGTAATTGGTTGACTTAATTATGCTTGTTGGGTGTACGCGTGGGCCAGATTATTTTAATTATTATTATTGGCCTTGTCAAATGTTGATTGTGCATGGATTTGGTGTAATTAATGCATGCACGGGCCACATGCGAAGGGCCAATTGTATGTGACAAATGCTTGTTGAGCATGTGCATAAGTAAGAAAGTGAATATGAGATGGCATGGGTGATCGTGGAATTCGTGCCGTCCTGAGGTGTGTACTTCAACGCGGGACGATACTCGGTATTACCGGAGGACTGCCAGCCTGAGGCGTGTACTTCAACATGGGTTGCGCAATAGGTGGTAGGTGTTGAGCCTGAGGCGTGTATTTCAACGCGGGAAAGAAACATGGCCTGAGGCGTGTACGTTAACGCGGGCCTTGAAGTGTTGTGAAAAGTGGTCGCAGTGTGCCTGAGGCGTGTACTTCAACGCGGGTCACTGGTGAGGAATGTGGAAAAAGAAATGATGAGAATGAAACGAATGTTTATGACGAGAGTTGTGCCTGCTAGTTATTGCGTGTGTGTGATTGTGTTGTTTGTGTAATTGTTTGGAGGTACGTGTTAGCCTAGGTGGGGTTTAGAGGGCGAACTTACTGAGAAGTGTTCTCACGGTTGTTTCAACCAACAATTTCAGAACCCCGGCAAGACTCATGAATCCTCCACCACTGCCACCGGCACGTTTTGGGGTACCAGTGCACATCGAGAACGACATTGCTGAATTTCTTATGCCAGATAACGTGACCTGGATTAGGTATACTACAACTATTTTTGTAGAAATAGGACTACCATTATGGAAGACCCACGTATATACAGCCTGGTTCTTTCAGGATGTTGACGGGGATCAATTCGAGCCTGTTAGGGGTTTTGATGTCCCGTTTGACTTAGTTGGTGATTGGGACCCGTTCGCAGTATCCCCTATTGATGGTGAGTTGACCAGCATGGAGACTAGTTTAGCCCAGTCAGGAATGCATCTGGCATCGCCCACGCAAGCATCGTCAGAGGCTGAGCATGAACCAGAACCCGAAGCATCTCAAGCTGAGGACAAACCGATGGACATAGACCTAGAACCAATTTCCGAAGAGGAACCAGAAGGGGTAGAGCCCGAAGTAGAACCTGCGATTGAGTCTGACGAGTCTGAGGAGCCTGAGGGAGAACCAAAGTACATACTCCTTTTTAGCAGTACATAGATCCTAATTATGTGCTCGAGGTTAATTTCTTTGATTTTCTAGCTGAGGAGTATCAAAATGCACTTCCAGCCGAGTCGAGTGACATTGATCATCCGATTGAGATTAAAGCCGAGCCAGAGTCCTCTGATGAGCAGGCCATTTAGGGAAGTTCAAAGAGCTCGGATTCAGAGGACGATGAGTCACACTCAGAGTGGATGCCGAGTAAAGCGGCGTAGGGGTTAACTTTAGGGGTTTAGGATGGTAGGTTTTTGGAAAGTACCATTTTTGGAGATAGAATACCAGATCACTAATCTTTTTTGTGTATCGGTGGTTTTTAATACGGTGTGCAAGTGTTTATGGCGATTGTATATTGTAAATATTTTTATGGTTGGAGGATGGAAATGTATATGTGTATATTCTCCTCGATTGTTTTCCCCAGTTTTAAATTGTCCGGGTTAATTGTGGTATCCGCTGTGGATGTAAATCTCTTATGGTTGTTTGAGGTCGGCGATACCCTGGGACATCGCATTACTCGACCAGCTACAGGATGTCGCGGGCTCGACGGGGGTACGGGGCATGACATCCACTGCAAAAAGAACTGACACATAAAGCCAAAATGTCCTCTTCTCAAAAAGAACAAAGAAAAGTATGAACAATATAAAAAGGTTTTCAAAGCTGAAACGTGGAGTGATTCGGATGATGATGAGAGCGAACAAGAATATGCCAATATCTGCTTGATGGCAAATTTAGACTCAGAATCAAGTTCTGATGAAGAAGACGAAGTAAGTAATTCCAAAGTTCCTAAAGCAGTTGCTAATTATATTGATGAGTTAGTCTCTCTTAACAAAATTGCTTTAAAAAAGATTTTTGTATTGAAGAAGGAAATTTTAACCTTAAAAAATGCGACTCAAAACAAAAAAAATTGATGAGTCAATTGCATATGTAAATGAATGTTTAAAAAAGGAAAACAATCTTTTAAAACAGCAAGATATCTCACAAAAAGATAAGATTGATTTTTTTTGAAAAAAGAAATTAATCTTATCAAGAAGAATAAAGAATTTCTTGAAAATGATTTATTGAAAAAGGAGATTTCTGATCTGAAAAATTTTTCTAAGAAAAGTTTTGATCGTATCTCTAATGAAAAAGAACTTTTGAAAAATGAAATTTCTAATATAACCAAAAAATTCTCAATGGGTTCAAAAAATCTTCAACATATTTTGTCAATTCAAATTCCCTATTATAATAAATCAGGTTTGGGTTTTGAGAAAAATGCTAAATTGAAAAATGCTTTTCCCAATGTCAAAGAAATACTAAAGAAAAGACCCCTCAAATTTGTGTATCAAAATCACTTTTAAAAGCAATTTGTGAAATTCGATGGTCAAACTTCCTATAAGTGCTGAAATTGTGGTGATTCAAATTACTTTAAGAGTGACTGTCCTAAAGTTTAGAAACCTATTCAAAGAGATATTCTGAGAATGATTGATCCTAACCAAAGCAGACCCAAGAAAATATGGGTACCAAAAAGAAAGTGAGTTACTAATCTTTTGCAAGTACCAAAGAAAAGAAAGAACAAGTGATACCTTGACAACAGTTGCTTGAGACACATAACCGGAGACCCTCTGAAATTTATCCAGTTAGAGAGAATTAAAGGAGGAAGTGTATCATTTGGAGGCAACAACAAAGGAAAAATAATTAGCAAGGGAACTGGCAGAATAAAAAATCTCATTATCAACGAAGTCTCACTAGTTGAAGGTTTGAACTTCAATTTAATTAGCATTAGTCAATTATGTGATATTGGTTATAGAATCACTTTTCAAGAAAACAAATGTTCCGGGATATGTAAAGACAACATGCAATCATTTACAGGTCAAAGACATGGGAACATTTACCTACTACATATAAAATCTAACGACTTGCAATATCTCGTTTCCATAAAAGAAGAATCTGATTAGTGACACAAGAAGCTCGGACATGACAGTGTCAAGTTGATTTCCAAAATAGCTTAAAAGAAACTTGTCAAAGGACTACCACAACGAAAATTCAAGAGCACTAAGTTATGTTCAGCTTGCTCTAAAGGTAAACAGGTTAGAAGTTCATTTAAATCAATAAATTATGTCAGCACTAACCGAGCTTTGCAGCTGCTTCATATGGACATTTTTGGACCTACTCAAACTCTAAGTCTTGGAGATAAGAAACGCTGTTTAGTTATTGTAAACGATTAGTCAAGATTTACTTGGGTTTTTTTTTTTTTTGGTAAAGTAAGATGTGTACTGACTTTTCAATGCGTAACATACAAAGGGTGTAGCTGAAACACAAAAACCTTGTACATGAAGCGACACAAATAGTATCTTAACAGGTGCAAAGGTGTAACAGCAAGATAGAGCTCGAAAGCATCAAACGCACAATATAGCAGGGTCGAAGACCAGCCAATAGACTACAAAGGAAAGATACAACACACAAAGGGGTTAATCAAAGATGGTAGACGAAATGTCCCAATTAACTTGGATCCTCCTATTGCGAGGGTTATCTTTAACAGGTTTGAAGGACAAACCTCTATCCTTAATGAGCTTTACAAGATGTTGCCGTAAGGCCGACACAAATAGGGGATGATTCCTGAAGATGATATTGTTTCGTTCCGTCCAGATAATATGGCATAATGCTCCAAGTGAGAAGCAATCAATTCACTGGTGAAAGCTGTGACCACCTATGTATCGGATGGTCCATTGAAGATTTTCTTGCTAAGACTGATTTCTCTAGAATAGATTGCATTTATCCGCCCAGAAAAGTGCAAGGTTACCCGTGATAGCACACCCAAAGAACAAATGATCAATAGAATTGGTCCACATTTATAAAAGGCGCAAACACCTTCCGATGTTCTGTGATGACTAAATAAAAAGACTTATGTTGGGAGTCTGTTCAGCGTAATAAGCCACAGCAAAAAGGCATACCTCGAAGCAATGCTTTGATCCCAAATGAATGAGCTCCATGGGACAGTAGGTCTGCTGATCCTAATTAGCTCCCATGCCGAGGCCACAGAAAAAATACCCGACGAGTGGCCCTTCCAAACTAGTCGATTAGGTCTCTACACCTCTAGATCAAGGATATCATCCATCTAGGAGTTAAAGATTTGAAGCATATTGGAGCTATGCCAGGTAGTAGTAAAGAAATCCCGCACAGAAGCTTCTCTCGGGATACCAGAGCAATAAATGTCCTTATTGGAGAAGATCTTCGAAAGAGGACCTTTGGGGTGCCAAAAATCAAACCAGAATGATGTGGTTGCACCATTACCAATTTGCCATTTGAAGAACATTTGAAAATCCCGACGAATGTCTAGGATTTTTTTCCAAGCCCAAGAACAAAAAGTTGGCTTAGGCGCTATCCAGAAATTCTTGTTCTTCAGAAAGGTGGAATGAATCCACTTACACCATAGAGACTTTTTATCTGAAAAAAGAGTCCATATATAATTGAGCATTGTCGATTGATTATAGTCAAGGAGTCTACGAATACCCAAGCCACCTTCCTCTTTAGGGAAACAAACATCAAAGCATGGGACTTTAGCCCCACCAACTCCGAGATCCGAACCCTTCCAAAGGAATTGTCTAAGTATCAGTTCAATTCTGGACAGAATAGATAGTGGGAGCGTGAAGACACTTGCCCAAAAAACTTGAATAGCATGAATGACTAACTTAATAAGTTGTAGCCAACCAGCAAAGGATAAGAATCGCTGGGCCCAAGAACGAGCTCGAGCAGTAATGGAGTTCACTAATGAGCTACAGTCAGCCTTACTCAACCTAGACGCAATAATAGGAACCCCAAGGCATCGAAAAGGGAGCATACCTTCGTTGAAGCTAAACAAATTTTGGATCTGCCCTCTAATTTGTACTGTCCCACCAAAGAAATATATCTTGCTTTTGTTGACATTAGGCTTCAATCCAGACCACCTAGATAATAGGTCTAAGCCTTCCTTCAACAGAGTAGCAAAGTTCATGTTCCCCTCAACAAATAAGAGGACATCATTAGCAAAGAATAAATGAGTTAGACCCACAGGTTTACACCTCCAGAAAAATTTGAAACCCCGTCACCGAGCCTGAGTATTGAGAATTCTAGAGAGCACTTCCATCACTAGAGTAAACAGGTAGGGAGACAATGGATCCCCTTGGCGAATCCCCCTGTCACTTGTAAAGAAACCATGTAACTCACCATTAATAGAAATGAAAAATTTTGGAGAGGTAACACACTCCATGATGAATTTGACAAACACCTGAGGGAAACTAAATGTTTGTAGAACCACTTCTAGGAAAGCCCAATCTACCCTGTCATAGGCCTTCTAAAAATCAACTTTAATTGCACATTTTAGCCGATAAGGCTGATGGTGAAACCCCACAAAGAGCTTGCGAGCAAGAAGGATATTATCTCCTATCCTCCGTCCCTTAACAAAAGCATTTTATGAATTGCTAATAATTGACGGCAGAATAGAGGCCGGCCTATTTGCCAATATCTTGGTTATACATTTATAGATTGTGTTACGACAAGCAATAGGCCTAAACTCATTCATAGATGAGGCATTAGGGATCTTCGGTACAAGAGTGAGCATCGTAGTGTTGATCTCCTTTAGTAGCGATCCTGATCGAAAGAAATCCTTAATGGCCAGCACCACCGAAGGCCCCATAGTTTCCCAGGAGGATGTAAAAAAATCAACATTGAATCCATCGGGACCAGGGGCCTTACATTTGGCGAAGGACAACAAAGTGTTCCGAATTTCAATATCCGTGACTTCTCTAGAGAGAAAGAGGATCTAATCAGCACTAAGGGCTCTATCCACCATAGCTCGCACTTCTACATAATCAAGCCATAGGGTTGGAGAGTTAACCTTAAGAAGAGTCTCAAAGTATGAGATGATATGGCTGTGAACCAGTTTCGGGTCAGTGAGAATAATTCCATCATCCTTAGACACTGAAAGGATCCGATTATGAAGTTGTCTCTTGTTAACGAAATGGTGAAAATATTTGGAATTCATGTCCCCCTCTTTCAACCATTTAATCCTTGATTTCTATTTAAAGAAGCTTTCCTCTTGGAGTCTAAGATACGAGAATACCTGGAGTTGCTCCTTTTCCGGGTTTGCCAAAACCAAGCTAAGTGTGTCCAAAGCAAGGGCGTCTTGAGTGGACACAAGATCGACCCTGGCTTGAGCAGTACGGGTAGAGATATCCGAAAAAGAATCCCTATTAAGCTGCCTGAGTCGCCCTTTAAGCAGTTTAAGCTTTTGGCAGAGGACATACATGGCAGTACCCCCAATACGAGACTCCCATATCCGAGAGACAATAGTTGGAAATGAGGGATGAGACATCCAACAATTGAAGAATTTGAATGGCTTCCTTGAGGAGGTGGCAGGAGAAATTTTAATAATTATGGGAGTATGATCAGAAACTCCTTGGGCTAGAAAATTGGCCTCCGAAAAGAAGAAAGAGCTGAGCCATTCTCTATCAATTTTCCTTTGCTTGCGAGAATCACCCGAAGATGTCGCCCACGTAAACCGATGGCCAATATATCTTAAGTCATCAAAACCAGCTTGGTCTAAACAAAGGCCAAGCTCATCAAAAGCTGGTATCCAAGAATTAGAGCTACCCAATCTATCCAAGTTGAATATGATTTCATTAAAATCGCCTACGACTAGCCAAGGTTTAGCCGCAAAAAGTTTGCTAGAACTAATAAGGTCAACCCAGAGAGAACGCCTAACAACAAAGGTATGTTCCCCATACACAACCGAGAAAAAGCAAGTCTTATTAAGTGCCAAAATACGGACATGGCCGTGAATAACTTGAGAGGACTGAGCAATAACTTCCAAGTCTATGTCATGAGGTTTCCACCCAATCCAAACTTTTCCACAAGGGGAACAATTATAATTAGCAGTCTACACTCATCCAAGTAAAATCCCAGTAGAGATCTACTCAAAAAGAGAAGGACTAATTTTCATCTCGAGAATACCAAGACAAGAGATATTATGAATTCTAATAAGGGCTCTAATTTCGGCTTGCTTAAAGGGGTTGCCAAGGCCCCTAATATGCCAGATACCAAAAAAAAAAAAAACACACACACACACATACACACACACACACACACACACACACAGAAGAGCTACCTCCTTTTAGAGCCCCCTCAATTTTTTGGTTTCGGTTTGGCCACTTTAGTTGAACGACGATTGCAAGCTGCACTGGGGTTGTCCACAAATGGAGCAGTCACGGGAATTACACTACTACCCTGGATAGATTCCATACCCCAGGGAATACATTCAGCAGTAGGTGCGTACCTGGACGGAGTAGGAATGTCAGGAGCACTTTGGGGTACTTTCAATATAGATGGCGAGCCATAGGGGCAAGAGTCCCCCTCCTCATCACTACCGACATTACTTGCTGAGTCCTTTTCACTAGCTTTTGAATCAGATGAGGGCTTAGTAGTTTCCCGAGATGACATATCGAGTACAGGAACCGGGAGAGTGTTAACATCCGCCTTATCAAGATTTGGAATGGGTGCATTAACAACTGGGGAATCCACCAATGCGGAGGTTGAATGTGCCTGTCCCCACTTCTTTTTAAGCGTCTCCCAAGCACCATCCACTAGAGAGGGTTTGTTAATAGCAGCAACTGGAACTGAACTAGCTTTTGGACTCCCAGTGGGTGCCTCAGTGGGAAGACCACATCTATGATTGAAAGTACCACAAGTAAAATAAGAGATTGGGCGCCACTCATACTCCACCTTAATCGACCAAGTTTCACCATTCAAGATAACATCCACAGAATCCAGAAGAGGCTGGGATGCCTTGATCTCGATGCACACTCTAACGTATGAGATCATTCTCATTTTTTTCGTCTGCATATCAACATGCAACGGTTTCCCAATTGGACAGGCCACAGCGCTGTGCTCGATGCCGATCACAAGGCATAAGGGAAATTTCGCAATTTAATCCAGACCGGGAGTGCCTGGTGTTGGTTCTTGTTGAGCTTCAAAGCCGGGTGCCATTGTTGGAGTATCATAGGCACCCTAAGGATAGTGATCGGGCCACTGTCTAAAACTTTCCAACAAAAAGCTTCATCAGGTATATGGAAAAAGAAGAATCCATCTATATTAGCTAGAACATCTACCACTTGTGTCCCCCACATATTCTGAACTGCATTCTCAGTCAACTTAAATGGCAATTTCTTGCCGACATAATAGCCAACAATACACTCCAATCACATCGGGTTAGTATCCTCTAGAATTTCTTTTGAGATTCTAACAACCAGCTTCCCATCTATCATAAATGGAGGAATATAGGGCAGGGAGTACCCCTTAACCGTTGATTTTGTAACAGCTGCCCATGACCGTTGGGTTTGCTGTGTTGGGTCATTGCTAGGTGGCTTTGCCACCACTTCATCTCTGCTATTTTCACTAGCAACAACTGAGATATTCCGATGTGGCGTAGATAGGTTTCTTACCCGGCTTCTACCTCGCCTAGAAGGTTTCTATCGCTGCTGATTTTGGGCATTAGAAGTACCCGGGACATCTACCACAATAGGAGGATTTACTGTCAAAGCTTCCACAGAACCAGAATGGGGGATAACTTGGGATGAACCCATTTTAGAAAGAGCTTGATGCTTAGAAAGCACCGCAGATTGCTTGTCTTTCATTATAGCCTTGGGCGGCATATGTACAGTACCCGCCTTGCAGGATTCGGGGTTTCCAGACATGAAATCGCTACTCTAGATCTACCATAGAGTGTAGAATAGGGCAGCAAACAGAAATTCCTCTAAAAGGACTACAGCTAAGGAGGAGAAAACAGATGATTCCCCTTCCCGACCAAAATCAGCAGGCCAATCCACAGAATCAGAACAAACTAGAAAACCTAGATGAAAAAACCCAAAAGACTCACTAGATCTATCCACCAGCACCCTAGAGTACTCTGATTAAGGATCCCCACAATGGATAGTAGGGGAATAGACCGGCGAACCCAACTTCCAAGTACCAAAAGAAACCGATGGCCAGATCGTCCAGAATCGAAGAGAGACAGCTGGATGAAAAGTAGCTCAATCGCCTGGACATGAGAGAAACTAAGAGGAACTGGTGTGAACAGTGCCAGACGCAAGTGAAAAGTATTACTTGGGTATTTTTTTTTTGGCTCATAAAAGTGAAACATTTGAATATTTTTCAAAATTTGCCAAAAAAGTACAAAATGAAAACGTTTATACTATTTCAAGTATTAAATCTGATCATGAAAGAGAATTTGAAAATCAAAATTTTTCCAATTTCTGTGATGAAAATGGTATTCAACATACCTTTTCCTCACCCTATATTCTTGAACAAAATGGAGTAGTTGAAAGAAAGATTAGAACTTTGCAAGAAATGGCTAGAACTCTTCTATTTGAAAATAAAACTCCAACACATTTTTGGGCTGAAGCTATATCAACAGCTTGTTATATTTCAAATAGAATTTTTCTAAGATAAATTCTTGAAAAGACCCCTTTATAATTGTTCAAAGGTAAAATTCCTAATATCTCGTACTTTCGGATATTTGGATGTAAATGTTTTGTTCTAAAAAATCCTAATGATCATGTTGGTAAGTTTGATGAAAAGTCAGATGAAGGAATCTTTCTTGGATACTCAACTACAAGCAAAGCTTATAGAGTATACAACAAATACACTCAAACAGTGGAAGAATCATTGAATGTTAAGTTTGAAGATTCAATTCAGACTCAACAAGATGACTTTGACCCTAAAAATCCAGTATCTAAAGCATCTGACAAAGCATATGATGAATTAACGGAAAGTGGAAATTATCAGAATTAAAGATCTGATGAAGCTCAAGAATCATCAAACCAACAAGATAATGAAAAATCATCAAATTTCAATGATGGAAATGATGAAAGATTCAATAAAAACTGGAAGCAAAAATCCAGTCATCCTAAAGACCTCATAATTGGAAATTTAGATGAAGGAATTAAAACCAAAACAAAGGCAAAAAAAAGTCATAAATACGTTGGCTCTCATTTCTGAAGTCGAACCAAAGAATGTCGAAGAAGCTTTGAAAGATGAAAGCTGGATTAAAGCCATGCAAGAGGAACTTTTACAATTTCATATCAATCAAGTATGGGAACTCATTCCTAGATCCAAAAATCACTCAATTATTGGAACAAAATGGGTATTTCGAAATAAACTGGATGATCAATGATAAGTCGTTAGAAATAAAGCAAAACTTGTGGCCAAAGGATATTCACAAGAGGAAAGAATAGATTACGATGAAACGTATGCTCCGATGGCTAGGTTAGAGGCAATAAGAATTTTACTGGCTTATGCGTATTTCTGTGATTTTAAATTATTTCATATGGACGTCAAAAGCACATTCTTGAATGGCTAAATCAAAGAGGAAGTATATGTAGAATAACCTCCTGATTTTGAAGATCCTCACAAGCCTGATCAGGTATATACTCTCAAGAAAGCATTATACGGTCTCAAACAAGCTCCACATGCTTAGTACGAAAGACCGAGCAACTTTCTGGAACAAAATGAATTCACAAAAGGTAATGTAGATACTACCCTATTCATCAAAAGAAAAGGTAAAGATATATCTTTGGTTCTACAAATGAAAAACTATATAAGAATTTTTCTAAAATGATGCAAAGTGAATTCGAAATGAGCATAATGGGTAAGTTAACTTTCTTCATTGGATTACGGGTTAAATAAACCAAAAATGGCACCTTTCTTAGTCAAAAAAAGTATGCCAGGGAAATTGCGAAAAAGTTTTTTTTTTGTAAGGTAAGAATGAATATAACTAAACAAGACACCAATACGAGCTAAAGCACAAACCTACACCCGACCCTGAAAAGACAATAAGATGTCTAGACGGGGTCAAGAGAGGTTCTGCAGGCGAACAACTAAGAGCCAGAGGCTATACAACAGAAAGAGGATCACAAGACCCAACAAGGGGAAACCAAAAGAAACCGACGAGGTTACAAGAAACAAAACAACAAAAGAAGGCCGCCCTAACAAGACTCGGCCAATAACTAAGAGCTACTCCTAGTGTTTGCAAACATCACCGAAGGAAGATCCCAGTGTCTTTGCAGGAGACGGTTCCTGTAGGTGTCCTGAATTTCCCCCATGGACATAGCTTTGTCTCTCACGACTTTAACGAGATGCTTGCGCATACCCGGGATGTGTATAGTCTTGTTTCTGAATATACAATTGCGAAAAAGTTTGGTATGGTAAATTGCAAAAAGACAGAAACTCCAATGTCATATTTCATTAAACTAGACAAGGATGAAAAAGAAAAACCAGTAGATAAGCATGATTGGCTCACTTTTATATCTAACTGCTTCAAGACCAGATATACTATTTAGTGTTTGTTTGTGTACAAGATGTCAGTCAGAACCAAAGGAATCTCATCTTACTGTAGTCAAACGAATTATTATATATGTTGGAATCAATCCTACACTTGGGTTGTAGTATCCAAAGAGATCAAATTTTACTCTCATTGGATATTGTGATGTTGATTAGCTGGTTGCATGATAGACAAGAAGAGTACTTCAGGAACGTGTCAATTTTTAGGACACATGCTTGTTTCATAGTATTTAAAGAAACAACAAACTATAGCTCTTTCTACAGCAGAAGCAGAATACGTCTCACTTGGGAGTTGCTGTGCTCAAATCCTTTGGATTAAACAATAATTGAGAGACTTCAACGTCAAAGACTCAATTGTAGAGATCAAGTGTGACGATACCGGTGCCATTAATCTGACCAAGAATCCGATTCTGCATTCATGAGCTAAGTATATCGATATTAAGCATCATTTTATCCGTGATCATGTTTTAAAAGGAGATATTAATGTTCAATTTATAGACACTAGACATCAATTAGCTAACATTTTTACAAAACCTCTAGAAAAGAAAAGTTTCGAGCTTATTAGAGACAAACTAAACATTATTAACCCGCTTCATTGAGCTGTGCAATATGAACTCACATTGCATCTGATGACTTATTTGATCAAGCACATATTTAAAGCATTTGGTTTTGACGCGTAACTCATCATATAAAAGGTATGTATCTCTCGTATATTTTGAATGATATGATTGTTTGAAATAAGTTATCTTGAATGATATCGATTGGGAATTAAAATCCCAAAATTTTCGGAATATAATTTTAGAAATTTCCATTAACTTTCAATTGATAGTTTCCAAAAAGGGCTTTGTAAGTACCAATGTATTGTACTTCTCGGTTTAAACCCTTTTTCTTCTTCTCTCTCGCTATCACTCTCTCCGAACACACGATTTCCTCACTGAAACCCTAAAAATCTCATCTTTCTCTTCCGAAACCCAAAAATTTCTTCAATGGCGCCTAAATTGACGTCTACATCAAAGAAAGGAACCAAGGGCTCCAGAAGATCAAATTGTCTCTCGGAAATGTTCATCGGGGCAAAACAAGATGGAGAACTAGAGAAGAACGATACCTCTGACACGGGTTCTAACAAGGAGTCGTTTGAAGGTAATAAATCTCTGAGAATTCCTGTCTATGAACATGATTGTTTTGTTAGAGCAAGACAACTGATAAAACCATCAAACTACTTTGAGAAAATCGAAGTGATCATAGCACTGTTAATGTAGTATGCAAAACATTAGGTTTTCTGTTTGAACGAGAAATTGTGGATGAATATGAAAGGGGTATGAGGATTAGAAAAACAACCGCCGTTGAAAAAGTTATTGTGCTTAAAGAGACATCTAATGTTAAGGAAACCTTATGACAAAGAAGAAAGGGATTTCTAGAAACGGAAAAGAAAATATAGAGGAATAGTCGAATGTTGGAGGAGATGAATCTGTTGGTGAGGAGGAACTCCAGATTGTAGAAAAAAGCAAGAACATTAACTAGGAAGGAGGATAATGATGAGAAATTATACATTGAGTTTGTGCCTATTTCTAGCATTTCCCCTGATGACAAGAAAAGTAACACTTTGTTTAGAAACAAAACTCATCAATTTGCTTACAGTTCTCTCTTAGCCAGGGGAATCATGAATAACAGAGTAGTAGACTTCAATTTCTTTGGAAACTTCAATATCAAGATTCAGAATCTGATCTTTACCAAAAAAAAAAGATTCATAATCTGATTGAAAATCTTGATTTTTAGAGAATGTGCTCTCTCTTTCACAAGGCTTACCCCGAACTCACTGCTTATTTCTATTCCAATCTGTCTTTCAATTTTCCTGCTGAGATTGAATTCTCTATTTTTCAACAAGATTATAAATTAACAGTCTTTGATCTCTCTGCCATTCTAGGAGTAAAACATACTAAATTTTCTTTTATTCCTACCACTTCTGATTCGGCATACCAATCTTTGTCTGATAACTCATTTTTCGTTAGAGGTTCCACATCTCATGTATCTCACATTTTTTTTCCTCTCAACTCCATTGTCTTGCATAAAATCATCATAAACTGTCTTAGACCCAAAGGATCTTCCAAAACTAATGTCTCTAGATATGAGGCAAAGCTGATTTGGGCAATTCAAAACACATTTCCTATTTCTTTGTCCTATTTGATCCTTCTACAAATGTATAGATCTGTCAAGAAGAGCATAGGTCAACTTTCTTATGGAGCTCTGATCACTACTATTTTTGAGTTATTAAAAATTCTCATTCCTAAGAAACTTAAGAGCAAACCCATTCAAACCATGACTATAGGAGAACCTATGATGACTAAAATGGGATATAGGTTTGATGGAGAAAGTTGGAAGGATAAGAAGGGTAAGGTTATTCTGGTTGAGCTAATGAGTGAACAAAACAAGGGCTCTATTAATATACTTCATGAATTTGATGAGGAGGAGTCGGTTGAACCTCTTGTGAGAAAGAGAAAAATAAAGCAAACTTCCTCAAGATCAAACGGACCAGCCAAACGAAGACAAGCTGTGGCCAGTGACTTTGATGACATGGAAATATCCGAAGAACACTCTGATGAGCAATCTCAAGTTGATGACAGAAGCCTTGAGGAAATAAGGTTTACGTAATGGCTACTTAATCAAGAAGCCAAGCATGAAGCTCATGTAGACAGGCATGTTGCAACTCAGGTCAAAATTCAAAGACTGCGAGATGATGATGAAAGCTTGATGCAACCCCTTAGTAACCTCATCAACAAAATAGTTATGGAGCATCAGCAAGAGAACATGACCACTGCAAAGAAAGAAACTGAGGAAGGACCCCAAGGAGACAGGGGGAGTTTGAGCATGAACATGTCATAGAGGTTGAAAGGTAGGATGCGTATGAGCAAGATAATGCTCAAAATGTTGAGGAAAATAGCTTTGATCCGGCTGATATTCCAGAGGAGCAAAATCAGAATGCACAAGAGATAGACCCTTTAGAAGCAACATCTGTAGATTTCCCTCTTGAAGTAAATGAACATGAAAATGTTCCATCTGAAGCTCAACAGAAAGGAAAAGAGAAGGCCGTCCAATCTATTGACATTCATACCACAAACACTCTCTCTGGATATAACATCTCGTCATCTTTGTCAGATCATGCAGCCATTACTGATTTGAGGCGGAGGCAAGCTGCTGTTCAGAATGAAGTCAAGGAACTCTAAAATGAACTCAAAGAAGGAATCCAAGAACTCCATGACTTGATGGAAGCAAGAATCAACAATCTGAAGAGGTTGAAGGTAGGATGCGTATGAGCAAGATAATGCTCAAAATGTTGAGGAAAATAGCTTTGATCCAGCTGATATTCCAGAGGAGCAAAATCAGAATGCACAAGAGACAAACCCTTCAGAAGCAACATCTGTAGATCTCCCTCTTGAAGTAAATGAACATGAAAATGTTCCATCTGAAGCTCAACATAAAGGAAAAGAGAGGGCCACCCAACCTGTTGACATTCATACCACAAACACTCCCTCTAGATATAGCATCTCCTCATCTTTGTCAGATCATGTAGCTATTACCGATCTAAGGCGGAGGCAAGCCGCTGTTCAAAATGAAGTCAAGGAACTCTGAAATGAACTCAAAGAAGGAATCCAGGAACTCAAGGACTTAATGGAAGCAAGAATCAACAATCTGAAGATACAAGTCAGAACTAATGTACAAATTGCAACAATTCACACTGCAAATATTAAAGGACAGATTCATCAGCTCTCATCACATATAGAGCAACGATTGAACCAACTTTCTAGCTTCAGTCTTGTCCAAATTCATTTCCCACCTACACCTTTTGGACCTTCTTCATCTGAACTCTCAGCCCCTCCAGCAAATTAGCCAAACTGATCACATATCTTCCCATCAATTCATTTCTGAGATATTTGTTTCAACGTTCAATATTTGTTTTGTTATGTTGGTGTGAACTTTGAATATTAACTTGTGATTCGACACTAGTTGTTAGACTCTTATGCTAAACTCTTATTGAATTTTTATTAATTATGCTATTGCTACTTATCCTTTCTGCTGATGTAAAAAAGGGAGAGAAGTATTATAAAGATTGTGAATGCAAATGTGGTATAACCAGTAGAATGAGAACTGATATACTTAAATATTATACTAGTTTCAGTTATTAACAATGCCTTATATGCTTTGAATGTTATATCCTCTAAATAGACTATTTTGTTCACACAAATATTTCTAAAGCATATGGATAGTTTTGTCATCATAAAAAAGGGGGAGAATGTTGAGAAAAATCCATAATTAGTTTTTAAGAATGACAAAACAATATGTTACTGATCAGAATTATACTTAAGTTATTTGATACGGGTAAATGCTGAGTCATCAGACTTAGTCGATGAAAGGATTTTGTCATCAAATTCAGAATTACTTATCAGATTCAATAAGTGTTATTTTTGACAAGTTTATGCAAGACAATCAAATTGATATTTTAAGATATCCTAACTGACAATCACAAGATCGTTCCTTAACACGAAGAACTACACTTATGGAAACCTTGATTTGAATATATGGGTGATCAAATCACTTGGAGATAATGGTTCTTCTTCTAACAGCTATGCATTTTCTTTTGGGAAGTTTTCTCCAATGGGTTGATTTGGAGATCAATCCTTTGAATATTGTCCAACGGATAGATTGGAAGTAAAGGAGTATAAAAGGAGTGCAAACGTCATACAAGATGAACAACAAGAATCGAGAATTCCAAAGTTTGAATAGAACTTTGATCTTACACACTTGTGATTATTGTATTCCACGTTGTGACTTTAGAAAGAAAATTATTTGAGTGAAGAGTGTACGTGATAGTGTAGTCTATCATCTAAGAAGTATTACTCTTGTGATCCTTTAGTGATTCAATAGTGAAATACAACCAATAGGCTGCCAACGTAAAGAATGAACGTAGGCTTGATAAAGCCGAATAACTATAAAGATCTATGTGCAATATTTTTTATCCCTAAACTTTCATTTATTATTGCTGATATTATACTGCATACATATCTGTCAAACGAGTTCGTGAAAATATCATCTTAGTCATCAAACCCAAGCATCTGACAACAATTTACATACAAGTTTCTCATATGCATCCATCTAACAATGTTCATACGAGTTGATGACATTGATTGTATTCATTCCGCACGTTTAAATCATACAATTTGATAAAATTACCTATTCACCCCCCTCTAGGTGAAAGAACTAGCAGTAATAATAACTACAATGGGTGATCTAAGACCTTGATTGCACAACTTGAGCAAAGCGGGAAGATTTTTAATTACACATGAATAAGTTCAAGAGAAAAATGATGCATAGTACCTAAATTGGACAACAGATTTCACAATTATCCTATAATAAAACTAGTTTTTATTAGGTTCATAATTAGTGTTTCGCTAGAATTGGATTCAATGACGAAATATCTTTTACTAAAAGTTGTTCTTTGGTATTTATTAGAGGAGACAGGTTTTGTGGGCCTGTGCCGGCTCCGGACAGGAAATATCACAAGTAGAAGAGAGAATCGATAATCTTCACTTTGAACCGAAATGTACATGCACAAACCGTATCGGAATTTAATTGACAACAGAGCTTGAGAATACAGCCACTTCAACAGAACTGAACATACACAAATTATGCCAGAACTCAATCAACGATAAAGTTTGTGAACATAAAGATGCAATGTTAGAATTTAATCGACAACGAGGCACTCGGGATATATATCAAAGATGCCCGCCAGAAGTTAATCGACGAGACGAGATTGGAAATGATAACTACTATACAGAAAAGTAAAGATAATTGAAAAATAGCATGTTTGTTTGTTTGTGCGCAGGTGGAGGGGTCTCTAGTGGTTGAGCACTGGTATTTGTATTGCCCGTGATATTATTGCTCAAAAGTAGTTTCCTTGCGGTTTTAGCCATGCCTCCATATCTTCGAGGATCTTGATCCCATGTTCCCGTAATGCAGGGATCTTGTGTTCAGGTGGTTTCCCCTTCAACATCGCACCTCAATCTTTCACCCTTGTTGAGTTAGCTTCATTTCTTTTCCATGATATGCTGGACTTTGACTCTCTCTTCCACGAATGATGTCAAAATTGGAATATCACAACTGTTTCTTGGCGCTTCTCAGATATCCCTCCCCCGTTCGGAGTCTCAATTGGTGATTCTCTTTATTAGTATCTTTGCCAACCAACTCTACTATGACCTCATCATCATCAACCATACACCGTCGTATATCGATAGCTTATTAGTGGTCATCGATATATGGTAATATTAGTAACATTTGTTATGGTCATTGACAATGACTCGTGTGTTTAATAATAACTTGTACTCTAGTCACGTGCATATCCATATCAATGACATGGTCAATTTTTTGTGCAAATAGTGTAAAAAGTAAAATTTGCACGGTCCTCATTAAGTAGTTGATATGAGAAAAAATTTGGTTACATCACTAATTTCAAAAACATATCACATATCAGAAAAGGATCATTTAAGTTGTTTCATACACTACGAGAATGCCATAATAATAGAAAAAATCTCACGAAAATTAGTTGTCATCAGTTTTAGGTCTCGTTTAGTTCCATGACAAGAAGTCCTTAAATGGATTCACATTCCAAGTATGAAACGAGATTCATTGTCAATTGTTAGGTCATGCTTGAACTTAACCCATTCATAAGACTAGCAAGTTGTTCATTAACCTCCATGTAATCGGATTTTTACACCCATTTCCCAGGATTTTAAAATAAATGAAATAGAGAATAGCCATCAGATAGTAAAACTCACAATCAAGTACTTGCTAGGGAGGGAAAAAGGGTGGACGATGATTTATGTTCTTCAAGAGCTACTCTTTGCACATATTGGAAGACCATAAAATCCATCTTTTCCTCCCCCTATCTGTCACTTTATTCCCTAGATTGCACCCCCACTATCTTTTGTTCCCAATCCTGTTAACCCTTTTAACTCTATTTCCACCCACTTTACGTCGTATAAACTGGAGGACTTTAGATTCGACCACTTCGAGTCCCTTCAAGTAATTATCACGAAAGGAACGTACCCATGTTCTTCCATTAAGTTCTTGACTCACTCATCCACTATCTTTTTGACAAATTGGGCATCTTCACCACAAAAATTTTAGGAGAAAAGAAATTGCATTTTGCTATTTTCCCCCCTTAGTGACGTTCAAATAGCACAATAAAGACGGGCTTGAAATTTTTCCGAAGTGTGTCTATCCTATAATGCCTTTATAACGTGTCATAGAACAGAAACATCCACTACGAGCTGAAGGCATTATCACAAGTTTTTCCCATCAAATTTCTTCACCATCAGTCTTGTTCCAAGCGCGATGTTTGCAATTCATTGGACAATATTTGGGTTTATACTTGAAAAAGCAGTACATTAACCAATGCTAACTTTGAATTGACTCTTCAATGTTACAATATGAAAATTAAAGAGTGTAAGAATCCTGTTTGTTTCACCTGGGCCAAGCCAACTTTGAATACCCACATATGGTGGTAAACATTTGTGGGTGGATATTACTTAGGTATAATATCACAAATCCTCAATTATTTGATTTGGGACTTGATATGTTACAAACTCTCCCACTGAAACTAATGATGCCCTTGTCAGTATTGACCATATTGCCGAGCAATACTCCCCATGTTTTATGTGTTGTGGATCCATTCATTTCCCCTCCACCACCCTAAAAGCCCATGATGAGGCGCACCTTATCTAAGCTTTCTTCTTGCAATAGTTCTCTTGTGACAATCAATCTCCTCCCTCGTCAAATCAGTCGTGAACTAGTATGTTTACAAAGCACACATCTATTGAACGGAGTCTTGCTCTGTTTCATTATGAACAAGCTAACTCCTTTCGTATGGGTCAAACCATGTGAAAGAAGTGCTCTAAGAGGGATTATAAATGAATTGAGAGAAATGCACTTACATTGAATCAAAATAAGGGCATAGAGCCCCTATCTATAGCCAAATATGTGTATCAAAGGGGAATGTTCGAAAGCATATCCCTGTTGATGTAAAAGCAAAGGAAAGTGATGCAAATGATAAGAATTATGATGGGAATGAAAATAAAATGCCATTAATTGCAATGGCCTATGGCTGGATCGCAAAATGGGGCCCGTATAGACCAACCCACGGCCATGTCTTAGCTAGACAACCGTTGTGACTAGTTATGGCAATGGTTCGGAACCGGCGGTTCCAGTTCGTGGCCATTTATGAATTGGAATTGGAACCGGCCGGTTCCGATTCCGGTTCCGGTTCATAATTTAAAATTTTAAAAAATAAATTATGAAATAAAAAACTAATAACTTATGAAATTATGAAATAATGAATTATTCAATATAAATTGTAATCGAAATGTAAATTGTAATTAAATTTGGGGATAAAAAGAGAGAAAGAGGGGGCTTGAACTTAATAAATTGTCATTAAGCGCGTTACAATTCGTTACAATGATCTATAAAAAAAAACACAATATATATGCCCTAAAATGACCTCAAAACCTAAGCCTATCTGAACTCCCATATTCCGTGCGCAGGGGTCACATGTCGTCGAATTATACTTTGATTTTCCTAAGCTCACGTGGACGTACTTGGTATGAAAAATAAGGGTCCCCGAAATATTTGTCAACTCTAACAGTTCTTTTACCCTCAATCGTTGCTACCCGTTCCAGTAGCGGTACCGGTGATATCTCTGTTGTTAAAGAATTCATATTCATTATTCCGATCTATCTTTTGTTGTCGGTATTGAGCCTTCGGCCAATCATCGACACAAGCTTGAGCCTCCACTGATTCTGGAGCTAATCTTGAATAATGTTCGTCCAAAATATTACTTCCGACACTGAATACTTGTTCGACCGCAATTGTGGAATGAGGGGTTGCAAAAACTTGTTTTGCAATAAGAGAAAGGATTGGGTATTGGCTTGCGTGCCTCTTCCACCAATTCAAAATTAAAAAACCTGTACTACCTTTGAATTCAGTAAACTCAAAGGAAACGGTTAGATAAATCTCTAATTCAGAAATATTTCCTATTATTCCTTTTTGTTTTTTTTTTGTCTATGTAATAAAAGTTGGTACCATCTACTAATTTTACTTGTACTCTCACTTTGTGTCTAGATAGATTGAGAAGATCCAATATCACCTAAATTATATTTAGTATAAAACTCATTATATAATTCTATTACTAAGTTTTTAACCTCACTTAGTATGGTTGTAACATTTACCATATCATAATGTAAACATTGATAATACATATGCAAATAATCACTTAAATCATCTAATTTGCAACATGGATAAAAAACACAAGCAACTAAATAAATAATGGAAATTTCACTATAATAATGTAGCCACTTCATTTTCATTGTTACTATAGTATGTTGTAATTCAACATCATTTTCATATTCCTCAAAAACTTCGACAATATTAATACACTCTACTAAAAATAAATGCGTAGTAGGATAATAAACACCAAAAAAAGTATAAGTTGCATCATTAAAAACCTTTAAAATATCTATTTTTTTTTTGCAAATACCCCACTCTTGTTGGTATAAATTAATCTGAGGTATATTATTAGAAATGAATGCACATAATAAATCTTTATATTCATAAGATTCACTAAGCAAGTGGAAAGTAGAATTCCAACGAGTTAGAACATCTCTTGGAAATCTTTTTGGCTTTTTGTCATTTTCTCTACAAAATCTACCCCATTTTTTCATTTTTTGAGGATGTTTCCATAAAAATTGAATAGCCGTTTTTATTGGTTCAAGAAAAATATCAAGAGTTTTCAAACTATCTTATACACATAAATTTAAAACATGACAAGCACATCTAACGTGAAAAAATTTTCTGCCAAAAGCAACTAAAGCGGTATTTGTTGCGGCATTATCAAAACGAATTGAAAAAATTTTCTTAAGCAAATAACATTTTTCTAAAATTTGCCTAATTATTCTATAAATATTATTTGTCGTATGCTTACCATTGAAAACTCTAAATGTAATAACTCTTTTTTGAAACTCCAATCGTCATCTATCCAATGGCATGTTATGCCCATGTAAGAATGAATTTACCAATGATCACTCCAAATATCACTACCTATATGCATGTGTCCATTAAATTGCATAAAAAAGTTTTGTAAATCTTTTTTTTTCATTTTTGTAAAGATCTTTAATTACTCGTTTAAGTGAATTTCTAGGAATACGTTTTGCTTGTGGAGCACATGCTTTTTGTAAAAAATTGATTAAAACCAAATCTTTCTCCAAAATTAAATGATAAATGCTCAACATAAACAAATTTACCTAATTCTTCCTTATAAGTTTTTTCATTAAAACGAAATAAAAGGGAAGTGCTAGGATTGACGTATCTAGAAATTTGTTGTTGCCTAATATCGATTCCCGCTTGGGTTGGATATTTGCTCCTAAAATGTCGTTTGAATATTCCATATCCTTGTCTACCTGTATATTTATATATTTTCCCACAATATTTACAAATTATATCATACCTTTTTTGACCAATATCAAACCTTTACATTTTCGTGAAGTGATCCCAAATGTCATATGTAAGTTTCCGCTCCGCCTCTTTTGTTGTAGATATTTTAGCAAGAGGATGAAGACTTTCTTGTGTCGGGACGCGCTCCACATCAGGAAAAATGTTGATTTTATCATCTTGAAAATCTGCATAATCTCAAAAATCAAAAAAATGATAGGATTCCGTCAAGATATTCTTACCTTTGCCAGTTGGCACTCGACTTCCACTTGTCATTTTTCGAGTGGATTGAGAGAATTGAACAGATTGATTGGGAGAATTAAGAGAGAATTGGGCGAATTGAGAAAGTTGAGATAATTTAAGAGAATTGAGAGTATTGAGAAAATTTGAGAGAATTAAGAGTATTGAGAGAATTTGAGAGAATTTATAAGAAAAAAATGAGAAGAGAATTTAGGATAAAAAAAAAAGCTAGATAACCATT
This sequence comes from Syzygium aqueum, assembly GCA_031216185.1. Taxonomy (NCBI): domain Eukaryota; kingdom Viridiplantae; phylum Streptophyta; class Magnoliopsida; order Myrtales; family Myrtaceae; genus Syzygium; species Syzygium aqueum. The sequence goes on from CM062232.1 coordinate 8,015,727, forward strand.
GCAATTTGCAACGGTTATCTTCTTATTTTATTTTATTTTTTATTTTTTGCTGTTGCTAAGGCAGCCTTTGCAGGCTACCCTGGCAATGAGCCGCAGCAGGGCCTGCAGACGTGCATGCCCTGATGCAGGAGGTTTTTTTTTAATTAATTAATTTAAATTTTTATTTTTTTGGGAACTGGGCCTGTAGGCCACGGGCTGGTTCCAATTCTGAATCGCGGGCCCGGTCAACGGGCAGGGCCGATTCCGGGCCGAAACCGGCCCGTGGCCATGACTAGTTGTGACTACCATGTGGCAGTTGTCTGTTGGCGGTCTCACCACTACAATGGCCAATAATTTATCTTTAGTTAAGCTAACTATTACATAATTTTTAAATAGTTGAGCCCATGTTTGACCTCTCATAACTTTTTAGTTCAATTTTTTATTGACCCCCTGTTTTGCATCCATGGAAAGCTCATGGCATGAACTTTGTGAAAATAAAGTCCAATCTTTGACAAGTTATCAAGATTTTGAATTTCAAGAAGCGAGCTAAATGGATGGTTGCGACAATGTCATGCTTAATTATGAAAATTTAGATAATCATACATGTGAGGCACTTATATTATGCTAACCATTATACTTTGAATGATTCATAATGTAATAAACAATTATGTATAACATATGCATTGTTACATCAATCATTTACTTATAATTGATTTTTTTATGAAGCACATAATATGTGGTTATTTCAAAGTAATTATAATTAGTGTACCATAATGTACTTAATATAAGTAAATTAAGTTACAATTAATATAAATTTAAAGTACATTTGATGAATATTGGTAGAGTGATTGAGGCTTGGGAGGAAGGACACAATGGACTTGTGGGATCATTATTACAGCTAGACTGTAATAGGGGTTACTGTGTAAGCTAATAATGTAAGTAAAAATTAGTACATGCAGTCAATCCGTAATAAACGTTAAAATACAATAGTCGTTACTATAATTAAACTTTGCCGTTCGATTGATGGGAAAGGGTAGGATCATTTCATTAAGCTTGGATGTTTAACCGGTAGAAGTCCCTAGAACTTTTCCGTGGGACTAATATCACTCCTGTTACAGCCTCATCAAACCTTTTCCAATGGACACTACTCCTGTCAAACGCCTCCCATCGCCAAACCATCCCCGACAGAGATGACGTGGACACAAGAAAACTGCCAAGTCAATGTGGGCCCTCACGGGCTTTGAATGATTAGGATGCCGATAGGAGCATTCATTGGGAGAAAATATTAGGTACCACTCGGATTCCACCGTGGCAAAAAACGAGTCCCTCTCCGTGCGACACGTGTCACCCGGGCCCCCCCACGGTTAGAGCTGAAAATTTTGAAAAACAAGACACACTCTCTCTCCTCTCTCTACCTCGCGCCCCCGCCCCCAGATCTGCACTCTCTCTCTCCACTCACGCTCCCTTCCGACTCGCGCCTCCGTCGCCTCCGACGAACGAGGCCGACGCGGACGCCTCCGCCACGCCCTAGGCGACGCCGATGCTGACGCTCCGCCTCCGCCTCGACTCAGATTCCGATTGTACCACTCGACGCCTCGCCGACGCTCTAGCCGACGCCTCCACCTCTCTGTACCTCTCGGAGCCGACGCGTCCGCCCTAGCCGACGCCAGCCCCGTCGCCCTCGCCGTAGCCGACGCCGATGCCTCCGTCCTAACCTCCGCCTCAACACGCTATGTTGTTCTCGCCGTCTCCGCCGACGCCCTAGCCGACGAAGCCTCGACTTGCTCTGTACCTCTCGACGCCGACGCCTCCGCCTCGTCGCTCTGCAGCAGTCGCCGTCTCTGCCATCCGACGAACCACGTCCGCCTCTTACGAGGCCTGGAAAGGTAAATTTTTACTCCAGATTTAGTGTAATTGTTGAAGAGTTAATTTTTAGCTGTTAGTTTTTACTCCAACGCACATTGTTATGGAGGCTAAACTATGTCCAAGTTTTTGCCTTTTCGTCTCTGCTTTTGGGTGATAAGCTGTTGGAATTTTCGCTCTTCATTGATGGAATTTCATTGTTATGCTATGCTGAATGCTGGATGCAATTAAACAGATGGAATTTGGTCACATTAAAATCATTCCTAGTTGGGATCAGGAGTAGGATTCCTAGTTCCAGTCCCAGTCCCAGTTATTCTATTTTAGTGCCTACATTGCTGATGCATGTTGCCTGGCTATTGGTCTCTTTGAACTCCAACTTCAATATCGGTTCATATGGATGAACAATCGGTAACGCCGTCTAAATTAGATCACTTGTCATGGTGTGCTTTAGGTGGCTTTCCTCAGCCAAAAGAAGCTGAGTGTTCTTCAAGAAATGCTGGTGTCATTGTTCCAAAAGAGCTAAAATAGGCTCATTTCAAGTAGTGGTACACCTAAGAATGTGGTCGTGTGGAAATATGAGAAGACATGAAAAAGAGACCAGTGTGGAAATACAAGTAGACTTGAAACGACACTGGCCATGTGTCAAAGAATTATCTGAAGTAAAAAAATGCAGACGGTTTAGGCTTCTTGAAAGAACAAAATGCAGAAATTGGTTTAATGAGCTGCCTGTAAAAGTGGTTCTGGTTTTTCTCTATTTTTTTTTCTAGTATTTGTCTCAAGTTCTTGCTTGAAAACCTTTCTATCTAGTGTTATAAGTAGTCTTTTAAATGCCTCTGTAATACAAGTTATTTCTGCAATTCTTTCATGGTGGAGATTGCCCTTAGTCTCACTGTTACCTTTCTTGTCCAGCCTTGCAAGGGCATTCTTCTGTTTGGTCCCCCTGGAACAAGCAAGACTATGCTTGTGAAGGCTGTGGCTACCGAAGCTGGTGCAAATTTCATCAACATTTCCATGTCAAGTATGACATCCAAGGTCAATATTGGGGCCAATCTCTTGTGATCATTTGAATTTGCGGAGATTTAACGTCGTATTGCTGTATGCTCCAATTCTTCTTTTCTTTGCAGTGGTTTGGTGAGGGTGAGTACCAGTACTGGTACTTGCAGCCACAAACAGACCTTTCGACCTGGATGAGGCAGTCATCCGTAGGCTGCCTCGCTGGTGAGTGTTACCATGACTTTTTTTCATGGACATATGTATCGCAATTCTTGCTTTCCTTCACATCCTCTTTCCTTTCTGAGTGGGCCTTCATATATCCCAAAAGCATATGCTAAGTTTCATCTTTACTACTGATTGATGGTAAAATTTCCAGATGCTCCAAATAGAGCAAAAATTTTGAAAGTTATACTGGCAAAGGAAGACTCATCTGCAGATGTCGACTTGGACGGAATTGCAAGCATGACAGATGGTTACTTGGGAAGTGATCTAAAGGTGACACCATAGAATCTTAACTCATACTGTTCACTAGTGGAGAATTCACTCTCACCTATTACTGTCTTATTGCAGAATTTATGTATAACTGCAGCGCACAGGCCAATTAAAGAGATATTGGAAAAGGAGAAAAAGGTCCACATCTTCCCATAATTTGATATGGCTACTTTACTTGTACTTTGATTATGGCCGATAATATGTGCAACTCATGGCAAGAATGCGCTGCAGCTCTAGCGGAAGGCAAACTTGCTCTAGTTTTGAGAGGGAGTGCCGATATACGGTCCCTCGATATGGAAGATTTCAAATATGCACATAAACGGGAAAACTATTCAAAAATGGCATATTTGAGATGTGGCACTTTTTTCTCACCATAGCGTGATCGTCCACAAACCTATAGCTATTTTACAACTTAGTAGCATTTCATTTTCCTTATTGTTGGTGCATCTTCAATTGATTTCGTATCTGTGTTGTTAACATGGAAACAGGTATATGCGAGCGTATCATCCGAGTCTGTTAACATGACCGAGCTTCTGCAGTGGAATGAACTCTACGGTGAAGGCGGTTCAAGAAGAAGGCACTCAACTATTTCATGTGAAGTATTATTGTTCACTAATTTACAATTACAATTTTTGACCCATTGCTCATCCTCCTAAAAGCTGCTGCGTAACCTGGGAAGCCCCTTGTTTTAGTTTCTCCTTGTCATGTTTTCTTGCCAAGTTTTCTTTTTTTTTTTTCCATTTTTCTTGGATTGTTGCTATAAAAGAGAGAGAGAGAGAGAGGAAAGCCTCCAATGGCTTTTAATTTGGCTCCGCATCATATCATGATCTTGAAAAGCAAATCACTAAGTCTCCATCCGCTTGGCTTGCTTGGTATTCTATTCAAACTTTTAGGTGGTTATGAACCCACCATAGCCATTAGAATCTTACATTCCAAAATCTTCTCTCAACTCGGTTGCCTTCTCTTTTCCTCCTTTTATTTGATTCAACAAAATTCGATCAATTGATTTAATTGATTCAGCAAATTTCCCTTCCTGTTGAGCTCAGTTGTTACCTTGATTCCATAGCTATGGAAGATGTTGGTTTCTAATTAAATCAACTAATTTAATTAGAACCCCTCTTCCATTTGTACATGATTGGTCTCTCAATAATTAGAACCCCTCTTCCTTTTGAAATAGAGAGGATGAGAACTCATAAAATAGGTGTTGGGCACATAAAGTTCTCACCTCAGAAACATTGGAAAGCTCACAATGAAGTATATGGCATAAAACAAGGACCCCACTTTATACATGGATGCCTGATCTACAAATTTATAATACGGAAACTACAAACATTGAACGAAACAAATTAGGTTTGCATAATCCCTGCATATCATATGGCTATTTACACATGTTATTAACTAAATGAAATAGCGACAATTGCAATGTAAAATGTCTTGGATTTGTTTCACAGCAAAGACCTGCCTAGCACAAAAAGAACAGACTTCACAAAAAATGCTCCATGCAAAGTCAAAAGCTTGCAAAATAATGTGACGTGACACGGCAAGTAGAAAGATGTTAGAACTGTCATTCTCATTACTGAAACTACAAAAACATACTGAGGAATATACGTTGAAGAGGAAAAGAATCAACATTCACCGAGTATATTACAAACAAATAACAATTGATATTCTTAATCTAACGAAATTTCACTTCAAGCTTGACTGAATATGTCCCATCAAATTAACTGATTCTTTTCATGATAAGGCTGTGGATAAAGGAGAATGGCCAAAATAAGCAATCTTGGAGACGATGCATTGACAAATATGCACCACTTCAGTACAAACAGGCAATAAAATCAGCATGCCATCTCAAGATTGCCATCTATACATTAGTGGTGCATATTTGTCAACAGAAAAGTCATGATCAGTATGCCAAATCAATCCCAACAAGCTTCAAAGATAATTCCAGTTTGTTTCCCAGTCAACAACTCGGGTTGCTGCTGCGGTTGATGCTGCTATCAAGAGATACGCCAGAATCTGCAATTGAATCAGAAAAACCTTGCCACTCAGTATGCATGCCCATCATCTTAAAATGGGAAGGTCTAAACACGTGTGTCATTATAAAGAAGAGGTTTCAAACAAGAGCCTGAGCAAAGCCTAAGTTCAATCTGAGCATGAGACTGCAAACATAAAGAGTCAATACAGAAAGGGCCAACGTCGTCACCCTAGCCCTAATCCATGGAACAACTCGAATCACCAAAAGTTGAGGGGGATCAAGAAGGCAGGGGAGATGCGGCATCATCAAAATTTGCAAACAAACCACAAGTATGCCAAACAAACACAGACCGAAAAGAAGACACTCCAAAACGAAGGGGGAATGTGGAAGACGTAAAATGCACTAGTCAAAAGCTTGGAAGGAACCATCATAAAAGTAATCTGACAAAGCCTTCAAAGCGCTGTAATAAAGCTTGAATAAGCAGATCTACGAAGGAAATATACCAAGAAAAACCTTTCTCATCAAGAAACAGAGTTCACATAACGCACTTCCTCACTAAAAACCAAAACAAGCATACCAGTACTTACATGTTCAAAGCATCAGAACCAGCAAGAAAGATGTAAAAATTGCATATAATTCAGTCATCAAGAAAAAGGAGAATGCTTCTTCCCCAAGTTATATTAACCAAGCAAAGATCAACACACGATGGCATGAATAGATGAATGCAATAGCAAATAGAAATTAGCTCCACATTGAAACGGTCATCCTGAAGAGCTCCCACAAGATTCTTGAGAATGAAAAACAGAACTATGCCTCCCACCAGGAACTTTAAACTTAGAGGTCATTATATTAAGATTCCTCCGACTACAAAGGAGTCACTCTAAAAAGTGGAACTCTGATAAATTAGATTTGAACACTAAAATCTGTAAGTCAGGTTGACCTTCAAAAAATGCATCTGCCAGCGCCAACTAGTTCTGACATATGTCAACTTCAAGCACATTCCATTAATGTACATCAAGAGCAAATGCAAATCATATTCAACAGTGAACAGAACAAAAAACAATGCAAATGCCACACTATACCACTAGTGTCTCCATGACAATATCTTCCCACCTTCACCTAGAGGTATCCAACATAGCCACTGGGAGCAAGTTGGTACTCCATCTTTTCTATCAGCAAAAACATTTTAGAATAAGTTTTCAAGAACTCTCCTGAACAACCACTTAGTTCCTATCCCAAAACATAAAGATATCCACCCAAAAGAAGCCAAATGTTTGCAAAAGTAGTAAAGAAATCATGAGATAAAATGACAAGCAGCTCAATTGACTTCAAGGAGAATCTCACTCGATTAATTTGCACCAAAAGTCCGACTCAAGAGCCAGGCACTAGCCCGACAGTGTGGAGTCCATGATGAAATCATCTCAGTTCCAATACCACCAGTAATCATCAGTTGAAACTCATTTTTAACAGGGTAGGGAAGCATCTTTTGAGCAAACACAAACTTGACTATAAGGCATGTATTGTTAACTCAATTTCCACATCACCAAATGGCCATTACAACTGATTCATATTAAAATTTCCAACCAGGCATGTTCAATTTCACAGCATGCAACTCAAACATAAAAAATACTTCATCTGTGCTTCAGATCTATCTTTGGGCTCACTCAATTCAATTACAAAAGGTAAACCAACCGGGTACACAGGGCAATAAAGTGATAGAATGATAGAAGAGAACAGTATGATTACTCACTTTCACTTATCTTGGAGATCAATCCCTCAACAGGGTAACAACTCCACCTAAAGTGCCACTCGCAATCTCCAACTCAAGCTCTGGAACTCTCACCCTCGCAGTATCAGACTACAGAAATTCATAAAGTCACCAATCAGATGAGAGTTTACGACTGTAAAATACAAGAAACATCTTTCAGCTCTCATGTATTAGTTCCTGACATATCGATTATGCTTTGCTACATACTCCTCGATTATGTCTATATCAGTCACACAACATCATAAGACAAAGAAAGAATAACGATGTTTTCTTTCCTACAAAGTCAATCTACAATAAACAGGTTTTGTCGGCAAATTAAGGAACTAACAGTTCTTTTCAGGAAAGCTGTTTGAAAGAGTGGGTGGGATTGAATTCTTAAAGTTTGGAGTATATTGCCCGACTCTTCAGTGAACCCGATTGTCTAATAGCAATACAACATCAGCTTGGTTGCAAAAACCAGAGGCGGCAATTTGTTAAGCGAAAAATTATGCTCATAATAAATCTTAAAAGAGAAGAAAGCCCATTTAGAAATCAAATTGACGTTGGATAGTGATGTCAGGATTGACAAATTAGACTTAAATTAATGGAAACAACAGAAGGAAAGAATGTCATTTCGAAACTCCAAGATAAGCAACTTCGCCTATCCTTTGCAGTGAAGAACTCAAAACCCATAAATCAGATTCAAAAAGAAGATGAAGATGAAGATGAACGGTCATGGTCCTTGAAAATGAGAACAATTAATTCTACTGCTTCAAGGCCTGTGCTCTGCACCGCTCACCTAAGCTAACTAATACAAACAGGAGGATAAACGAGATCTAGACGAAAGGATATAGGTTGTGCAAGAGTCTACTCTTAAAAAAAAAATGCTGAATCAGTTCAAATCTGTACCTCTCGAAGCTAGGGCGGAGAGGGGCGTGGTGCAGCTTCGTCGGACGGCAGTGACAACTGCAAGGCGTCGAGGCGGACACGGAGGCGTCGACTAGGGCTAGGGCGGCGGCGTCGGCGTCGACAGGGGCAGAGGGAGCCGAGGCGGAGGCGGAGCGTCGGCGTCGGCTAGGCCTAGGGCGGCGGCTAGGGCGTCGGGCTTCGTCGTCGGCATCGGAGGCGGCATCTAAGGTGTCGCGTCTGGGAGGAGAGAGAGACTCTACGCACGAGAGCGTAGAGTCGAGGCGTCGGCGTCGGCGGCGTCAGAGTCGGAGGCGTCGGCGTCGGCGTCGGAGGTGGTGTCGGAGGCGTCGGAGGGAGCGCAAGCTCTGAGAGTAGATCCAGGAGGAGAGAGAGAGGTTTTGGGGGGGGGGCGAGAGGAGAAATATTATCCGGGAGGAGAGAGAGAGAGGTCGGGGGCGCGAGAGGGCTTAATTTTGAAAATTCCAGGGAAGAGGGAGATGTCTGACCGGGTGGGGCCCATGAGACACGTGTCGAATGGAGAGGGACTCGTTTTTTGCCACGGTGGAATCCGAGTGGTACCTAATATTTTCTCATTCATTGGGGGTGTGGATCTTGATTTACCACCACCATAATCTATTTTAACAACATATATTACTCTATCGAGATGATGGCGTGGCAAGCAAGTGCCAAGTCAATGTGGGGCCCAGCTGCGGGGCCCCACGGATTGAATGATTAACATGCCATTGCGTCATTCCTTTAAGTGCAGATTTGTCAAAATGAGTCTGCAACCTATATAATAACTCATTAGTACAAAATAAAGATGCCAAAATAATTGGGTTATAAATGGGTCCATTGTGAACCCACTTATAATCCACTTAAGGCTTAAGTCATTTAAAAGGCCCCAACCTTCTCAGGTAAAGTCATAAGTATTTTTAAAATTTTTTATTTTTAAATTTTCTATATTTTTTATAATTTTTCTTTATTTTATTTTTTCTATCATCGGCCCTCAATTGTGATCGGCAAGGGTCAGCCGGTGGCCCTCACCAGACGTAGAAGAAAAAAGAAGGAAAAGAAAGAAAGAAAAAATGAAAAAAAAATAGAGAATTATAAAATATCAGAATTTTTAAAAAATAAAAATTATAAAAAAGGCTTGTATTGTTTTCCATATCATAAAAGAATGAAAAACGAAAAGAAAGAAAAAAATATAATTTTTTTAAATTATAAAAATTATCTACTAAATTTGTATTGCAAGGAAGTGTTTTAGTAATATAAATTTTTATAAAAATCATAAGAAACAAGTTTACCTAGATTAAATTAAATATGGAAGTCTTCTAGCAATAAAGGTCGGGTCGGATTGGGTCGGGTATGAGTTTGGCCAGATATATGACGAGAAATTAACGTTACGAATAAATAGATCATAACCGGGTTAATGGATCAATTTGGATCGGACAATTTATGACCCGACTTAAATTTGATCCGACACATCTATTTGACAGATATACTTGGGTGGATCTTGATTCACCACCATTCTCTATTCTTCTATATCAATCATTCATGTTTTCTCACGTCCATCCAAGAGGGCCCCTGAGATAAGCTAAGCTCGCACAATCAAAGACAGCAATAATGACCCAAAACAACGTTATCAGATCATTAATGAAGTGCCAAACATGGAGACTCCACCAGGTACAAGCAAAAAACCGAGAAAAATCGGGGTTGTTTTGTCAATTTCGCCGTAGGTTGGCTCTCAACATGAGCTATAGGGTCTATGACAAGGCTGTCTTTGTCCTAATATTGTGCGCTTACGTCAGGACAAAACCATAAGCTAGAGATCACGCCCTATTCAAAGGCAGAAAAATTTGTAGGGTTGAATGGCTAGTCGAAGCTACGACCTGACCAATGGTACGCGGACGAATTTGATTGATACACGGACCATGGGGAAAAAAAAAGCTATCAAAGTGATCAGATCGATAAGGCAATCGAAATTGGTGACTATAATCACAATCATTTGCATGAAATTATACAGATCCAAGTGGATGACTATGGATACAGCTTTCTTAGGCTACACAGACCAGGTGATGGAAACTTCATAAAACGTTAACATAGATAAATTTATGGAAGCTTATGTCATTACTATACAGTTCATGTGGATGACCAGCGTCATGTCATCACTCTCTTTTTTAGCTAGATTCCAATTATGCGCCAGTTAACCCAAAGGTTGGCGCAATTGATTGTGGGGTCCGGGATTTTCAGTTTAGGAATCGAAAATCACATTAAATTCAACTAATTGCATGTAAATTATCCTGAGTTAGGGCCACTTATAAAAGATAAAGGCCTGGACTTGATCAATTTATATGATTTATAGGGTGTTTTATAGGTTTTCAAGTAGCTAGGTCTCTCCAACCATGTCTTTGGATTATAAAAGAAAAAAATTTATGCGGCATCAATTTCTAGATATTTTCATTAGGAGTTAGCCTTCTCCTAACCTTAAAACATGCCTTGTCCCGAAAGCCACGGATCTTATCTCGCATCACTATCCACCGAGTCAAAAAGGCTAATTAGGATAATCGATTGAATTATCATAGGAGCCTTCATCTAGAGAACTATATTTCAAACGAATTGAATTTTCTGCAAACAATAGAGCATGAAAAAAGTTATATATTTTAACCCGTCTAAGTGTATATTTATTATTATATATGTTTCCTTTTGAACTTTGTTTTATTATTGTTATTATTGTTAAACATTGTAATGAATTAACATCCTCACTGTCTAATAATATGTTACAAGATATCGTTAATCATTTTTTTAATTGATTATATTTTTGAGAAAAAGGGTTTGTCTAACACGGTAGGTGGTAAGAAGCAAGTATGAAGAAAGTATGAAGAAAAGTGCTCCCCCTAAACTCCATGAAATACCAATTTCACCAACACCAAAATCAAACAATTTTTAGTACTGCTAATTTCTGAAGACACTAAAAATAAACTTTAGCAATTTGCGGATTAGCGATGGCATCGTCATCACCGAGCACACTGATTGGGGCACATCCACTAAAGTGGCCTTTGAACGGGACCTACTGCCGGCTTAGGGGCATTTGCTACTCAAATGGTTGTAACTAGAATGTGGCTTTCGATCTCTAAAAGGATATGCTATCACTATTTGATCAGATGACTTTGGATCTCTTTCTACTTCTGTAAAAGGATATGCTATAACTATTAGATCTCGAGCAAATGACTTTGGATCTCTTCTACTTCTTGAGTATCCGTATCAGGATATAGAACTCAATATCGATCCATCTTAAACTTGAACAAGTGCTCCATAGCTTCAATTGCTATTGATTCTAGCCAACATTGGCTATGGATCACGCCCATCATCATAAGGGCCTCTTGGTACGGGCTTGGAGTGTTGGTCCTGGTGATGACTCCTTAGGGCGCGCATGATAACCATTATATTTATCTATTTTTTTTTCATTTTTCTATTTCTGAGAACAGATTTGGAACAAAAATCCATTTGGTAACGCAATTTTATTTTTTATTTTTGGAACAAATTTTTAATCCAGGAATAGATTTGGAATAGAAAAGACAAGTAAAATTTTCTACTTTTCTATTTCTGGAACAAAAAGAGAAATAAAAACTCTTATCATCGCTCGCCCTTGCCTCTCACAGCTTGCCATTGCCAAGTTGCCGCTAACCATCGCTACTGCCAGTCGCCGTCGCCCGTCAATGAATGAAAAGGAGCATAAGAGGGATAAATTTTGTCGTTATCATACGAATTTCTATTTCGAGAAGAGAAATTGTGTCGTTATCAAATGCGTATCTTTGTTCAAAAACTCGTCCACGGAATAGAAACTAAAAAATCTATTTTTGGCCAAAAATCTATATGTGAAATAGAATGATTATCGTTCAGTGTCCTTAAGGGAATTGAAAGGGATGTTATTAGTAATAGATTGGTCCCTTCTGATCTAGTCGGATAAGCCAGACTTCACAAGACATGAATCTGGCCTTAAGGGCCAGACAAGGCCCCATCGAATCCAAGCACAAATAGCTAGACAAATTTATAAGTACACTTTTCTTCATAATATACATATATATGTGTTTATATTTATTTAATTGCACTCCTGATACACTGAATAAAATTAGCAGACAAGAAAATCGCATTGCCACACCTAAAAATTTCTTCCGTGATTGGGTGGCCGAGAATGAACTGGAGATTTGAGAAAAGTCAAGTCTTGGTGGCTACTAATTTTGTTGCCAATGCTTTTAATAATCCATGGTAAAGTCAAATCCTCGGCAAATGATTTAGTTCTTTTTCTTGGAAGCGAAATGAATCTAGTTTTGACCCCAAAAAAAAAATTGAATCTAGTTGACGAAGAAAGAAGTAAAATTCTTTCAAAAACTAGGACAAAGGGGTTGATCTATCTAACGGTAGTTGCAATCTGTGACCTTGACGATGCAAGGAGGACAAAGTGACTGGAGAGTGACCATCACTTCGTCCCCTTCCGGTCACTCAGTGAGTATCCGTAACCAAAGGATTGTACCCATTCAAGAAGTTGCCGGCTCGGTGCCTTGTCATTTGATGGAAACCGTTGGACGAAAATATTCATTCTGAGTCGCAAACAGCATTGTTTTCATTGAAAGCAAGTCTCAGGTGATCGCGGTGCATGTGAGCCCAAGTCACATGCATCCTTAGATCATGTCGGTGTCGTATGGGAGCAATCTCACACAACAGTGTAGATGTTGGGTATAAAAGTTTATGCTTGTCAAAATGGCGGGGGATAGAGTGCAAAGTCATAAACCATCTTAATAAAACTTAAAAGTCAAGACAAATCATAATGGAGTTTTTGGTTCTTTGCATATAATTTATTGCAAGCACTTAATTCATCTTCATAAACCCTTTAGGGTTAGCGCAGTTTGTTGGGGCATTGAATGATTTCTAGCTTAAGAACTAGAGTCATCCATTCGAATTCCACTAATTACGCGCAAATTACTCTAAGTTTGGGTCACTTGCACAAATCAATAATTTGGACTTAATCCGTTCATAAGGCTAATGGGGTATTTTATGGACATTTAGGATGGCAGATTTCTGTGCCCATATCTCTGGATTATAAAATAAATCAAATATAGAATAGCCATTAGATAGAAAAACTCACAATCAAGTACATGCTGGGGGGAAAAACTTTCTAATGATGTATGTTCTTGAAGAGCTGATCTTTGCACATATTGGAAACCACAAAATCCATCTTCACCTCCACCAATCTCTCACTTTTTGCCCTAGATTGCACGCCCACTATCTTTTGTTCTCGATCCAATTAAAAACCCTTCCAATTCTATTTCCACCCACTTTACGTCGGTGTAAACAGGAGGCCTTTTGATTCGACCGCTTCGAGTCCCTTTCAAGTTATTATCATGAAAGGAACGTACCCATGCTTTTCCATTAAGATATTGACTCACTCCTCCACTATCTTTTTGACAAATTTTGGCATCTTCACCACAAAAAATATTTAGAAAAAAGAAATTGTACTTGCTATTTTTTTCCCTTAGTGACGTTCAAAAAGCACAATGAAGACAGGTTTGAAAATTTTTCCAAAAGTGTGTCCATCCTATAAAACCTTTATAACTAGTGTCATAGAACAGCAGCATCCACTGCCAGCTGAAGGCATTATCAAAAGGTTTTTCCGGTCAATTTTCTTAACCGTCAGTCTTGTTCCAAGTGTGATGTTTGCTATTCATTGGATAATGTTTGGGTTTACACTTGAAAAAGCAATACATTAACCAATGCTAACTTTGAATTGATTGTTCAATGTTAAGACATGAAAATTAAAGAGTGTAAGAATCCTGTTTGTTTCACTAGCGTCAAGCCAACTCTGAATACCCATATATGGTGGTAAACAATTGAGGATGGATGTTACTTAGGTATAACATCACAAGTCCTCAACCATTTGTTATGGGATTTGAGATGCTACAAAATCTCCCACATAAACCAATGACGCCCTTGTTGATACTGCCTGATAAATATATAAAAATAGAGTTATTTTACCTATTATAAGCAACAAATAATGCAATACTTGTGAGAAAATATTTAGATTTCTTTCTATTTACTCAATTTTTCTTTATTTATGTAGAATAATGAGACATAGAGAAAATAAAGAAAAAATGGCAAAAAGAAGGAAAGGAAGACTTTACCCAGAGAATAGTTAGAAAGTGGATGCCAAATCGAGAATTCTATGATGTATTCCTTAATTTTACAAGAAAAATAAGTAATTACCTTGTGTTAGGAGTCTTAGATGTTATCCTATTTTATAGGCTAACATTAAGAGCATAGAGGGATGGCTAGTTTTTTTTAAGCATTTTTGTTTTCATTGTTCTAGGAGTTTTTTAAGTATTTTGAAAAGAAGACATACAGTGGCAACACAAATCTTGTTCTTTAATTCAAGATGTTTGGTTTAATTTTTATTTTCGTTTCTTCTTTTATTATGTTATAATTTTCTTTTGTTAGAGCTACAATGTAGCCTGACCATAATTATATGAATTTAATGTTTTTTTTTGCACTACAGGTGATTTTATTCATGTGAGTTATATATTATTCTACTTAATGCTTTTAGGTGATTAGCTACTTTTTGAATGATCTGATGTGTATATTTGAGATTATAACATCTACGATTCTGGCCATGAGAATGGTTATGGAACTGATGTGCTGATAGTGGGGGAAATCGGCCATGGTCCAATCCAAGGAACGGTCATAGATCGATCAACCCGATCGAAAGGGTGACCAAGAGATTAGCCATGGCCTGATCGAAGGATCGGCCCTTGAATGATTGGGGGATCAGCAGTGAACCAATCCACTGACCACGCAAGTAACCCGAACTATCTAGCTGTAGATCGGCTGCTCGACCATAAGGGTTGGTCATGGGATAGTCACGTACCACCGCAGATCAATGGATGATCATGGATCGATCCCACATAGTTCTATTTTGATCGCAGGTGGTTTCGCATGGTCATGTATTGACCACAGATGATCATGGATCGATTCATGCGACCGTGTGTCAATCACAAAACAATCAATCCACATAACTACATGACAACCGAGAGTCGGCCACGGACCAATTATGCTCAGTCATGGACCGGTCATGAACTAGCTACGGGCCACTTGGGATGGGTCATGGCCCGACCCTAGATCGGTCACGAATTGGCTCGGTGACCCTGTCGTTAGGCCATGTACCAAGGCGCGAGCCTGGTTTTGTGCAAGGCCATGAGCCGACCTTGTGCTAAGACCTGGACCCTATCACAAGACCACGAGCCAAGGCAGGCACCGGCCATGTGCCTGACCCTGCACCCGGCCAGTGCCGGTCACGGAGCCCACGAGATGGGTCACCAACATAGCCACGCTAGGCAAGTTCGGCCACAACCAGCCTCACCCGATGGTGATTCAATTATGAACCTCGGTTTAGTTGGTACAATCAATCATGGATGAACAAGAGAAACTCTTACCCAACTAAGTTAGCGCTTCCAATGGCCCAATTCCCTTGTTTGCTATATTCTTTGGAAAAGGACATAATAAAAGACTCTAGAACATTTGATCATTAAATGCAAGGGATGAATCGTCCTCTTAGATGGTTTTATGAAGATTAGGTAATAATGGCCAAAGATTTGCCTTTAAGAAGAAGCAAGTGACTCAATGGCTTAGGTGTACCAATTGGAAAGGCACACATTAGCCTTCAATCATTCCCTTAAAAGTTTAGGGTGCCACACTATTCCAATAGGCGTGCCACCTCTCCCTAGTAAGCATACCACTCATCCAATAGGCTTGCCACCTCTTATAGGCATGCCATTTCAAGAAAGCCTAATAGGCCATTTGGTCAAGTAATGATGAGAATGAAGCCTATAAATAGAAGCATCCCCTCCTTCATTTCGACCCCTTTGGCTTACTATTTCACCCTTCACTCCTTTGCGTGCCTCCTCTACTTTCTTTTGGCCATGCACACCTACCTCCTCACTAAACGGCCATTCCTTGGCAAAACCATCTCTAGTTCATCAAAAGTAAGTAGAATTCCTAACTCTTGGCTAGGGCGATAGGCTACGTCATCGAGTTTAGTTTTATGCTCACTTGTGAAAGCCATGAACATGTTACAATTTTCTTTTCTATGGTTTGCTCATATTACATGTTTGAGTGTGTTCACGCTCAGGACAAGGTCGAGGTTCACTCGACTTGGAATCAATGTTAAAGCGAGATGATCCAAGCCACGAGGGCTTGGTTAGCATTGAGGTGTGCCGGTTCCGAGTCTTGCTCGGTGCAGGGGTCGATGCTAGGCATTTGGTTCTAGCCACGAACCAAATATTGCTCCAAAGAGGGTCATAACGCACACACTCATTTGAGCACACCCATGGGCATTGTGTGTGCATCGGCTAAGAGAAAGATAAGAAATCGGCTTGTATGAAGCAACTCGTGTGATCACTAAAGGAAAGATGTGCCCATCGCCACATAGTATTGGCGGTGATGCCTTGTTCATTGAGCGGGATGCCCTGACTAAGCCAGGATTTTCACGCCCCAACTCGGAATCATGATCCGCGGGGGTTACCCTTTTGCAACGTCCCGTTCATTTTTATCTTTCGTTACAAGATAGCGGAAGCGTATTTCATTATCGGGACAATCACAACAATATCAAACAAACAACAGGGTCAAGAAAAACATACCACGAGCAAACTTATATTGCATGATAGCTTATATTTTACAAGCTAACCATATTTACATGCCCTTTTCTTCCCACGAGTCAATACTCGTGCGCATATCCACTACTACATGCACGGTTGGGTTACTCATATCTCTGCTACCATGAGTGTCTACCAAAACTCCAAAAAATTGTCCCCAAAACAGGTTTGGCTCCTCGCAAGCCAGGTTAGCTGCTTACGCACCATTCACAGCGTTCCCGGGCGCAGGTCCATTGTCTCCCCCAAACGGCCCGTTGAACCCACGAAGAGGGCTAAACAAACCGTCTTCCATCCACATGTACCAGGCCTCGTACGTGTGACGAACATGGTTGTCTAGGCTCTCACAACATAAGTTGGGAGATAGCCTTATGATAGGCTCGACCCTCACCTGCATCTATAACATCCAGCATGTCCACTATCAACTTTAACGGGGTACCAAAACGAACTGGCGAGAACCTCATCCTACAAGTCTGAGAAAAAACACGGTAAGTTAGTCATTGATTCAATAAGTAAATCCACTAATTTCGAGTTAGGAAGAGGTAATCGTTGTCGAACACGCGTCCAACCTTACCAACCCGGTGCCGATGGCAAATCAATAGCAAAGATGTATCTTACCTTGCCTATGTACTACTCGCGGTACATGCAATAGCCAAGAGAACATCAAGCATAGTACATAAATGGTGCATGCATGAATAAACACACGGGATTAATTCATTTTTAATTGAAATTCATCGGTTCTTCCGAAATCCATTAGATATCCGAAATCCATCGAGCAACGTCTAGAAATCCATCATAGATGGCTTTAGTCCCTCGTGTGTCCATGCGTCACAATCATCAAACAATCCAGATTCTTATCTTTTTTAGTAATTCATGCAAACAAGAGTGCCCCGAAGGCACGAGTGCAAGTGAGATTCATGGACAATAAACTATGATCGTCTAGCATGTTGGCCATGGTCTAGGGCCCATGACCTAATTTGGCATGCCAAACATTGAACGAAACCATACTTAGCCGAATCCGATACGCCTCAATATCGAACTTTTGCCAAGAACGTCTCAGTCCAAACACCATAGCGTGCACACAAGACATATGTTCCCTCTTTCGCAATTGAGTCGTGCTTTGACTCATGACTATGTCTTGCAAACAATAAAGCACACAAGCAAACAACAAACAAGTCCCTATCATGCCTCGAGTAAAGACACAAGTCAACAACATATCACACCATCCTATCCCAAGATTAGGGAATCTACTCACAACAACCGAACAAAAGGCCAGATTTAGTGGGGAACAAAGAGAAATTGGCGTGAAGAACGGGTTGGCCGAGTGTAGTGTATGGCATGAGAGAGAGAGAGAGAGAGAGAGTGGGGTAGGCATGAGAAATGGTGGGGTTGGCGTTGGAAAGAAGGGGCCAAGTGAGAATACTTCCTTTTTATAGTATGGCCTACAAAGTTTATTATGAAAAGGGGGCCAAAGTCCAAACTAATGATGATAGTTGTCTTGAAAGTCATTGCCATCATTAATTTTCATCTTCAAGCCTTTAACTAGGGTCATTCATTCCTTAACTTGGCTTCCAAGTTGTTAAGTAGGTAATCATGCCCTACTAGGCATTTAAGTCCAAGATCCTAATGATGGCTTTTCTAGATATGTCTTTGGCCTTGATTTTTCTCATTTGGGCGTGAGTCTCTTTGTCTTGATCTTCAAGACACTCAATTATTTGGCCTTGATCTCTATTATTGGTGTCTTGTGGAATAAGCTCTATTATTGGCCAACTTGCAAAAGAAGTTGCCAATAATGCAATTGACTTGACTAAGTCAATTTTGTCCTCTTGTTCAATGAGCCTTTGGGTGTGGATCATGTGCTCTTTTTCAAGAACACTCAAGAATTGATGCCCCTCACTAATTCCAATGGCTCATCTTCCTTTGGACATTAAACTTCACTAAGTCCAACTTAATAAGCAACTAAGGTAATTGTGAGTTTTATGTGCCATATATGATTGCCATATTATTTGAAACCGAGGTTCAATATAGAAATATATTCAAGCATGACCAGACATAGTCATGCCAATATCTGGGCTGAACAGCACAAGACTAAACCAATCGAACTGATCGGGCATAAGACTTGTTCGATTGGGCTTGACCGGGACACAGGGCTGGGCACACGACCTGGTTGTACGGGCGTAAGGTCGGGCTGAACGGATGCGGTGCCGGTACACGGCCGAGTTGCACGAGCAAGGGGTCGAGCACATGTGTCGAACATAGGTATTGGCACACAGCAGAGTGTAATAACTAGCTTGTTGCCAAGCCTAATCGGCACTAGGTCAGGTATTGGCCGGAATCGACGAGCACAAGAACTAGCACAAGTGCAGACATAGTGGTTGACACATGGCTAAGCATGGGGCTAGCTAATGGCCTGACCGACGGGCACAGGACCGATCCATGACTGGGCATAAGGCCTAGCTTGCACGACCGACACAAAGCCTAGTCTGCGTCCAAGCAACGAAGGCTCTTGGCCTGGTAGCTCATGGCCCAGTACATAGCCCGTCCATGGCCTACCCGACTTAACACAACAATCCATGGCCAATTCGCGATCGGTCCAAGTTTAAGCATCAATAATCTATGGTCAACCCTCAGTTGTCATTTGGCCGTGTGGAATCAATCACAATGGAATCGGTCCATGAACGCCCACGACCAATGCATGGCTAAGCGAAACCAGCCACGATTGACACATGCCAGTACAGCATCGATCCATGGCCATCCAGGATTGTCCCACTACCGACCCTTATGGTCAAGCGGTCGATCCGTGGTTGAATCACTTTAATTGACTTGCATGATTGGAGAGTTGTTTTACTACCAATTCCTTGATCAATTCATGGACGATCCTTCAATCGAAACACTATCGATCCTTTAGATACATGTTTCAACCAAACCAATTGATCCATGATTGACCCTCGGATTAGTCCATATACCGTTTTCCCTGGTCATTTCCCTTGGTCGATCCAGGGTCTCAGGATGCCTAACTTGAAGTTTGATGCCTCGGTTGAGTTGAGATATCTCGGTTGAGCCAGGATAAAGGTAAATGAATCTTTTATGTGTGTCGATATATGCATAAGTATGTTTTATGTGTTTATTGATAAGCTGAGGGTAAGTATGCACTGAAAGAGTGTCAGACTGGACACATGTATGTAATCGAGATGTATTAATGTAATAGCTATTGATCTTCTATCGAAGATATGTTGCGAGTACCGCACCTGCTAAATTTGATTATGAGATGTCTTCCTAGTAGAGAATTAGCGATTTTACTTATTGAGTTTTCCTCAATTTATCCCTTGATTCTTTCAGGCATGTAGGCATGGCTAATCCGCTCCTTGAACATTTTAGATTACCTCTAAATATGGAAGTGTCAGTCACGGATATTATTGACGTAGAAGCCGAGGTCACCTACCATAAATGTACTACAATGATATGGGTCAAAGAAGGGCCGGATGATCTGATCCCACATCGTTATATCGCTTGGTATGTTTGATTCGACGGGGACCTTGTCGGCCCCCTTTGCGGGTTTGACGGGCCACCAGGACCGAGCAAAGGGGCGATGCTTGCTGGGACGGTGATTGACATATAAGTACCGACATACAGCAAAGAGGATCTCATTTTTGGATACTATAGCTTATAGCAGAGCTAGGGATACCCCAGCCTTTTGATGTAGCTGAATAAATAGTCTGTAAATGTGTTGATGTTATATAAAGTAGCGCGTTATGTTTGTAGTACTTCCCTAATTTCCAGCTGTTATTGTGTTAGGAAGTTTTTTTGTACACGTTTCTGTATGCTCATGTCAATAAGATAAAAAAAAATGGGATGACAATAAGCCTAAGACATCGCAACTATAACCCTCGAAATGAGGACGTTACAGAGACTAAGAAATAATCATACGTAATTGATCATTATAATATATAACCATGAATTAAATGTAGATAGAGATATACAATGTTATTTGTAATGTCCTCACTTTGGGGGTTATTGTTGCAACGTCCCAAGCTCATTGTCATCTCGTTTCTTTTATCTTGTTAACATGAGCATACAAAAATGTGTACAAACAAACTCCTAGACAAAAATAATAGCTAGAAATGAGGGAAGTACTATAAACATAATGCACTACTTTATATAACGTCAGTATATTTACAGACTATTCATCTGGCTACATCAAAAGGCTGGGGTATCCCTAACTCCACTATGGGTTGCAGTATCCAAAAATGGGATCCCTACTGCTATATGCCAGTACTTATGGGTCAGCCACCATCCCAGTGGGCGTCGCCCCATTTTTTGGTCCTAGTGGCCCGTCAAACCGGCGAAAGGAGCCGACAAGGTCCCCGTCAAACCAAACTTACCAAGCGATACAATGATGTAGGACCAGATCATCCAACCCTTCTTCAGCCCATGTCATTATAGTACATCTATGGTAGGTAACCTCAGCTTCTATATCAATAATATTCGTGACTGACACTTCCATATGTATAGGCAATCCAAAACATTCAAGGGGCGGAGTAACCATGCCTACACACCTAAAAGAATAAAGGAGTGAGTCAAGGAAAACTCAATAAGTAAAACCCTTAATTCTCTACTAGGAGGATATCTCATCATCAAATCTAGCATGTACGGCACTCGCAACATATTGTCGATGGCAGATCAATAGCTATTTCGTTACTACACCTCGACTATATACATGTGTCTAGTTTGACACTCTTTCTATGCATACTTACCATCGGCTTATCAATAAACACATAAAACATTCTTATGCACATATCGACACGCATAAAAGATTCATTCTTCTAGTCTTGGCTCAATCAGGGCATCTCGACTCAACTAAGGCATTTAGCTTCAAGCTAGGCATCCTAACTTAACCGAGACATCTCGACTCAATCGAGGTATCCTGGCTCAATCGAGGCATCCTGAGGCTAGCTTATCCAAGGCATCTGGACTTAACCCAGGCATCATGGCTCAACCAGGACATCCTGTTCAATAAATGAGGCATCACTGCCAATGCTATGGCGGTGGGCACATCTTTCCTTTAGTGATCACACGAGGTGTTCACGCAAGCTGATTTCTTATTCGTGACATTCCAAATTTCAACCTACTTGGTATTTATGAAACACATGATTTCAACAACGCACTTGTAGCAAATCTCGCCCAGACTTGATCACTCTCGAAATACTAACTAGTAGGGAAAGGCTAATTAAGAATCTAGATTTGTGCGACCATAGAACTTGATCATGGACTAACTTTCGATCATAAGGATTGTCGAGGTGATATTTTGGGCTAATATAGATCGATCTAACGTTGGTCATGGATCGATTTGCGAATGCCATATAACTGGATCGCGGGTGATTCCGCCTCGCCGGGATATGAAATTGCAAACGATCCTAAACCTGTTCCAAACAATCGCGATCTTTAAAACTAGTGATTGATCCTCGCAATTATATGACAATTGAGGTCGCCGTAACTCGAGTGAGCTTAAACGTGATTCGATTTAGTATCAACCACGGGTTAAATACACGAATTTTCTCGGAAGCCGCCCATTAGTTTGAGATAAGCTCAAGTTGTGTTTATTTAAGTTTGGCTATTAAATAGAGACCAAGTTTGGGCACCGAAAATTTCGATAGTCATGATACAATATTTGGATGACGTCAAAAGTACTGTGGTCAGTTTTGAATTTGCTCGAATTCATCAGAAAATTGGAATTTTGGAAGAAAATGGAAAATGACTATTTTACCCTTGAGATTTTATGAAGGCCAAGTATAAATGAGAGGGGCATTTTGGTCATTTCCCACCAACTTTAGAGATAAAAATTTTTGGATGATTTTGCCCCTGCACTTTTTGTGAAATTCCAACTTTACCCTTGGATATTTTTTATGGTTTTCGATCTGGGCCGTCGATGTTTAAATAAGATCGAATCATGACCGTCGGATGGAAAGTATAAAGAAAGGAAAGGTGGTAATTTTTGGCCTGGGGGTAGACTAGGCTAGGCGTTTTCTTTCTTTTCCTCTCTTTTTTCTCTCTCCCTCTCACTCTCATGATCACCCTCTCCCCTTTTTCCTTCTTCTAGCAATGAGCTTCCCTCCCCCTCTCCCTCACATGAGTTGGCCAATCGGCTAGCCAATCGTCGTCCGTTCGTCGCTGTTTCGTCGAACCATTGCTCACCTTTTTACCATGTCGCACCACCACCGCCACCGCCGTCTCTCTCCCACGTTTTTCCCACCAAGAAACACCCTTACCAGCCCCATCTCAGCCCAGCACAGCCAAGAAAGCCAGCAGCCAATCGTCGCTACTCGTGACCGTCAGTGAGTCGCCAGTACCCCTTTTCGTGGGATGCCGTTGCCGCTGCTGTTCGCTCTCTGTCCAACCACCTTTGAGGGCTTGATTTTTGCGTGGAATCACAAATAAGTGATACCCTAACCCTCGCCTAAGATAACGGGTAATTTCGGGTTAGTTCAAGCTCGTTTTAGCAAGTTTTAGGGGTTATTTGTAGAGAAATGGTTGGACTGCTTTGTATGAATTGTTTGGATGAAATTGTGATGATTTTTTAGGTGGATTGGAGGTTAGATTTGATTGATTTTGTTATTGGAATAATTACAAGTGATTATTGTGACTTATTGAGTGAAAACTAAATGTGCCGTTATAGTGATTTTTCTGTGATGGCCAAATCACTATTCATTTTGTGGCTAAATTGATGCATATTGGTGTTTGGGACATAGTGCATGTTGGTTTAGGGTTGTCGGTAGGAGTACAACACCCGTGAGTGGTGAAATTTGGCTTAAATTGCAAAAATTGCGTTAAATTATGCACGTGCGAATTGAATTAGTAAAATTGTGAGTTGGCATAGATTACCGGTACCTTGTATATGTTGGATGAAGTGTGTGAATTGGTTGTATGAAATTGGCATGAGATTGGGTGCCGATGTGTTACATGGCTATTAAACACCCTGAGGCGTTTTTACGTGGGATCCAGATAATAAATGGAAAATATGTGCACGTGTGATAATATAATCTCTGATGCGTTTTAAGCGGGGAATTGAACTCGTCCTGAGGCGTGTTGCGTGGGACAATGCCTAATTATACCATAAGACTGCCAACCTGAGGCGTGTTCGTTTACGCGGGTTGTGCCATAAAAAGGAGATCGGTGTTACGTCTAAGGCGTGTTATGCGGGCTAATGACACTAAGCCTGATGCGTTTTTACGCGGGCTGTAGAACTGTTGTCCAACCTGATGTGTGTTTACATGAGTTGTGTTATAAAAAGGGAGATCGGTGTTGCGTCCGAGGCTTGTTCATTTACGAGGGTTAAAGATATTGAGCCTGAGGCGTGTTCATTTACGTGAGCTATAGAAGTGTTGTTGAATCTGAGGTGTGATTACGTGGCTTGAGATCGATGGATAGTTTTTGGACCTGAGGTGTGTTTACGTGAGTCAAAAATGAATTGAATGCGTGTGCCTGAGTGAAATGATGAAAGTATTATATTGTATCTATTATGCGAACATTGATGTGGTTTTGGTTTGAATGGCATCTTTGAGAGCGGCTTGTTATCGATTGTTAATGGTAATGCTTGATTTAGCATGTGAAGTTTCGTGTGTATCAAGTTGAAATGTTGGTGCTTGCAATTGTTCTGGTTTACTGATTATGTGATTGACGTGCTTGAATGTGACTAGAGATATGTGTTAATCTAGGTTAGGTTTAGGGTGTTACTTGTTGAGATGTGATCTCATGGTTTTACTTAAAACCATTTCAGACCCCAGACCTGGATAATAGCTAATCAGCTGCCTCACTGTTTTGGAATACCAATGCTTTTTGACCACTCGACAGTAGAGTTCCCTGTAGATGAACAGTATACTTGGATTAAGCACACCAGTGAGCTTCAGGTAGATGTAGGTGTCTCATAGTGGCAGACTCACACTTATACAACCTGGACTTTCCGGGATAAGGCAGAGGAATTCGGACCTGTTAGAGGTTTTGATGCTCCCTACGATGCATTTGGGGACTGGGATCCTTTTATAGTTCCTCCCCTTGATGGTGAGTTGACTAGTACTGGCCCTGGCTCTGCGCAGTCAGCCCCTTCGATTACCCTCGCTGAGTTCGCACTTATGGTGGCTGAACCACAACCCGAGCCCGAGGTACCTTACCAAGGACCGATTCCAATGGATCTAGGCTCAGACGATGAACCTATAGAGATGGAGCCAGTGGAAAATCCAGAGGTGGAGCCTGAGGAAAAGCCTAAAGCAGAACAAAAGGAAGAGCCTGAAGAAGTGAAGTTTGAGGATGAGGAACCGGTTGAGGTCCGATGGGAATCGGGAGATATAGATGACCCCATTGTGATTGAAGCTGATTCTGAGCTTGTTGAGTCTTTAGAGTCTTCAGGGAATCAGACTGACTTCAATGAATCTAACTCTGAATGGACCCCCTCTAGAGTGACTAGGGGTTAGTTAGGAGTTTAAGGCTTGGACCTGTTGTTGGTGAGGAGCTTTTTTTCACAAAGGGTTAGTTTACCGGGCCACTAGTCCCTTTTTGTTATTGGCGATCGTTAGTTTCGGAAGTTTGCAGGTGTGCTAACTTGTAATGGATATTGTATATATTGCGGGTGTAATATAGTGTTTGATGGTAAGGTTTTTTGTCTCTCCCTATTACCCAATGATTATATCGTCAGGGATTTGTGTAATCGTTTCCACTGCATTTGATTATGATGTTTTGCGTTGGATCGGCGATGTTTCCTAGGACGTCACACAAATTCAACCGAGCTCAGGGTATTGCGCGCTCGTTGGAGTTTGGGGCGTGACATTATCTTTCTCTTAGCCGATGCACACACAATGCCTGTGGGTGTGCTCAAACGAGTGTATGTGTCATGACCCTCATTATCATATTATATAGTATGCCGGAAGCAAATCCTTGGTTCATGGCTTGAATCGAACGCCTAGCATCGACCCCCGCACCAAGCAATACTTGAAACCGGCACGCCTCAATGCCGACCAAGGCCTTGCAGCTTGAGTTATCTCACTTTAATGTTGATTTCCAAGCCGAGCGAACCTTGACCTTGTCCCAGAGCAAGAACGCACTCAAACTTGCAACATGAGCAAACCATAGAAAAGAACATTATAACATGTCATGGCTTTCACAGGTGAGCACACAACTAAACTTGACGATGTCACCTATTCCCCTAATCAAAAGTTAGGAATTCAACTTATTTTTGATGAATTAAAGATGGTTTTGCTAAGGAATGGCCGTTTGGTGAGGAGGTGGGTGTGCGTGGCCAAAAGAGAGGAGATGAGGCGTGCAAGGGGGTGAAGGGTGAGAGAATGAGCCAAAGGGGTGGAAATGAGAGACTCATCCTCATCATTGCTTGTCTAAATGGCCCAATAGGCTTTTTTGAAGTGGCACGCTTACAAGGAAGAGGTGGCAAGCCTATTGGATGAGTGGCACACCTACTAGGGAGAGGTGACATGCCTATTGGAATGATGTGGCACCCTAAACTTTTAGAGGAATGATTAGAGGCTAACCTATGCCTTTCTAATTGGTACACTTAAGCCATTGAGTCATTGGCTTCTTCTCCAAGGTAAATCTTTGACCATCATTACCGAATCTTCATAAGGCCACCTAAGAGGATGATTCATCCCTTTCATTTAATGACCAAATGCTCTACAGTTTTCTATTATGTCCTTTTCCAAAGAATATAGCAAACATGGGAATTAGGTCATTGAAAGCACTAACTTAGTCGGATAAGAGTTTCTCCTGTTCATCCACAATTGACTATGCCAACCGAATCTAGATTCGTAGTCGAATCACTATTGGGTGAGGCTAGTCGTGGTCGAACTTGCTTGATGTGGCTATGTCGGTGGCCCATCTAGTGGGCTCTGTGGCTGGCATTGGCCGGGCACACGGCCGATGCCTACCTTGGCTCATGGCCTTGGGGTAAGGTCCAGGTCCTAGCACATGACCGACTCATGGCCTGGCACAAGACCAGGCTCATGCCTTGACACATGGCCTAACGATAGGGTCATCGAGCCAATCCGTGACTATTCCAAGGCCGGTCCATGACTCATCCCAAGTGGCCCGTAGCCAATCCATGACCGGTCCATGACCGAGCATAATTGGTTTGTGACCAACTCTCGATTATTATATAGTTGTGTGGGATCGATCATTCCGTGATCAATATACGGTCGCACGGATCTATCCATGGTCGTCCGCAGTTGGTACATGACCATGCGGCACTACCCGCGACCTGAATAGGATCGCACGAGATCGATCCACGATCATCCATGGATCTGCGATGGTACATAACCATCCCACGACCAACCCTTATGGTCGAGTAGTTGATCCATGGCCGAATAGCTCGGGTCACTTACATGGTTAGTGGATCGGTTCGATGTCGATCCCTCCATCATTCTAAGGCCGATCCTTCGTTCAGGCCATGGTTAATCCCTTAGTCACCCTTCCAATCGGGTTGATCGATTCATGACCGTTCTTTGGATTGGTCCATGGCAGATTTCCCTCACTATTGGCACATCAGTTCCATAGCCATTTCTCATTGCCAAAATCGTGGATGTTACATTATTTATGTGGCTTTCGATGATGAAGTGGTCCAAAAGATTCATTGTAAACCAAGAATATTCATAGATTTTATTACACTTATGTTTATTTAAATTCACATAGAGATATGATGGATTGATAAATTGAGTGGGTTTGCTATACCTAGAGATATGATAGTAAATAGATTAGGAAATTTTGCTATCATATGTTTGATACTGTTGTTGTATACATGATGATATGAAATTCATATTTAATAGTTATGGTGAAATCGAATGCTCTAACATATTTATTTGATTGATTAACTGCCTTTAGTTCCGAAATTTTGTTTTTAAGATTGTCAATTTTCAATTATTCTCATTTTCACCACGAGGCTTACCTCCCCCAAATGTGCTATCAAAGTGAATTTCCAGAAGGCTTTTGACACAGTGGACTAGAAGTTCATTGAAATGACACTTATGGCTTTCAAATTTCCGAGCTCCTTCATCAGGTTGATTATGGCTTGTGTTTCTATAGGCAAATTCTCGGTATCGATTAATGGAGAACTACATGGGTTCTTTACTAGTAGCCGCGGAATACGACAAGGCGATCCACTATCGCCATATCTCTTTATACTAGTTATGGAAGTTCTCGCTGGCATCCTAAAGACTAAAACTGAATCCCCGGAATTCCACTGGTCTTGGCGGTGCAAGAAAACCCGCTTATCTCATCTCTTTTTTGCGGACGATGTGCTACTCTTTTCCGAAGCTCACTTGAGGTCCATTGAGATAATCAAGGAATCCATTCGGCTGTTTTCTAGCTGGTCTGGCCTTAGACCTAATAACAGGAAAAGCAACATATTCCTCTCTGGAGGGACACCGGCGCTTCATAGCCAGTTACTTCATTGCCTTGACTTTCAACAAGGTACCCTCCCCTTCCGCTATTTAGGCGTACCCATCATCGCGACCAGAATGCGTAAGGAGGACTGTAAGATATTAGTTGATGCTATAACGGCTTGGGCCCGCTCCTGGTCCCAACGCTTCCTGTCCTTTGCTGGGAGATTGCAACTAATCAATGTTGTCCTATACTCTATACAAGTGTACTGGGCCACCATCTTCTTCCTACCGAAATCTGTCCTAAATAGAATTGAGACCATCTTGCGACAATTTTTATGGAAAGGACCCGACCTTGGCACGGGAGGAGCTAAAGTAGAGTGGAATACTGTTTGCCTACCCAAAGAAGAAGGCGGCCTTGGGATTAGGCGAATTGTAGATTATAATAGAGCTTTGACTCTCAAGCACATATGGCTTCTCTTTACTGACAAGGAATCCATGTGGTGTAAATGGATCCATACAACTTTCTTAAAATCAAATTTTTGGGTTGCTTCCAAACCAACCTTTTGTTCTTGGACTTGGAAGAAGATTCTGGATTTGCGTGCTTCTGCCCATTCACTCTTCCGATGGAAAATTGGCAATGGACATTCGGTTTCTTTTCTGGTTTGACTGGTGGCATAATAAAGGTCCTCTATACCTCATTTTCAGCAATGTTGCCATATACCGGTTGCGGATCCCTAGGGATACGACAGTACGGAAGTTTTATGATTGCACATGGCAATCCTCAAACACACTTGACACAATCCTCAGTTGGACGGATCCTCCACCTAACTTTGAGAATAATACTCCAGATAATCTGATTTGGACTCCACAACTTTCCAATTCCTTCTCGGTGGCGACTGCATGGAATCACATCAGAAGGAAAGGGCGCACTACCCCTTGGCACTCATTTATCTGGGACCGCCACATTGCTCCTCGACATGCTTTCCTCTTGTGGTTAGTATCTCTTAACTGACTGCCTTCCCAGACATTCCTTTTCCAAAATCATCGAATAGACACTGCACTTTGTGCCTACTGCGGCTCTAGACCGGACTTAGTTAACCATCTTTTTTTCGAGTGCCCTACTACCAGCAAGCTAGCTTCCTTCTGGGCTACTAATTGTCGCCTTCCATGGCGCAACCGGACTTGGCAAGAACA
The DNA here is from genome assembly GCA_031216185.1 of Syzygium aqueum. NCBI lineage: Eukaryota > Viridiplantae > Streptophyta > Magnoliopsida > Myrtales > Myrtaceae > Syzygium > Syzygium aqueum. The sequence goes on from CM062232.1 coordinate 8,044,950, forward strand.
TATTTTGTGGGCTATGCAAGTCTGCAATAGACCTTCCTTTGCACACTGCCTTTCTCGCTTTTCCTTTGGTGCTCTAATCCATATTATCTGGACCGAAAGGAACAACGCTATCTTCATGAACAAGTGCATCTACATCCCTGGAATGCGAAAGCATCTTATCAAAGTTGTGAAGGATAAAACCATCTCTATGAGAGGAGTACAAGATACACCCAGGAACAGCTTATTCCAAATGAAGTGGGGTCTTCCTCTTTCCATCTTCGATGTAAACCGGTTGTCTTCTTAATTGGTCTTTTTGTTCTCTGTCTTTAGTTCCCTTATTAAGCTTGTTGTATACTTCCTGCTTTTCCTTTCTTGACCATGTTTGGACATCCCTATGTCCTTATGGGGTCAGGTTTTGGTTCAGGCCTAGGTTGTATATGGTGTTTTAGAAAAGTAATATAAATACTTACCTTACCAAAAAGAAAATTATTCTCATTTTTATTTTGATATGTTAGATAAATTTTAGAATCAATCCATTTTTAATATTTAATTAGTTTATTAATCATCAATCTCTATGGGACGATACTCTTCTCATTATTATATCACATGTTCAACACGTTCATTAACAAGTTTAGAATTTTACAAACACTGTCCTTATTCAAAGTGTGGTCAATCCATTCTTACACATCCATTATATTAAAAGCTTGCGAGAAGCCGCACCTTGTCTAAGCTCTCTTGTTGTAATGGCTCTCTTGCAACGATCACTCTTCTACCTCGTTAGATCGAATATAGACCCAGTAAGTCCATATACTACACATTTATTGGAGGTGGTCTTGCTCTGATACATTATGAACAACCTGACTCCTTCCACATGGATCAAGCCCCCTAAATAAAGTGCTATGAGAGAGGTTATAAATGAAATGTGAGAGAAATGCACTTACATTGAGTCAAAATGAGTGATTTAGATCCCTGATCTCTAGCTAAATTTGTTTACCAAGGGAATTGTTTAAAAGCATATCCCTAACAATGGAAAGCTAAGGAAAATGATGCAAAACATAAGAATAATGATCGAAATTGAAAAATAAAACGCTGGAATCGCAATATGGACCAAGAACTGCACGAATTAACCCTGTGATTGGCTCGATGCTTAGTACACCAGCTAGCCAGGGCGGCCCAATGCCTGTGGCTTGATCACGCAATGGGCACATGTAGCCCAACTCGCTGTCATATCTCAACTACACAAAAGTTGTGACTTCCATGTGGCAGTCACCTATTGGTGGTGCCGCCACTATCGATGGTCAATAATTTCTCCAACAAAACTAATTATATATAATTTAAAAATTGACCCCAACTTTGATCTCTCATAAATCTTTTGTTTAATTTCTTATTGATCCCATTTTTTTCATCTACAGAAATCTTGTGACTTGACCTTTGTGAAAATAAAGCTTGATCTTTGAAAAATTATTGAGATTGTGAATATTTAGGAATCTTTCCTAATAAATGGTTGTGATGATGTCATGCTTAATTATGAAAATTTAGATAATCATAGCTGTGAGGCACCAATATTATGCTAATCATTGTACTTTCTTTTGTCAAACGCTAATTATTATACTTTGAATGATTTTTAATGCAATAAACAATTTATGCATGACATATGTATGAGTACGTCAAACATATGTATCATTGCATCAATCGTTTACTTATAATTCAATATTTTACTTATTAATCATAAATTACGGCTTAATTATATTTAATGTACATCTATCATAATCTAATGTTGGTAGAGTGAACGGAAGGAAAGAGACTATGAACTTGTGGGATTGTTATTATAGCTGGGTTGTAATAGGGATTATGCGGAAATGGTTATTGCCGCAAGCAAATATTAGAACATACAGACAATCTCTAATAAACTTAAAAATGCTATAACCATTACTATAATCAAACCTGCGGTTGGATTGATAGGAAAGGGGAGGATCATTTCCTCGAGCTTAGATGATTAACCTATAGGAGTCCCTAAAATTTGTTCCTAGGGACAAAAATCGCCGCCATTATAGTCTCATCAAACCTTTTCCCATGGACTCCAATTTTGTCAAACGTCTCCCATCACCAAGCCAATCCTATCCTCTACAGAGGTAACGTGGACACCAGCAATTGCCAAGTCAATGTGGGCCCCCACAGACTTGAATGATTGGGATGCCAATGGGGTCATTCCTTAATTGGGTGTGAATTAAGGAATGTATCTTGATTTACCACCACCATAATCTATTATAATTTATAACCCTATGTATTACTCAACAGAGATGATGACGTGGACATCAGCGAGTGCCAAGTCGACATGGGGCCCAGCCGAGGGCCCCAGGGGATTGAATGATTAGCGTGCCATTAGGTCATTCCTTGGTTGGGTCTTTCTTCTTCTGGATCACTCGATACATATGTCTCTTAGGACCTTGCGAGAGGACACCTAAGATAAGCCGAGCACGCACGATCAAGACATGAATAACGAGCCAAAACAACATTTTCAGATCATTAATGAAGTGCCAAAAATGGAGACCCCACCATATGCAAAAACGCAAAAAATCGGGTTTGTTTTGTCAATTCTCGGAGTAGGTATGCCCTTAACATGAGCTATTGGGTCTACCGCAAGGCTGTCTTTGTCATAATAACGTGTGGTTACGTCTAAGACAAAACCCTAAGCTATAGATCACGCCCTACTCTAAGTTTGGGATTTAGGCGCAAATTATTTATGTGATCGAAATCTTGACGTTACTTTGAGTCACGTATCTCCACGTACATTTCGATGAATGACTTATGGGAGTTACGACATGACCGATGATGTAATAATAAGTTGAATAATATCAAGTAAAAAGTCAAGCTAAAGTTGAGTGGTGTGCCGCCGAAGTTAAATGATACACGGACCATGGAGAAAAAGTTGTCGATGCATCGGCTTGTAGAATGGGAAGAGATTAATCGAATGGAAAGCATGATCAAAATTGGTGACCATAGTAGCAGTTATTTACATGAAATTATGAAGAACCGAGCGGATGACTATGGATACCGCTTTCCTAGGCTATAGAGATTTGCCGATAGGAACGTCATTTAACATTTAGATAGGTAAATATATGGAAACTTGTTTCATTGTAGCATAAGGCATGGTTTTAAGACCCTCATCATCACCCCCTTTTTTAGCAAGATTCCAATAACATGGTAGGTAACTCCAAGGTTGACGCAGTTGATTATGGCATTGTGCATTTTCAGTTTGAGAATCGAACGTCACATGTTAGATTCAACCAAACGGGTGCAAATTGCTTTGTGTTATGGCTACCTGCAAAAGATAAATGCCTGGACTTAACCAGCTTATAGAACTTGCAAGGTATTTCATGGATTTTCAATTAGCCGAGTCTCTCTGATCGTGTCTTTGGATAATAAAAGAAAAACATTAATACAGTAGCAATTTATATACATTTTCATTAAGAGTTAGCATTCTCTCGACCTTAAAACCTGCCTTGTCCCGGAAGCCACGGATCTTTATGTTGCATCACCATTGAGTGAGTCAAAAAGGCTAATTAGGATTATCGCTTGAATTTCATAGGAGCCTTCATCTATTGGAACTATTTTTCAGATGAATTGGATTTTCTATAAACGACAAAGCAAGATAAAAGTTTACATAAAAAAACCCTTTAAACGTATATGTTTCTTTTATGTTTCTCCTTAATTTTTTTTTAATTATTGTTAGTACTATTGTTATATGTTGTAATGAATTAACGTCCTCATTGTTTAACAATATGCCATGCAACATTGTTGATCATTTTTTGAATAGCTTAAATCTTTGAGAAAAGGGGTTTGTCTAACATGGTATTAAAGCACATGTCAAGAATTCGGATCATGGCAATTCCTCTCATAAGGCATGCAATCGACTCGAGTCAAATCAACACAAGGCCAGACTCGAGCTCGACTTGACTCGTAAACTTGAAGCTTAAACTTGATCGAGAACTTTTTTCCTGCTCAAACTCAACTTGATACACAAAGCCTACTTACTCATACTCATCTCGATCTTAAGTGATTAAAACTCAAATTCTCTATTTTTTCTTGCACGATCGAACTCGACTTGATTCGAAATACTCACACTCTCCCTTTGTGCTTGTGTTTTAAAAAAAAGATCGAAGAACGAAAGTGTAATTACATAATTAAAGGTGATATTACAAGTAGATTTTACATTATATCTCATCATAATTAGAAAAAATAATTTTAATAAAAATATCCAGCTAGTCTCATGAGCCGATCGAGTCAAGTATCTTAGGCTCGAACTTGACTCGACAAGCTACTCGAGCTTGAAAAAAAATCTAGCCGATCTCCAGGTACGTGACTAGTCGAACTCAAGTAGCTTGACTCGCGTGCACCCCTACCTCTCATGTTGCTACTCCCTGTAGTCATAATATTTTGCTTGTTTTTCTATTCATAGTTGTTTGCTTGATGTATTTATGTGCACATCTTGTATTTTTATGTGTAAGAATTTGCTTACATGTGCAAGAGAACGTTGAGTAATATGTTATATAAATCATAGCTCGCTCCCTAGTAACTTAATTTTGTGGGCAAAATCAGTTAGTCTAACATTCACATCCAAGGTTACATTTGCTAATCGACTTAATCATGTTGAGATTAGTGGAAATCACAACGTTTAGGTCAAGGGACGATATAAGTTCAATACGGCGAAACGAGAAATATATCTTTAAAATAAATGTCCATAATCACTATCGCAATATGAATTTTATGCCATCTAGCACCTACCAAGCTCCTTGACCATCCATTTCTTGAGACCAAGGAATTAGTAATGAACATTTTTTTTTTCTGGGGTCTAATCTCAAGAGGTTGCGTCTTATAAGAATCGAACGTGATGTGAGAGAAAACTTAGCTACATCACTAACCTAAAATTTACATGACATCCAGCTATAGACGATCGTTTAAGTTGTTTCATATACCACGAAAACTTGATAATAATGGAAAACGTCTTGTAAAGATCAATCTCCATTTGGTTCCATGACAAGAAATCTTCCAACAGATTTCCATTCCAAATACGAAACGAGAATTCCCTTTTAAGTTGTTTGGATTGCATAAAATTTTGGTCTTCAAAGAGAAGATACAAGTCATCGATGACAACAACCTGCTATCATCAGTCGACGTCGACTGGCTGCCGGCAACAAAGTTCGGCATCCAGCGACTGACAGCAGAATTCAGCAGCGGGAGACCAGTGGTGGTGGAGGCTAGCAGCCGACGGTGATAGTGAGAGGCGACGACGCCTATCAGCGGTGAAATCGAGCTTTTGAAAGTGGAATGGGCTCTCAATCCTAACTATAGTTAGCTATCGGATTCACATTTTTTGAGGAATTTTATACCACGTGGAATCCAAATCCTTATTTTGAATCTTCCCCGAACATGAAAACTGTGGGAATTGAAATCCTATGTCTCGAGAAACCCGGTTCCATATCGAGCCAAACGACCCTTAAAAGCCATAATCTTTGCATCGAAGAATTTCGTATCGGTCCAATGAATCAGTCCCTAAGTGGGGAACATGATCCACGACTTAGCATGAGCAACAATCATCATCTCTTTGAAACTCCACGGGGCCAAGATCTATTTCGCTTTTGATCTTCTGCAAGTCGGGCCAAATCCAGGGAAAAGCAAAAGAGCAACTTCTATCATACAAACTTCCAAAAAAACAAAAAAGATTAATAACACGAAAAACTCTTGTGACAAATTTACTCCAAATTAATATTTTGACTATTAAAACCTCAATCCGGTACACTAGGGGTGTAAATGGTTCGGTTCGGTTCGATTTCTCGAGAAAATCGAACCGAACCGAACCATTAAGGGTGCCCCCTTGAACCGAACCGAATTTGAACGAAACCGAAAACTCGATTTGGTTCGGTTTGGTTCGAATCGATTTTCGGTTTCAAGTTCATTAAGCAAAGAGAGAGAGGAGAAGGGGAAAAATAGCCCTAAACTGAAGTGTTTATTTTAGTTCGATTCGATCCAAACCGAACTGAAATAAACCGAACCGAAAAGAAAAATTGGTTTATTTTGATGATCTGAACCGAAACCGAAACCGAACCGAAATGCACGAAATTTTCGGTTCGGTTCGTATCTAAGTTCGGTTTTTCGGTTCGGTTCTGACACCCCTACGGTACATGTGTGATAAATTTACCCCAAACTAATTTTTTGACTACTAAAAACCCTCAAATCGGTATACTTGTGATAAATTTATCCTCGATTAAATTGGATTTATACTACAAAAAATCACAAACGGGTATACCTGTGACAAACGGAGGGTAAAACCCCACACTGGTATATCGGTCAAGTGCCTCATGTCATCAAACTCAGAAATTTAACGGTAAAATTTAATGAAAACTAATGGAAGCTAAATTTATCACAGTATACCAGTTTTGGAATTTTTTTTTCAAAAAATTAATTTAAGGTAAATTTATTGTAGGTGTATCGGTTTGGGATTTTTCATGATATTAATCCAAAAAAAAAATACAAACTTCCACAAATGTACGCTTTTGGAATTATTGTAAGCCAAACGATACCTCCCCCTTGGCCTATGTGTGGAAAACTATATGGAAATTTAAACCTAAAGTCAATGCAACTTATTCCACATGTCCAAAGCAAGTGAAAATTATTGAAAGCTATTCAATACAGGACGATGGCTCTGACTTTACGTGTAGATCCTAGAGGCTATCAATTATTGAATGCATCCAGATTTATAAAACTTTGAAGTAAACTTTTATTAATAAAAATCTAAACAGTTTGGAATTGACTTCACTTATTACTTTTTATTTGATTTAGATTTTGCGGCTTACGCATTTGACCTTTTTTGAAATCCCGTAACACTGAAAACTTTTGTTAGGTACAAATATTGGAACTTGTAAGGCAGCAATGCCAGCTTAGAGGAGCAATACCTTGCGTCGAGGCGATGTTGGCTAGGCAATTTCAGTGTAAAATCTACAATTTTCTGAATTTTTTCGACTTTTTTATTTTTATAAAACAATTTCAAGGAATATAAGTACTTGCTTTCAAATAAAAAACTAGAACGGTAACTGGACCGAACTAAACTATTTCATTTGTTTCTAATCGATTGGTCAAATAACTTCAATCATACTCTAAATAAGTAAGGTTGGTTCAAGTGTTGCCGGCTCATTGTCCTTTTTACATATAAGTAATGTGTAATTAGATACACATTTGACGATTCAAAAAACATAATTGCAAAAGAGGCCGTGCAAAATAAGGGGCATTGTGCTACGAGAGATTATAGGACAAGATAGGATCTGCACTAAGTTTCCGGTCATTCCCGTGCATCGTTTCAAATCATCGATTGCTAATCACCGGCGGCAAAACCGGGAGACACAACTCGCTCGGATCAAACCCGAGAGACATCAAATCAACAAACCGAATCATTTCAATTCGACAATCGTACCATATCGATGTAGCGATCGGTGGGTCATATCGCGTCAGCCGTGTAACCCCGACGCATAAAATACCTTTCCTTCGGATCGGATCGAATCCGGCTTTTTCCGAGCTCCGTGTCCTTCTTTTCTAGAACTACCCAACCCCTTTCATAATAGACTTGTCCCATCGAGGCTAAGCTCACATAGGATTACTTCTTAATCACCATATATGAATCGTCATTCTTCACATTATTACATTACACCATCATTTTTGTAAATTTTTTTTTGTGGTGTCACATAACACGTGAGGACAAACAAGGGTGTCTCCATCAATCGGTCAGGCTTTTGCTAGGGACTTTTTATTGCTCTCGGGATCCCCAGAGACCATGATCGTTCATCATGATGCCCCCCGCCCCCTTTATTACTTATTAAAACTCCGGGTGGGGCCCCCGTCGAGAACTCGCCCGGTACCGATCGCACGAGGGCACTTTGGTAAATTCGCGTCGACGGGGACGGGCGACGGTGACGTGGCGTTCCTCTCCTTTTTGTTTCCTTTCCTTGCGCTGCGATTACGGGGGGCAATAATTCGGGGGCAAGTAGCGAGCGGGGGGGGGAAGATAACGACGCGACACGGGACGAGGGGGCAAAGAACGAGCGGGGGCCCCGCACGAGGGGGGGGCTTAGGTAGGCGTGGGGCCCAGGGGTTCGGACCCCCAGGAATCCCGCGCTTTGGGAAAAAAGAAAAGGTGTTGCCTTTTTATTTCGTAGGTGGGAGTGTGGAAACAATTTCTCAAACGGAAGTCAAATAGTAAATTATTTCCGATCTTTTCGTACTTTTGTTTTAGAAAGTAATTGTACTGAAAATCTTAAAACTTATTATGAAGTGCAATTGAGATCTAAAATTTTAAAAAAAATATAATCGAATCATAAAATTTATTGTGAAAATACAATTGAGTCATAGAAATTTTAAAAAGTGCAATCAAAAGAAGGATTTGATTATTTCAATCTGATAAATTTCAGGATTTGATTGTACTTTTTGAAATTTTAGGTTTTAATTGCACTTTGATGGCAATTTTTAGGAATTCCAATGCACTTATCCCTTTGTTTTTATGAAAAATGGGTAGTTTTTCCATCGGTTGATGATTTGATTTAATATTATCATGCGCCTGATAGGATTGTTACTCTCTCTCTTCTTTTCCCCTTTTTACTTGTCAAATAGTTTAAAAACTTGGACTTTATTTGATTACGTAACTTAGAGTATTTCCTATACATATCAACATTTACATGCAAAGTCCTGTAAGTTTTTTTTTAAAACATTTTTTTGGGACTCGAAATGTGTTTTGATATCCAAATTTATAGAGAAAAGTAGCAATGGCATTTTTACGTTGAACCAAACAAGCACTTGACCCTTTAACTAAAGCACTAGAATGTCCCGATTACAACATGAAAAGCGAGAAGAGAAATGAGATGGCTCTCAATCAAATTAATTATCATGCTTGTAGTCCTAGCTTATGCCCTCGCTCATAGATGATCCAATGCTAATTATCTTTGCTCACAAATTGTATGTAATCAGAATGCCCGAAAGCTAACTATCGAGATTTTAGCACACGACCCTCGTGAATGCAATATACTTCAATGATAGTTTACTAAAACAATTTACCAGTAATAATAGTATAAGAGAAAACAATAAGAATACAAAGGATGGGAGTAGGGAACGGAAGAGTTTTTCAAGCATTGTTCAGTTTGGGAGAAGGAGACGCTCCATTATAATTGATACAATAATTACGCCAGAACAAAAGAAAAAAGGATAATGCATTTTTTCAAAAAAATAAATATAAAATGTCCCAGAACTAGTTAGATGTGCGTACAAAGGCCAAGAAGTTATGAACTTCACCCTTAATATATTCGGATCGTGACATTCGGGTACATTTCTCTCTTTATCTCTCTGCATCTAAATCTTCGAGTGTACCGAGATCGTGATATATAAATTACACTACACGTCTTCATCTCAGAGTCGAGATACGCGAGATTAGTACTGCCGAAGTACCTAACAATATTGAATCACATGGCGTACAACCATTCCGCTATCTGTTTTTTTTTTTCCATTTTCCCGATGAAAAGAAATAACCACTTACCAAAAACACAGACCTTTGGTTTATCATTTATCAAGTATGAAAATCCTGATTTTGGGTGTTTCCATGTTTGGATTAAACTAATAGATCCACCATTTATGCATTTCACCTTTCCTGTCCAGCTTGCACTTGTTTCACTCATAAAAAAAATCCCCTAAATTTTTTTTTATGATAATATATATATTAAATTGCGTATAGCGTAGGGGTTAGTACTTTCCTTTTCTTCCTTTTTTAGTATTTGATGGGATGCAATTTGGGGGGATGTTGTGATGACGTGGAGCGAAGGTGCGAGTGGGAGCGGGCCCCACACCCACACCCCCCCGCGGGCTTCAATCATCGCCCTCCCTCCGTTTCTCTTCCCGTGGACCATCGCTCACCTGATCATCGCCCCCGAGCCGAGCCGAGCCGAGCCGAGCCGGGCCAAGCCGGGATCGGGGGCAGCGGCGGCGGGCTCAGGAAAGCCTGTGGCGATCGGCGCACCCCACAGTTGCTGTACGGGGGACTGCAAATCTTGTCAGAGGACCCGTGCGTCTTCTTCTTTTTGTTATGGTTCTGCGCTCATTTCGTCGCCTTGAATGCGTTCCAATCCTCCTTTCGCAAAATCACTTTCATCCGTGTATCCAAAGCCACAAACCCATTTAAGTCACAATGAACGAACATTTCGTGATGTACGTGGACCGACGATTACAAGGTAGCCCTTGTCGGTTATCTCTTCCCACTAATCATGATTAGATACGCCGGTTCATGCGCGATCCCGTTTTCCCTCTGTCCTTGCCCTAGTTGGAGCAAGCTTTCCCTCTCCCGTCTTCCTATCGTCGGGCACTTTCTTTCGATGGACACGTCGTATGAATGCGGAGTTTCCCGAATTAACATAGTCAGATTGTTTTCTTTTCAATGTAATTGATCGTATGTTTCGTTAATCAATGCATCCTGCTTTGCTTTTGGCACTCGCAGCAACTGCGGAAGGAAAGCATTCCCGCCGTATCGTTTGCTACCTCAAATCTCAATCATTCTTAAAGATTCTCGGGTTGTCCATCATAGAATGGTGAAAAAAACCATCGCCACTCGATTACGTCGCTAAGTCCGACTTAATTTTATATAAAAGGATGTGAGAGTAATATAGAGGGCAGATAATAAAATTTGAAGGTCATCTTCATTTGTATAGTGTCGATTTGATGAACAATTATAAGATGTGATGCCATACTCGCACAAAATTTGTCTTACTCGATTTGAGGACGTTATAATTTGAAAGTAGATAATATCAAACCCATAATTTACACAGGAAAAATGACACAAATTATCCCTAAACTTTCACCTAATGTGTAATGTGGTTCATGGGTTTTTTGTACATGTTTTATTTAGTTCATGTACTTCATGAAAATATTTGAATGAACGGAAGTTCCATATTAAAAATTTTTATATAGTTGAAGGACTAAATTAAATACGTACCAAAAAGTTTAGAGACCAAGCTGAACAAATTAAAAGTTCATGAACTACATTATACATTAATTCAAAATTTAAGAATCGTTTGTGTCATTATCTTATTTAATACTTTCTAGAAGAAATTATTATTGCGGTGTCGTAACAAAATTTATACAAATGGAAATACAAAAATTTGTCACGTCAAGATGTTTGTGGGCATTGTTAGCCATCGCCCGTCTGCTCCCACAGATGCTCCTCGTTTTCTTGTTTCGTCTTGGTAAGACAACGACGTGAATAGAACTGCCATTTTTAGAGAGAGAGAGAAAGAGAGAGAGAGAGAGAGAGAGAGAGCGGTTTCAATCAGATGCCCACTGATTCCCATGCACGCAGAGCAGTTTATAATATCCTCCACCTCTCTGCACCAGCACCAGCACCAGCACCACATATCCCACCCACGAGCCACTCTCCCTCCTCCTCCTCCTCCTCCCCCTCCTCTCCTCTCCCCCACCGCCTCGCTTTCTCTGCAGCAATTCCTCCTCCGGCCGTGGCCCCTTGGGTCTTGGGATGAAGTAGAACAGACACTGCCCCCCACTAGAGAGAGAGAGAGAGAGAGAGCAAGAGGGTCTTCTGCAAGTATCCCACTAGAGTGTTGAAAAGCAGGGAAAAGAAAGGAAGAAGACTCTGTGTGTTTGTGTGTGTGTGTGTGTGTGTGTGTGTGGGTGAGAGAGAGAGAGAGAGAGAGGCTGGTTCATTAGCCATTTTGGGCTGCATTAATTCTTGATTGGAGAGTGGTTTCTCTGCATCTGGAGGCTTTCGAAACTTCGTGATGACAGAGAAACCATTCTCCTGACCGGAATAGAAATATTTATGCCACAAGAGAGAGAGAGAAGGAGGAGGGGGGCGAGAAACGACGAAAACGTAAAAAAGAGGGGAAACGAAAGAGGCTGAACCAGAGGCGGAGCTAAAATACAAAGCTTTCTTTGGTTCTGCTGTCCTGATAATTGATGATGGCCTCCTGAGGGCCTCTCTCTGCATGTCCCTTCTGAGATCAGTTGGATTCTTCTTCTTTCGTGAGAAACCTGAGCTAGAACACTTGAGGGGGAAGAGATAGAGCGAGAAAACCGGGGAAAAAGTTGAGCCTTTGAGCTTCCGTTTCTCTTGGGTTTGCTCTGTTTCTGGAGATGGAGGTAGGAGAAATCTAGCAGAGAGAGAGAGAGAGAGAGAGAGAGAGAGAGAGAGAGAGAGACGAACTTCAACTTCTTCATGGGCTCTTCCTTGCGTAATTTTCTTGATTCTCTGGTGCTCAAAGAATGGCCTCTTTGATTGTACTATTGATATCCCCCATCTCGTCCTTCATTCTCTGACACTAAACTTGAAAAAGAGAAAAAAGCCACGAACTTTCTGCAATTTGGTGGAGCATAAAGGCGATCCAGCTTGTGCCCATTTGAATTCACGGCTGTCCTTGCCTGAAATCTACAAATCTTTTCAGGTCTCTCTCTCTCGCCAAATATCTTTTTTCAATCCTTCTTTTTCATTTATAATTACGTGAGGGTCTTTGTTTCTTGGTGTTTCATCTTTGCAGATTGATCTGTTGTTGGGGCCGTATACAGAGAGAACAGATTTTTCTCAGAGAGAAGCTTTTTTAATGGCGGAACTTAGTTCTTTCTCTTTACCATCTCCCAGAAATAATTACAAGAAAGTCACCGGATCATCTTTTTTCAGCTTGCCAAGGCTATTCACTAGCTTCACTAGCTTCACTGTGAAGGGGTTCTCTGAAACCGACACTGCGATTAGTCCCACTTCAATTCTTGACACCAAACCATTCTCATTCTCGACCATCAGAAACTCCTTCTGGTCTGATAACACCAGCAATTCGTCTTCTTCACCCAGAAACACAGACACAGAGCACAAGCGCTCTTACTGGGAAAAGAAGAAGATAGAATCAGTAGGAATTGGCCTAGGCATTGTTGATGCTCTGAAAGACGAGAGCTTTGACCCTAAGCAACCTAAACCTGAGACCCGGCCTGTCGTCATCTTCGGATCGAAGCTCAAGATCCAAGTCCCTTCCCTGCCATTCTCTGTCCCTCCCAACCCCGAGTCGGCGAGCCCAAGGTCTCCGCCCAATTTTGGGATCAAATCGAGGAATTCCCAGCTTGGTTTTGCATCACCGCGCATTTCGCAGTCCCCAGATACGAAATCCCGTTCCGGGTCATCCTCCAATTCGCGTGGCCTGGGTGTGCCCGGCTCGCCACAGATTTTGAGTGCCAGTGAGATGGAGCTCTCGGAGGACTACACTTGCGTGATCTCCCATGGCCCGAACCCGAAGACAACGCATATATTCGACGATTGCATTGTCGAGAGCTGCTGTGGTGTTTTTGGGGTTGCCTCTGATTTGAAGGAGAATGGATTTTTGAGTGATGATCAGAGTAGTGGTTCTTTGTCAAAGAGTTTTCTTAGCTTCTGTTGCACCTGCAAGAAGAATCTTGGGGAGGGAAGTGACATTTATATGTACAGGTTAGTTCAAACTTTCAAGTTCTGCAATTTAGTTGGGGCATCATTTTGAGTGATTTTTGAGTGTGATCTATTGAATTTGAGCACTTTTTGGACACTTTTGGGATGAAAGTGGAAAGAGAGCATGTGCAACTGAGAATCCCTTTCCAAATATGCTAACCAAGTTTACTTCATGTAGCTTCTATAATTGAAAATTCTTGTGATTCTGAAACCTTTTTAATAAGAAAATAAAGTTTCCTGCCACATGAATTTGAATTTTTCCTAATCCTGTCATACAAAAAGAAGCTGAGACTTTCTATTGCAAGTTTAGTACACTCATCACTGCAGTTCTATTAGATTCACCTCTGGTAGGAAGATGGGCCAATAGATACAAGTTCATGCTGTGATTCTAGCTCTATTTTATTGAATATTTTTTTTTATCATAAGATGGTTTACTCAATACCTGGGATTTCATATCACTTTGCTCTGGTACCTCATTCTGGTCACAATTATTTGTGTAGGATGATTCGATGAACGAAAAAAAAGGCACATCAATTTGTTTGCACCATTTATCTCCGAATCTTTTAGCTCATAGAGATTTGCATTTTCACCATTTTCAGGGGAGAGAAAGCTTTCTGTAGCGGAGAGTGCCGGTACCAGGAGATTCTCTTGGAAGAGCGGATGGGAAAATCAGAACCAGATGAATATGGCTTTTCTTGATATTGAGTGATAAATCACCTTGCTTCAAAACAGAGCCTAGAAGAAACCAGCTTCACAAGGATAGATTAATCATTCTTAACATAAATCTTTAGAGGCAGAGAGAAGAGAGAGAGAGAGAGACAGAGAGACAGAGATAGACTGAACTTTCTATTGTATTGAATGGGTTGAAGTTGGGGTTTCTTGATATTCTATCCTTCGGGGCTGTTTCTGCTACTGCTGCTTCTCTTGGCAATCTTTTTTGCTTTCATTTCCCATTTTTCTCTACTCATAATTTTTCTTGTACAATTGATTTCAATGAAGTGATGATTTAGGAGATTACTAATCTGGTGCTTTGGTCCAAAAAGCTTTTCTTGTTTGCATAGTGGTGCTCATAATGATGATAGGGTGACTGAAATTTTCCCCATCATCTTCCCCCAGAATAATTTATTGCTGCAAATCATCCTCTGGGCACATAAGGACAGATTGCATCATTTGACGCAGAATCTTGCAGTTCTTTTTCCTTGCCTGTGAGGCTGTGATCCTCCTGATCATACCCCACTTTGACAAGTTTTTGTCGCCTTCCATCAATTTAGTATTAGTCTAATGCAAGTTGGATGATCTTGATGATAGCTCATTGATGCACGAATGATTGTTTATTGTATTATTAGTATTATTATATGGTTGGAATCTTGAGGGGCTATTTCTTTTCAATTTTCTCAGGTACTCCCGTATTGAAGACCCCACCATTTGGTAAAATATGTTTCAAGTCCCACACCAGATTGTGATGCTGTACATTCTTCGAATTATTCATATTCTGCAACAAAGTATTATTCAATTTCAAAATGCTGCTTGAATATGAGCCAGTCGATTGTCATAGTAGAGCTGCCCTACAAGCTCGTTGATTAGTTTGAAGCTGGGGAAGAAAATGATTGAGTTGTCTTCTGCATGTTTAGACAAAGTGAAAAGAAAAGTATATTCATCCACAAAATTTGGTGATTATCATTTAAGGGAAAAAATGGGGAGTAAGATGTACTAATGATTGTAGCATGAGGCAAATATAGATCATTACATTCTTACTTCTTCCCTTTTTTTTGAATAATTTACGACACAAAGTATGGAAATCCATATGCTTAGAGACCCATGGACATCTTGCAACCCCTACGAACTAGTTTAATACAAACCTTTAATCTATACATGTGACCCTTATCTAGAGCCATTAAAAAGCAGTTGATGGGATTTGAATGAATGACCTCTAATTCTTGAGTTGGAAATCCGCCAACGTCCCAACAAACCATACCAATCCTGTGAGATCATTACACTCACTAACTTGAAAATATCAACTCTAAATTAGCATAATCTCTATTCAAATTAGTTCATAATTATACGGTAGAGGCTAAGCATGCACCATGCGCATGAATGAAGGAAGATTATTATGTGTTAGAAGTATTGGTAGATATTAAAGGAAGTGGATGAAGGGGTGCTTAATGAAAGATTACATGTGATCTAGTTGGTATTTCAATATCTTGAAGATTAGTTGTGTCATTTCGGGCTTTTGCCTAGATTTACTTTCCCAAAAAAGGTGAAAACATTATTTTCTTATCCAATTATTTTGAGGAAATATATGAACTGATAATACTTTGTTCAGATCAAGTTCTATCTTCCTTGTGATCCATATATTATACCAGACAACATTCTAATAGAAAAAGACACTATCCCAAAAGGTTTTGGGCAATTTGATGCATATTGTGAAAGTTATGGTGTGATGACATAAAATAAACTTTGAGAAGCAAATCAATTGAAGAGATTAATATTTAACGGACAATCTATATTTCTTCCTCATGTCTTTATTTCTAGGCAAGCTTTTCAATCATATTGAACGTGAGAAAGTTGGTATGTTTTTCTTTTCATCTAAAAGCAAGTTGAGAATTTCTTGCTATAAGTAATAACCAACTCCAAAATGATTCAATCACAAATATAAAAAATGTATTGAAAAGCAAAGTAAAAGCCCCAGATTTTACCTTTAATTGCATGGCTTTGCTCATCGCCATCATGTTAATCAGTACAATTTGAATCACGCTGTCAATTGTATGGGAGAATTATCAACTTGAAGAATAACATATGGCATGAGATTAACGTGAGAAAACTAAATCCGACCCCCCGAAAAAAAGCATTAGAAAACTAAAGAATCTGGAAAGGAACAATCAATTACTCCTGAATAAAAGTTATCTTTCATGCATAATAAATAACTATAAGAGTTATCAGACAAAAAAAAAATTACATGCATACCCATCCAACAGCAACCAAAAATGAACAAACAAGATAAGAATCGAGATACTTCACTTTCCTACTCTTAGAAATTAGTGACCCTTTCAAGGTTTTTTTTTCCCGCTGAATAAATGTTATGATTTCGACCAAAAAAAAATGTTATGATCATGTTAAGCCGCAAATGAGGGAGAAACCTAATCACTCGTGATTGTGATTTATTGGTATGGGCTGATATTCTACAAAAGTGAGGTCACGAGATCGAAATCATTTATGATGGCAGTGCGTGTATCTCGTTATGTGCGATTGGTTTTGGACCTTTGGCACCCTCATGGAGTTAGGCAATGATGGGACTTGCCTACTTCCAAAGAATGGGTCGTGGGTGTTGCTGAATGATGACCTTCTCGGGATAAAAAGCATCTCATAAACAGACATTGCTTCGAATGTTGTCAAGAGATGGAGCCGGTATTTGTTGAAACCTGAATTTTAGTCAACAATTCGAGCTTTCATCATTATAAAAGGTACAAAAGATAAAGAATAACAAGATAATGGCAAAAACAAATAAATAAGTAATGAACAAATCAACAAATAAAAAGAGGGCTTAATTTGGTCTTAGCCTGGTTTACGCAGCCCACGAAAGCTATCCTCAGAGCAGTCCGGCCCAAATCCACCAACATCAGAAATGGCCCACTGGATATAAAACTTTCAAAAAAATGTAATCCAATTTTTAAACTTGTCACAAAACTACAATTGAATCCCAAAACTTTTAAAAAAACGCAATCAAATCCTAAAACTTTTAAAAAGCTCGAACAAATCCTAAAACTTCTCAAATTTGTCCGATCAAATTCTTCCATTGATTGCACTTTTTGAAAATCTTATGATTCAATTGCATTTTCAAAAAAATTTAGGACTTGATTGTACTTTTTAATAATTTTAGGATTCAATTGTACTTTCGCGATAAGGCTTTTAATGCGGGAAGGATTTTAGAAGGCTGAGTCGCACACGCTCGAAACGGAATCCGTTTTGAACTCTCAACAGAATCTGTTTTGGGCTTGCAACAGCAAAACAGGATGGGGGCATAAGGAAGCGAAACAAGCTCTCTTCATGAGAAACTCTCCACCAATTCTCTCTCTTATCTCTGATCTCTGATCTCTGATCTGTGATCTGTGATCTCTACCTCGATGGAAGCAAAGCCGATCGAAGCTTCATCATTCATACACGCATGACCGCCTTCGTTGTTCGCTGTCTCCGACCATCGACAGCTACCGTCAAGCTTCCATTGACAGCCACCTCAAAAGCTCGGCCACCACGTCCAGAAAAAAGAAAAAAGGCGAAGGCAAAGTAATCTATGCCCTGCGATCCGCTAGGTACGTTTTTCTGTTTAAGTTTTATCGTGATTAGCTTTTGATGTCAGTGAAGCTTGTAGGAAATAAACAGGAAGGGGAGAGTTTCCATTGTTCTGAAGATACGCACGCATGTTTAACATGATTGCTTAGGTAGTGCTCATGGAATGCAATGATTTCTGGGTGTTAGAATGGGAGATGTCAGCTGAAATTGTCTGCTATGAGTTCCGTGGGAAGTAAAGATTGATTCCGTGACTGCATATAATCTACTCGTTATTTTTGCTTAGTTCGATGAGGTATTTGACTGGAACCATGATTCATCTATACATCATCAAGCAAGGACAGAAACTTAGATTTGTTTGCAGATAATGTTCTCTAACAAACAAACATGCATGCCAAGTTCAGTAACTCAGGAGATGCCTATTTGAGTGTGAGGTCATAAAAGATGTAGTCTAGTGGAACTCAATCACTGCCAAATATGAACGGAACAATGATCCAATTACTTCATGATTGTTATCTGAAGAGACATAGATCAATTGGACAGTAATTAGATTAGTTTTGAGTTTTGCTCAACTAAATTATTCGCAGGGTGGCAAGTCTCTTCGTCATTTCACTCCGAGCAAGAGTCGGCTTTCAAAAGACGCAATACTTGGAAATGCAGTAGTGGACATGCTGTGCTCAGAATAGTCCCGTGAGTGAAGCAAATTCAAGCATAAACTGATGTGGGGGAGAAAATTGGTCTGAAGGAGATTAAGATGGAAGACCAAGAAAATAGAGAGAGAGAGAGAGAGAGAGAGAGAGAGGATGCGTGGATCCAATGTGCGACCAAATGGAGGGTGTAGGGTAGATCAAGTGCACGTGTCAAATGGTGGACTGGATCACGAAGATAATAATGGAATTAAAATTAGAATACAAGAATAACCTCAAATATGAGTATAGAAAATAGAATGTGAAATTGCTGAACTTTCCACTTAAATATTTTGGTTAGAACATTTGGGTCACAGACAGCTTTTGCATCTTCATTGCTTTCCTTCCTCTAGCCTTTGCAAAGCTGCACGAAGAGCTTGCAACTCACATTTTCCACAGGAAAATCGAACTTCCTTTTGCTTTCTAGGTTTTGTTTTGAGCTATGCTCACTAAAAATGAGGGTGGCCTGTGAATTACGATTATTTACGAGCTACATAGCGAGTAGATAGAGTCAAAAAGCGATAGAATGAATAAATTACTTCTCTAGAGTCGAGTTAGAGAGAAGGAAGTAGCTCGACCTTAACCAATATTAGAGGTATGAAGTTTCTGGTTTGATAGGACCAGGAAGGGAAAGTGCGGACTGGAGTCACCAAATGCACTCGTGTGGCATTAGGATATCCTAATTGAAATCGTCTGAGTCATGATTTTGGGCTAAAATGCCTTTTTCTTTCGTAGCCGTCCATTTCAATCGTGCCACTTTTAAAAAAGACCGGGAAAATTTCTTACATTGGATCTCCCTTGGTGAATTAAGCCTCAAAGATGGCAAAAAGTACAGGAGCCCTTTTTCCATTTTCACAATGCCACTGCTAAGGGAATCAAGATTGACTGGTTGTCCATCTAGGTTAGTATTGAACAGGGTATCTTTCTACCACTTGTGAAACCATTCCTTTCAACGCTCATTCACTCATCTCAGGATTGGCAAATAATCGTAATTCACAGGCCATCCTCATTTTTAGCGAGCATTGCTCAAAACAAAACCTAGAAAGCCAAAGGATGTTCGATTTTCCTACGGAAAATGTGAGGTGAAGGCTCTTCAAGCAGCTTTATAGAGGCTAGACGAAGGAGACAACAATGAAGATGCAAAAGCTGTATATGACCAAGATGTTCTAACTCAGATAGTTAAGTGGAAGGTTCAGCATCTTCACATTCTTTTTTCTATACTCATATTTGAGGTTGCTATTGTATTCTATTTTCAATTTGAGATGTCGTTTCTCTCTAATGTCTGGTGCAATTTGCACTGGTGCATGATTGAAACAATGCTTTGCGACTGCACTCATGTTTTTCACTTAAGTGGAAAGAATAACTAGGCTTTTAAGTTATCAAAAGCATCGGTCCTATTTGTGGCCTAATATGAGCTCAGACTGTAGATTAAGCTTCTTACCTTTCATCCGTTCCTTTATTTTTTTAGCATTGCTTGTATTTCGTCTTTCTTTTGTTTTACTTTATTTATTTATACTCGATGTCAAAAACTTAGACTCATCCTTCCACGAGCTCCAATCAAGTTTAAAGGACAAATGAGGGCCAATGTAACCGTGAGTACATCCTGTATATCAGTAGCCATCCTCTCTTCACCCTATTTCCCTCTCTGTAGCTAAGCCTCATTTTCTGTTTTGTAAGGTAATGTGACCCCGGTGAACCATTCTTTGCTGATGACAAGAACAAGATTCACCTTATTCTAGGACTTTTGAGTATCTTCTTAAAATACTGAAAATTCCCATGGAAAGGCGGCACCTTGCCTTGAGAAACCACCCGGAGCTCGTCCACGCTTCCGAATGTTAGATGCTCATCGTGACTAACCTGCTAATCAAGGGGAAAAGAGCGCTATTAATTGTGAAAATGATCCATCGTTGGTCAAATTGAAGTATTTGGGCAAGAAAATCAATCTCATCATCAGAATTCCTCCTTGGAACAAGACCAGACCTTGAACGAGAGCCTTAATCGCATCAAATCGTACAGTTGGGGATAGTAAAAACCGTAGAATCTTACTCATCTATCCTTAGAGAAGAATCCAACAATTTACAAAGATGACATTTTAGTAGTCACTGGTCATTCAGGCATATGATAAAAGTCCACATTTATAAACAAAGAAAGGTCCACATTAATGATGCACAAAGCCCAATACTTCCTACAGGGATAAAGGAACTACTTGGTATTATTGATTACCGTAATACAAAAACACTGATTAGGCTAGCATATCTATTCTATTCCCAATATTTTGCAAGTTGGAACAATTAGATTGGTGGCTGTTCCATTATAAGTTAGATGCATGATGACAGAGGCTCCCTATAGCTACGATCACTAATTGGTTCTACCGTATTTTCAATGTAAAGACCAGAATGCGATAAGTTCAATTAGTGCAAGAACAATAACAAGCTAACTTAAAAAGTAATAGAATTCATAAGGTGGAGAAAAATGAGTAAAACTTACCAGATGATTGAATTCAAAAATGAGTAAAACTTACAAGATGATTGAATGGCTCCTCAAGCAAAAACTTTGTGAAGTTTCTTGAAAGTTATTTTGGTAAATGCAACTCTGCTTTTTTGACCACCTATTTATATGGTCAAAGCACCATGTTATATGTGCAATAACATCCAAAACGCCTCGAAGGAAGTCCACAGTGAACCACAATTAAGATTACAAACTAACTAACCTCTAATAGAGCTTCACAATGTCATACGAAAATTGCTTCAACAAAAAATTTACATATGCAACAACAGCAGAGAGGGAGGAGATGTATCAGACAAGATACACAATTGTTGAAGCGCAAGATTTCCAGTTACACCAGAGAAACCCAAGTGAGCTCGAAGCATTTGTTCTGGAACTCCCTGCACACTGGTACTTTAAAGAATTGAATAGATTTGCCTCAGTGATCAATGCTGACAATGCAAAAGCAGAGGTAGGCAGCATATCGTTACAATCTCAACCAAGCAAGCATCAGTATATTGGCTAGACTGTAAGTAATAGTTCCTAACCCCCCTGAGATCAAGACCTAAATGGAAGGTGTCAATGCTGTCATGAATTGGAGTTGTATCGAAAGCTTGGAGCCATGAGCAGCCCCAGAATTTTATCTCAGATCGACTACTTAATACTACGAAGAACCATCATCAACGAAAAGAAGGTTCACAATTCTAAATAAAACTATAAAAAAAACTGCATCCTCTTTCTTCACAATCACACCACAGCTTCCACATAACTAATCACATTTTTAGATTTTGAAAAAGATTATTCTTATTTTTTTGATAAATTGCAAAAAAATGACAAAAACCATTGGCAACATTAGCCCTACCTCAACAATGTTCGCAAGTGATCTTGCCAATGCATAGAAAGAATAGAAATCATTTCTTACGTTTGATCTGCTCCTTTATTTCTTAGCATTGCTTGCATTTCATCTTTATTTTGTTTTACTTTATTTGTTTATACTTGATGTCAAAAACTTAGATTCATCCTTCCATGAGCTACAATTAAGTTTAAATCTCACATCTGCACCTTGTACAAAAGTAGACATTTATTATTCACAAAAAAAATGATTATCCAGTAAGCTATTCAATTCAAATTTCTTTGGAAAATTTTAACGAACACCTGTCGGGCTAATTATAGCAACTACTACCAATACATATAACTACGATTCTAGCCATCTCCATATAATCAATCTCATAAAACAAATTGGTCGCCCATCAATGCAAGAGCAATCTGTGGTAAGCATTTTACTTTTTTGGTGACCGAGGTGTCCGCGCGGCCGGTGAGCTTGCGCTCAAACTAGCAATGAAGCCCGACTAGTCCTCGGGGGGCCAGCGCAGTATCCCACTGCCACTACCCTCCACTTAAATCACTGGCACCTACGAGTTTTGAACCCATGACATCTCGTGAAAGGAACTAAGCGCAAATTATCGCAGCCACCGATGGGTGGGTGGAATTTTTCTCCTCATTATGCAAGAACAATCAGATGCCACTCAATAGAAGAATAACCAGCTTATACCTTTGCCTCAAGTATGTGCACATCATGCCGATAATCTTCCGGAAGAAAACACAGTCGGAATTTGTAATGTCCCCACCATCCACACCTAGAGCAAGCAAATAAGATGATGTAAATGCCCTTAATTAGCATATGATTTGGATTCTCAGTAAGAGCTGCCAACCACCAATTTTAAGAACCGTCTTAGTTGGTAAATAGACGAAACGCAAAATCATATAGCTAAGGAAACCGGAACAACTTCAAAGATATCGTGTTGCATCATTTAATTTATCTCCATCGTGCTTCCTATGTTTAGAAATGATAAAGCGCATGACGAACCATAAACAGCATTGGTGTTAAAGAAAACAAAATCCCACCAGAATCAAGCTAGATAGAATTTGCAAGTTCTAAAAGAAGGGAACTTCAAATCGATGAAGTCGAGAGAGAGGCTAAAACCAATTCTCAAGTCACTCTGCAAATGC
This sequence comes from Syzygium aqueum, assembly GCA_031216185.1. Taxonomy (NCBI): domain Eukaryota; kingdom Viridiplantae; phylum Streptophyta; class Magnoliopsida; order Myrtales; family Myrtaceae; genus Syzygium; species Syzygium aqueum. Next base: position 8,067,897 of record CM062232.1, read on the forward strand.
TAATTTGTGCTTCTGAAACAGATTTAGTTGAGCAATATCCCAGCCAAAAAAGAAACGGGTATCGAAATCACAAATCCGGCGAACCTCTCGATTCGACAACTCAAAAAGCACAATGAAAGGGGCTTGGCTAGTTAGGCAGACGATGTCAAGCTGGCATCAATCAGCTTTATATCTACTCATCAACTGAACTGGATGATCCTAACCAAATTTCTCCGAAATAGGCTGCCTAATGGCTAAAATGAGGACTCATCTCTCGAACTAGTTCTTCTTCGACTCAATTCATCAACAAAAAAACAGCATGCAATCAACGGACAAGTGATATCACCAACAAAAATTTAACGAGAAGAAACCGTGTTGCCTCGAGAATCGACAGCATGATATCAGAATTTGCTGGAGCTCGATCTGATTGAACCTCTGAACCACAGTTATCTTACACCAAGATAAGGCAACCGGCTGGGTAAGTAAGGCCAAAAGAAAAAACTACATGGAGCAACAACTGATCCATTACTAATCAAGAAAAGGGGCAAAGCAACTAAATAGCGAAACATTCAACTAAATCGAATAAGTCCATTGTAAGAAATAAATGAACTGACATTAGGTAGTAGTGGAGCTTCACCGATTTGTCATCTATGGTGTGACAAATTCAGGATGAACAAGTCGCTTATTAATCGTACATGGTAAAACCATCTGGAAAGTCATGTAAAAATTGATTTACACGGGCAAAGTTCAGAGCAAATTCTTTTCTACCTTTTGCAAAGAAAACATAGCTTGACGAGTCCTTTGTCCCTTCCTTAACCTCTACTTCTTGAAGGGAAAAATAACGAAACCTAATTTGGAGTTAGTTCGTTCTTCACTCAGATGAACAGAACCGACCTTCATTTTCTCTTTCGTTTGACATGCTTATCTTATATAAGTCTTAAACAAGTTGACGTGTGTTTAAGTATGGTCAAGTTTGTCTCAATTTAGTGAGTTCAATATGGCGATAAACTAGTCAATCAAAAAACTTTATACATAATAACGAAAAAGAAAATCATTTGAGTTGTGATCTCACTCATGTAAATCAAGGAATCACCACTATATCTGGTGGCAACTTCTTGTAACAGCAAATTAGAGGGACTCTGTTTTTTTTTTTTGCTTAAAATAGTTCATCTTAGACTCTTCTGTCCATAATATTTTCGTACTTCGACTTTCTAAATTAAAAAGTTGTTTTTTTTCTAATTTGATTTTCCGATTGACCGAAGTGATTTCCTTTAACAAGCATCTTTTACCACTCTAAATAGTGAAAAACAAAAATAACAATTTTCGATTAAAATATTTTTCTCCAACGAACAAAATCCTAGTAGACGAACGTTTCAAAACTCAGTCATAAAATAATGCAGGGTCACATCCCACCGGATTTTAGCACCAGAACTTTTTGTGAATTCATTTAAGCCTCAATCATATAGTTGCTATGATTAGATGCAAGCATGGTATAACTTTTTAAATCAGAAAACTTTCGATCATTCATGTTTTTTTTTTTTTTGATAAAAATTTTCAGAAAACGAGTCCTATTTGGTTCCAAGACTGGTTTAATCTAATTCGGTCCAGGCTCTCATATTTTCCCTCCAGAGGTTTCAAATGGATACAATTACTTCTCTCGAAATATTCAAGAACCTCTTCATCTTCACACGTTAGATACTTTTAAGACATGAAGATGATTGTTCACATGTTAGATAATGTTCAGTAGACCATGACATGCTCTACTGTTAAAAGACAATTGAAAAATTAAATTTGCAAATGAAGAAGAGTTATGGTTCGCTGCAAATCCTAATCGGTCAAAGTCACGACTACCAGAAGAAACTCAATTTTTCCCAAACAAAAGTCAACATCAAGCTCAACTTGCAGCCGCTCCAGATCAAAAGTCTCTGCTAAAAGTAGTTCGTGAGACAATGTCTCAAGCAGGGTCTGATGATGTAGAAGACAGTTTTGCTCCTTAACATGAAGAAAACTTGTTATGGCATAAACCTCATGAAGCAAGCAATAATTTTATCACGGAACAGAAGTGTCCAATAATAGAATTCATGCAACAGTATTCCTCAATATTGTATATCATGGAGCCATAGTAGCAAATTTCCTCTTTGGATCAAATTTTCTTCATCCGCTCAAACTCAAGAAATATCTTTAACATGTGAGGTCATGAGATTGAAACCATTTGCGATGGTAGTGCATGCATCTTGTTGCGTGGGAATGTTCTGGACCTTTGGCACCTTGATGGGGTAATTGTGATGGGGCTTGCCTACTTCAATGAATTGGTCATGAGTGGTCCTAAGTGACGACTTTCTGGGAATAAGAATCTCATTGCAGACGCAAATCCCCATAGCAACATCCAGAGGGTAGCCACGGCTATCGATCCTCCCTTCCTTTCCCCTCCTGCACAGGAAATATAATATTTAGGTCTGCTGTCAAGAGATGGAGTGGGTATTTGAATAAAAGAAAGACGAACTTTAATCTTTGATCAGGCAACCAGTTTGTGAATGGGTTTTGACCAGCACGGCTCATCAAAATCTAGCTGTCACATTCGCATATTCAAAACCTCTGTTTTCAGTAGCGTTCGTTCATCTGCACCATAGCAGTCGGAAGAAAGAAAGCTTCTTATTTCAAATATTGACCTGAGCATGTTAAAAGGATATTATCTAACAAATCCAGGCATTTATACAGAATTTCATTATAGTACTTTTTGGCTAGGCAAGGCCTACATTATAGCCAGTAAAAGCAATTCTGTACTTAGAGTTGAATATAGAGTTTAGTTGACTGTGATAATATTTTCATAATTAATTCTCCTGAGCAGTGCCAAAGAATGAAAATAGGGAAAATATATTCATATTTCTCAAAAAACAGATTGTCTTACAAAATAATTTACTGTGCTAAAATGGTTCTTTCGCAAATGATTAAATCATTTTACTGTGCATGGGAAAGCTGACTTCCGCGGCGATAGAGTATCAAACTTCCAGGGGCACAACAAATGGATTTATTGCTAGGACAAAATGTGCAAAGAATCATAAATTATACCAGGACTGCAATCCCATCTCAGTTCTTAAGCTATTGCAAATGATACTGCATGCTCAATGTCAAAAACTTGGACTCATCCTTCCACGAGCCCTTATCAAGTATACATGACAAACGAGGGCCAGTGTGACTGTGAGTCCAACCTGTATATCAGCAAAAATCCTCTCTTCGTCCTTTTTTGCTTTCTCTATGTAGCTGAGCCTCATTTTCTGCTTTGTAAGGTAATGTGAACCCATCGAACCACTCTCTCTTGATGTCAATAACTAGATGCACCTTATTCAAGGAAAACTGAAGCACCTTCCTATAGTCTTGGAAATTCCCGTGGAAAGGCGCGACCTTGCCTTGAGAAAGCAGCCAGACCTCATCTGAGCTTCCAGCTATTAGATGCTCATCGTGACTAACCTGCAAATCATGGCGAAAAGAGGGCTGTTATCCGTGAAAATGATCCATCATTGGTCAAATTGAAGTATTTTGACAAGAAAATCAATCTCACCATCGGAATTCCTGCTTGGAGCAAGACCAGACCTTGAATGAGTGCCTCGGCCACATCCAAATCCTACGGTTGAGGATAGGCAAAAATGCAAAATAAGAGTCACTCATCCTTAGACAAGAAACAAACAATTTGCAAAGATAATACTTTAGCAGTCATTGGTCATTAAAGTAGAACTTGAAGACCAAATTTATAAACAAAAGTAGGTCCACAACCACATTAACTATGTGCAGAGCCCAATATTGCCTATAGGCACAGATATCAGAACTATTTGGTATAATGATTACTCTAATACGAAAAAACTGATCAGGCCAGCATAACTGTTCTATTCCGAATATTTTCCAAGTTGGAATAATTAGAGTGGTTTATGTTCCATTATAAGTTATATATATGATGACAGAGGCTCTCTGTAGTTGTAATCACTGATTGGTTCTCCTCAAATTTCAATGTAAGAGCAGATTCCGATAAGTTCAATTAGTGCAAGAAAAATAATAAGCTAACTGAAAAGGCAATTGAAGTCATAAGATGGAAAAAAATGAGTAAACTTACCAGATGATTGGATGGCTCATCAAGCAAACCTATGTAAGGTTTCTCGAAAGTTATCTTGGCAAATGCAGCTCTGCTTTTCTGACCACCTATTCATATGGTCAAAGCACCATGTTATATCTGCAATAAAATCCAAATAGCCTCGGAGTAGTACACAGTGAACTACAATTCAGATTACAAATTGACTAACCTCTATGAGAGCTTCTAAATTTCATGCGAAAATTGCTGCAACAAAAAATTTACATATGCAACAGTAGCAAGAGGGAGGAGATGTACCAGACAAGGTATACATTGGTTGAAGTGCACGATTTCCAGTTACACCAAAGTAACCCAAGTGAGTTCGAAGCTTTTCTTCCTGAACTCCCTACAGGAAGAATGCCACATAAGAAGGTATTTTCAGATAAAATGACACAATGTATGACGAAATCATTTTCCGCAGTGGAGTAAACGCAATTGCAAACCCAGAGGCAGGCAGCATATCATTACAAGCTCAACCAAACAAGCATACATATAATGGCTGAATATTTCTAGCAAGCTGTAAGCAATAGTTCCTAAACCACCAGAGATCAAGACCCAAACGGAAGGTGATTTATGGAATATGAATGCTGTCATGAATAGGAGTTGTATTGAAAGCTTGGAGCCACGAGCTGCCTCAGAATATTATCCCAGATCGACTGCTTAATACTACGAAGGATCGTCATCAACAAAAAGAAGGTTCTCGATTCTAAAGAAAACCATACAAAAAAAAAAATACTGCATCCCCTTTCTTCACAATCACATCACAGCTTCCACACAACTGATCATTTTTTTTAGATTTTGAAAAAGATTATATTCGCTAGAAGCAAATTTAGAACGTATCAGTGCACCAAATAAATTTCATTGTTTCTTTTTTTTTTTGTGGATGAATTCCCAGAAAAAGACACAAAAACATTGACAGCATTAGCCCTACCTCAACAATGTTCGCAAATGATCCTTCCAATAGATTTTGCCAATGCAGATGACAATGGTACCTGCAAAACAACTAGAGTGAATGAGCTAGGGCACAAGAAAAAGATGTTGTGAAGAGAACAAACAACGAACGCTGAAAATGCAGAGGACTATGATTGCAGAACGCTATGATTCTCCGTGACTCTCGTGCAAGGCATAGTACATTTTTCATTCACAATTTGTTTGGGCATCAAGCAGAGTTGAAGATAGGTCGTCAATATAGCAAGAGGAAGATCCTACCCAACGAGAAAACCCACCCGAATGTCCGTCTTTGACCTTCAATGGCTGGTTTTTTGGAAATTTATGGGAAACATCTCCACTAGAAAGTATCAATTTGTATTAAGCATCGAATCGAGGAAGCAGAAATGGAAATCGATGCCTCCAAAAACCATAAAGCTCACCCAAACCCCAGAAAACCCACCGTACATGGCCGAATCAATTCACTGGATCCGAACGCCCGCAATCTTGATGCGAGGGATGTCTTGGATGAGGGGCCAATAGTCGCCACCGAGGTTTGAGCATCGGTCTGTCAGAATCTCGCATCCTTCTATCCACAAATATTGGAGGGAGGGAGGGAGGCCATCCTCTGGCAAGTACCTCAACTTCGGGCAATCGGAAATCCCTAACCATTGGAGAGAGGAGAGATGGTTGCGAAGACCGCTCGACAGTCTTTCCACGTTCTTCATCTTTGTAATGACAAGTTCGATTAGAGAGGAAGGGAAGAGAAGACTCCACACATCCTCCTCCTTGTTCTCCTCCGAAGGAAACCTCACCTTCTCTCCCTCCCCTCCCATGCTCCTTCCGTCAATTAACAGTCTCTCGAGGGAAGTGAGCATGTGTAGGCCCCATTCTCTCACTGGCTGCTTCAGGTTCTCGCACCTTCCAATTATAAGGCGCAGCAAATTGGGAGGAAAACCTCCTTCGGGGAAGCGTTTGATATTTTGGCAAGAAATACATATGTACGTGAGGGATGTAAGATGATGCCACTGATTTGGTAGAGACTTTACCTTAGGACAATTGCTGAGCCAGAAAGACGACAGGGTGATGGGAAGGGGAGGGAAGTCCTCTATCTCCAATGCCTGACAGTCACGTATTTTCAGAAAAGTGAGATGGGAGGGCGTGCGAAGGCACTGTGGTAGGCTTCTTAGTTTCATACAGTTGTCAATAGTTACATATTTCAACGATTCTATGGCGATCTCTTCCGGTGACTCCACTCCCTCGCAATCATTAATTTGAAGTGTCTTCAGAGCAGCAAGTTGAGGCATCGGGTTATTACTGGTGGGGTCATCGGGAGCAATGATAAATCCCTTGAGTTTTGGACAACTCTCAATAACCAAATTTCTGAGAGCCTGCATTTTGCTCGGAAGCTTTTCTAAACTCATGCAATTCCTTAATTCCATGCTTTCAAGGTTGGAAGGTAGCCCTATCTCTTTTTCTCCTGCCACAAAAGACGTGAATTGAGAACAGCTTTGGATGGCTAATTTCTGGAGGCAAATGAGATTTCGCGTTTCATTTTCATCTTGCCACAAGTATGTTAGCTTGTCACAGCTTGTTATTTGAAGCTCCTCTAGCTTGACCCAACCGCTCATAAACTCATGATTAAAGCAAACGAGATCTGCAAGATTTTGAACTCTGAGAACGGTTAAAGAAGTTAGGTTGACCAAGCACGTTAAGATCTCCTTATTACAATCCTCAAGGTATAACTCGCGGAGAGATGGAAGACGAACCATGCCGGTTAAGTTATTCAAATGCGGGCATGAATGAATTTCAAGTTTTATGAGAAGATCAAGTTGACAAGGCAATGCCTCGACCAACGAAGGACATCTCCGAACGACAAGATGCTGAAGACAGGAGAATGGGACTTCTTCTTTTGGGTCCCCGGCATAACGACCCCAATCCTTCCATGCCAACATCTCTTCAAACTTCAAAGTTGTTAAGGTCGAGAAAGGCCTTTTACCACCGTAAAATTCAGAGCCTATCATTCTTACTGCATGTAGACCTTTAAGAGATAATTCCTTAAGTGAAGGTAGTTGTCCAAGTAAGGGCAGTGACGTGACATTAGGACAGTCTCGGAAGTACAAAGACACTATCTTAGAATATGATGGACTATCTAACCAGGATGGGAGTTTTGCACCACCATAGTATGAGATAGTGAGATTTTCAAGACTAGTGTGAGGTTGCAAAAAGTGAAGCACTTGCACTTCACGCTTATCATTCCGCAAATTTCCAAACTCTTCACCCCAATGCAAGGCTAAGTTGCTAAGGCCTTGCTTTCCTGACAAATTAGCATCAACCGCGTCTCTCACTTCTTCCACCTTTTGCAATTCTGATATGAGTAATTCTCCTTGAAGATGTGGCAACTTCTTTAACTCTTTTAACTGTGACCCTTTCTCTATTCCCACCACAAACTTGGACAAGATAGTAAGATTCTTCAAATTACTGATACCCAATGGCATCTCTTTTAGACTTTTTGTATCTCTAATGTCAAGAAACTGTAAGCTGACCAAGTTTGTGATACTTGAAGGCAACATAGAAAGCTCTCGACAACCTCTCAATATCAAAGCTTGTAATTTGCACAAGGTGCTAATTGACTCGGGTAGCCGTTTGATATTGGTGTACGAGAAATTGAGATATCGAAGATGTTTTAAATCGCCGACACAATGTGGTACCTCTGTGATGTAACAATGACATAACGAGAACACCCTCAAATACTTTAAGTTTGTTAGTAAGTCATGCAGCACCTTGTTGGAAATAGAGAAAGAACCCCCACTAGATCCAACACGTACTAGAATTAAACTTCTTAGTACCTTCATTCCGTGATATGCTCTCAGGCATTTTGATGTAACATACAATGTTGTGGTGAATGATGCATAACGAGCTTTCTCTTGAGATGCATCTTCTTCATTACCTTCTAGCCGAGACTCCCCTGACCTAAAGCATGTCCCACCCACAATAGACTTTGCTAGATCATTCAGAAGATCATGCATTAAGAACTTAGATGCGTTGACCCTTGATTGTTGAAGAAATGATCTTGATACTAACTCATCGAAGTGATCCCGTCCCAATCTCAAGATATCTTTCTTTGCTTTTTGTCCATCTAAAAAGCCCTCTGCTATCCATAAAAGCACCAACTCATCCCTCTCAATTTCATAATCCTTGGGAAATACCGCACAATAAGCAAAACATCTCTTCAAATAGGAAGGAAGATGAACATAGCTCAATTTCAAAACTGGGAGAACCTCATCTTTTTTTCCCTTTGGAAGATCCCATATTCTGTTATTTAAGATAGCTTCCCATTTATCCGAATTCCTTTCGTTACATAGGGCACCGCCCAACATCTTCACTGCCAAAGGCAAGCCTTTACATTTTTCAGCTAATTTCTTGCCTATTCTTTCAAGATTTGGGTGGCTTTCAAAATTTGTTGCTCCAAGAGCATGAAAGGCTAATAAGCTTGTACAATTACCAAGGGACAACTCCTCCAAAGGATACGGTGACGCTCCTCTTATAGAAACAACGGCAAGGTTGCGAGTTGTGACAATGATCTTGCTTCCCTTGGCCCCCGCTTCAAATGGCTTTAAGAGGTCAGTCCATTTTCCGTAATTCTCATTCCAGACATCGTCTAAAACCACAAGAAACTTCTTTCCAGATAGACTGTCCTTCAACTTAACTTGAAGCCCATTAAGATCTTCGCCCATGCAGGACAACCCGGTGATTGACTGCAAAATAGTCTTTGTTATGTCGAGAACATCAAAAACATCTGACACACAAACCCATGTTCTCATCTCGAAATAGCTTTTCACTATGGCATCATTATACAGCCTTTGAGCCAACGCCGTCTTTCCAACACCACCCATCCCAACTATGGGGACTATGCTCAGCGTGGCATTAGAATTTTCGACATCACTAATCAATCGTTTGATTATTTGTGCTTCTTCCTTCTCCCTGCCGAAAAATTGAGTCTCCGACAGAGAAGTGCTAGGGAGCCTTTGGTTGGTGTTGTCAAATCTGCCCACAACATTCTCTTTTCTCAAGCTTAGATGATCCTTCATGGTGACAATCTCTTCCAACCTATCATTGATCCCTTGGACCTCAGTTTCAGACACGAGCGAGTGCGGGTTTGGATTCGATCTGGAGGATTTATCTCGGCCAAAGCAAGAGAACTTCCAATTTATCTGACCTCTGCTTATGCTGGATTTTGCCTCCGACTTAACCTGAGTGGCTTGGATCGCAAGCTCATCAAGCAAGTCTTCCATGTCATAGGCGAAGTCCCTAACATCGTCCAGCCACAGCTTCACTCCATAGTTACTGCTCAGTTGCCTGTCCTCTGCATCATCCAGCACCTCATTGATTGTGTCTAGCGTCCTCCTCCATTTATTGAGCAGGTCAGTGTTGATTCCAGAAAAGGGTGGTGCTCCTTCCCTTTGTGCATAGTTCAATCCCAAAAACGCTAATTTGTCGAACAGGACTTGAAAGAAGGAAGCCAAGATGGAACCCAAAACAATCTCTCCAATGGCCATGGGTGAATCAATCACTGGAGACAACAACAAAGGTTCTGGTGAATCAAAGAGATAATGAGCTAATGGAGAGAGAAACTATGAAGTCGAAGAAGACCAAGACTTTCGCCTACCAAAGAGATGAAACGAAGACCAAGACTTTTGAGGATGCTTTTTGTCCCCAAGTGCTTGTTTCATAATATTTAGAGATTATCTCAAATATTCATAGTTTCCACGATCATATATCTGTTCATGTAAATAAACCATAAACTCAAGAAAACCAAGACTACTGGGTATCATGAACTTTTTTGTCGTGAAAGTGAAGCAAAAATGACAAAGAGCTGATGGGAAAGAAACTTTAATAAAATCTAGAAAGACCAAGACTTATGGAGACTGATTATTATTTGACATTTAGCACTGATTATTGTTCTCTTGCTCAAAATCAATTAATTTTTGTCCAATTTTTTGTCATTTCTAACCATATTGTGATTTTTCATTCATTAATCTCTATTGTACTTGTCTATCGGAATTATGTCTAGATTTTCATTGATCTTTCCAAATTTAAGTAATAAATGAAAAAAGAGAAAAAAAAGAAAAACAACAAAAAACTGACAAAGAAGAAAACGCAGGAATGGGGCGATAATACTATTCGTGACTTGCGGAGAGTTCCACTTTACATTTTTGTTTTGTTTCTTTTAAATGAAGATGCAATCTAAAGTTATTAACATGCATAAAGATTTTCCTAGATTATCCATTTTATAACATTTGATTTATGAAAGGAAACGTGCAAATAAGACAATTAGTAATAATCCACTCCAAATGGCCTAGATGTGCATGATAAAGCTTGTCCATGAAAATTCTATTTTTTCTAATATAATTGTCCTGATACGAATATAATGCAATTCTATCCAAATATATAATGAAAAATCATAAAATAGAGGTCAGTTTTGGCTTAAACAAGTAGCGTGCAGATGTATCACCTCATCAAAACAACTAGGCCAGATTAAGATCGACAAATCACCATGATCAAGCCACGCAACTTTAATCTAGACAGCAAGTATTTGACATCAACTTCCCCAAAAATTTTGTTATTAAACTTGTAATCGGGATTATAGATAGACATGAAATCGGTTTAAGAACCAAAATTTTGATGCTGCTGTTGCCTCTTCTTTTGCTCAAAAGATTGCTTTTCCCTCCATTAACTGAAAGATTTCAGAAACGATGGGTAGTTGCTCTTGTGTAATGAATGTCTACCGGATGCTTTAGTGAGCGAAGTTCTGGCTGCATCGGTTTGAGGGGAAAAGAGAGCAAGTAGATAGATGTCTCTTACCTATTCCGAGTAGACTTCCTGGAGGAGACCGTTGAACGGGATTAGATCAACGAGAGCAATCCAACAAGCACGAGCGCTAGGTTCGGATGAGCAGCAAGAGAACACTGTTGAGCAGGGGGAGGAGCATATGGTGAAGCCAAGTGATAATGAGATAATGGAGAGAGAAAACTATAAAGTCCAGGAAGATCAAGACTTTTCGCCTACCCAGACATGAAATGAAGACCAAGACTTTCGAGAATGCTTTCTATCCACAAGTGCCTGTTTTGTAATATTAAATTATCCCAGATATTTGTAGTTTCCACGATCATATATATTTCTTCATGTAAATATACCATAAACTCGGGAAGACCAAGACTTTACTAGACATCGTGTACTTTTTGGTCTAGAAGGTGAAGCAAGAGTGAAAAGGAGCAAAGGGGAAGGAAAGTTCAATAAAATCCGGGAAAACCAAGACTTTGCAAGACAAAATTGGCTTTGGTGCTTCACTTTTTAAAAAGAAAAACCAAAAAAAAAATAGAAAAAACTGATAAAGAAAATAAAATGCAGGAATGGGACGATAATACTCTTCGCGACTTGCGGAGAGTTCCACTATACATTTGTTTTTCTTTTTTAATGAAGATGCAATCTTAAATTACTAACATGCAAGATATGATTTTCCTACATTTTCCAATTTGGAAACGTGCAAATATGACAATTAATAATAATGCACTCCAAATGGCCTAGATGTGCATGATAATGCTTGTCCTAATACTAATATAATGAAACTCTATCCTAATATGTAATGAAAAATCTTCAATATGCCCAATTATGCAAATATGGACACCCTTAAAATTGTGAATATAACTTTCCCCAAAAATGTGAATGGCTAATATGCAATGTCCTAAATGTACAACACCTAATAAATCTACATGTGGTTTTATTAAGCATGCCCTCTAATATACAAATCTAGAATGCAAGGAATGTATAGGCAATGTAAACATGAAATTACACGTGAAGACGTGATCGAGAGTGACCTAGCGATATGCAATTTCATGAACACCGATGACAAAAATATTTGACAAATCACCATGAATTATGCAATCAAGCCATGCAACTTCAATCTGGACAGCAAGTATTTGAACATCAACTTCCCCCAAAATTTTGTTATTAAACTTGCAATTGAGATTATAGATAGGCATGAAATCGATTTTTTTTTGGTCGGTCCTACTCAATTTCTCATTCACGATACACACTTAGACTTGTGCCCGCCTCTTGCGGAGCATGGGCGTCGAAACCTACATCTTAAACTACGCGGCCCCACCCCTACCCCCCTGCGAAGGTGAGGATTCGAACTCCCCACCTCCCCCTTCTCAAGTGAGAAGGGTAGCCACTGGGGTAAACTCCCAGTGGTTGGCATGAAATCGGTTTAAGAACCACAATATTGTTGCTCAAAATAATGATTGTGCCTCAATTAATAGAAAGATTTCAGAAAGAATAGGTGGCTGCTCTCGTGTAATAAAGGCCCACCAAATACTTCAGGTAGCAAAGTTCTGGCTGCATCGGTCACGGAAATGGGCGGCCACCGTTTGCAACAACAAAAGACAATATCGATAGAGCTACGACTAGAATCGGTTTGCAGGGGATTGGGCAGATCAAAGAGGGTGGTGTTGAATAATCTACGTCCTACCATTGGCGGTCAAGCAAGAAAAATCAAAGTTGGCCTCCGAATCTTAGTCAACTTTGCTTAATAAAGAAGGAAGAGAAACAGGCCGTGAATCAGGCTCCAAGCTGTCACTTTTAGAAAACAAGTCGACAGATCAACTTGCCTTAGCCAAACCTTTCCTCTATTAGATAACAAGTTGGCCTACATGCTCCGCGTGAGCGCACAATTCATATGAAAGCCAAGCTTTTCCTCTGTTATTACTTGAAGTGAAATGGTGTTATGCCTTGTTAATACGCAATGTGTATGTGCTAATTATTGTTATCCAGGAGAAGTCACAGTCATGCACTATCGGAAGCATGTATCCAAATGATTCGCGATTTGCATTTTAACTGTATAATGATTATGAAGCTGAAAATCTATACCCAAAGGCTCGAAATTATGTCAAACTCCATCATTACATGGTAATCGTGGCTGAGGATTCTGCAACTAGTGATCTCGTGCCAACATATGCCTCCCTGGCAGCTCCTTGAGCATCGGGAGCCAAAATCGCGTCGAAGGATCACTGCTGAAGTGGATGACTTGAGCAACATATACGACCATGAAGGTCAAAGTTGCAGTAAGGAGTAGAAGAGCTAGAGAAGACGATCTGGTTAGGGCAGAACAATCCAACCGGTTCAAGTGATTTCAGGATCAACACAATGCAGAAACAAATTCAATCGATTTGATAAGATGTTGAATTTTAATTTCCTTCGTAATATTTTGGTAATATAAATGTTGATAGTTCGTGCAAAGGCAGTTAGGCTGTTGTGAAGCGGGACGAGCGGGTTTAACAACTTGTCAAACAAGAACGTGCAATCCCTCTAGTCGAGGTGCTCACTCTGCTTTGGCGTGGGCTTTCCCAAATCTTAATCGCTTACGACGTTGAGAAATTTACTAAAAGGTAGTTGTCACTAGCCTATTTAAGTAGGCAAGGTACCAGTTAGAGAACGTTCTTTTTCCTACGAGCTAGAGATCCTAAGTTTGGAAATTTGATTACACTAATTACTTATTAGGTGATTTTTGTCGTCTTTATCAAATTATGGATTCTAAGCATTCTTCAGTACATGTCCATACATGCTTGTTTGATTGAGATTGACTCGAAAGTGTAATTTACTCGTTGAATAAAGCTAAAGAAATCGAGTCACGATATTAAAATAAAGAACACAACACAACACATCAAAATGACAATAAAGGACGAATAAAAGTAAAGTGTGAAAAGTAAATCCGATACGGACGAGCAAAGTATACGCCGCCTCATTTTTAAGTTTCGGGACATGAACCTGTGAGCTAATTTTCAAAGTCAAGTCAAAGTCTAATTTCGGCTAAGGAGAATTACCTACGGTTTCACTAACGATATTAAAGACGAAACATTCAACGAACTAAAGTAATACTATCATAAAAGCAAATAAGATTTTTTTTATCTTATTATTATATTCCGACCCAAAAAAAATCTTATTATTATTATCCTCATCCTCATCATCATTGTTTTTTAATTTATTAATGTTTTTTTCTTTTCTCCTTTAAATTTGACAATGATATGTTTGTTCATCTTTAAACAGTGATAATGACTAGTATACCTTCTTCTTTTTTTCTGTGTAAACTCAACAAGATTAACGGATACCAGATATTTTACTCGAAAAGTAATGGGAAGTGGGTTGATGGGTGAGCAAGGCCGAATTATGTAAGTGTAACATCCTTAATCCATCCTTTTAATGTGGTATTTTATATTTTTGATTTGTTCTCTAACTTTAATTGTATGACTTGGAAAAGATGTCAGAGACGGGCACGAAGATGAATTCGGGCTCGACACGACACCAGAGCTGAGGATGAGGCATCATCGGTTGAATTCTTATGTCGATTCCTTGTGGTTGATTGTTGAGGAGGCTAGACCGTATGGTAATTACATAAAATTTCTATTCTTGGAATAGAAAAAGAAAATAAATGCATTTGGTAACTACACAAAATTTCTACTCCTAAAATAGAAAAAGAACAAAAATACATTTGGTACGACAAAAAAAATTTCTATTCCCAATTGTTTTCATTCAAGTCTATATCTTTTACTTAACTATAAGTACAAGTTATAAGTGAAAAAACTAATATAATAAAAAAATTAGTAGGTTGCATATTACGTTTTTGCGGTTCGGTTCGGTTTCGAAAAAATTGAAACCCATTTAGAACACAGAAAACGGTTTTTGTTCGATTTGTGAACCGGTTTTTCTCAAGAAAGTACTCAAACCACATATTTAAACCTTTTTTTGGCTCGCTAGTTAGAATTATACAATTTTTCCGAGGCATTAACGTTATGATGCGAATGTGCTACTTTTTCTCTCAATTCGCTCCACACTTGGATTGTCCATGGCAGCTTCAATATCAAACATCTTCAACAAGACTCTCCTGAGCGTCGGGTTGATTTTGCTAAGGTCGAAAAATGGGTCAAACTCGACGGACTGGATTGAAGAAGAGCTTCCAATGACTCAGAAGACCTCGACATGTTTGCGTTGCTTAAGTAATCTGAATCAAAATACACACTTTGCAAAGAAGCAATGTCGCAACGGGTATAGTTCAACTACATACAATACAATAAACATCCTGTCATCTGTCCAACGTAACACGGCGATACCTAAGCGCATTCACTGAAGAACCTCACAGGAGGAATCTTTCGAAACTTCTTATGACCAATTAATGCCCTTTTGATCCCATACGCCACTGAAAGTTACTGAACATCGTGCAGGCATTTTCGAATCGCAGCTTGGAAATCATCGGACTCGACGTCTGTGGGAGGAGGGTACATGCAAAAAACATACGAGATGGGCTTGGATACCACCATCAGTTTCTTGGTGGGTATAACATCCGATAGTTCCCCAAAGCTCTGCTCGGCAAAAGGAAATGACTGGGTGAGAAAGAAGAAGCTGCTCCTTCCCAGCTTCTCCACCTGGAACAATAATCACAAAGTTGTCAAAACAACACTGGGGACTAACGACGGATATCTACAAAAGATGTCTTGAACACACGATTATGAGCTTTAGCAAAAGAGTTTAAAGATGCTACTCAAAACCGAGCTGAAAGATTCATCTGTGTAACTACCGATTAGCAAAGATACACTCGAGAACAAACATAAAAATCTAGTTTACTGGCCATGAATGGAAATTGCAAGCTCTCTACCAAGCCTGATCAGTTGATCACCTATTCCTTACAAGATCCCATGAGCAAGCAAATGCAGCAATGACAAAAAATTGTTACCATCTTTTAGAAACGGTAATTACCTGTAGTTTTGAAAACCTAAGGTTATTCATGGTAAGAACAACCGGCACTTCACATAAAGTGTCAGCAAGTAGCCGAATTGCCAGATACTTGAAGAAATTCTTCATGAAACTTATCTGTCCATCAAAATTTTTTTCATGTCCACAAACTTCAAAATCAAGAAACCACAAGACGCATTTCACTGACTTCCACAGAACTTGACTCTCTGTAGATTTCCCTATGATGGTTTGGTATGGGTGATGGAGTCCCCACATAATCTTGACATGAGTCAATGACGGGTCAGACACGGAGGATTACAGAAGACGTGTGGTGGCAACCATTCTAAAAGGATCATAACTCCGGGCAATGTTGGAGGTAAAATGGAAGGTGGTGTCATCCAAGATATGTAAACCATAAGTTCCTAACGCAGTTTGCGGGGACAATATTTATCCAATTCACAAGGAGGAGACTTTGCCAATCGCCATAGAGCTCATAGAAAATCTTCCATACGTTACACTACCTAAGTTTTTATCAGATGAACTATCATTCTCACCGAAGTTCCAGATAAAACTGACTATGTACTCAAACTAGAAAATGCTTTGGCTGGTTAGGTTGACCTAATATTTCCTGATTCTCTAAAGCATTGCTTCTCGTGGGCTTCGTTTCATGCCTGGAGTAAATGGGTTTTTGTTGAACACTCGAGCGAAAACCAGACTCCAACATTTTATCTATTCTCACACAGAAGAAGCTGCAATGACATCCATCCGAATCCGGACACACACTCCACAGATCAACCAAAACATCAACATTGATTAATTACCGAATAGCCAGACAACCCATACAATTAGAAAAACAAGACTATTCCATCTAAAAGGCACCGCACGACATGGTTCGCCAAACTAACTTCACGACACAAAAAACCCCCCACGACCAGCAGAATCCGACTCCAACCCAATCCACACCAACAAGAACCCTAGCTCGAAAGGCCAAGCATCATTGAAACAAGCACACGCGAGAGGCTCGGAAGGGAAAGAAGAGCATCCAATCAATGAAGCGGAAGGTAGAACCACGACGAGTACCTTGCAGATCTGGGCGCGAGGGTCGCTGTCGCCGCCGTAGACCGAGGGCTGTCTGTTCCCAGATCGGCGAGGGCAGCCCTCGCTCGACGGCGGCGATGGCGACCCGCGCCCAGATCGGCGAGGGCGGCCCTCGCTCAACAGCATCCCTATAGAATCGCCACACTATCAAACAAAGACGAGAACAGAAAGGCATATCGACGGCTTTCAACTGGCCGGGGCTTCGCCGCGAGTGATGGGGGTGGTGGCCGGTGCTTTGAGACGATCTGCAGACGACGGAGGATGGAGGAGGAGCTAAAGCCGCGGCTTGAAAGGGAAGAAGACGGTCGGCAGACGACGGTCCTCAGCTTCTCCACCTTTTTACCTTTCTGTTTTTGTTTTTGTTTCTTTGTTTCTATTTCTATTTCTGAGAACAAAAAAGTATATTTTTTCTACTTCTTATTTTTGTTCCAAATCTATTTCCTGACCATTTTTCTATTTCGAGAAATAGAAAAATCAATTGACGTTACCAAACAAATTTCTGTTCTTTTTTTATTCCGGAAAACAAAAGAATAGAAAAATAGAGAAGTAGAAATGTTACCAAATGCGCTCTTATATGCTAATTTGATCTAGGTTGATCATAAGGAGGTTGGACCACCTTTTCGTGTTAATATGATCTTTAGCTTCTTCTTTTCTTATCATTGAGGAGGTTAGACCCCTTTGTGATGTATTGC
Source organism: Syzygium aqueum (assembly GCA_031216185.1). Classification (NCBI taxonomy): domain Eukaryota; kingdom Viridiplantae; phylum Streptophyta; class Magnoliopsida; order Myrtales; family Myrtaceae; genus Syzygium; species Syzygium aqueum. The sequence continues at coordinate 8,085,498 of CM062232.1, forward strand.
TACATTTTGGATGTAATGTTTAATTTTGCATGTGTGAGATAGCTACAATAATAGAATTAAAAATAAGTAGATTTGCAAATGGAACCTATAATAAAAAAATCAAAATCTGAAAGGACTTTTGGCAGCGTACTTCATAGCATATTCACTCTTTTAGCCCCGGAAAAATGGCATGAAAATTAATACGATATTAACAACGAAATTTTTGTGGCGAAAGCTGCAAATATACTCACATGGACTTTTAGCCACCAGATATTTCGTGACCGTAACAATGGCAAAAAAACATATGGACTTTTAGCTACGAAATGTTTTCTCGAGATGAATTTTTAGCTATGAAAATTTCGTTGGCAAAAATGATTTTGCTCACTACTAAATTTGGCACTTGGGCCACGAAATTTTTCTGTGTCCTTGTATCGTTAGCCATGGTGATCGATCCTCCCTCCCCTTTCCCTTCCTGCACTGGTATGTAAGATTGCTTCAAATGTTATCAAGAGACGGAGTGGGCACTTGAATAGAAGAAAGATGAACTTAATTCTTTGACAAGGCCATCAAGTTTGTAAATGGTTTTTGATCCGCAGGGTTCATTTAGAATTTAGCTGTTGATTTCGCATATTCAAAAACCTCGGTTCTTTTTATTGGAAGATAAAAAGCTTCTCATTTTGAAAATTGACCTGATCATGTGTTAAAAGGATATTATCTAACCAATTCAGGTATTTATGCAAATTTCATTATAGAATTTTTTTTTGGCTAGGCGAGGCCTACATTATATTTACTAAGCAATTCTGTACTTAGTGTTGAAAGTTTAAAATTTTCGTCGACCACGGAAATATTTTCACAATTAATTCTCCTAAACAGTGCCGATGGACAAAAATGGAGAAAATATTTTCGCACAGCTAATTTCCCGTAAAACAGACCCTCAGTTGCCTCTGTAGTATGCAAATTGGAATAGGGAATACGTACTCAACATCAACAACTCCGCCTAAAAACTGGGGAATCAACATAAAAATTTAGGGACCACAAGATTTATAGGTCTGAAACTAGAACTTTCATAGGGCAGACTTCAAGTGGAATATTTTCTCGAGTCTCAACCCTCAATGCCGCTTGGATAAAAGCATGTTTCCACAGCACTCTTACAACATTCCATGAGAAAATCTTTGCTTTAACTAAATCTTAAGAGATTGTTACTTTTCACAGCGAGGATGAAAAAGCGAATAGACCCTGTAGAGGCTCCCATAAAAGTTCCATACTTGCTGCGAACTACTCGGTTTAAGCCATAACCGTAGCTTATTTGATAATTCAGTTGCTATCGCATCACAGGATGCGAATTTAAATATGGCCGAGTAGTGCTACAGTTAAATACAAGCCAGATCAAAGCAAAGGATGAAAAAGATTTCCTGAGATCAAGATATAACTAGAGGATTAGCCTAGTTTACTTTCAATTGGAATTGAAGAATTGCAAATCTGGATTTGATGTGTTCAGAGTTGGGATCCCAGAACAATAAAATCAAATTAATCCACAGACGCTGCCATTCAGAGATTCTGCACACTTAACCAATTTCTGCTACATTTTGGGATGTTTGTCCTCCACCGTTAGTGTAGACGATGAACAGAATAGCCCCGGATATACCTTCAAGACTTCCAAACTCTTATAATCCTGGAAATTCCCAAGGAAAGCCACCACCTTGCCTGGAGAAACCACCCAGAGCTCGTCCGCGCTTCCATATATTAGATGCTCATCGTGACTAACCTGCAAATCAAGGCAAAAGAGGGCTATTAGCTGTGAAATGATCCATCCTAGAAACAAGACCAGACCTTGAATGAGCGTCTCAACCGCATCCAAATCCTACAGTTGGGGATAGGGGAAAAGGTAGAATCATATCTATCCTTGGACAAGAAACTAACGATTTCCAAAGACAACACTTGAGTAGTCACTGGTCATTCAAGCAAAACTTGAAGTAAACATTTATAAACAAGAAAAGGTCCACATTAATTACGTGCAAAGCCCAATACTGCCTATAAGCATAGACATAGGAACTACTTGGTATTATAGATTACTGTAATACAAAAACACTGAGTAAAACTTGCTAGATGATTGAATGGCTCCTCAAGCAAAAACTTTGCGAGGTTTCTTGAAAGTTATTTTGGTAAATGCAACTCTGCTTTTTTGACCACCTATTAATATGGTCAAAGCACCATGTTATATGTGCAATAACATCCAAAACGCCTCGAAGGAAGTACATAGTGAACCACTATTCAGATTACAAACTAACTAACCTCTAATAGAGCTTCACAATGTCATACGAAAATTGCTTCAACAAAAAATTTACATATGCAACAATAGCAGAGAGGGAGGAGATGTAACAGACAAGGTACACATTTGTTGAAGCGCAAGATTTCCAGTTCCACCAAAGAAACCCGAGTGAGCTCGAAGCATTTCTTCTGGAACTACCTGCACACTGGTACTTTAAAGAACTGAATAGATTTGCCCCAGTGATCAATGCTGACAATGCAAAAGCAGAGGTAGGCAGCATATCGTTACAATCTCAACCAAACAAGCATAAGTATATTGGCTAGAAATTTCTTGCAAGCTGTAAGTAATAGTTCCTAACCCCTCTGAGATCAAGACCTAAATGGAAGGTGTCAATGCTGTCATGAATTGGAGTTGTATCGAAAGCTTGGAGCCATGAGCTGCCCCATAATTTTATCTCAGATCGACTGCTTAATACTACGAAGAATTATCATCAACGAAAAGAAGGTTCACGATTCTAAGTAAAACTATAAAAAAAAAACTGCATCCCCCTTCTTCACAATCACATCACAGCTTCCACATAACTAATCATATTTTTAGATTTTGAAAAAGATTATTCTTATTTTTTTTGATAAATTGCAAAAAATTGACAAAAACCATTGGCAACATTAGCCCTACCTCAACAGTGTTCGCAAGTGACCCTGCCAAGAGATTTTGCCAATGCATATTACAATGGTATCTGAAAAACACTGGAGCGAATGAGCTAGGGCACAAGAAAAAGATGTTAGGAAGAGAACATACAAAAAAACGCTGAAAATGCAGAAAAATATGATTGTAGAACACTATGATTCTCCGTGATTGTCATGCAAAGCATAGTGCATTTTCATTCGCAATTTGTTTTGGCATCAAGCAAAGTTCAACATGGTCATCAATATAAAGGCAGCATTGTGAGTAATTCGTCCTTCACTGTATTGTGCATCGAAACATAGCCCATCCAACCCAACGTGGACACCTACCCATGTTGGTTATGTCTTAAGGACCATTTTCGGTCATTTTTGTTCTAGTCTGTTAGCTGGTTGTTTTTGTTTTACTTAGTCAACAAGATAGTAGGAGTTTGTTGTTTTTAGTTCCTATTTTGTTGCTAGTTAGTGGTGTAGTGGTTTTTGTCAGTTACTAAGTTAGTGCAATTCAGTTTTCGTTGTTTTAAAAGAACTATGTACTCTTCTCATAATTTTTTTAGAGAATATGATAAGTGCATTTCCAGATCAATCTTCTCTTGTTCTTCTACATTTGAGAGCACATTCTGTGCAACAAAAGTGGTATCAGAGCCCTATTGATCTTAAGGGACTTGTGAGAGAGTGCTAAATTCGAAGTAGAGCAAGAAAGATGGAACAAACTGGCGTACCTGCTGCCTCATTCTCAACCATCACAGCTCCAATCTTCGATGGAGACAACTACCAAGCATGGGCAGTGAAGATGCAAGCTTTCGTGGAGGGTGCAGACCAATGGGAAGCTGTGGAAGAGGACTATGAGGTTTCTGATCTACCTAACAACCCAACTATCAATCAAATCAGGTACCATAAAGAGAGGGTAATCCGAAAAGCAAAGGCAAAATCTTGCTTATTTTCTGCTGTCTCCTCGACCATATTTACTAGAATCATAAAAAAAGATTCAGCACATGATATATGGAATTATTTAAAGGAAGAATATGAAGGGGATGAGAGAGTGAAAGGAATGAAGGTGCTGAACTTGTTAAGGGAGTTTGAAAGGCAGCAGATGAAGGAGAATGAGTCTGTGAAAGAGTTTGTTGATAGGCTAGTTGATATAGCCAATAAGATAAGGGTGCTAGGGACGGATGTAGATGATAAAAGGCTAGTTCAGAAGGTTTTGGTTATAGTGCCTGAAAGGTTTGAAGCAACCATTGCTTCCCTTGAGAACACTATGGACATTTCAGACATCAAACTTGCTGAAGTCCTAAGTGCTCTACAGGCTCAGGAGCAAAGAAGGCTTATGAGGAAAAATGAGCCTATCGAAAGTGCTCTGCAAGCCAAGCTGAAGCTGCATAGTGCAGAAAAGGGAAGAGGATGGAACCAAAATAGAAGACATGTTGAGGCCAGTCATAGTCATAGTCAGGGAGGTTCAAGCAGTGGTGGATATGACAGGAAGTGGAATGCAGTTCCATGCAAGCATTGCGGGAAGAAAAATCATCGTCATTTCAAGTGTTGGAAGAGACCAGATGTTAAGTGCAGGAGGTGTCACAAGATGGGCCATGTTGAGGCCATTTGCAGGGAGAAGTATCAGCAACAGCAAGCTGAAGGTCAAACTGCAGTAGCCAGTAAAGTGGAGCACCTGTTTGTTGCCTCCTGCTTCATCTCAAATGCATCTAGAGATGGATGGCTCGTGGACAGTGGATGCACCAACCATACGACAGGTAATGAAGGATTATTTAGCAATTTAGACAAATCTGTGAAGTCTAAAGTCAGGATTGGCAATGGAGAACACATAGAAGTAGAAGGCAAAGGTGATGTAGTGCTTGAAGGTCCTGGTGGTGTTAAGCTTATCACAGAGGTTATGTTTGTGCCAAAGATAGATCAAAACCTGCTAAGTGTGGGACAGTTAGTAGAGAAGGGGTTGAAGGTCGTGTTTGAGAAGAGTGAGTGTGCCATAGGAGATGAGAATGGTCACATCCTTTTCAGGATTCCTATGAGGAACAAGTGTTTTACATTTGATCCAGTTGATGAGAATTTTGAAGCCATGAAAAGTATACAAGATGATGAGGAGTTATGGCATAGAAGACTGGGTCATTTCCATAGCAAGGGGCTGCAATACTTGCAGCAAAATGAAATGGTAGTGGGGCTACCTATGTTGCAGAAGGAAGTAACTGGCTGTAGAGCATGTTTACAAGGCAAGCAAGTGAGGATTCCTTTCAAGAGATCAAATTGGAGGGCTAGTGAAAATTCTGCAACTAATCCACACAGATGTGTGTGGCCCAATGCCAGAAGAATCACTGAACGGCAGCAAATACCTCATCACTTTCATAGATGATTGCACTAGAATGTGTTGGGTGTACTTCACGAAGAATAAGGCTGAAGTTAATGAGATTTTTTTGAGGTTCAAAAGAGAAGGAGAGTGGCTGTAATATCAAGACAATTAGGTCAGACAATGGAGGAGAATACACCTTAGGCAGTTTCAGGGCTATATGTGATGATGCAGGGGTCAAGCACCAGCTCACTGTGCCATACACTCCACAGCAAAATGGAGTGAGTGAAAGGAAGAACAGAAGTATCATGGAGATGGCAAGATGCATGCTACACGAGAAAGAACTTCCTAAGAAGTTCTGGGCTGAGGCTGCCAACACTGCAGTCTTCCTTCTGAACAGACTGCCCACTAAAGCTCTCAACAAACAGACACCATTTGAAGCATGGCATGGATATAAGCCTAAGGTGAGTAACCTGAAAGTGTTTGGCTGCATTTGCTATTCTCTGGTTCCTTCTGTTAAGAAAGATAGGCTTGATCCAAGAGGAAAAGCATATATCTTTGTGGGGTATAGTTTGCAATCTAAGGCCTATAGAGTTTATCATCCTGCTAGCAACCGGGTTGTGGTGTGTAAAGATGTGAGTTTTATGGAAGATAAGAAGTGGGACTGGTCTGTGGAAGGTGACAAGGCTGAAGAGGAGGTAGTGCCATTGTAGGTTGAACCAAATGAAGTGGAAGTCGAGGATCTAATTGATCATGTTCCTGCGAGAGGCACTAGATCTCTTGCTGAAATCTATGAGAGATGCAATATAGCTATGCTTGAACCAGCTAGCTATAAGGAAGCAAGTGAAGATATGAAATGGTGTGTTGCAATGGAAGAAGAAATCAGAATGATTGACAAAAACCAACCATGGGATCTCATTGAGAGGCCCAGAAGCAGAAAGGTGATTGGAATGAAGTGGGTATTCAGGACAAAGTTGAATCCTGATGGCTCAATACATAAGTACAAAGCAAGACTTGTTGTTAAAGGCTATGCGCAAGTATGGGGGGTAGACTACTTTGAAACCTTTGCTCCAGTGGCAAGGTTGGATACCATAAGAATGCTGCTAGCAGTTGCTGCACAAAAGGGCTGGCAAGTATTTCAGCTGGATGCGAAGTCAGCCTTCCTGAGTGGAGAGCTAGTGGAGGAGATATATGTTGAGCAGCCTGATGGCTTTGTAGTTAGAGGCAAGGAAGATTATGTGTGCAAGTTGAGGAAAGCCTTGTATGGCTTGAAGCAGGCTCCAAGAGCCTGGTATAGTAAAATTGATAAGCATCTGCAAGAACTTGGGTTTAAAAAAAGTTTGAGTGAAGTGACTCTATATGTGAAGAAGGGTGTGGAAGGTGTAACTATTGTCTCTCTTTATGTTGATGATCTTTTGGTTACTGGTGATTGTGAAGAGCAGATTGCATAACTAAAGAGAGGGTTGATGAAGCAGTTTGAAATGACTGATCTTGGACTAATGTCCTTCTTTTTGGGAATGGAGGTGCAGCAGAAGAAAGTCGAGGTATTCATCTGTCAAAGAAGATACCTAAGAGAGATCTTAAAGAGGTTTGAGATGGAGGAATGTAGAAGTGTGAACACTCCTATGAGTCTAAAGGAGAAGCTGCAGAAGACTGAAGGAGTTGAGCCTGCTGATGAAGGTTTTTACAGAAGTTTAGTCGGTTGCTTGATGTATCTAACTGCAACAAGACCATATATCCTATATGCAGCAGGTGTGCTTTCAAGATTCCTAAGTTGTGCTGGTGAAGAATACTTGGCAGCTGCAAAAAGAGTGATTAGATACTTGAAAGGCACTCAGTCATTTGGTGTCAAGTTTACTAAAGTGGACAATTGCAGGTTGCAAGGCTTTGCTAACAGTGATTGGGCTGGTTCAATCAAGGATATGAGGAGTACAGTGGTTTTTGTTTTACTTTGGGATCTGGATGTTTCACCTGGAGCTCAAAGAAACAAGAAGTGGTTGCTCAGTCTACTGCAGAAGCTGAGTTTCTAGCAGCTACTGCAGCAGCCAATCATGCAATATGGCTGATAAAGCTGATGCAGGATCTGGAAATGGAAGTTGAAGGACCAACCGAGATACTTGTGGACAACCAAGCTGCACTAGCCATATCTCAAAACCTTGTCTTTCACGGGAGAACCAAGCATTTCAAGATCAAGTTCTATTATCTGAGGGAAGTGCAACAAGAAGGTGAAGTGAAGCTACTCTATTGCAAGACAGAAGATCAGGTGGCTGATGTGTTTACTAAGCCACTGCAAGCAAGCAGACTTGAGTTACTGAAGAAGAAGGCTGGAATGTGTTCTGCTCCTTAAGCCAATGAGGAGTATGTTGGTTATGTTTTAAGGACCATTTTCGGTCATTTTTGTTATGGTCTGTTAGCTGGTTGTTTTTGTTTTACTTAGTCAACAAGATAGTAGGAGTTTGTTGTTTTCAGTTCCTATTTTGTTGCTAGTTAGTGGTGTAGTGGTTTTTGTCAGTTACTAAGTTAGTGCAATTCAGTTTTCGTTGTTTTAAAAGAACTATGTACTCTTCTCGTAATTTTTTTAGAGAATATGATAAGTGCATTTCCAGATCAATCTTCTCTTGTTCTTCTACATTTGAGAGCACATTCTGTGCAACAACCCAAAGGTCAATCTGTGACCATCAGTGGTTGGTTTTTGGAAATTCATGGGAAACATCTCCATGGGGAAACTCAGTTTGTATTAAGCATCGAATTGAGGGAGCAGAATCGAAATTGATGCCTTCAAAACCAAAAACTTACTCGAACCCAAGCAATGTGAATGAGAGGGGTTTCTTGGATGAGGGGCCAATAGTCACTAGTGATTTCTGAGCATCGATCTTCCAGAATCTTGCATCCATATATGTACAATTGTTGGAGGGAGGGAGGGAGGCCATCCTCTGGCAAGTACCTCAACTTCGGGCAATCTTCAATGAATAACATTCGGAGAGAGGAAAGATGGTTGTGAAGACCGCTTGATAGTCTTTCCACGTTCCTCATATTTTTCACCGCAAGAGTGATTAGAGAGGAAGGAAAGAGAAGACTCCACGCATCCTCATCCTCCTCAAAAGGAAACCACGCCTTCTCTCCCTCCTCTCCCATGCAAAAGTCAATTAGTAGAAATTTGAGGGTTGTGAGCAGATGTAAGCCCCATTCTCTTACTGGCTGCTTTAGATTTACGCGCCTTGATATCTTAAGCTGCTTCAAATTGGGAGGCAAACCACCTGTGGGGAAGCATTTGATATTTTGGCAATTCTCAATGTGTACCTCCTCGAGGGATGTTAGATGAAGCCACTGATTTGGTAGAGACTTTATATTCGGACAATTATCAATCATAAGCCACGACAAGGTGATGGGAAGGGGAGGGAAGTCATCTATTTCCAATGCTGGACAGCATGATATATTCAAACGAGTAAGATGGGAGAGCATGTGAAGGTATCGTGGTAGGCTTTCCAGATTTGTACAATTATCAATAGTCAAAAACGTCAACGATTCTACGGTGATCTCTTCCAGTGACTTCACTCCCTCGCACTTCCTAATTATAAGTGTCCTCAGAGCAGCAAGTTGATGCATCAGGTTATTTCTAGTGGAGTCATGTGAAGTGATGGTTAATCCCATGAGTTTTGGACACTTCTCAATTAACAAATCTTTGAGGATGTGCATCTTGCTCGGAAGCTTTTCTAAACTCGTGCATTCCCTCAGTTCCATTGTTTCAAGATTGGAAGGCAGCTCTATCTCTCCTTCTCCGGCCATAAAAGACGTGAACTGAGGACAACTTTGGATGGCAAGTAAGATTTCGTGTTTCATTTCCATCTCGCCACAAGTATGTTAGCTTGTCACACCTTCCTATATGAAGCTCATTTAGGTTGACCAAGTAGCTCATAAACTCATGATTAAAGCAAACAAGCTCTGCTAGATTTTGAACTCTGAGAATGATTAAAGAAGTTAGGTTGACCAAGAACTTTAAGATCTCCTCGTGACAATCCTCAAGGTATAACTCGTGGAGAGATGGAAGACAAACCACACTGGTTGAGTTATTCCAACGCGGGCATGAATGAATTTCAAGCTTTATGAGACGATCAAGTTGACAAGGCAATGTCTTGACCAACGAAGGACAACTCCGGACAATAAGATGCTGAAGACAGGAGAATGGGAATTCTTCTTCTGGGCTGCCAACACAACGAGATCAATCTTTCCATGCCAACATCTCTTCAAATTGCAAAGTTGTTAAGGATGAAAATGGCCTTTTACCTTCATAAAATTCAGAGCCTATCGTTCTTACTGCATGTAGACCTTTAAGAGATAATTCCTTAAGTGATGGTAGTTGTCCAAGTGGGGGTAGCAATATAACATTAGGACATCCCCACAAGCTCAAAGACACTATCTTAGAATAGGATGAACCATCAAACCATGATGGGAATATTGCACCACCATAACACGAGATAGTGAGATTTTCAAGATTAGTGTGAGGTTCCAGAGAGTGACTGTGACATCCCCAATTTCGGGCCTAGAAAGCCGAGGGCTGGGTTAGCAAGTAAGTCGGGTTGAGGGTCGGTATTGGAATGGACAGCATGATCGGAACGAGTGTACTGAGGGTTGGTTGTGGTTTGTTCGAAAGATTGTCCATGAGTTGGCCTAGGGATCGACAGTGGAATGACCCTGACTATGTAAATGATTAGGGTGATATGACCATGAGATGATCCTTCGACCATAAGGGCCGTTAGTGGAACGGTCCGGGATAACCGTGAATCAGTCCGGTGTCGGCATGTGTTGGTCGCGGGTGATACCGTACGGCCATGCATTAGTCCCAGGTGACCACGAGTTAATTCCGGAGTACCGGATTTCCACGAGGCTACATGACAACCGAGGGCCGACCATGGATCGTTGATACTCGAACGTGGCCCGGTCACGAATCGGCCACGGATCATTGTGCTGAGTCAGGAAGGCCATGGATGAGACATGTACCAGGCCATGAGCCTAATGGCTTAGTCGTGGCCCGGGCAAAATTGCCGGTCGCGGCGGCCAAGGCCATGTGCCCGGTCATGACCGGCCATTGTGCCCGTCAGCCAGGCCACGGACCGGCCATGCGCCCGGTCGTGTGCCGGCCATTGTGCCCGACCCTCGTGCCACGAGTTGTACCCGTAAGATCCGGTTTCGATCTTGTCCTATGTCCAAGAAAGATAACCATGAGTCGTGTGTCGTGCCATTCCCGGGCCGATGCGCGTGATTGGCCGAGAACCGACCCCTCGCCCATGCGGTCCGGCACGATGCCCATGAGGCCGACCAAGCGCCGGGCACGTTGCTCGTGCAGCCCAACGAAGCGCTCGGCACATGGCCCGTTCATCTCGGCACGCTGCCCGTTCGGCCAGGCCATGCGCCCGGCCATGTGCCGTGCGCCCGGCCACTGGCCCAGTCTGACCGGCCAAATTGCCCCTTTGGCCCGGCCGTGTGCCTACTTACCCGAGAAGGCCAATTTGGCTTATTTTGGTTTAATTTGTTGTAAGGCCATGTTTAGGCATTTGTTTAGGCCATTTTACATTAGATTCCATCACGGGAGGGTATTATTGGAAATTATTTGTGAGAAAACCCTTGGGAAATAGGTTGAGAATTATTTGGATGCGATGCTAATTTTAGGATTTAAATGCGTAGTTTAGCAAGAATCGTTTGATCCAAACACTTCGGGATAAAAATTTGCCAAAGTGAGAACGCCATAGAAGGTTTGACCGAGTCAAAGCCTTATCCTCATCATGATTACATGTTTTAATGTTAGGTAAGAAAGTCTTCAACCTTATCCTTGGCAATTATGAAGACATTTATTGGCTTTTGGCCAACAAGTGTGGACCAATTATGGAGAGGGGGACCATGGCTAGCCTTGGGGAAATAGAGGGGGACCACGGCCATTAAGAGAAGAAGAAAAATTGGCCATTCATCATTATCTTCATTCATTACATTGGACTTTTGTCAAACCATCATCATGAAGCCATTAATAGAGAGCGATGCGTGCGCTTACCTCACTGGCTAAATGATGCGTGCGCTTACCTCATCCTCCCTTGTGACACGTGCGCCTGCATCATCAAAACCCTAACTTTCATTTCTCTATAAATAGAAGCCTTAAGAGGGAAATTGACACACTTTTCTCACTTACAAAGCAACAAGGATTAGAGAGAGAGAGAGGGGGCCGAAATTGAGAGAGAGAGAGAGTGCTAAGACCGAGAGTTGTTCGAGTCCGAGGACCGTTGTTTTCCCGCCCGTTCTCTACCTTTAGTTCTTGTCTTACTAGAGTAAGTGAGATTTTATTACCGGGAAATGACGTTGAAATACGTTGTACCATGAGATTTTCCCCGTTTACGGTTCTTGGTGTCCCGATGTTTTGTTCCTTATAACGGGTTTACCTTGTTTCGTGTTTTGGCATGTTATCTAACACGATTTAGAAACCGAGGTGCAACATATGAGGTAAACCGTGACTCGCGATGTTCGGAATTCTTGTTTTATGCTTTTGATGCCTGATTTTGTTTGATTGGCCACGGAGGCCGGTACGGTAAGATTATTTCGTGTAATGACGATTGATATGTCATCGCCTGTTAATAAAATTTTACTTACTGAGTTCCCCGACTCACTCCTGTTGTTTTTCCTCTTTTCAGGTCCGTGACATGGCGTCCCCTCCACCTCGCTTCGGAAACCCCATCGAGATGCGAGCAGAACTCCTTACCGTGATTGATGCCCGGGAGAGTCGCGCTTACCGTCGCATCACAACTAATGTGATGGTCGACGAAGGCGGCGACGAGCTGGTGGCTCACCCGTATGTGGCGTGGTACCGTGCCGTGAACGGTGAATGGGCTGGGCCCCTCCGCGGGTTCAACGGACCGTTTACGGGATCGGGCGGGTTGTTTCCAGGGCAAGCAGGGGATGGAGCGTGACGACCAGCCGGACGAGGAGCCGGAGGAGCGGGAGGAGCGAGAGTATGATATAGTGTAGCGGAGCTAAGGACCCAAGCCAAGTTTTGTTGTTTATACGGCTTTTTGTTTATCGGAAGTGCCTTTGAAATAGGCATGTAAAAAAAAATATATACCGTGTTAACTTAAGCCCGAGTTAGGGCATGTAAAATAAGCACGAGCTCCTCACGTTAATACAACGTGCACCGTACGTTTTAAATGCTTGGTTTATCTCGTTGATTTGCTTCCGCATACTTTTCTTATTCAATAATCAACGGGACGTTCTAACAATATTTGTGCTTCACGAGCCCGTTCCGTTCATGGTTGATCGACTAGTATCGGTCTTGATTGGTTCGGGGCGTGACAGTGACGCACCTGTGCTTCGTGCTTATCATTCCGCAGATTTCCAAAATCTTCACTCCAATGCAAAAATAAGTTACTAAGGCCTTGCTTTCCAAACAAATTAGCATCAACAGCATCTCTAACTTCTTCTACCTTTTGCAATTCTGATATAAATAATTCTCCTTGAAGATGTGGCAAGTTCTTTAACTCCTTTAACCGTGACCGTTTCTCCAGTCCTACCATAAACTTGGACAAGATCATGAGATTTTTCAATTTACCGATACCCAATGGCATATCTTTTAAACTCCATGTATCTCTAATGTCAAGAAACTCTAAGCTGACCATTTCTGTGATCTCTTGAGGCAACATAGAATGCTTTTGACAACCTGTCAATATCAAAGCTTGTAATTTGTGCAAGGCAACAATTGACTTGCGTAGCTGTTTGATATTAGTGTATGAGAAATTGAGATATTGAAGATGTTTTAAATCACCAACACAATTCGGTACCTCTATCATGGAACAATGACATAACGAGAACACCCTTAAGTACTTCAATTTTGTTAGCAAGTCATGTAGCACTTTGTTGGAAATGTGGAATTTGTCATCCCAACTAAATCTATCATGCAATAGCATAAAATTTCTTAGTACCTTCACGCCCTCATATGCTTTCTAGCTTTTTGATGTAGCAAATTGCTGTGAGATGAATGATGCATAGCGAGCTTTCTTAAGAGATGCATCATCTTCATTATTGGCCAACCGAGACTCCCCTGAGCTAAAGCATGTCCCGCCTGCAATTAACTTTGCTAGATCATTCAAAAGATCATGCATCAAAAACTTAGATGCGTTGACACTTGATTGTTGAAGAAATAATCTGGATACTAACTCATCGAAGTAATTCCGTCCTAATCTCAAGTTATTTTTCTTTGCTTTTTGTCCATCTAAAAAGCCCTCCGCTATCCATAAGAGTACTGGCTCATCCCTCTCAATTTCGTAATCCTTGGGAAACACTGCACAATAAACAAAACATCTCTTCAAATAAGAAAGAAGATGGACATAGCTCCATTTCAAAGCCGGAAAAACTTCAGCATTTTGTCCCGTTAGAAGATCCCACATTCCATTATGTAAGATATCTTCCCATTCATTGGGATTCTTTTTATTACATAGGAGACCACCTAATGCCTTCACTGCCAATGGTGAACCTTTACATTTTTCAGATGTTTTCTTGCCAATTTTTTCGAGATCTGGGTGCCCATCAAAATTTTTTGCTCCAAGAGCATGAAAGGCTAATAAGCTTAAGCAATTATCAACGGACAACTCCTTCAAAGGATACGACGAAGCTCCTATTATGGAAACAATCGAATGGTTGCGAGTCGTGACGATGATCTTGCTTCCCTTAGCCCCCGCTTCAAATGGCTTTAAGAGGGTAATCCATTCTCCATACTTTTCATTCCAAACATCGTCTAAAACCACAAGAAACTTCTTTCCCGATAGATAGTAACTTAACTTGAAGCCAATTAAGATCTTTCTCCTCACAAGACAACTCGGTGATCGATTGCAAAATAGTCTTTGTTATGTCAAGAACATCAAAAACATCCGAAACACAAATCCATGCTCTACTCTCAAAGCAATTGCTCACATTGGCATCATTATATAATCGTTGAGCCAAGGTTGTCTTTCCAACACCACCCATCCCAACTATGGGGACTATGCTCAGTGTGGCATCAGAATTTTTGGCTTCACCCGTCAATAATTTGAGTATCTCCGCTTCTTCCTTCTCCCTGCCGAAAAATTGAGTCTCCGGTAGACAAGTGCTGTTGAGCCTTTTGTTGGTGTAGTCAGTTCTGCCCATTGGGTTTGATGTCAAGCTTAGATAAGCTTTCCTGGCGACAATATCCTCCAACCTGTCATCGATCTTTTGTACCTCTGTTTCATACACGAGCGAGCATGGGTTAGAATTTGATCAGGAAGATTTATGTTTGCTAAATAAATGGAACTTCACCTAACCTTTGCTTGTGCTAAATTCTGCCTTCAACTTGGCCTAAGTAGCTCTGATCGCGAACTCATCGAGCAAGTCTTCCATGTCATAGGCCAAATCCCTAACATCTTCCAGCCATAGCTTCACTAGACGGTTACCGCTCAGTTGCCTGTCCTCTGCATCATCCAGTACCGCATTGATTGTGTCCAGCATCTTCTTCCACTCATTGAGACGGTCTGTGTTGATTCCAGAGAAGGGCGGTGCTCTGTCCCTTTGTGCATAGTTCACTCCCAGAGAAGCCAATTTGTCGAACAGGACTTGAAAGAAGGAAGTCAAGACGGAAGCAAAAATGATTTCTCCAATGGCCATGGATGAATCAATCACTCTAGACAACAAGGAAGGTTATGGTGAAGCAAAACGATAATGAGCTAATGGAGAGAGAGAGAACTATGAAGTCTAGGAAGACCAAGACTTTTGAGGATGCTTTCTGTCCACAAGTCTTTCCACCATCATATATCTATTCATGTATGTCGCGACCCTAAAAAAAAATCTAGATCAATTTTCCGGGCTAATGGATTATTAAGTCTGAACTTAATTCGGACCCTCCCAAATCCTACCAAATCGCAACTTAGGGTTTAAGTTCTTAATATGCAAATGTTTTCATGCTTGGAGTCGCCACTAATCAATTTACGGTAGGCTGATTAGAAACCTAAATAAAACATAGGGAGATATGTTTTATTCCTACGAACCAGAGATTCTAAGCCCGGGGACTTGAATACGCTAGATCTAGTCTAATGCCCTTTCGGTACCTTTTCTTTTCAAAAATATTTTGGCAGGCAGTTTGAATCCATTTTAGCTTAGTCACTAACATGTGAGGTTTTCATGCGGGTGCGCAAACCACCAATTTAACACCCAGAAATCAAAGCATTAAATAAATTGCAAGTTGGGAAGAATTACTTACCTCGAATCCAGCAAGCATCTGCGTCGTTAGCTAGAAAATCACATCAAACACCCTAGTATGATTTCTAGTTAACAAACAATCACTCAATTTTTCTTTTTTAGATTTTCACTTTATTTAAATGAAACTTAAACTATATACAATGACGTGCAACAATGACATGCGAATTAATGCAATCTAGACATGCAGACTATATGTCGTGTGACGACGTGACTTAATTCTAATGACGGATGCAATGACATATTTTTTGGTATTTTTTAATCAATGAAATTCGGAATTAAAACATGCCTAAATTAACATGCAACCTAATGACTTCTCTTTTTGGTATTTTCTATTGAAATTCGAAATAATAAAAATACCTAAAATAACGTGCAGCCTATGATGACTTAATCTACCCTAGAATGATTTATTTTTGAGATTTTTGGCAAAATTCGGAATTAAAAAAATGCTGAAATAATCTAATAAGATTAGAATATTACTTAATTTAAACTAGGAACTAGATCGTCTCACGTCCTAATTTAAATTAAGTAATTACTCTATCCTCTAGATATATTCAAAATTCCTAGACATGCAAAAATCTAATTCAAACTCTAACTAATATTTTTTTTGAATTTTCTGTTTTTATTTGAAAAAGTAAGCAATTAAAACAAATAAGGATAGCAATCGATTCAAATCAACCACGCGATCCGCCAAATTCGTTTCAAACTCGGATTAGGCACAAAAATCAAATTATCGGTCATATCTATGGGGTTATAGATATTAACGGATATTTGATCATTCAAATTTGGAAAGCGAATCAAAATCATTATCGTATTTAAGTGGTTATGAATAGGATAATGATTTTCCGTACCGCCGCGTATCGGACTTTAGGGTTAAAGTCGGATAGTCGTCCCGATACATTGCCGAATTAGAAAAATTTCCTAATTTTGAATATTTCGAAATATTGCGGATATCTAGAACATTATCTAAACATCTCTAATTATGCACAAGATATTCATGTAATATTCCAAACAATTCAAACTAGGAAATTAAATATTCATAGTATATCCACTTACCTAATTTGAAAAATTTCCAAATTTGGATCACGTGGGTCGGGACTCGAGCTTGCGACGAGATCGAGCTAACCGACAACCGGGACCACGGCGAGGTCTCCGGGCACGGCAACAAACGGTGGTTGTTCGGCGGGACGGTGGCAACGGCAACGTCGGGACGACAAGGCGGCAAGGCACGGAGGGGCTCACAGCAACCCGGCGGGGCTACTCGATGGAGTTCACGGTGTTCTCGGTGGACTTCACGTTGGACCTCCGCTGGATTGGACTGGTGAAGTCAACGTCCGGGGGGGGCAACGCACGTTGACAGTGCAGGGAGAAGCTTCGCTGGAATCTGACTTTACTGCTGTTTGTCGTTGCTGTAGTTGATTGGCCGCAGCAAGGCTTCAACGTGGGCATGCATAGACTTCTCTGGATCAGTGTGGGCGTGACGAACCAGTCAACGTGAAGAGTCTCCGCTGAAGATTCTGACTACTTTGCTTGGGAGATCTGCTGGGCGTCGGTGTTGTATAGAGAATGTTTTCAAGGTGTAGAATTCGGCAACAAAGTCGTCGTGGGGGCTGCGGAGGACGTTGGAGTGTGCATGGACTTTGGGATGTTGAAAGCGTGGTGGCTGGTGGGCGTGAATGTTCCGTGAAAAACAATGTTGACCCTTTCCTCTTGCTTTCTTTCTCTTCCGTAGCTGAGTCTTCTTCTCCTCTCTCACGCCTGAACTCTTAAAAAAAATCTGATCTCCGAAAATTGTGTTCTCCCCCTAATTTTTGACCTACAACATGCTTATAAAATCCTAAACTAGGTCAGATTAGATGGGCTCTATGTGCTAATGGGCCTAGGCTTGGGCTTAGGTCTAGTTAAATTAAATGGGCTGAATTAACTTAGGCTGAATTAATTAACTCATCATTACTAAATTAAGCCTAATTTAAAACAACCAAGCCCGTGCGACGTGAAATTCCCGGCCCTTACATTCCCGAGTGAACCGAGCTCGATTTAATGAAAATTAAGCACGTTCGCCATCGCCGGTTGGATGCAAAATGCAATTAAATCTAAATGAACCTAAACTATATGCTATGCAATTTTAGTATTTTTGTCTAGGGGTTAAAAATTAATCCCTAATTTTCTATGCAAATTAAACTAAATGTTCGGTAAAATTTAGGTGTCAACAGCTGCCCCTCTTTGAAGGTGAGCTCGCAGAGGTTGCATTCAAAGACTAAATGATACCTAAATTTCAACCATGCAAATGCAATGAATGTTGTTTTTGTCGGGATTACGAGTCCCATTTTTGAAATGCATTAAGAAATGATGCATGCTGACATGAAAGGAAAACATACCTGGAATCACTTACCTGGCTGGAGCGAGATAATGCAATTCGAGGCACAACTCTGACTTTTATGTTGTTTGGCAAATGTCTGGGCTCAATCCCATAGGTTTTGCCTGATACACTCTGATAAACTTCGGTGATCTGCAATTAAGTCAAAACACACGAAGAAAGACTCAAGGCATCCAGTTATCATCTAACGTGCCTGAGAAAAAGATTTGACGAAATGGAGTCCATTCCGACCTCAACGAAATATCCATACCTTCCTCATGGGTACTCGTTAAAGTTTAGCCGTCACACCTAGATATTGTCATAGGTATTCAACGGGGGAATTTGTCCAATTCGTATAAATGTTCCGACCTTTACAAGATACCTATACCTTCCTCATAGATACTTGTAAAGATTTGGCCGCTGCGCCTATACCTTCCTCATAGGCACAACACGGGGGAACTCTTTGAAAGATTGGAAATGTTCCGACCTTTACGAGATATCTATACCTTCCTCATAGGTACTCGCAAAGATTTGGCTGCTGCATCTATACCTTTCTCATAAGTACAATGCGGGGGAACTTTCCGAGATTAAGAGAATATTCCGACCTTTACAAATACCTAGACCTTCCTCATAGGTACCTGTAAAGATTTGGCTGCCACGCCTATACCTTCCTCATAGGTGAGTAGCGGGGGAATACCTGAGATTGGAGAAAGATTCCGACCTTTTCGAAATACCTATACCTTCCTCATAGGTACTCGTCAAGATTTGGCCGCGGCACCTATACCTTCTTCATAGGTGTCTCACGGGGGAATCCTCTCGAGATTGTATGAAAATCTGATTTTGGTGAACAGCGGGGCTAGCCCGAATGTCCAAGGGTTCATTGACAAAGTACCTGGATATCATCAGAGGTACCTGAAAAGGTTTGATCAATAGACACCTGAACCTCATCAAAGGTATCTAGAGATCGCAACAAACTGGTTAGGGATATAGAGATATACTTACCTGGCGATATCTCCAACTCTGAGGGTGTGTCTCCTGTTGGCCACGGTTTTAAGCAACATGTGATATGCATTGCACACATATAGACATGCACTATGAATTCAACTGATTTTCATGCACGATGGTTTTGTCAAATCGGCATTACAAACCCCGCTGGGGAAAAATCATGACAAGACAATCCGAACTCACAAGCGGGTGTCTTGAAAATGTCGAATGAGGGATTTTCGATCCAAAAGGACTTTCTCTCATTCTCATTGAAAAAGCTGATTTATGAGAATCACTCTATCTCACCGTCATCATGTCGACAAGGGTCCGAGTATTCTCGCAAGCGGTACGATCTTACCAATCCAAGAGGTCTTTGCCAGGACTGTAACATGAGTTTGGTCAATGGTTTAACAAAGGGGACTCTTCGAGTCGATGCTATTGAAAGAAAATACTCTGCAATCATCTCCGGGTTTATAAGTCAAGAACCCTGCAAAGTGAGATAGAAATGGACTTGCTCGCACTTCTTCGAGCTAAGCTTATAAACATCAGAAATTCTACGTTAATTCAAGTGCCCTAATCTGAAGAGACTTTGCAAGGGACGTAACGTAGGCTCGGTTTATGGGTTGAGAAATGAATGGATCATTAGGCTCAAAATATGTATGATTGGGGTGAATAAGTTGGTGATCATCTTGGCATTGTCACCGGTCTTCTTCTTCACTATAGAGTATCTTCGGTAGATGCTCCATTGGCTTGAGGAGTCCATCACTTGATTCCTTTGAGACTTCTCGACTGGGGATTTTGACATGCCATAACCTGACATTTTATTGGGCACTGGCCTTGCTTTTACCAGGCACATTGCTTTTTTTTTTTTGCCCTCCCCCCCCTTTTTTTTTTGGACGCATGTTTCTTACAATGTAAACACTGGTCAGCTAATCTGACTGATTGACTCGCTATCTGAACTCAGAGGCCTTCTCATCTTCAATCAACACTTCTGATACGTTGCCTGAATAATGATGACCTTTTGCCTTGCCCCAGTGTGGGGGATGATCACCAACTAGGTCTATATGAAATGAATTTGTAGGCTCAATTGGGTTTAGCAAAGGGTAAAATGTGTATAAGATAGAGAAAGAAATGCTCTTCATCATCCTAAGGCACTTGAACTTCGTATGAATTCATCTGAAAAAGCAACACTCAAAGATCGATGCAAGTGAGAGTAAGAAAATTTCTATTCACTTTTCACCTTATGATACTGATTTACCTCCAGTTTGCCCCGATGAGAGGTGATTCTTGACAGGGGTAATTTGAATGAATTTCTTCAAGTGTTTAGGCTCAAAGAGGTGAAACAAGGGATAACCTGTATTGTTTGGGATAGAGAAATGAAATGCCTCCTGTCATTTCGATCGCCGTACCTCTTGCGAGAGAACTCTTTACCTTGCAATCATGGAATTTTTCCACTCAACTCACTGGAGATTTTTTCACTTTTTCTACTCAACTCATTGGGGATTAATGCATGGGACAGTGTGTAGGATAGGGCTTGCCTTTCATCGTCCTGATGTACCTCATTCAACACGCTCAATCCATTCCACATGAGTTATCAAATTGTCTAAATAGACTTCCCCCCTTTGAAGTCGACAATACTGATTAACAAAATAATCATGCAGAAATTAGAGCCAATGCACACATTTCATCTCAAAATTGATCGAAATCATTTATTCATCAGTGAAATGTTTGCCATTTAGAACATAAAACCAAACACTGGAAAACTTTTGCTGCAAAATGTCAATCAGGGATAATACATTTTTACGGCATCAGAATTAACAGGATTGGAGAACTCACGACCATCCATTTCTGCAAGAATCAGGGCACCTCCGGGAAGTACCTTCTTAACTACATATGGACCTATATAGTTTGGAGCAAATTTACCTCCAGGAACTGGGAAGATTGGCAGCACCTTCCTTAGGACTAGATCATTTGCTTCGAAGTGTCTCAGACGCATCTTTTGGTTGAAGGATCTAGCTACCCTCTGCTGATAGGTTTGACCATGGCAAATGGCTCTCAGTCGCTTTTCATCAATCAGGTTCAACTGCTCATGTCTTTATCGCATCCATTCTGCTTCAGACAACTCCACTTGGGATAAAACACGCAGGGAGGGGATCTCCACTTCGACAGGCAGGACTGCTTCCATGCCATACACCAACGAAAAAGGGGTTGCACCGACAGAGGTTCGGATGGAAGTCCGATACGCCATTAGTGCAAATGGCAATCTTTCGTGCCAGTCGCGATAGTTCTCAGCCGTCTTGGCCAGGATCTTCTTGATGTTCTTGTTAGCGGCTTCAACTGCTCCATTCATCTGCGGACGATAGGGAGACGAATTCAGATGCCGGATCTTGAACTCATCAAACAACTGGTCCATGAACTTGTTCAAATTCGTCCCATTGTCGGTGATAATAGCTTCGGGAACCCCATAACGAGCGATTATGTCCCGCCTGATGAACTTTACAACATTCTTCGCAGTAACATTAGCATAAGACGCGGCTTCAATCCACTTGGAGAAATAGTCAATCGCCACCAAGATGAATCGATGTCCATTCGACGCTTTGGGATTGATTGGGCCAATCACATCGATGCCCCACATCGAAAAGGGCCATGGCTCGGATAGCTGATGTAGCTCTGTGGGGGGAACATTTAACTTATCCCCACGAACCTGACAACGATGGCATCTTCGAACATGTTGGATGCAGTCACTTTCGAGACTGAGCCAGTAATAACCCAACCTCATGATCTTCTTGGCTAACATGTGTCCATTCATGTATGGACCACATACCCCCTTATGCACTTCTTGCATGATTCTGGTAGCCTTAGCTGCGTCCACACACCTTAGCAGGATCGAATCATAAGATCTCTTGTATAGCTTTTCACCACTGACGAAGAATTTCGAGGCCATTTTCATTATGTACTTCCTGTCGGCTGGAGTGCTTCCCTCAGGAAATTCTTGCTTCTAGACATAGTTCATGATATCGTAATACCATGGCCTTTCATCAGGTTCTCCGGTCACAACCATACAGTAAGCCGGTTTCGTTAAGACTTCGATCTTCAAGGGTTCTACCTCTACTCCACCGGTCACTTGCAGCATGGAAGATAACGTAGCCAGCGCATCAGCGAACTGATTATGGGATCTTGACAAGTACTCGAAGGAAATGTCTTCGAATTCCTTTATGATTTCTTCGAGATACTTATGATACGGCACTAGTTTGGTGTCTTTCGTTTTCCATTCTCCTACAGTTTGGAGAATAATCAGAGCGGAATCGCCAAACACTTTCAACTTGGTTATCCCCATTTCTACTGCAGCTTGAAGTTCGAGTATGCAAGCTTCGTACTCGGCTATATTGTTGGTGCACGGGAACACCAACTTTGCTGCTACTGGATAATGTTGCCCATCTGAAGATATTAAGACTGCCCCAGTGCCGGAACCAGCTAAGTTCACGGCTCCATCGAAAAACATAGTCCATGTGTCTTCCTTTATTGCCAGAATGCGATCTTCTGGGGAATATCTATCATCATCTGAGACTCCAGGATTTTCAGCTAACACATCAGCAATTACTCGGCCTTTCACTGATTTTTGTGGCATCATCTGAACATCAAATTCTGAAATTAAAATCTGCCACTTGGCTAGCTTCCCTACCAAGGCCGGTTGATCAAGTAGATACTTGATGGGATCATTCTCAGTCACCAGGAGAGTCTGGTGATGCAGTGTATACTGTCTCAGCCTATGGAGCACCCATACTAGTGCAGCACAAGTCTTCTCGGCTTCACGGTAATTCAACTCCGAGACGGTAAACTTCTTACTCAAGTAGTAAATGGCTCGCTCCTTTCCATCTTCAAGACTTTTCTGGGCTAGCATCGCTCCCAGAGACTCGCTATGAATCGTGAGATAGAGGATCAAGGGCTGCCCCGGCATTGGCGGGACTAGGACTGGTGGTTTCATCAAATATTGCTTCAGTTCATTAAACGCTTCCTGGCAACTATCGTCCCATTCCACTTGAGCATTCTTCTTTAGAAGTTTGAAGAACGGTTTGGCAGTTTCGGAAAGCTGGGAAATGAAACGAGCTATGTAGTTCAATCTGCCCAGGAGGCTCCGTACTTCTTTCACGGTCGATGGGGGCTGAAGCTCACATATGGCCTTCACCTTGGAGGGATCAATTTCAATGCCCTTACTGCTTACTACGAATCCAAGTAGTTTGCCCGACGTTGCTCCGAATATGCACTTGGCTGGATTGAGACGGAGTTTAAATTCACGGAGTCGGTCGAACAGCTTCTTCAGGGTATCAACATGACTCTCCCCGGGTCGAGACTTGGCAATCATGTCATCGACATAGACCTCAATCTCCTTATGCATCATGTCATGGAAAAGAGTCACCATTGCCCGTTGATATGTTGCCCCGGCATTTTTAAGACCAAAAGGCATGACCTTATAGTGGAAGGTACCCCACGGGGTGATGAATGCTGTCTTCTCTTTATCGCTGTCCTTCATTCTTATCTGATTGTAACCCGGGAAACCATCTATGAAAGAAAATAGTTCAAACCCGGCAGTACTGTCTACCAGAACGTCTATGTGTGATAATGGGAAATCATCCTTAGGGCTAGCCTTGTTCAGGTCGCGATAGTCAATGTAAACCCGAACTCGGCCATCTTTCTTCATGACTGGCACGATGTTGGCCACCCAAGTAGGGTATTGGGTGACTTCGATAAATCCAACTTTCAAGAGCTTCATGACCTCCTCTTCTATCTTCTTAGAAAGCTCAGGTTTGGTTCTTCGTAACCTCTGTTTCTTGGGTGGCATGCCGGGATTAGTAGGCAAGCCGTGCTCCACAATAGACGAGTCCAAACCCGGCATATCAGCATATGACCAGGCAAAGATATCCTGGTAATCTCTCAGCAACTGGACCAGACGTTTGGCTTCATCTTCGGGAAGGGTTACCCCTATCTTCACCTTCTTGGGTTCTCCAGAATCATTCAGATTGACGGTGATAGTTTGATCTACCGTCAGGACTCTGGGCTTTTCATACAGCTCTAGATCGCGCTGAATATCAGAGGAATCATCGAGTTCTCCCGCATCGTCGGGATCAGACTCGGCGACGCATAATTCATCAGATTGGACCGTTCCCATACCCTCACGTGCCGCAAGATTGTCCCTGAAACATAAAGTAGGGGATTCATAAGGACAAACAGGGCTAAACATGCATTCTTTGTAAAAAATTTTGTTTTTGTTTTGTTTTTTTGAAATTCATTTCGAAAAGGTTTTAGCACGAGAAAGCATGAAGAAGTCCAGGCCTCAGAATTCTCCTTGGACTATATTTTCTTTTATCGGTTGGATATCATCACCGGGCTGGTTTGATGTACCTCAACATGCCCTCAAAAATGAAAACAACTTGTAATTTCATTGATTATCTCGAAATGAATTACATTTATTGGAATGGAAATTGCAACACTCAAATGAAAAGTAAAAACAGCACCCGAGACGGGGAAAATCCTAAAAAGCAGGAAAAGTTCCCACGCAAGGGAGTGTGCGAAAAAGCAAAGATTTTACTCTTGTGGGCCTATGCCCATTCCCTCTAACGGTCCTTTTTCGATAGCTCCGATGAAGACGTTGTCGAACAGGGTAGTGATTCCTTCTATTGCACCATCGGGGTCTTCTATCTTTAGAGGCGTTGGATCGTCCATACCTCCCCATCCGTCAGGGACAACGTCGCAGGGATCCGAATAAAAGCTTGGGGGCGCCGAGTACTTCACATAGTAATCAAACTTGCCACTCGGTTGCCCCAGCGTGTCGATCACTTCCGTCTCTTCGTGCATCATCCTCGCAGGACCCGGAAACGTGGTGCGGATATGTGGAGGCATCCTACCATGCGTAGGCTCTTCATTATTCGATCCTTGATTGGATCGCTGTCCGTTCTGCTCAGTTCCTTGACCTCGACCTCGACCATATCCACGTCTCTCATTATTTGGTGCAGTTGGCCCTTGATACCCCAATCCAGAAGTGCGGGGTCTTTGAGAGACTTCCACCGGTCGGCGGATACCTTGACCATCCCTGCCAAGGCCTTCGCCCGGAATAAAGCCATGGGACACCATTACTCTCCCGACCATGACAGCAGCATTCGACATCTCAAGAACTGGCGGGGATGATCCTCTAGACGCATGAATGGTCGATACGAGTTCGAGCGACTGGTAACTCGACTCTATTCTGCAATCCGGCTCAACATAGGGGATAGCCGCTGCATGATAAATTGGGTGCTCTTCTTCACCATGCACCGTGACTAACTTTCTTTCCACCACAAACTTCACCTTTTGATGCAGACTGGATGGCACAGCTCCAGTAGTATGAATCCATGGACGACCCAACAGAAAGTTGAATGCAGTGGGAATGTCCATAACCTGGAACAGGATGTTGAACATTGTCGGCCCTATCTGTATGTCGAGGTGGATTTCACCCATCACTTCCTTCTTCGTTCCGTCAAAGGCTCGCACAGAGGTTTTCGCAGCATTTATCCTCGAAGGGTGTATCTTAAGGCGGTGTAACGTCGCGAGAGGACAGATGTTCAAGGCTGAACCGTTGTCGATAAGCACCCGAGCTACGTGTGTGGCCTTGTGTTTGACGGAGATATACAGGGCTTTGGTATGTCCTCTGCCTTCTAGAGGGAATTCCTCATCTGAAAAAGCTATTAGGTCCTTGAGGAGTATGGAGCCCACAAACTCCTCCAGTCTTTCATGATCGATCGTCTCAAGCACGTGGACTTCGCTTAACACCTTCATCAGGGCCTTTTGATGCTTGACAGACGTCTGGAGCAGTTCGAGCAAAGAGATTTGCGCCGGCATCTTACGCAGTTGCTCAACGATATTGTACTCACTGGCTTTGATTACGGCCAGGAATTCCTTAGCTTCTTCATCGGTGACCGGCTTTGCAGGTTGAGCATTTGCTTGGCCATAGGCACGTCCGGATCTGGTGATTAAGTCGACGTCAAGACTGTAGGACCAAGGGACTGCCTTATCATCGGAGTACTCATAAGGTTGAGGAATCTCGATTACTATCCCTTCATCAGCTGTGGGGGTGCTTATTACGATCTCCTCGTCATCAGTCGCGTCTTCGAGCGGAGGCATGTCCTCAGGCAAAGGATCAAGCTTATCCTTCCCGGCATTTAACGTGGCGAACTCCTCGTCCCAGTTAATGACAACCTCGGAGATAGTAGATACGATGCCAGTGTGGTCAGCATAAACAATCATCTTAGCCTCCACCATTCTTGAGATTCTTTCCCTCATGATAGCCAGGGGAAGGGCCTCATTACTCGGGTAATACCCGGCTTTCACCAATTCACCGTAAACCTGAGCGGTGTACACCTTGAGGTTTTTGATTCGACCAGCATCGAAACAAAATATGGCATTCACATTGCCCGCGTGGTCAGGGAGCGGGTTACTCTGAACATTCGGCTTGGCGGGCTGGAATGAGAAAGCCTTTGTGTCCAGGAGGTTCTGGATTCGGTGCTTGAGAGTGATGCAGTTGTCAGTTGAATGCCCCACTTCCCCCATATGCAGTTGTAGAATTGCTCGGGGTTGGGCCGCTTTGGCTCTGTGGTAAGCAAGCCTTTCTTCTGAAGTACTACCAATACTTGAGACAACGAACCGGGGAGCGGGGTGAATTGCCTTCTGTTGTTCCTCCTCTAAAAAGGTTGACGACTCGTGTTCTGTTGCTGAGCTTCTGCTACATGAATTGCCGGGGCGAGATTAGTGTTCCGCCGGCTCGATTGGTTGTACGTCACGTTCGCTTCAGCCGCTGGTTCTTTCTCCTTCTTTGTACTGAACCTCTTGTTCGACGAAGACGGCTCCACAAACCATCCATCCTTCAGCCCTATCTCGATCTGTTCGCCTATGGGGATGAGTTGGTTGAAGTTATCAGCCGGGATGGCTACCATCCGATTACGGTAGTCGAACGGGAGGGTCTTGACGAACATCCTCTTCAGCTCACTGTCGATGGGCTCTGGGACCACCTGAGCGGCTAAATTTCGCCACTTGATGGCATAATCCTTGAAGGACTCCGTCTTTTTCATCTAGGCATGCTCAAGGTCATCACGAGTAGGAGTGATGTCGGTTATGAACCTGTACTGCTTTAGAAATGCCTCACTTGCTTCCTTCCAGGTTTTGAGGCTGTTTATCTTCTTCATGAGGTACCAGTTCAGAGCAGGGCCGGTCAAGCTGGCTTGGAATGCATGAATCATCAGAAGCTCGTTGTCAACGTATGAAATCATTTGCACGTGGTACAACTGCAGGTGGGCCTTCGGGCAAGTGGTGTCATTGTATTTGTCGAAGTCCGACATCTTGAACTTCTTCGGGATCTTGATCTATGAGTATAAGGACAGATCGATCGAGGGTGAATCCTGTGAACCCTTCAGCTGTTTCACTCTCTCTTCCAGCTTATTGACTCGTTCATCAGGCTTAGGTTTGTTGACGACAATCTAGACGAGGTCATCTTCTAACTCAGGCATGTCATCATCCTCCTCGACGTCAACATTCTTTCCACCTGTATGCTTCGGGACTGATACTTCAGGGGGTGCTGGAACAGGGATCGACCGAAGAGCCTTGATCTCAGCGGTCATTTGTTGCATTGCGACGGCCAGTTGCTTGATCTGGTCTTGCATACCGTCAACGCGCTCCTGCAACTTAGTTTGATCGGCCATTCTAGCTCTTGACCGTGTACGAATAGGCGATCGTGATTGGTCCGTAGTTACCTAATCTCAATGAAACAGGCATACGTAAGTATGAAGCAAAATCACGTGCCGATCCATGACATTGTTCTAACCGCTTTGAATTGAAAGAGCCTCTTTATTGAATCACGAAAAATTTTTACACCGACTAATGACTCGAAAATACTCTAAACTGAATGTAAAAACAAATGACTCGATCCTTAAACAAACTGAAATGAAGAAACAACTTCAAGCTTTTTATTTAGCTTGATCTATAGACATATGGGAGGCGACATCCTTCTTCAGCTGCTCATAAGCCCGAGCTATCTTGGCTGCCTTCTCTTCAGCTTCTTCGACCTTCCTCTTGAGGCGGTTGTTCTCTGAGCGATTGGCGGTCTTGAGAGGCACCTTAGGTATCTTCGGGAGTAACTCCTGCGAGATCTTGTGTCGCCTGATGTACTTGGTCGTCGCGAAGTAGGACTTCTGCTCCCCCTTTAGTTCTCCTTCGGGTCGGGCTATCTTTAAAACACGACACTTCTTCCACATTTTCTGAAGTTGAGCTATGGTCCCTTCATGATCTTCACTCTGATCGGAGAAATCGGCACGGAGGAGCTCGGGTTGTAACGCCGGAGGGAGCCCCTGAAGAATCTGGTACTGTCGGGACACTCTGGCGAGGTAGTACTCGATTGCGCCGGTGAAGCCCAAAAGTGGCACCGGTCCAACACCATTACACGTAAGCCGAGCTTCCTCGACATTGAACCAACTAGCATGCCATTGGAAACCTTGGGGTCTAGCGTTTTTCATAAAAATGATCCACTCGGAGTAATGATAATCCGGTGCGTTTTCTTGTTTTTCTTTGTAGCTTAGAATGAGATGACTGGAATCATTGAGTTCGGAAATTTTGAGCAAATCACCACACCCTTTTATGTGAGACAAAAACCAGATTTGCAATAATTCAAGGGGTGCATGGAATGTTTTGTCAATATTTTGCTTGAATTTAGTGAGAGAGATGAAAGTTTCAGCTAAAATGGTGTTGACAAAATTCCTTTGAAGACAAACTTGTTGGACGAACCATGCAATTGACGGATTACATGCATTCTTACAGTGAGGAAGAATTATGAACCCGAAGAATGCTAGTAAAAAGATTCTGCCCTTTTGAAAAGGTGTGGCTTTTTCAAAATATTGACTCAGGAATGAAAAAGGACATGACCCACGGTTTGCTTTCAAAACTTTTTCTAAGTCATGTTTTTCGAAATTCAAAAATTCAGCCAACATTAGAATGGAATCGACTCCCAAAGGTAGTGAAACTAGCTCTGACTCCAAAGATTTTCCAATGAGCACACTATATTCTTCCAAAGTCGGGGTAAGCTCATGTTTACCGAATATAAAGGTGGCTGTCTGGGGACACCAGAAGTGGGCTAATGCTCGAACGAGGCCGGAACGGACCTTGACCTCCAGCAGGGGGAGCAGTCTTCCGATGTGGCCCTCAACTAGCTTGCGGTTGGTCGGACTGAGTAGATTCCACCAGGCACGGAGCTCGTCCTTAGGAGCATCAAGAATCCGGATGTCTGTACCTCCCATAGTGTATAGACCAAGACTCACGACCGACCTAATGCCATGGACCGACCAAAGAAAAGCACGAAACATAAGTAAACTGCGAGATAGAATTGCGGAAAACTTACTTCACCGGGTGGAAATGGCAATCACATAGACATGCGCATGAAAAGTGAGGTTCGATTTCTACCTAGACTCTGGCTTGCAAAATGGAGACGCGAGGATTACCGAGCTAAACCAGTCATGGTGGTGGTTAGGCTAGGATTCCCCTGACTCCGGCTTAGTCAAAGAGCCGACCCGGGTTGAGTGGGATACAACCGTGGTGGGTACTCAATGACACCATGAAAGAACATTTCGGGACCAAGGAGGGCGACCCGTACCAAATGGTTTTGGTCGGGGTATCCACTGTCTCAGTACCATCCTAAACCTTTGCCGCCCAGGTCCGGCAGCGGGTAGTGTGTGCGGTGTAGTGTAAATGTAAGGCATGCACAGCAGGTTATATCAAACAGCGCTTCGTGCATAAATTAAACCATACATTCAACCAACTCCCTGCAAAACAAGGGTTAACAATCACGCCTCCCCTTATACTTCCCATACTGTAAAAACATTTAACACCTTAAAATGTTAGGGACGTACCTGGGATCCTCGCTGCCAAACAAAAATTTTTGAAAAGTAAAATTGGCCTAAGTCCACTAAGAGTTTTAACTCAAGTCCTCAGCGAAGTCGCCAAGCTGTCGCGACCCTAAAAAAAAATCTAGATCAATTTTTCGGGCTAATGGATTATTAAGTCTGAACTTAATTCGGACCCTCCCAAGTCCTACCAAATCGCAACTTAGGGTTTAAGTTCTTAACGTGCAAATGTTTTCATGCTTGGAGTCGCCACTAATCAATTTACGGTAGGCTGATTAGAAACCTAAATAAAACATAGGGAGATATGTTTTATTCCTACGAACCAGAGATTCTAAGCCCGGGGACTTGATTAAGCTAGATCTAGTCTAACGCCCTTTCGGTACCTTTTCTTTTCAAAAATATTTTGGCAGGCAGTTTGGATCCATTTTAGGTTAGTCACTAACATGTGAGGTTTTCATACGGGTGCGCAAACCACCAATTTAACACCCAGAAATCAAAGCATTAAATAAATTGCAAGTTGGAAAGAATTACTTACCTCGAATCCAGCAAGCATCTGCGTCGTTAGCTAGAAAATCACATCAAACACCCTAGTATAATTTCTAGTTAACAAACAATCACTCAATTTTTCTTTTTTGGATTTTCACTTTATTTAAATGAAACTTAAACTATATGCAATGACGTGCAACAATGACATGCGAATTAATGCAATCTAGACATGCAGACTATATGTCATGCGACGACGTGACTTAATTCTAATGACGGATGCAATGACATATTTTTTGGTATTTTTTAATCAATGAAATTCGGAATTAAAACATGCCTAAATTAACATGCAACCTAATGACTACTCTTTTTGGTATTTTCTATTGAAATTCGAAATAATAAAAATACCTAAAATAACGTGCAACCTATGATGACTTAATCTACCCTAGAATGATTTATTTTTGAGATTTTTGGCAAAATTCGGAATTAAAAAAATGTTGAAATAATCTATTAAGATTAGAATATTACTTAATTTAAACTAGGAACTAGATCGTCTCACGTCCTAATTTAAATTAAGTAATTACTCTATCCTCTAGATATATTCAAAATTCCTAGACATGCAAAAATCTAATTCAAACTCTAACTAATATTTTTTTTGAATTTTCTGTTTTTATTTGAAAAAGTAAGCAATTAAAACAAATAAGGATAGCAATCGATTCAAATCAACCACGCGATCCGCCAAATTCGTTTCAAACTCGGATTAGGCACAAAAATCAAATTATCGGTCATATCTATGGGGTTATAGATATTAACGGATATTTGATCATTCAAATTTGGAAAGCGAATCAAAATCATTATCGTATTCAAGTGGTTATGAATAGGATAATGATTTTCCGTACCGCCGCGTATCGGACTTTAGAGTTAAAGTCGGATAGTTGTCCCGATACGTTGCCGAATTAGAAAAATTTCCTAATTTTGAATATTTCGAAATATTGCGAATATCTAGAACATTATCTAAACATCTCTAATTATGCACAAGATATTCATGTAATATTCCAAACAATTCAAACTAGGAAATTAAATATTCATAGTATATCCACTTACCTAATTTGAAAAATTTCCAAATTTGGATCACGTGGGTCGGGACTCAAGCTTGCGACGAGATTGAGCTAACCGACAACCGGGACCACGGCGAGGTCTCCGGGCACGGCAACAAACGGTGGTTGTTCGGCGGGACGGTGGCAACGGCAACGTCGGGACGACAAGGCGGCAAGGCACGGAGGGGCTCACAGCAACCCGGCGGGGCTACTCGATGGAGTTCACGGTGTTCTCGGTGGACTTCACGTTGGACCTCCGCTGGATTGGACTGGTGAAGTCAACGTCCGGGGGGGGCAACGCACGTTGACAGGGCAGGGAGAAGCTTCGCTGGAATCTGACTTTACTGCTGTTTGTCGTTGCTGTAGTTGATTGGCCGCAGCAAGGCTTCAACGTGGGCATGCATAGACTTCTCTGGATCAGCGTGGGCGTGAGGGACCAGTCAACGTGAAGAGTCTCCGCTGAAGATTCTGACTACTTTGCCTGGGAGATCTGCTGGGCGTCGGTGTTGTATAGAGAATGTCTTCAAGGTGTAGAATTCGGCAACAAAGTCGTCGTGGGGGCTGCGGAGGACGTTGGAGTGTGCATGGACTTTGGGATGTTGAAAGCGTGGTGGCTGATGGGCGTGAATGTTCCGTGAAAAACAATGTTGACCCTTTCCTCTTGCTTTCTTTCTCTTCCGTAGCTGAGTCTTCTTCTCCTCTCTCACGCTTGAACTCTTAAAAAAAATCTGATCTCCGAAAATTGTGTTCTCCCCCTAATTTCTGACCTACAACATGCTTATATAATCCTAAACTAGGTCAGATTAGATGGGCTCTATGTCTTAATGGGCCTAGGCTTGGGCTTAGGTCTAGTTAAATTAAATGGGCTGAATTAACTTGGCTGAATTAATTAACTCATCATTACTAAATTAAGCCCAATTTAAAACAACCAAGCCCGTGCGACGTGAAATTCCCGGCCCTTACATTCCCGAGTGAACCGAGCTCGATTTAATGAAAATTAAGCACGTTCGCCATCGCTGGTTGGATGCAAAATGCAATTAAATCTAAATGAACCTAAACTATATGCTATGCAATTTTAGTATTTTGTCTAGGGGTTAAAAATTAATTCCTAATTTTCTATACAAATTAAACTAAATGTTCGGTAAAATTTAGGTGTCAACAATGTAAATAAATCATAAACTCAGGAAGACCAAACTTTACTAGACATCATGTACCTTATGGTCTAGAAAGTGAAGCAAAAATGAAAAGGCTGCAAGCTGTCACTTCTAGAAAACAAAGTGTTTTTTTTTGGTCAAACTAGAAAAAAAGTTCACAAGTCGACTTGCCTTAGCCAAACCTTTCCTCTATTAGAAAACATGTTGGCCTACTTGTTCCGACTGAGTGTGCAATTCACGTAAAAGCCAAACCTTTCCACTATTATTGCTGGAAGTGAAATAGCGTCATGCCTTGTATGTGCTAATTATTGTTACTCAGGAGAAGTCACGATTATGCACAATCGAAAGCATATTACCCAAATGATTTGCGACTTGAATTTGAATTGTATAATGAGTTTGAAGCTAGAAATCTATATCCGAAGGCTTGAAATTATGTCAAACTCCATCATTACATGGTTATCGTGGCAGCAGGATTCTGAAACTGCGATCTCATGCCAACATATGCCTCCCGACAGCTCCTTGAGCATTAGGAGCCAAAATCGCGTCGAAGGATCACCGCTAAGTGGATGACTATAGCAACTTATACGACCATGAATGTCAAAGTTGCAGAGAGGAGCAGAAGAGCCGAAGAAGACAATCTGGTTCCTAGAAGACAGAACAATCCAACCGGGTCAAGTGATTTCAACATCAACACAATATTGAGACCGATTCAATCAATTTGATAAGATGTTTGTTAGAAGCGCGCAGTAGAAGCCCAATACTTTCATTCGGGGAGATCACTAAGAGGGAGCCTAAGTCCGAGTCCGTCAATATATGCAGATGGACCCACCTTCATTCAAAAGTTTAAAGCCAATGAGTTATGGGCCAACTAATATATATTAACTTTTCAACACCACACCAATTCTCCGATGATTCTCCGTTGAGTTCTCTAATGTGGGACTTCTTTAACACAACTCATATGTATATTTCAACAATCTCCCCCTCACGTGTGAGCTTAGTATTAGGTATGCTTCCCCTTAATTCAAGCATCTTTCTACACTAATATATCTCAAATTGAATCTTCACGTCATTACAATGCATCTGCAACTATGCACAATAACGATCATCAACTACTAACTTGGGATTGCATTACCTATGGTCTTTATCTCGTATCACTAGATCAACTGTCGCTAGACCAACCGTGATGACAATTTTCACTCGAAACAAATGTCGATCATGAGATTTCTTTGTTGAGATATTCGCCAAACACCTGAACAGATTGGAGGCCCACCAATCAACCATAGGCTCTGGTACCATTTGTTAGTAGCGTGCAGCAGAAGCCCGATACCTTCACCCGGGAGATCACCAAGAAGGAGCTCAAGTTTGAGCCCATTAACAAATCTAGTTGGACCCACCTTCACTCAAAAGCTTAAGTCAATGAGTTATTGGCCAACTAAGATATATTAACTGCTCAACACCACTTCAATTCTCCGATGTGGGACTTCTCTAACACAACTTACACATGTATTTCAACAATGTTTGATTTTTTTATTGCCTTCGTAATATTTTGGTAAAATATAAATGTCGATAGTAAATGCAAAGGCAACCAGAGGCTGCTGCAACCCTCCCGAGTAGGACGAGCAAGTTTAAGTGCTTGTCGAACAGGAACATGCAATCCCTATAATTGAGGTGCTCAATCTTCTTCGGTGCGAGCTCTCCCAAACCCTAACCGCACAAGATGTTGAGAAATAAACTGAATGGGAGTTGTCACTAGCTTATTGGATTCGGCTAGGACCTGACGGGAGAACGTTCTACTTCTCACAAGCTAGAGATCCTATGTTCAAGGATTTAATTACACTAATTACCTACTAGGTCATTCATGCGGTATTTATCAAATTATGGATCCTAAGTATTCTCCATTATGTGTCCATGTATGCTTGTTTGATTGAGATTGACTCGAAAGTGTAATCTACTCGTTGGATGAAGCTGAAGAAATCAAGTCATGAAATCAATATAATGAAAACAACACAACACATCAAAATGATAATAAGGAAGAGTAAAAATAAAGTGTGGAAAGTAAATCCGATACGAGATGCCTTATTATTAAATTCCGGGACATGAACCGGTGAGCTAATTTTCAAAATCAAGTCAGAGTCTAATTTCGGCTAAGGAGAATTACCCATGGTTTCACTAATGATATTAAAGATGAAAACATCCAACGAACTAAAGTAATACTAACATAAAAGCAAATAATATTTTTTATCTTATTATCATCATCATCATCATCATCATCATTATTGTTTTCTTAATATATAATATATATTATTTATTTATTTTTTCTTTTCTCCTTTCTCGGTCCCGTTCCAGGACCCACGTTTCTGCAAATTCCCGGCTATCAGACGCACGACCACGCTTAGCCAAGCCATTTTGTCTCGCCGGCGTACCCCGCAAATCGCCTAAGGAAACACGAAACACAGAACAAATGAAACAAGGCTCAGAAACGCTCTTGGTAATTATGATATTGTTGACACTTCATTCTTGTTGTTAAATAAATAAATAAAATAATAAAAAATACAATAAATAACAAAAACATAAAAAAATAGCGTAATAATAAACTTTTCATATTTATTTCTTCCTCGTGTCTTTATTTTCAACGGACAATCTATATTTCCTCCCCATGTCTTTATTTCTAGGCAAGCTTTTCATATCATACAGAACGTGAGAAAGTTGATAGTTTTATTTTATATTTTTATCTTTTAATCTAGGTGCTAGTTGAGAATTTCTTGCTTTTTAAGTAATAACCAACTCCAAGATGATTCAGTAACAAAAATACTTCACTTTCCTACTCCCAGAAATTAGTGACCCTTTCGATGTTTTTTTTTTCGTTGAATAAATGTTATGATCATGTTAAGCCACAAATAAGGGAGAAACCTAATCACCAGTGATTGTGATTTATTGGTACGAGCTAATATTCTACAAAAGCGAGGTCACGAGATCGAAATCATTTGTGATGACAGCGCGTGTATCTCGTTATGTGCAATTGATTCTAGACCTTTGAAATCCTCATGAAGTTAAACAATGACGGGACTTGACTACTTCCAAAGAATGGGTCATGGGTGTTGCTGAGTGATGACCTTCTCAGAATAAAAAGCATCTCATAACAAGCATTGCTTCAAATGTTGTCAAGAGATGGAGCCGGTATTTGTTGATACCTGAATTTTAGTCGACAATTTAAACTTTCATCCTTATAAAAGGTACAAAAGATAAAGAATAACAAGACAATGACAAAAACAAATAAATAAGTAATGAACAAATCAACAAATAAAAAGAGGGCTTTATAATTTGGTCTTAGTCTGGTTTACGCAGCCCACGAAAGCTATCCTCATAGCAGTCCTGCCCAAATCCACCAACATTAGAAATGGTCCACTGGATATAAAAGAACCCATCGCATAAATAAGCCTAAAAAATGAAGCCCATAAACTCATAACTGCATGCGACCAAAAAAAAAAAATCATAACTGCAGACCACCCTCAGCCCACTAAACAAGCTCAGCCCTTCTCTCTTTATATCTCTTGCTCTCTCAAGACAATTGATGCGAACGCAGACAAAAGAAAAAATAACATAAATAGTTCCTGAACTTTGACCCAATATACAATGTAGTTCATGAACTTTTAATTCGTTTAACACTGTCTCTAGATTTTAACCAATGTGCAATGTGATTCATGAAATTTTGGTACATGTTCAAACTAATCCCTGTACTATATGTTCAATATTATTCTTCCATTAATTTAAGTTTTAGGGAGAATATGAAACATTTCCATATAGTTCAAGGACTAGTTTGAACATGCACTAAACGTTTGGGGATTATATTGAATATATTAAAAGTTTAGGGACTACATTACATATTGGGCTAAAGTTCAGGGACCACATTGAAAAAATTAAAAATTCAGGGATCAAATTGTACATTGGATCAAAGTTCAAGGACCATTTACGTCATTCTTCCCAAGGAAAAAAAATGGTTAATATCACGGAAAACCCCAAATTGGTACGCCTATGGCAATTTTACCAAAAACTAATTTTTTAACCACAAAAAATCCTAAACTGGTACACCCGTGATAAATTTACCCTCAGTTAGTTTCCATTAAATTTTTGTTGACACCTAAATTTCGGCACATCATTTAGTGGTTAATTACATAGAAAATTAGGGATTAAATATTAACCCCTAAACAAAAATATTTAAATTGCATAGCATGCATAGCATATAGTTTAGGTTCATTTTAATTTAATTGCATTTTGCGTCGGATTGGCGGTAGCGAATGAGCTTAAATTTCATTGAACGAGACTCGGCTCGGCTCGCTCGGAATGCAAGGGCCGGGAATTTCAAGTCGAACGGGCTCGGTCGTTTTAATTTGGGCTTAATTAAGCCTAAGTTAATT
The DNA here is from genome assembly GCA_031216185.1 of Syzygium aqueum. Taxonomy (NCBI): domain Eukaryota; kingdom Viridiplantae; phylum Streptophyta; class Magnoliopsida; order Myrtales; family Myrtaceae; genus Syzygium; species Syzygium aqueum. The sequence goes on from CM062232.1 coordinate 8,122,366, forward strand.
CAGTCCATTTAATTTAATTAGACCTAAGCCCAAGCGTAAGCCCATTAGGACATCAAGCCCATTTAATTTGACCTAGATTAATACTATATAAACATACATTAGGTCAGATTTTTAGGGGGGGACAACACAATTTCAGACCTGATTTTTTTAGAGAAAAAGTGAGAGTGAGAGTGGGAGAGAAGGAGGCCCGCGCACGCCGTGCCCTCACCGCTGCACGCCAGCGTCCTCGCCGCTGTACGTTGGTGCTTTTGCCGTGCCCATGCCCGCTGTGCACTGCTGATCAGACCTTGCCATCCTGCCCCCTACAGGAACGTCTTCGCCCAGGTGAAGTTTGAAGACTCCCCCATGCAGCGTGCATGAAAGTTTTTTTTGTTGGACCAGTCAACAGCAGCTTCAGTCAGTCGAAGTCTCTGCCTCACGAAGCCTCCACGAAGCCAGCGACGACCCCTCCTGCAGAATACGTGGAAGAAGACAAGACGATCCCTGCATGCGCTGAAATCAGAACCTTCAACGGAACATCAGCGGGTCTTCATCGCTGGATTGCCCAAGTTGAAGCAACAGATCAGTCCACATCTTCAGCAACAGGTCCACGTCTTCAGCAGCAGTAGAGGAGCATACAAGAGGAGAAGGACCAGAGAAATCCACGTTTTGCCTCAGCTTGCGCCCATCAACAGCCACGACACCGACGCCCATCGCCCTGAATTCTGCACCATACGAAAGCCTGCTGTTCAGTTAAACAAGTAGAGAATTTTGGCTCGGTTTTGTCCGGTCCATGCAGCAAAGTTAGAGTCTCCAAGCCTTCTAGTCAGCCACCAAACCGGACGCCGGTGAGCCGTGTCACACCTCACCGAACAGCCGCTGTCCTTGTCGGTGAAGTCGCCGGAGCAGCCCCACCGGTGATCCCGACGCCGGTGCCGTGAGTCCACCGGTGTTGCCCTGCCTCGTCGTGCCCGTGTCGACGCCGCGTCACCCGTCGCCCGTCGTCGATCCCGATCCGCAGTCCCGATACGCGCGATTCAAATTTGGAAAGTTATTTACACAAATCATGTAAATATCACATCTTGATTTAATTTGAATATTTTATTTCTTGATTTGTGCTATTGATATTTAATTCTGCATATTTGGGTAATTTGCATTATCACAATTAGGATTTTATTTCCTTTATTGAAACTTTGGATATCTACTTACTAAATTTGGATAGATTTCAGAATTTTCAAAAATACTTTGAATATATCCGATATATTTGAGATATCTAAATCTTTCAAGATGTGATCGATTAGGAAAATTTCCTAATCCGCAACCGCACATGTGGAAATAAATCTATCTATCAGGCTTTAGATAGAATTATTTCCATAGCGGGTATTTCGAATTTTAGGATCGATCTGTCAGGCTTCAGATCGAAACTTACTTCGAAAGATTTAGCGGTCATATATTTTTTACATTTTTTTTTATTTCGAAGTTTCATAAAAAAAATATAAAAAAAATATTGCTTTAGAATATGTTGATTTCTTTAGTTTAGAATTGCATGTTTATATAATTGGCATTTTAATTCCGAATTTCTTTAAAAAAAAATACAAAAATATGTCCGTCATTAGAAATAGGTCACGTCGTCGCATGACATATAGTTTGCATGTTAGGTTGCATTAATCGCATGTCAATTTTTTGCACGTCATTGCATATAGGTTAGCTTGCATTTAAATAAAAGAAAACCCAAAAAGAAATTTCTGCACCTTTGAACTTTAAATAAGAATTTTTTTAAAATTGTCAAATTGAGTGTTTTTCTTGAAATTGGTACCGAAAGGGCGTTAAGGAGTTTAACGTAACCAAGTCCCGAATCCATAATTTCTGGTTCGTAGAAATAAAATAGTACTCCCGCTATTTTATTTAGGTTTCTAATCAACCTACCCTAAATGATTAGTGGCGACTCCTATTGAAAATATTTGCATGTTCACAATTGGACCTAAGTTGCGATTTGGTAGAGTTTGGGAGAACTCGAGCTAGGTTAGTTAATTTAATTAATCTAGTAATCCATTAGCCTAAGATCGAAACGCCGATTTTTATTTTAGGTCGCGACAGCTTGGCGACTCCGCTGGGGATTTACTTGAATTTTTTTAAAAAAAAATTTAAGGAGGACTTAAGCCAAAAAAAATTTTCATGGAAAAATCACTCAATTTTGCAAAATTTGCTTGAATTCTCATTCTTAGGTGTTAAATGGTTTTGCAGGATGGAAGGTATAAGGGGAGTAGTGATTGGCTAACCCTTTGTTTTGCAGGTTTGGTGGAGTGGAATTTTGATTTAATTTTTGCACTATTGAAGTATTGTTTGCATATAACTGTTGTGTATGATTTACAGTTTTTGCACTACACCACACACAATCTGTGACCGGACCTGGGTCACACCCATAGTTCTAAGATGGTATTTAGATGGTTCTTTAACATTGGCGGTAAGACCTCGCTAAAGGTTATCCCATTTGGATCCCGAAAATTTTCCAAAAAAAATGGCTCAAGGGTCGTCCTCGTGCACGTGAGGCTACTGCGCGTGGAGGTTCCCCTTGTCGACCGAACCAAGCCGAAGTGATTGGACCCGACTAGTCATGACTATTGTATGCGAGGCTGCGACTAGTCATGATGAATGTACGCGAGGCTGCGACGTGTCGTTCCGTCCATCATTTCATTTTGCAAAGCCATTAGGGTAGATAGCTTAAGGTTTAAACTCACGATCCATGTGCATGTCTCTGTGATTGACATTCTCTTCCCAAGGATGGTAATTTCTCAAGCTTTTTCTTTAGTTTTCTTCGTCTTATTTTGGGTCGGTCCATGATTTAGGTTGAGTCATTTGGCACGTGGTCTATATAAGAATGGGTCGCCTCGATATCCATTTCGTGCCTACTCCGAAGCCAGAGCTCAAGAAGTTATGGAGCCAGTTGAAGCCAGATGGTCAGCAATACGTTCTCAAGCGTATTGGATTCATGCTGCCGATCCTAGACATAGAGGTTCAGAGCGGGATCATGCAGGCGCTCGCTCACTTTTGGTGCCCCGAGACGACCACATTTGTGTTAGGAGGTAAGTTTGAGCTCACACCGACTTTGGAAGAATACAGTTTTGCCATCGGGAAATCGATTGAGTTGGATATAGTCGAACCTCCCACTAAAGTAGACCCTGTGATAGTGCTTGCTGAATTTCTGAATTTGACTAAAAAAGAAATTGAAAAAGTGCTAAAGGGTAATTGTCAAGCATGCCCACTATCTTTTCTTATTGAATGTTTTGAAAATAACTCCGTCCTCATGAGGTCTAAGATTTTTATCTTAGCTTTCTTCGGACTCATCATTTTTCCATTCCGTCAAAATGCTATTGATCCCGTCATAGCCTGGACGGTAAAATTAATATGTGGCGGAGTTAGTTTTATAAACACAATTCTGGCAGAAACTTTCATATCTCTGACACGATTCAAGAAAAGAAAAGATAGAGTTTTTCGAGCCCCGATTGAGCTTTTGCAAATCTAGTTTTTCTCACATCTTTCTCAATTCGGGGAAAATATGACTGTATTTGAAATGAACATCACTGATAATCCTATTTTAAGGTTCAAGCAAATACAAGATCAAACAAAGAGTTTGCACTATACACAATGGGTCCATCTGTTCAAGGATCCAAGCTCTAAGATTTTCCTTTGGCAAGCTGTATGGTTTCGGGAAGTTGAGGCTCAACTATACCATGGCGATCAGAAGCCCGTACCTTTGATGGGCATTTATGGGGCAACTTGCTATCAACCCCTTCGGGTTGCGCGTCAATTCCGAGTTCTGCAGGATGTTCCACCTCCACTCAGACCTAATGAATTCCAAGTCCAATTCGAGAAGGGCGAGTCCTACAGAGTCGAGCTCAGGCATCATTCCGACGCTTGGCAGAATTGTTCCCCCCAGAAGCTGATCTGGCCTGCAGATGAGCCCACCGGAAGAATGAAGAGTCACTTTGCTACGGCCCGATATATTCAGCATCATACCATCCAGGCTGAGATACTCCCGAAGATCCCGGTCGTGACAGTAAAGCATACTCTTCAGACCCAAATCAAAATCAGTGAAGAAAAGGCGATGAAGGCCCAGGACAAGGCAGAAGCTCTGGCTGAAGAGAATGCACGATTGCGGCGCGCCTTGAAGGCCCATTTGTCTATAGATCACGGGGCCTCTAAAAAGAGAAAGACCGTTTGATTTCTTGTTTCATTTAAGGAATTTTTCTTTTCCTTAGGAAGAAATGTTAGATTGCTATTAATGTTTTCTAGTAAATGTCGCTTCTAAACAATTTTTATAAGAATTCTTTTATGACACTTTCCATATTGGGCAATTCAATGAGAAATATTAACCTATGATTTGCAAATTTTGGAATTAGCCCGGATTTTGGAATTTTGGGATTTACTGGACGAATCGGTCTTTCGAAAGAAATCTCATGTTGAGTGTCTAAAGGTTGTCATGGACCGACTCATTATTCCTACTCATCGTATTTATTCCACCGTTGCTTTTTGCAGGTAATTTGCCACGGATCCCCCTCATCCTCATAATACTCGATCGGTGACCAAAAGAAGAATGGCCAATCAAGCCGAGATTGCGGCCATGATTGACGAAAAGCTGAAAGAACACATGAATACAATCAATGAGCAGATCACGGCTGCCATGTCCAAAATGATGGGTGATTTCATGGCCAAACAGCAGCAGATCAATGTTGCCTCTCAATCGGAGATTCCACTTCTAACTCGTCAAGGCTTCCGCCTTGACAAATCTCCTGCAGTGAATATTAATCCAACCCTTCAACTGGATGATGTCATTCTGACTGACACTAGTACGTCTCCGGCGGCCCCTGTTCTTCAGTCACCCCTAAATGATGAAAATGCCAAGTTGCTGGCTAAGCTCGACCAGAGGTTACGTGAAGTGGAGGGAACTCAAAGTGTTCCGTCTGTTGATTTGTCCATTTTTACCCCGGTCCAAGTGCCCGAAAAGTTCAAGATGCCGGCTTTCGAGAAGTATGACGGCACCTCAAACCCAATTCAGCACATCGATATGTACCGGGGGCTCATGAATAGATATGTGTCTAACGGACCCCTAATGATCCAAACCTTCCAAGCAAGCTTGAAGGATGCTGCAATGAGGTGGTATACCAACCACCAAATCAACCGGAAAGACTCATGGGAAGAGGTAGCAAACCTTTTCATCAAGCACTTCAAGTTCAATCTCGATGTCACCATTACAAGGGAAGACCTGGAAAGAGCTGAGCAGAAGAAGGGCGAAACTCTAAAGGAGTATGCCACTCGCTGGAGGAACATGGCGGGACAGATCATGCCGGAACCCGCAGAACGTGACCTAATGAAGTTGTTCGTTTCCACCCTACCACAGTCGGTTCGTTCACTAATGTTAGTGACGGCCGCCCAGTCTTTTGGCCAACTGATAGCCATGGGTGAGGAGATCGAGACCGGGCTCAAGAAGGGATGGTACGGTGAGTCAAGTTCATCAACCAAAAGATTTACTACTAGGAAGGACAAAGAGCAGGTCCCCGAGTCAACATGACATATATGCAGAAGCCACCGGCTCAAGCTCCGAAGCTACAATTCAGCACCCAGCAGACAACCTCTTATGGACAGCAAGGCCAGCAGGATCCACGCCCGCAGCGCAAACTTCGCCAGTTTACTCCACTTCCTGGGACGTTATCTCAAGTACTGGCAGTCCTAAGAAAGAAGAACTTGCTAGGCTCAGAACCGCAAAGAGCTAACGTTGCTGGCTATGCAAAGTATGACCCGTCCAAGAAATGCGATTACCATAGAGGTGAGGTAGGGCATTCGACCGATGATTGCCAAGTGCTCAAATATCGGGTGCAGGACTTACTCGATACGGGAGCGTTTGCGCTACAGCCAGCTGGTAAGCCCAATGTGCAGAACAATCCACTCCCTGATCATTCGAACAGTGTAAATGTTGTCCTTGGTCCGGGAGTCAAGCAGGTTCAAAGCTTCAGGGTCCCTCTCGAAGATATGTTCGATGCTTTAGTCCGAGCTCATTATATTACGACTGGTGAGGTGGTATCACTCGGTGACATCAAAAAGAAAGTGTATGAATTGGTGAAAGAGGGAATGATTGGGACAGCGGATGAATTCGGAGTAGTGGCCGCTATATCCCAAGTCACCATTGACTGGAATGAAGAACTTGCAAAGACGACCGATGAACAAGTTAAGTTGGATCCTGACATGCCCGCTCTCGAGGACGCCTTTGACGATGACCTCGGGATTATTATACCCGACACTCCGGAAGTATTAACCCTGGCATCACCTCAGCCCTACGCTTACGAAAGTGACAAGATGGTTCCATGGTCGTACGACGTTGATCTGAAGCACAAGGTTCAGACCTCTTAGATACTGGGGCATCAACATTCCGTGCTTCGTGGCTCTGCCAAGGCCGAGACGATCTTCTCATAGTTCCAAACATCCGGACTACACCCCTGAGTCCCGCAAGAACGGTACATGAAAAGAAAGAGGTGATCGACACCCTGGGGCAACCGAGTGGCAAGTTTGACTACTGCGTGAAATATTCGGCTCCCCGAGCTTCTATATTGACCCGCGTGATATCGTCCCCGATGGATGGGAAGGTATAGATGATCTAACATCTCCAGTGACAGAAGATCCTGATGATGCGATGGAGGGAATCACTGCTCTGTTCAATAACATGCTCATTGGAGCTATCGAAGAAGGACCATTGGAAGGAGTGGGCACTGGCCCGCGAGAGTAACACCTTTACTTTTTTCACACACTCCCCTACGTGGGAATTTCTATTGCTTTCTAGGACTTGCCCCGTCTTGGGAGCTGCTTTTCGGGATTTTTCATTTCTATGACTTTATTGTCCCAGTTTCCATTCCAATAAATGTAATTCATTCGGTAATAATCAATGAAATTACAAATTGTTTTCATTTTTGAGGGCATGTTGAGGTACATCAAACCAGCCCGTTGATGATATCCAACCGATAAAAGAAAAATATAGTCCAAGGAGAATTCTGAGGCCTGGGCTTCTTCATGCTTCCTCGTGTTAAAACCTTTTTGAAAAGAATTTCAAAAAAAAAATTCAAAAATTTTAAAAATAAAAAGGAGAAAAATTTAGAAAAAAAATGCAATGTTTAACCCTGTTTGTCCTTCTGAATCCCATACTTTATGTTTCAGGGGCAACTCCGTATTCTCTTGTGTACGGTATGGAAGCAGTCCTACCTGTTGAGGTTGAAATTCTTTCGTTACGTATCCTTTCACAGGTACAATTGTCAGAAAAAGATTGGATCCAGCAGAGGTTGGACTAGTTGAACATAATTGATGAGAAAAGGCTTAGAGCTCTATGCCATGGCCAGTGCTACCAACAACGAGTTGCTAAATCTTTCAACAAGAAAGTCAAGCCTCGACATTTCCAGGTAGGTGACCTTGTCCTACGGAGGTTATTGCCAATAGTTCCTCTTGCAGAAGGAAAATTCGCCCCGAATTATGGCGGTCCGTACTTTGTGAAGAAAGTCCTTCCAGGAGGTGCTTTAATTTTGGCCGAGATGGATGGTCGTGTTTTTTTCAGTCCAGTTAATTCTGATTCAGTGAAGAAATATTACACTTGATTTTGTACTCATTTTGACTTTGCTTCAATCAAGTTTCAAATTGAATTTCATGAATCAATTGATATTACTAAGCTTTGTTTAAGGAAAGCTTTTGATATGGCAATTTGTTTCTGTCCTAATGAAGTGATCATATTGCATGAGAGACTTCAAGATGACGAAAGGCAAGCCATTTCCATACACGTCCTGAATAATAATTCCTAGTGCGAGTTGTGTGAAAATTCCGTGCTGACAAGGTGAAGGATTATCTCACGAAAAGTATGACGACCAAAATGATGAGAGGCATTCATTCCCTTTATCTAAACACTACAGGTTATCATTTGCTTAACCCCTTTGATCGGAATTTCATTTCTTACCCCTGTCAGGAACAATCCCTATACTGGGGCAATTCCTTAGAAAGTTCAAAATGGTTAGAATTTTCTTGCTTTCACTTGTATCAATCTTCAAGTATATTTATTGCATGCAAATTTTGTGTTAGCTCGAGTGCCTTAGATATGACGAAGAGCATTTCTTTCTATATCCTTACACATTATGCCCTTTGCATACCCAATTTGAGCGGCGAATTCATTTCAACCTGACTGGTGATCATTCTTGAGATGCACAAGAAATCATCTCAAAGCAAGTTCAAGGTGACTTGAGGCAAATGGGAGCTTGAAAGAAAATTCATCAAAAATGATGCAAAAAGACTCCAATGAATCGAAGTTCTCTCGGAAAAAATCTCTTGAAAAGAAAATCTCTCTCTCAAAAAAAAAAATGAAAATGAGAGAGAAAAATGAGAGAAAGAAAGCTTCAGCAAGAACTGAGTCAATATGCAAGATCAGTCTTCAAAGAAAAGATCATTTGAAGGTTCATTTGTGGAGCAATTGCTAAAGATAGGTCAATTGGATGATCACCAATTTCCATGTTCATAATACCCCTTTGATGAAAATAGGCCATTCATTTCAAGCCTACCCAAACCTACGTTACAACCTTTACTGAAGTCTCTTCAGAATAGGGCACTTGAGTTAACGTAGGGTTTCAAATGCTTATAAATGTTGCTCGAAGAAGTGCGAGCAAGATTTTTCTATCTCATTTTTGCAGCATTCCTGACTTGTAAATTCGGAGCAGCTAATGATATCAATTCTTTCAATAGCCTCGACTCGAAGAGTCCCTTTTGCTAAGCCATTGAACAAACCCATGTTTCAGTCCTTATAAAGACCTCTCAGATTGGCTAAATTATATTGATTTTGAGAATATCTGAGCCCTTGTCAAGCACGACGAAGAGAGTTTGAGTGATTCTTATACCCGCGTTAAAGGTCGGGACAAAAGCCTTTCACTGAGAGTGAGTGTAAAGTCCTTTCTGATTAAAGGTTTCTCATTTAATGTGATCAAATTGTCAAAAGGACGAAATGATTGTTCTTATTGATAAATTCCCCAATGAAGCTTGGTAATGCAAGCTGACTCAGGAAGTATGTTTTCTCTGCCTCTGCGCATATGGTATTTTAACATTTTCTCAGGTAAAGAACAGGAGCGATGCCATTGGCTCCGTCATAAGAAGAATTCAGGTACGCTTGCTACTTATTCTTCGTCGTTTCTCTTTTCGAAATATAATTTCTCACATGGCGTTGCCAAGTAAAGTACGCGGCACACCCCAATTGGTGTTGCTGAGTGGAGTACGAAGCACATCTTATTTTCATGTTCGCCAAGTGGAGTACGCGGCGGCATGGTGTTGCCAAGTGGAGTACGCGGCACACCCCAATTGATGTTGCTGAGTGGAGTACGAAGCACATCTTATTTTCATGTTCGCCAAGTGGAGTACGCGGCGGCATGGTGTTGCTAAGTGGAGTACGCGGCACACCCTAATTGATGTTGCTGAGTGCAGTACGAAGCATATCTCATTTCATGTTCACCTAGCAGGATAGGTGGCATAACATCCAGTCCTTTGTTCGTCTAGCAGGATAGACGGCGTAACATCCAGTCCTTTGTTCGTCTAGCAGGATAGACGGCGTAACATCCAATTCTCTATTCACCTATCTATTCACCTAGCAGGATAGGTGACGTAACATCCAGTCCTTTGTTCACCTAGCAGGATAGGTGGCGTAACATTTGGTCCTTTGTTCGTCTAGCAGGATAGACGGCGTAATATCCAGTCCCATGTTCGTCTAGCAGGATAGACGGCGTAACATCCAGTCCTTTATTCGTCTAGCAGGATAGACGGCGTAACATCCAGTCCTTTGTTCGTCTAGCAGGATAGACGGCGTAACATTCAGTCCTTTATTCGTCTAGCAGGATAGACGGCGTAACATCCAGTCCCATGTTCGTCTAGCAGGATAGACGGCGTAACATCCAGTCCCATGTTCGTCTAGCAGGATAGACGGCGTAACATCCAGTCCTTTGTTCGTCTAGCAGGATAGACGGCATAACATTCAGTTCTCTGTTCGCCTAGCAGGATAGGCGGCGTAACATCTCATTTCATGTTTGCCTAGCAGGATAGGCAATATAACATCCCATTTTCTGTTCGCCTAGCAGGATAGGCGGTATAATGTTCCATCTTATGTTCGCTTAGCAGGATAGGCGACATGGTTTCTCGATTGATGTTGCTGAGTGGAGTACGAAGCACATCTCGTTTCATGTTCGTCTAGCAGGATAGACGACACAACTTCTTATTTGGTGTTGCCAAGTGGAGTACGCGGCACACCCTATCTCATTTTATGTTCGCCTAGCAGGATAGGCGGCATAGTTTCTCAATTGGTGTCGCTAAGTGGAGTACGAGGTGCACCAGTCAATACATCCCATTCTTACTTCCAGTTGATCAGAAGTTTGGAGATCGAGGGAATTGAAAGCATTATAAAGCATTCTGTCACTCGGACGCTTTTTATGCGATCCGTATGCAAGACTCTTTCACCGCTCCGCATGAAGTGAGAAGTCTTGGCATATGTTCCTTATTGCTTGCACATCATGCATCATTACATTAAAACAAAAAAAAATTATCATCATCATTCATCATTTTGCATAGTTTAAATTTAGGTCTCAGTCTTTGAGCGAAACCTCTGCGAGCCTCCACTCAAAGAGGGGCAGCTGTTGACACCTAAATTTCGGCGCATCATTTAGTGGTTAATTACATAGAAAATTAGGGATTAAATTTTAACCCCTAAACAAAAATATTTAAATTGCATAGCATGCATAGCATATAGTTTAGGTTCATTTTAATTTAATTGCATTTTGCGTCGGATTGGCGGTAGCGAATGAGCTTAAATTTCATTGAACGAGACTCGGCTCGGCTCGCTCGGAATGCAAGGGCCGGGAATTTCAAGTCGAACGGGCTCGGTCGTTTTAATTTGGGCTTAATTAAGCCTAAGTTAATTCAGTCCATTTAATTTAATTAGACCTAAGCCCAAGCGTAAGCCCATTAGGACATCAAGCCCATTTAATTTGACCTAGATTAATACTATATAAACATACATTAGGTCAGATTTTTAGGGGGGGACAACACAATTTCAGACCTGATTTTTTTAGAGAAAAAGTGAGAGTGAGAGTGGGAGAGAAGGAGGCCCGCGCACGCCGTGCCCTCACCGCTGCACGCCAGCGTCCTCGCCGCTGTACGTTGGTGCTTTTGCCGTGCCCATGCCCGCTGTGCACTGCTGATCAGACCTTGCCATCCTGCCCCCTACAGGAACGTCTTCGCCCAGGTGAAGTTTGAAGACTCCCCCATGCAGCGTGCATGAAAGTTTTTTTTGTTGGACCAGTCAACAGCAGCTTCAGTCAGTCGAAGTCTCTGCCTCACGAAGCCTCCACGAAGCCAGCGACGACCCCTCCTGCAGAATACGTGGAAGAAGACAAGACGATCCCTGCATGCGCTGAAATCAGAACCTTCAACGGAACATCAGCGGGTCTTCATCGCTGGATTGCCCAAGTTGAAGCAACAGATCAGTCCACATCTTCAGCAACAGGTCCACGTCTTCAGCAGCAGTAGAGGAGCATACAAGAGGAGAAGGACCAGAGAAATCCACGTTTTGCCTTAGCTTGCGCCCATCAACAGCCACGACACCGACGCCCATCGCCCTGAATTCTGCACCATACGAAAGCCTGCTGTTCAGTCAAACAAGTAGAGAATTTTGGCTCGGTTTTGTCCAGTCCATGCAGCAAAGTTAGAGTCTCCAAGCCTTCTAGTCAGCCACCAAACCGGACGCCGGTGAGCCGTGTCACACCTCACCGAACAGCCGCTGTCCTTGTCAGTGAAGTCGCCGGAGCAGCCCCACCGATGATCCCGACGCCGGTGCCGTGAGTCCACCGGTGTTGCCCTGCCTCGTCATGCCTGTGTCGACGCCGCGTCACCCGTCGCCCGTCGTCAATCCCGATCCGCAGTCCCGATACGCGCGATTCAAATTTGGAAAGTTATTTACACAAATCAGGTAAATATCACATCTTGATTTAATTTGAATATTTTATTTCTTGATTTGTGCTATTGATATTTAATTCTGCATATTTGGGTAATTTGCATTATCACAATTAGGATTTTATTTCCTTTTTTGAAACTTTGGATATCTACTTACTAAATTTGGATAGATTTCAAAATTTTCAAAAATACTTTGAATATATTCGATATATTTGAGATATCTAAATCTTTCAAGATATGATCGATTAGGAAAATTTCCTAATCCGCAACCGCACATGTGGAAATAAATCTATCTATTAGGCTTTAGATAGAATTATTTCTATAGCGGGTATTTCGAATTTTAGGATCGATCTATCAGTCTTCAAATCGAAACTTAATTCGAAAGATTTAGCGGTCATATATTTTTTACTTTTTTTTTATTTCGAAGTTTCATAAAAAAAATATAAAAAAAATATTGCTTTAGAATATGTTGATTTCTTTAGTTTAGAATTGCATGTTTATATAATTGGCATTTTAATTCCGAATTTCTTTAAAAAAAATACAAAAATATGCCCGTCATTAGAAATAGGTCATATCGTCGCATGACATATAGTTTGCATGTTAGGTTGCATTAATCGCATGTCAATTTTTTGCACGTCATTGCATATAGGTTAGCTTGCATTTAAATAAAAGAAAACCCAAAAAGAAATTTCTGCACCTTTGAACTTTAAATAAGAATTTTTTTAAAATTGTCAAATTGAGTGTTTTTCTTGAAATTGGTACCGAAAGGGCGTTAAGGAATTTAACGTAACCAAGTCCCGAATCCATAATTTCTGGTTCGTAGAAATAAAATAGTACTCCCGCTATTTTATTTAGGTTTCTAATCAACCTACCCTAAATGATTAGTGACGACTCCTATTGAAAATATTTGTATGTTCACAATTGGACCTAAGTTGCGATTTGGTAGAGTTTGGGAGAACTCGAGCTAGGTTAGTTAATTTAATTGATCTAGTAATCCATTAGTCTAAGATCGAAACGCCGATTTTTATTTTAGGTCGCGACAATTTTACCATCAAATTGTTGAATTTGATGACACATGACAGCTAATAGGCATACAAGTTTGGGATTTTACTCCTCTATTTGTCATATGCTTATCAATTTATGATTTTTCGTGGTATTAATCCAATTTAACGGAGGGTGCATTTGTCGCAAGTGTACAAGTTTGGGGTTTTTATGGTCAAAAAATTAGTTTGGGGTAAATTTATCACATGCGTACTAGCTTGGAGTTTGTAGTGGTAAAAAAATTATCTCAGAGTAAATTTATCACAGATGTATTAGTTTGGAGTTTTTCGGGCATTAACCCGAAAAGAAAGAAAGACGCGAGAGGATAAATGGAGAGAGAACGAGGCAACGTGGCTTCGAAAGGATTCTAGAAGGTTGAGTCCACCCACGCTCGCGACGGAATCCGTTTTGCGCTCGCAACGGAATCCGTTTTGGGCTCGTAACAGGATGGGGCGGAAGGATGCTCATTCGGTTATTCACGGAGAACAGAAAAAGCGAAGCAAAACTCTCTCTCCATGAGAAACTCTCTTTGCTTTGCTCACTTATCCTCTCCCTCTCTCTTTCACGAAGCTCTCCACTAATTCTCTCGCTGATCTCTGATCACATTGGCCCTTTTCTTTATTTGGTTTCTTCTTGTTCTTCTCTTTCCTCATTTGGGACAAACTGGTGTCTCTCTTTTCCAAACAAACAATAGTTTATTTTTTTTTTTGGGTCGAAAAATAATAGTTTATTTGACAGATGGCCGACTAGTCATTTTGCTAATTCAAGGTGCTAGTTGTGTCTGTAGTAGTGAAATCTGAGGTGGAAAAAGTACGATTCTAAATTTTCTATATTGAAAAAAAAAAATTCGGGCAAGTTAGGGCACGGACATAAAGGGGAGCCCGAAATCTCGGCCGAACCTATTTCGACCGAAAAAATCGGCTAGTCAAATCAAGGTCCATACGGGCTTTCAAGCATTTTTGCTCACCCTATAAAATAAGTGTCATGCTAGATAAAGTGCTACATAGGGGGAACCACCTCTTGAACCTTATAAGCGCCAAATGCTACATGGTGGGTATTACCTCTTGAATCTTGAACCCGTGGGGGGCCATAAAGGTATTGAATATATTTGAACTTTATTAGAATGATCCCTCAAATTTTAGTTTTGAAGACGATCTACACACAACTACCAAATGATAACTCTAGTGAAGTCAAAATTAATAACAATTAAATATCTATCGGTGAAATAATTATATTTGGCATAACAACGTAAAAACCATTTGAATAGCTTCAACGATTGTCAAACAAACTGCAAGACAGTTTGCAATAATGCTTAAGGAAGACTTCTATGTAATTTAGAGAAGAAATGATGGTGGAATACGGAAATAAGTTTCCTATAATTGATCTTGCCCCATTGATCTTTTTATCCTTTTTGACAAACTTCATGCTGGTGCTGATTCCACACTTATTTAATGACATTACGAGTGTCACATAGCGAGCCGTTTCATTTCGTAAGAAATTCTAGTAAAGTCTCTGTACGTGTAGCGTTATTCATATTTCAACGTCTTGCCTGATTTTACTCCCATTACAAAATAATGAAAGAGAAACTCAGATACGAAGGCTGTTTTATAAATTTGATATAAAAAGTGATGTGGCATATTGTTATAAGTTATTGAATGTGCTTATTGTCCACTTATAATTTGCCACGTGGTTCAATACACTAATATTAATTATATAACATAGTACTCTCCAACAGGAGGAGAGAGAAAGAGATATCAAGGCAACAACGAAGAAGAAAGGGAGGGGGATACCAAATGAATAAGATGGGTCCATATGAAGGACAAATTGGTGCCTCATATTCAACGAAGTCCATTACGTGAGGATTGGGAAGTCAACGGAGACGAAGACCCAACGTTCCATCGAATGCGCCGTGTAAGCAGACGACGATAACCCAACCAAAAACAAAAAAAAAGAAGAGACAAGTCCTTCAATGCCCCGTCAACTACGGGAGCATCCACAAGTCCATGGAATTTGCAGGCTCGATAGAGGCCGAAATAGAGGTCCAGGCCGGTTCAGGATGAGCCCGAATTTTATCTTCATAAAAAAAAAGATCAATTATTAGATTTTTCACCTCAAATATCACTTTTTTTACATGTTTATTTTTTAACTTATTTATGACTTTACCAAAGTACTTTGAGTATCAATAAGGGGGAACTCGAAATCTTGGCCTGTGCCTATACGGATTTGAAAATTCCGGCCATTTGATCTGGGTCAATCCAGTCTTTTTTGCTCTCCCCTAAAACTAAGTGTCACATTTATATCGTGGGAGCCACTTCTTGATCCTTATAAGAGCAAAACGGTAAATAGTGGGAACCACCTTTCGAACCGATGGGAGCCACCCCTTCAAGTGCGACCACCCAGGTATATCAGTGGGATTGGCTATGTGGTTTTACATCATCGAATATCATCTAGTATGAAGCTAAACTTTGTCATTTATATGCAGCAAGTTGATGCGTCTGGTACAAGGAAATTGAAGAATAAAGGGGTATGGAGTGTTAGTACACGAATTTTCTAGCTTGATTCAAGCTCGTTTTCATGGAGAATTGCTTTTTAAGTGCTTTTTAAGTACTCATGCTTTGATATAGGTCCAACACATTCGTAGAAATAACATAAGTGCCAACATTCTCGAGATCTTAAGTGATGAAGTTTATATGTTAACATGGATAAAAATAGCATGTAAAAATACCAATATATGCGGATAAAACATTTACATTCGGGTATGCATATGCAAAGCGCGGATATTGTAACCTGTTACAAAAGAAATCAAAACTTCTAGTGTAAAGAGAATAATTTTCTCTTAGAAATAGGAAGTAAATATTTGGAATTTACTTATACCTCGACCAGCAACATCAGTCAAATAATCACAATTGGCCTGTTTGTGGATGAACGTGGCTCACCGGTGACTAGAGCTAGGTCGTAATGTCTCAACTTTGGCCCTAAATAAAATAGAAATTAAGAAAATAAATTTATCAAGATTTTTTTATCTACATATACTGACAAAAAAGAAGCGATCTTATCAATTATTTTCCATTAAACAATTTTATTGAAATAGATTGAATATAATGTTAACATACGAAGGACGAAGTCAATGATTATTGCTTTTTTAACATGCATGCACAGTTCTACTGATGAATGTTAGAATCAAGAGTTGCTAATGAAATGAATAAAAAAATTATTGTTTCAAGCTTTTTAACAGATTGAACGAGCTCGGACTTGAGCTCTTTTTTCTTATTCCCCAAATGAAAGATCAGACTTATTACGTTGTTATCATAAAAAAAAAAGTCAGTGTAATTAATTTTTTAATATGAGGAATCGTCCTCGTCTCTCTTGCAGAAAGTGAAAACAACATATCAGTTGTTTCATAATCTAAATGCAAATGATAGTACACTACTTAATTTAGGTGAATCCAAAGCTCTTGCCTCACAGGATGGGGCATTATTTTGACATTATAGTTCATCATTCGACATACAACTTATTATTGTAATTACATAAGGCTTCTGGCCTACATAGTTCCTGGGAGGATCATAGTTACAAGTGACCAAAGCACCGCCCGTCGCACATTGGATCTTTGCGCATCCGAGCCTAACTGAGTTGCCCCACACCACCTGAGTGTAATGCCCACAGACCTTCCCCGGTGCACATGAGTTGGAATTGTAGTCATAGTCGGGCTTTTCGCTGACCCACATGTTCACCGCTTCTGTGCCGGTAAGATTGGGGGAAGCCCATGCAAGGTTCTCCCCATAGGGTCCGCCTGAATGAACGAGCCGCGTGCAGTCGTTGGCATGCTTGTTGGCGTAATCCCTGGCATAGCCAGCCACGCCCTCATCCCACGCAATCGGGCCCACACTGACCTGAAAGCCGGCCGCATTGTGGGCCGCGACATGGTCTTGGGGCAAGTCCTGGGCGATGGACAAAGGGATCGGCACTATGCTTATCGCGATGAGGAAAGTAAGACGTAGGGGGACTGTCACATGGGAACTCATATTGTGAGAGACCAAAAGAAATTTGACAAAGGATGGATCTTAGTTGATTGATGAAGAGATGAGCAAAAGCTAAAAGGTTGTTTATAGGATGATCATGAGGAAAAATCCGTGCATGGAAAAGTCAAATGTTCAAACTAGGCCACGATGACCAGAGAGTTGCCCGTCAAATTGATTGATGAATGAATGTCACCTTCATGTGTGTCGTGACCCTAAAAAATCTTATCAATTCTTTCGGGCTAATGGATTATTAAGATTGAACTTAACTCGGGCCCTCCCAAGCCCTACCAATTCACAACTTAGGGTTTAAGTCTTTAACATGCAAATGTTTTGATGCTTGGAGTCGCCACTAATCATTTTATGGTAGGCTGATTAGAAACCTAAATAAAACATAGGGAGATATGTTTTATTCCTACGAACCAGAGATGCTAAGCCCGGGGACTTGATTACGCTAGATCTAGTCTAACGCCCTTTCGGTACCTTTTCTTTTCAAAAATATTTTTGGTAGGCAGTTTGGATCCATTTTATCTTATGTCACTAACTTGTGAGGTGTTCATGCGGGTGCGCAAACCACCAATTTAACACCCAGAAAGCATTAAATAAATTGCAAGCTTAGGAGAACAACTTACCTCGAATCCAGCAAGCATCTGCATTGTTAGCGAAAAATCATACAGACAATCCTAATATGATTTCTAGTTAACAAAGCAACTCATTCAATTTCCTTTTTTTTGGATTTTCACTTTATTTAAAATGAAATCTAATCTATATGCAATGACGTGCAAAAATATGACATGCGAATTAATGCAACCTAACATGCAAACTATATGTCATGCGACGACGTGACTTAATTCTAATGACGAAAGAATGACATATTTTTGGTATTTTTCTTTATGAAATTCGGAATAAAAAAATGTCTAAAATAACATGCAACCTAATGACTTCTATTTTTGGTATTTTCTGTTTAAAATTCGAAATTCAAAAATACCTGAGTTAACATGCGATCTATGATGACTTAATCTACCCTAGAATGATTTCTTTTTGGGATTTTTGATTAAAAATTCGAAATTATAAATTACTTAAATTAAAACGCAATCTATCCTAGTAAAACATGAAACAATTCACCATTTTTTTGGGGTTTTTTTTATGAAAATTCGGAATAATAAAATAACGTGAATAATCCGTTAGGATTAAAACAATACCTAATTTAAATTAGGAAACATGCCACGTTAAGTCCTAATTTAAATTAAATACTTATCTCATCCTTCGGGATATATTCAAAAATCCTAGACATGCAAAACTCTAATTTAGATCTAGCTAATATTTTTTAATTTTCTGTTTTATTTGAAAAGGAAAGAAAACAATTTAAACAAAGATAACAACCAATTCAAATCAACCACGCGATCCGCCAAATTTGTTTCAAACTCGGATTAGGGACAAAATTCGAACTATCGGTCATATCTATAGGGTTATAGATATCGACGGAAAGCCGAATATTCAAATTTGGAAAGCAAATCAAAATCATTATCGTATTCAAGTAGTTATGAATAAGATAACGATTTTCCGTATTGCCGCGTATCGAACTTTAGAGTTAAAGTCGGATAGACGTCCAGATACGTTGCTAAATTAGGCAATTTTCCTAATTTGAATATTTGAAAATATTGCGGATATATAGAACATTATCCTAAGATATCTAAACATTCACACGATAATCACAAAATATTCAAACACACCAAATTAGGAATCTAAATATTTGAAAAGAATATTCAGAATATATCCACTTACCTAATTTGAAAATACTTCCAAATTTCGAATTGGATCGGGATCGGCTTGCGGATCGGGAATGGGATGACAGGCGACGGCGGGACGGCGACGACGACACCGATGATGCACAGCAACACCGGCAAGGCTGTTCGGTGGATTTGATGCGTGCGTGGGCGAGTGACTCCGAATAGAAAATTTCAGGACTGCACGATTCCGGAAAAATGGGCGTAACTTCCTCAATACACGTCGGATTGACCCGATTCCAAAAGCCACAGATCAAGGACTCGTAGATCTACAACTTTCGTGTTTTGAGTTTCCACAAATAAATTCTGTGGAGTGAGCGATTCTGGGAGGAAGTGGACGAGGAGCAGCAGCGTTTTCAACGTGGACTAGTGCAGGGGCTTCTCTTCAAGATGCTTCTGTGTTGACTGGGCAGCAAGTCCTCGTGCAGGGGAGTTCGCTGGGGCTGTGGAAGAACGTGGACTGGCGGTTTCTCTTCAAAGCTTCATGGGTGAGTCCACTAGAATGTCAGGTCAAGAAAAAAACGTGGACTTCTCTGGACGGCTTCGCTGGAATTCATGCAGGGGAAGTTGGACAAAGAAGTCTTCTTGTACGTCCTCTCCTCTTGGCGTTTTTGTGCAGGAGCTCCTCGGGCTGTTCTACGTACTCTGCATGGGATCCTCTCTTCGAAGCTGTGGGGGCGCCTGGACGTGAAGCAGCGACCGTTGAAAGTGCAAGGACGTGGGCACGCAGAAGCAGCAACAGAATCTCTTCAGGGCTATCGGTGGTGGCTTCTGTTCTGTCCACGGAGGAGATAGAACCGCATCATTGGTGGCGCGGGTTGTGGCATGAGGGTGGATGATCCGCGGCAGAGTCGGGCGGCGTGGTGAGGAGGCACGAGGCGAGCGCGTACGGTGGCGTGCGGCGCTCGGCGAGCGGCGGCGTGGATTCTCGCCGGCCTCTCCTTCTCCCTCACTCACTCTCTAAATTTTTCTGATCTCAAAATTCTGAGAGTCCCCTAGGTTATGAGGTATAACGATATATTTATAATGTTAACTTAGGTCAATTAGTTGGGCTTTCTAGTCCTAATGGGCTTAGATTTTGGCTTAGTTTTAATTAACATCTAAATGGGCTGAATTAACTTAGGCTTTAATTAATTAAACTCAACGGACTAAATTAAGCCCAAATTAAAACAACCGAGCCCGTCTGACACGAGATTCCCGGCTTTGGATTCCGAGCGAATCGAGTTTTGTTCGATGAATTTTAAGCTCATTCGCCATCGCCAATCCGATACAAAATGCAATGAACCTAAACTATATGTTATGCAATTTAAATATTTTTGTTTAGGGGTTAAAATTTAATCCTTAATTTTCTATGCAAATTAACACTAAATGATGCGCCGAAATTTAGGTGTCAACAATGTGTTTATTTTCATTCTCTGTAAAATGCTAGTTTTTTGCTATAGATATTCATTAGACACGTTAGAAGGTAATTTATCTTGAAACTCTTCTCTCTTTCCACGAAAATCCTTTACATATGTCGTCTCTTGGGTAAATCTCTACTCTTGATTGTATCGTTTGGCATTTTCTACGAAATTGGTTTCGAGTCCAAGTCTATCATGAGTCAAGCAATAAAGGTCGAAGCGTCAAGCTCAGTTGATGTATTCTCGATTTTTCTATCTAATGTTCGCACGAAAGCGAGTTTAAAAAATATCGAATACATGAGTATGATGTTTATTTTTGGTTATAATTAGAAATTTCATCATAACTTCCGAAGATATTATATGCTTTGACAAAGCAATAGTTGATAATTTTTTCAATTTAGTTATAAACCTTTCAACTTCGTCAATTGATATCTAAATATTTTTACGTTTTGCTAATTGACTCTATCCGGTCAATTTTAACTGGAAAATGCTAACATGGATACCGACTGTCCTACGTGGTATGATCGATACTGACATGAATAATTTTTAATAATATTTTAATATTTTTTTAAATTTTTTTATTAATATTTTTTTTTCCTTTTTTTCCTTTCTCCTTTTCCTTTCCTTTCCTTTCCTTTTCTTTTCTTTTCTTTTTATAAACTTCTGGCCGGCCAGGTCGTCGGTTGACCATCGCCAGCCATAGGCGGCTGGGCGAGGGCGCCGCTATCCTCGCTACCCATAGGCGGCTAGCCGAGAGCATCATGGTCCTCGTCAGCCACAAGTGAGGGCATTGAGCCCTTGCCCATATCCAAGCGAGGGTGTCTCGTCCCTCACCGGCCAGAAGAGGAAAAAGCATCCAAAGATCGCCGGGAAAAGTAGGCAATCGATCTTGCATCCGGATTATACAGACATAAATGGAAAAGGAGAGGGAGAGAGAGAGTCGGCGCCCGACCGTGCAGATCACTGGGTCATTGGTGGTGGTTGCTTCAGCTAAAGAAGGTAGATTTTTGCCCAAGTAGGTGATGGACACCCTCGCCTGTTGGTCGACGAGGGTTGCGATGCCCTCACTTGGTCTGGGCTAGAACACTTGGGGGGAAGAGATAGAGCGAGAAAACCGGGGAAAAAGTTGAGCTTATGAGCTTCCGTTTCTCTTGGGTTTGCTCTGTTTCTGGAGATTGACTGGTTGTCCATCTAGGTGAGTATTGAACAGGGTATCTTTCTACGACTTGTGAAAGCATTCCTTCTTGCCCTCATTCACTCAGCTCGGTATCGGCAAATAATCGGAATTCACAGGCCACCCTCATTTTTAGCGAGCATTGCTTAAAACGAAACCTAGAAAGCGGAAGGATGTTCGATTTTCCTGCGGAAAATGTGAGGTGCAAGCTCTTCGAGCAGCTTTGCAATGGTTAGAGGAAGGAGACAGCAATGATGATGCAAAAGCTGTATGTGAACTAGATGTTCTGACCCAGATAATTAAGTGGAAGGTTCAACACCTTCAAATTCTATTTTCTATACTCATATTTGAGGTTATTCTTGTATTTTATTTTCAATATAAAATATGGTCTCTCTAATGTCTGGTGTAATTTGCACTGCTGCTTTATTGAAATTGAAATAATGCTTTCCGGATGCACTCATGATTTTCACTCAATTCATCGATGAAAAAACAGCAGGCAATCAACGAACAAGTGATATCACCAACAAAAATTTAACGAGAAGAAACCGTGTTGCCTCGAGAATCGACAGCATACAATCAGAATTTGCTGGAGCTCGATCTGATTGAACCTCTGAACCGCAATTATCTTACACCAAGACAAGGCAACCGGCTGGGTAAGTAAGGCCAAAAGAAAAAACTACATTGAGCAACAACTGATCCATTACTAATCAAGAAAAGGGGCAAAGCAACTAAATAGCGAAACGTTCAACTAAATCGAATAAGTCCATTGTAAGAAATAAATGAACCGACATTAGGTAGTAGTGGAGCTTCACCGATTTGTCATCTATGGTGTGACAAATTCAGGATGAACAAGTTACTTAATCGTAAATGGTAAAACCATCTGGAAAGTCATGTAAAAATTGACTTACACGGGCAAAGTTCAGAGCAAATTCTTTACTACCTTTTGCAAAGAAAACATACACCGAGTCTTGTAGACATACAGCTTGACGTATCCTTTGTCCCTTCCTTAACCTCTACTTCTTGAAAGGAAAAATAACGAAGCCTAAATTGGAGTTAGTTCTTACTTTACTCAAACGAACCGAACCGACCTTCATTTTCTCTTTCGTTTGACATGCTTATCTTATATAAGTCTTAGACAAGTTGACGTGTGTTTAAGTATGGTCAAGTTTGTCTTAATTTAGTGAGTTCAATTTGGCGTCAAACTAATCAATCAAAAGATTTTATACATAATAACGAAAAAGAAAATCATTTGAGTGGTGATCTCACTCATGTAAATCAAGAAATCACCACTATATCCGGTGGCAACTTCTTGTAACAGCAAATTAGAGGGACTCTGTTTTTTTTTTTTTTTGTTGTGCTTAAAATAGTTCGTCTTAGACTCTTGTGTCCATACTATTTTCGTACTTCGACTTTTTAAATTAAATTTTTTTTTTATTTGATTTTCTGATTGACCAAAGTAATTTCCTTTGACAAGCTTTTTTTACCACTCTAAATAGTGAAAAACGAAAAATAACAATTTTCGATTAAAATATTTTTCTGCAAACAAACAAAATCCTAGAAGAACTTCTCAAAAACTCAGTCATAAAAATAATGCAGGGTCACATCCCTCCGGATTTTACTTATATTACAGATCATCCTCTTAGAACCAGAACTTTTTACGAATTTATTTAAGCCTCAACCATATAGTTACTATGAGTATATGCAAGCATGGTATAACTTTTTAAATCAGAAACATTTTGATCATTCATGTTTCTTCTTCTTTGATAAAAATTTTCAGAACACGAGTCCTATTTGGTTCCAAGACTGGTTTAATCTAATTTGGTCCAGGTTCTCATATTTTCCCTCCATAGGTTTCAAATGGATACAATTACTTGTCTCGAAATATTGAAGAACCTCTTCATCTTCACCTGTTAGATCTTGTTCAGTAGACCGTGGCATGCTCTATTCTTGAAAGACAATTAGAAAATTAAATGGTGGTCAAAATTTGCCCCTCCATTTGCAAATGGAGAGGCGTTTATGGTTCGCTGCAAATCCCACTCGGTCAGACTACCAGAACAAACTCAATTATTCCTCAACAAAGGTCAACATCAAGCTCCACTTGCAGCCGCTCCAGATCAAAAGTCTCTGCTAAAAGTAGTTCGGGAGACAACGTCTGAAGCAGGGTCTGACGATGTAGAAAACAGTTTTGCTCCTCAACATCAAGATGATTGTTATGGCATAAACCTCATGAAGCAAGCAACAATTTTATCATGTAACAGAAGTGTCCAATAATAGAATTCATGCAACAGTATTCCTCAATGTTGTATGTCATGAAGCCATAGTAGCAAGTTTCCTCTTTGGATAAAATTTCCTTCATCTGCTCAAACTCAAGATATATCTTTGACATGTGAGGTCACGAGATCGAAACCATTTGTGATGGTAGGGCATGCATCTCATTGCGTCAGAATGGTTCTGGACCTTTGGCACCTTGATGGGGTAATTGTGATGGGGCTTGCCTACTTCAATGAATTGGTCATGAGTGGTGCTAAGTGGCGACTTTCTCGGAATAAGAATATCTCATTGCAGACGCAAATCCTCAAAGCAACATCCAGAGGGTAGCCACGGCTATCGATCCTCCCTCCCTTGCCCCTCCTGCACAGGAAATATAATATGTAGGTCTGCTAAAAATGTTGTCAAGAGATGGAGCAGGTATTTGAATAAAAGAAAGATGAACTTTAATCTTTGATCAGGCAACCAGTTTGTGAATGGGTTTTGACCAGCAGGGCTCATCAAAATCTAGCTGTCACATTTGTATATTCAAAACCTCTGTTTTCAGTGGCATTCGTTCATCTGCACCATAGCAGTTGGAAGAAAGAAAGCTTCTTATTTCAATTATTGACCAGAGCATGTTAAAAGGATATTATCTAACAAATCCAGGCATCTATACAGAATTTCATTATGGTACTTTTTGGCTAGGCAAGGCCTACATTATAGTTAGTAAAAGCAATTCTGTACTTAGAGTTGAATATAGAGGTTTGTTGACTGTGATAATATTTTCATAATTAATTCTGCCAAACAGTGCCAAAGAATGAAAATAGGGAAAATATATTCATACAGCTTTCTCAAAAAATAGATTGTCTTACAAAATAATTTACTGTGCTAAAATGGTTCTTTCGTAAATGATTAAATATTTTACTGTGCATGGGAAAGCTGACTTCTGTGGCGATAGAGTATCAAATTTCCAGGGGCAAAACAAATGGACCTATTGCTAGGACAAAATGTGCAAAGAATCATAAATTATACCAGGATTGCAATCCCAACTTAGTTCTTAAGCTATTGCAAATGATACTGCATGCTCAATGTCAAAACTTAGACTCGTCCTTCCACGAGCCCTTATCAAGTACATATGACAAACGAGGGCCAGTATGACTGTGAGTCCATCCTGTATATCAGCAACAATCCTCTCTTCGTCATTTTTCACTTTCTCTATGTAGCTGAGCCTCATTTTCTGTTTTGTAAGGTAATGTGAACCCATTGAACCACTCTCTCTTGATGTCAATAACTAGATTTACCTTATTCAAGGAAAACTGAAGCACATTCCTATAGTCCTGGAAATTCCCGTGGAAAGGTGCCACCTTGCCTTGAGAAACCACCGAGACCTCATATGGGCTTCCAGCTATTAGATGCTCATCGTGACTAACCTGCAAATCAAGGCGAAAAGAGGGCCGTTATCCGTGAAAATGATCCATGATTGGTCCAATTGAAGTATTTTGACAAGAAAATCAATCTCACCATCAGAATTCCTGCTTGGAACAAGACCAGACCTTCAATGAGTGCCTCCGCCGCATCCAAATCCTACGGTTGAGGATAGGCAAAAATGCAAAATCACAGTCGTTCATCCTTAGACAAGAAACAAACAATTTGCAAAGATAATACTTTAGCAGGCATTGGTCATTAAAGTAGAACTTGAAGACCAAATTTATAAACAAAAGTAGGTCCACAATCACATTGACTATGTACAGAGCCCAATATTGCCTATAGGCACAGATATCATAACTATTTAATATAATGATTACTCTAATACGAAAAAACTGATCAGGCTAGCATAACTGTTCTATTCCGAATATTTTCCAAGTTGGAATAATTAGATTGGTTTTTGTTCCATTATAAGTTATATATATGATGACAGAGGCTCTCTGTAGCTATAATCACTAATTGGTTCTCCTAAAATTTCAATGTAAGAGCAGATTCCGATAAGTTCAATTAGTGCAAGAAAAACAATAAGCTAACTGAAAAGGTAATAGAAGTCATAAGATGGAAAAAAAATGAGTAAACTTACCAGATGATTGGATGGCTCATCAAGCAAAACTATGTAAGGTTTCTCGAAAGTTATCTTGGCAAATGCAGCTTTGCTTTTCTGACCACCTATTTATATGGTCAAAGCACCATGTTATATCTGCAATAAAATCCAAATAGCCTCGGAGTAGTACACAGTGAACTACAATTCAGATTACAAATTGACTAACATCTACTAGAGCTTCTAAATTTCATGCGAAAATTGCTGCAACAAAAAATTTACATACGCAACAGTAGCAAGAGGGAGGAGATGTACCAGCCAAGGTATACATTGGTTGAAGTGCACGATTTCCAGTTACACCAAAGTAACCCAAGTGAGCTCGAAGCTTTTCTTCCTGAACTCCCTACAGGAAGAATGCCACATAAGAAGGTATTTTCAGATAAAATGACACAATGTATGACGGATTCATTTTCCGCAGTGGAGTAAACGCAAATGCAAACCCAGAGGCAGGCAGCATATCATTACAAGCTCAACCAAACAAGCATAAGTATAATGGCTGAATATTTCTAGCAAGCTGCAAGCAATAGTTCCTAAACCACCAGAGATCAAGACCCAAACGGAAGGTGATTTATGGAATATGAATGCTGTCATGAATAGGAGTTGTATTGAAAGCTTGGAGCCACGAGCTGCCTCAGAATATTATCCCAGATCGACTGCTTAATACCACGAAGGATCATCATCAACAAAAAGAAGGTTCTCGATTCTAAAGAAAACCATACAAAAAATAAAAAAAATACTGCATCCCCTTTCTTCACAATCACATCATAGCTTCCACATAACTGATCATTTTTTTTAGATTTTGAAAAAGATTATATTCACTAGAAGAAAATTTAGAACTTATCAGTGCACCAAATAAATTTCATTGTTTCTTCTCTTTTTTTTTGTGGATGAATTGCCAAAAAAAGACACAAAAACATTGACAGCATTAGCCCTACCTCAACAATGTTCGTCAATGATCCTTCCAATAGATTTTGCCAATGCAGATGACAATGGTACTTGCAAAACAACTAGAGTGAATGAGCTAGGGCACAAGAAAAAGATGTTGTGAAGAGAACAAACAACGAACGCTGAAAATGCAGAGGAATATGATTGCAGAACGCTATGATTCTCCGTGACTCTCATGCAAGGCATAGTACATTTTTCATTCACAATTTGTTTGGGCATCAAGCAGAGTTGAAGATAGGTCGTCAATATAGCAAGAGGAAGATCCAACCCAACGAGAAAACCCACCCGAATGTCCGTCTTTGACCTTCAATGGCTGGTTTTTTGGAAATTTATGGGAAACATCTCCACTGGAAAGTATCAATTTGTATTGAGCATCGAATTGAGGAAGCAGAATGGAAATCGATGCCTCCAAAAACCATAAAGCTCACCCAAACCCCAGAAAACCGACCGTACATGGCCGAATCAATTCACTGGATCCGATGCTTATCAATCTCGATGTAAGGGATGTCTTGGATGAGGGGCCAATAGTCGCCACCGAGGTTTGAGCATCGGTCTTTCAGAATCTCGCATCTCTTTATCCACAATTCTTGGAGGGAGGGAGGGAGGCCATCCTCTGGCAAGTACCTCAACTTCGGGCAATCTCGGATCCCTAATCGTTGGAGAGAGGAGAGATGGTTGCGAAGACCGCTCGACAGTCTTTCCACGTTCTTCATCTGGCTAATGAAAAGTTGGGTTAGAGAGGAAGGGAAGAGAAGACTCCACGCATCATCCTCCTCGTTCTCCTCCGAAGGAAACCTCACCTTCTCTCCCTCCCCTCCCATGCTCCTTCCGTCAATTCTCAGACCCTCGAGGGAAGTGAGCATGTGTACGCCCCATTCTCTCACTGGCTGCTTCAGGTTCTCGCACCTTCCAATTATAAGGCGCAGCAAATTGGGAGGAAAACCTCCGTCGGGGAAGCGTTTGATATTTTGGCAAGAAATACGTATGTACATGAGGGATGTAAGATGATGCCACTGATTTGGTAGAGACTTTACCTTAGGACAATTGCCGAGCCAGAAAGACGACAGGGTGATGGGAAGGGGAGGGAAGTCCTCTATCTCCAATGCTGGACAGTCACGTATTTCCAAAAAAGTGAGATGGGAGGACGTGCGAAGGCACTGTGGTAGGCTTCTTAGTTTCATACAGTTGTCAATACGTAAACTTTTCAACAATTCTATGGCAATCTCTTCCGGTGACTCCACTCCCTCGCAATAACTAATTTGAAGTGTCTTCAGAGCAGCAAGTTGAGGCATCGGGTTATTACTGGTGGGGTCATCGGGAGCAATGATAAATCCCTTGAGTTTTGGACAACTCTCAATAACCAAATTTCTGAGGGCCTGCATTTTGCTCGGAAGCTTTTCTAAACTCATGCAATTCCTTAATTCCATGCTTTCAAGGTTGGAAGGAAGCTCTATCTCTTTTTCTCCTGCCACAAAAGACGTGAATTGAGCACAGCTTTGGATGGCTAATTTCTGGAGGCAAATAAGATTTCGCGTTTCATTTTCATCTTGCCACAAGTGTGTTAGCTTGTCACAGCTTGTTATTTGAAGCTCCTTTAGCTTGACCCAACCGCTCATAAACTCATGATTAAAGCAAACGAGATCTGCAAGATTTTGAACTCTGAGAACGGTTAAAGAATTTAGGTTGACCAAGCACGTTAAGATCTCCTTATTACAATCCTCAAGGTATAACTCGCGGAGAGATGGAAGACGAACCATGCCGGTTAAGTTATTCAAATGCGGGCATGAATGAATTTCAAGTTTTATGAGAAGATCAAGTTGACAAGGCAATGCCTCGACCAACGAAGGACATCTCCAGACGACAAGATGCTGAAGACAGGAGAATGGGACTTCTTCTTTTGGGTCCCCAACATAACGAACCCAATCCTTCCATGCCAACATCTCTTCAAACTTCAAAGTTGTTAAGGTCGAGAAAGGCCTTTTACCACCGTAAAATTCAGAGCCTATCATTCTTACTGCATGTAAACCTTTAAGAGATAATTCCTTAAGTGAAGGTAGTTGTCCAAGTAGGGGCAGCGACGTGACATTAGGACAGTCTCGCAAGTACAAAGACACTATCTTAGAATATGATGGACTATCTAACCAGGACGGGAGTTTTGCACCACCATAGTACGAGATAGTAAGATTTTCAATATTAGTGTGAGGTTGTAGAAAGTGAAGCACTTGCGCTTCACGCTTATCATTCCGCAAATTTCCAAAATCTTCACCCCAATGCAAGGCTAAGTTGCTACGGCCTTGCTTTCCTGACAAATTAGCATCAACCGCGTCTCTCACTTCTTCCACCTTTTGCAATTCTGATATGAGTAATTCTCCTTGAAGATGTGGCAACTTCTTTAACTCTTTTAACTGTGACCCTTTCTCTATTCCCACCACAAACTTGGACAAGATAGTAAGATTCTTCAAATTACTGATACCCAATGGGATTTCTTTTAGACTTTCTGTATCTCTAATGTCAAGAAACTGTAAGCTGACCAAGTTTGTGATACCTGAAGGCAACATAGAAAGCTCTCGACAACCTCTCAATATCAAAGCTTGTAATTTGCACAAGGTGCTAATTGACTCGGGTAGCCGTTTGATATTGGTGCATGAGAAATTGAGATATCGAAGATGTTTTAAATCGCCGACACAATGCGGTACCTCTGTGATGTAACAATGACATAACGAGAACGCCCTCAAATACTTTAAGTTTGTTAGCAAGTCATGCAGCACCTTGTTGGAAATAGAGAAAGAGCCCCCACTAGATCCAACACGTACTAGAATTAAACTTCTTAGTACCTTCATTCCGTGATATGCTCTTAGGCATTTTGATGTAACATGCCATGTTGTCATGAATGATGCATAACGAGCTTTCTCTTGAGATGCATCGTCTTCATTACTTGCTAGCTGAGACTCCCCTGACCTAAAGCATGTCCCACTTGCAATAGACTTTGCTAGATCATTTAGAAGATCATGCATGAAAAACTTAGATGCGTTGACCCTTGATTGTTGAAGAAATGATCTCGATACTAACTCATCGAAGTGATCCCATCCCAATCTCAAGATATCTTTCTTTGCTTTTTGTCCATCTAAAAAGCCCTCTGCTATCCATAAAAGCACCAACTCATCCCTCTCAATTTCATAATCCTTGGGAAATACCGCACAATAAGCAAAACATCTCTTCAAATAAGAAGGAAGATGGACATAGCTCAATTTCAAAACTGGGAGAATCTCATCTTTTTTTCCCTTTGGAAGATCCCATATTCTGTTATTTAATATAGCTTCCCATTTATTCGGATTCCTTTCGATACATAGGGCACCGCCCAACATCTTCACTGCCAAAGGCAAGCCTTTACATTTTTCAGCTAATTCCTTGCCTATTCTTTCAAGATTTGGGTGGCTTTCAAAATTTGTTGCTCCAAGAGCATGAAAGGCTAATAAGCTTGTACAATTATCAAGGGACAACTCCTCCAAAGGATACGGTGAAGCTCCTCTTATAGAAACAACGGCAAGGTTGCGAGTTGTGACAATGATTTTGCTTCCCTTGGCCCCCGCTTCAAATGGCTTTAAGAGGTCAGTCCATTTTCCGTAATTCTCATTCCAGACATCGTCTAAAACCACAAGAAACTTCTTTCCAGATAAACTGTCCTTCAACTTAACTTGAAGCCCATTAAGATCTTCGCCCTCACAGGACAACCCGGTGATCGACCGCAAAATAGTCTTTGTTATGTCGAGAACATCAAAAACATCTGACACACAAACCCATGCTCTCGTCTTGAAATAGCTTTTAACTCTGGCATCATTATACAGCCTTTGAGCCAATGCCGTCTTTCCAACACCACCCATCCCAACTATAGGGACTATGCTTAGCGTGGCATTAGAATTTTCGACATCACTAATCAATCGTTCGAGTATTTGTGCTTCTTCCTTCTCCCTGCCGAAAAATTGAGTTTCTGATAGAGATGTGCTAGGGAGCCTTTGGTTGGTGTTGTCAAATCTGCCCACAACATTTTCTCTCAAGCTTAGATGATCCTTCCTGGTGACAATCTCTTCCAACCTATCATTGATCTTGTGGACTTCGGTTTCAGACACGAGCGAGTGCGGGTTTGGATTCGATCTGGAGGATTTATCTCGGCCACAGCAAGAGAACTTCCAATTTATCCGACCTTTGCTTGTGCTGGATTTTGCCTCCGACTTAACCTGAGTGGCTTGGATCGCAAGCTCATCAAGCAAGTCTTCCATGTCATAGGCGAAGTCCCTAACATCGTTCAGCCACAGCTTCACTCCATAGTTACCGCTCAGTTGCCTGTCCTCTGCATCATCCAGTACTGCATTGATTGTGTCTAGCGTCTTCCTCCATTTATTGAGCAGGTCGGTGCTGATTCCAGAAAAGGGTGGTGCTCCTTCCCTTTGCGTATAGTTCAATCCCAAAGACGCTAATTTTTCGAACAGGACCTGAAAGAAGGAAGCCAAGATGGAACCCACAACGATCTCTACAATGGCCATGGGTGAATCAATCACTGGAGACAACAACAAAGGTTATGGTGAATCAAAGCGATAATGAGCTAATGGAGAGAGAAAACCATGAAGTTGAGGAAGACCAAGACTTTTACCTACCAAAGAGATGAAACGAAGACCAAGACTTTTGAGGATGCTGTTTGTCCACAAGTGCTTATTTTGTAATATTTAGAGATTGTCTCAGATATTCATAGTTTCCACGATCATATATCTGTTCATGTAAATAAATCATAAACTCAAGAAAACCAAGACTACTGGGTATCATGAACTTTTTTGTTGTGAAAGTGAAGCAAAAATGCCAAAGAGCTGATGGGAATGAAACTTTAATAAAATCTAGAAAGACCAAGACTTATGGAGACTGATTATTATTTGACATTTAGCACTGATTATTGTTCTCTTGCTCAAAATCAATTAATTTTTGTCCAATTTTTTGTCATTTCTAGCCATATTGTGATTTTTCATTCATTAATCTCTATTGTACTTGTCTATCGGAATTATGTCTAGATTTTCATTGAACTTTCCAAATTTAAGTAATAAATGAAAAAAGAGAAAAAAGAAACTAAAAAAGAAAAACAACAAAAAACTGATAAAGAAGAAAACGTAGGAATGGGGCGATAATACTCTTCGTGACTTGCGGAGAGTTCCACTTCACATTTTTGTTTTGTCTTTTTTTCAAATGAAGATGCAATCTAAAGTTATTAACATGCATAAAGATTTTCCTAGATTATCCATTTTTTAACATTTGATTTATGAAAGGAAACGTGCAAATAAGACAATTAGTAATAATCCACTCCAAATGGCCTAGATGTGCATGATAATGCTTGTCCACGAAAATTCTATTTTTTCTAATATAATTGTCCTGATACGAATATAATGCAATTCTATCCAAACATATAATGAAAAATCATAAAATAGAGGTCAGTTTTGGCTTAAACAAGTAGTGTGCAGATGTATCACCTCATCAAAACAACTAGGCCAGATTAAGATCAACAAATCACCATGATCAAGCCACGCAACTTTAATCTAGACAGCTAGTATTTGACATCAACTTCCCCAAAAATTTTGTTATTAATCTTGTAATCGGGATTATAGATAGACATGAAATCGGTTTAAGAACCAAAATTTTGGTGCTGCTGTTGCCTCTTCTTTTGCTCAAAAGATTGCTTTTCCCTCCATTAATTGAAAGATTTCAGAAACGATTGGTGGTTGCTCTTGTGTAATGAATGTCTACCAGATGCTTTAGTGAGCGAAGTTCTGGCTGCATCGGTTTGAGGGGGAAAAGAGAGCAAGTAGATAGATGTCTCTTACCTATTCCGAGTAGACTTCCTGGAGGAGACCGTTGAACGGGATTAGATCAACGAGAGCAAACCAACAAGCACGAGCGCTAGGTTCGGATGAGCAGCAAGAGAACACTGTTGAGCAGGGGGACGAGCATATGGTGAAGCCAAGTGATAATGAGATAGTGGAGAGAGAAAACTACCAAAGAGATGAAAGGAAGACCAAGACTTTTGAGAAAGCTTTCTGTCCACAAGTGCTTGTTTTGTACTATTTAGAGATTATCCCAGATATTTGCAGTTTCCACGATCACATATTCTGTTCATGTAAATATACCAGAAACTCAGGAAGACCAAGACTTTATTAGACATCGTGCACTTTTTGGTCTAGAAAGTGAAGTAAAAGTGAAAAGGAGCAAATGGGAAGGAAAGTTCAATAAAATCCAGGAAGGCCAAGACTTTGCAAGACGCAAATTGGCTTTGGTGCTTCACTTCTCAAGAAGAAAAGCCAAAATAGAAAAACAGAAAAAAACTTATAAAGAAAATAAAATGGAGGAATGGGACGATAATACTCTTCGTGGCTTGCGGAGAGTTCCACTATACATATTTTCTTTGTTTTTTTTTAAAGATGCAATCTAAAATTACTAACATGCAAGATATGATTTTTCCTACATTTTCCAATTTATAACATGTGATTTACAAAAGGAAACGTGAAAATAAATGAAAATCTATCCTAATATGTAATTAAAAATCTTCAATAAACCCAATTATACAATATGAACACACTTAAAATTGTGAATATAACTTTCCCCAAAAATGTAAATGGTTAATATGCAATTTCCTAAATGCACAACACCTAATGAATCTACATGAGGTTTTATTAAACAAGCGCCCTAATATACAAATCTAGAATGCAACGAATGTACAGGCAATGTAAACATGAAATGACACGTGAAGATGTGATTGAGAGTGACCTAGTGATATGCAATTTCATGAACACCGATGGCAAAAATATTCAACAAATCACCATGAATTATGCAATCAAGCCATGCAACTTTAATCTGGACAGAAAGTATTTGAACATCAACTTCCCCCAAAATTTTGTTATTAACCTTGCAATCGGGATTATAGATAGGCATGAAATCGGTTTAAGAACCAAAATAGATGTCTCTTACCTATTCCGTGTAGACTTCCTGGAGCAGACTGGTGAACGGGATTAGATCAACAACAGCAATCCCGCAAGCATGAGCGCTAGGTTCAGACGAGCAGGAAAAGAACACTGTTGAGCAGAGGGATGAGCACCAGGTTCGGCGGTTCACAGTGTATGCGTGTGAATTCAGCCACGGCAATGCGTGGCCGCCGCTTGCAACGACGAACGACAATACTGATGGAGCTACGACTAGAACAGGTTTGTGGGGGATTGGGCAGATCGGAGATGGTGGTGATTGGCGACAATCAACATGCATGCGAGAAGTGAATTGAATGAAAGTGGAGTCTGTGGGCGTGAGTTTGAAGCTGATGATGGTGGTTGAGGAAAAAGTGAGGCGGTGTGGCTTTAAGGTGGGTATTTTGTCTCAGAGGTTCCCATTTTATCTTTTCTTTTCTTTTTTTCTTTGGGGAATAAATTCGAAGGAACCTAATCCTTTTTGTTAAAATTCTGGTATATGCTTATAAAATGCTTTAATTGCAAGAAACTTTTTTTTTTTAGGAAAACCGGTTCCATTTTTTCAAATATATATGAAATCGACTTTAGGCAAAATTTAGGTATCAACAAGTTTTATCTATCATATGGTTATTTCTGAGCTATATATTTACACTTATTTTGGTAACTCGGGATTTCTTAATTTTAGGTGATGTGGGATAGTCAGATGATCCTGGCTGTAACCGTATGCTCATTGCCCACGTTTCGCCTCTCTTTGCAAAGTAACGCCAGTGTAGATTCGAACACTGGGATCTATTCGGATTTTCTATTACGTTTCTCTTTCAGATCAAATTGAGCCAAATCCTCTTGTTGTTCTCTATCAAAGTAGTTTAAGTAGTTAAAGTTTTTACTTCCTTGCATTTTACATGGTAAAGAGTAGACACCCATATAAGCTCGACTTAAGAGTCACGGAGAGATTTTTTAAGGGTCCAACCAAATTTCCTGATTTAATAGATTCGATAGTTTTTGACATTCACGCGTGGCATAACTTTAATTTACCCAAGGATGTGAGGAATCATGGAGGCTATGTATATGCTAAAACAGTTATTGGATCATGTTCACCAATAGTGATCAAAGATCGGTCCCACACATGCTAAAACAAAATGATGGAACTGGGAGCACTTGCTTTAGCCTTTTTTGTCACCATGTCCAATCAAGCATAGCATTAGGGACTTTTCATCCGCCAATTATTAAAGGCTGCAAAGTTACACAAGATTAATACAATCATATCTTTTACTGAATTCAAATGAAAATGTTCACCGTTCTTCACTCAAAAAAAGAGAGCAAATTAGACTCCTATGGTAGTACTTACTGTTATCATAGAATTAGTCCATACCATCTTGAATACTTTTATCAATCCTGTTTTAGATATCGTAAGTTATAAGAATCAACAACAGTCGAGAATCTAACTATATATGAGCAGAACACGTGATGTGTGTGGACATGAAATGACTCGAGAGGTTTGAGAGAGAGAGAGAGAGAGAGAGAGAGAGAGAGCCATCATATTACTTCAAGTTGGAGTCTTGCATGTCTTGCACAATCTTGCTTTCTTATAAGAAAATTCATTTTTCCTTATTGAGTGGTCTTTCTCTTGCTTTCTTAAAGCAAAGATTTCTTGCACGATCTTGCTTTCTTAAAGCAAAATTCGATTCTCTTTTTTGAGTGGGGAGACCAAACCAATTAGATGTGGAAATTTATCTTCACAATCGATCAGGATTAACTACGATTCTAGAATTTAGAAAACAATTTAACCTACTTAATTTGAGTGAGCGCACTGAGTATTATGCCTTTCCTCTATTATTACCTGGAGCGAATCGTATTATGCCTTGTAGTATATGCTAATTATAGTGATTCCAGAGAGTTCACAATCATAAACTATTGTAAGCTTGTAGACAAACAATTCGAGGCTTGAATTTAGACCGTAAAATGAATTTGAAGCTGGACATCTATATTCGAAGGCTCAAAATTATGTCAAACTCCATCATGACAAGGTACATGTGGCAGAGTATTCTGCAACTAGCCATCTCGTACCAACATATGTCTCCCTGGCAGCTCCTTGACCATCGTGGGCCAAAATCGCATCAAAGGATCGCCACTATGTCAGTGTTTTTGAAACCTAAATTATCAAAGACACAGTTAACAATGGCATCTTATTTTCTATTATACATCTACAAGTCACAAAGGACGGCAAGTTTGTCTGTTTGATAATGAAAACAAAATCAAGTGCTTTGGCTAAAAGAAACGGTCCTCTATTTCAAACGACATCCAAAAGTCTTGATATGAAGAAAAAGCAGAACAATCTCAGTTGAGGACATAGTGTGCATCGAAACATACGCTCTTCGGTCTGACTCAAACTTCTTGGCGTATTAGGAAGACCAAGACTTTATTGTAACTCATCAACTTTCTTGTGTAGAAAGTGAGGCAAAAGGGAAAAAGTGATATTATTAAATCCAGGAAGACCGAGATTTTGCAGGACTCAAATTGGCTTCATTGCTTCACTTTTCACATCCCTCTTCTTCCATCCCTATATGAATGTCTCTTTTTCCATTACTAGTAGAACTTTCACTCATTACCGGTCTTGCTCAAAATTAGCAATACTAGAAACAAGTATAAGAAGAAAGCCAAGAAGGAACGGAAAAGATCTCTCCAATGGCCATGGGTGAATCAGTCACCGTAGAGAACAACAAGGTTATGGTGAAGCTAACTAGCTAAGTGATAATGAGGTAACGGAGAGAGAAAACTATAGAAGTCCCCGAAGACCAAGACTTTCACCTACGAAAAATATTAAACAAAGACCAAGACTTTAAAATATGCTCATCAATAGCTGGAGAAATCATTTTAAAATACTTTTTGTCCACAAGTACTTGTTTCCTAATATTTAGAGAATATTTCCGGAGACATTATTGGATGTCATGTGCTCTTTTGTCTGGAAAGTGAAGCAAAAGTGGAGAATTTCTACGCGTGACATGTGAAGCAAAAGCGAAGCACTTTAAGAAAAAGTACCGACTGGAAAGAAACTTTAATCAATTCCAGGAAGACCAAGACTTTGTAAAACGCAAATTGGCTTTGTTGCTTCACTTTTCACATCCCAGTATCATCCATAATGTGAATGTCTCTTTGTTGCGCACCATAATTTGGGCTAACTGTGCATGTTCAAAGAAGCACAATACTCCTAACAAGCGATAAGCGATTCATGATCATCAACTACTTCAGCAACCTTCAGCGAATCATTGTAGCCCATCTTGATGTGAAGTTTTAGCACTATAGCTGCCACGTAAAAGCCTATAACTGCAAAAAAAAAAAAAGAGGCTAACAAAACACTTGTAAGCAGTAACTTTTTTACAAAGATATGCATGCACTCTAAGTTAGTCATATGAAGAAAAATCATCTTTAATCCTCTGTTTTGGATGGCCACAAGAAAAAAGAAAAGGTCCTTTCTTTCAAACAAGAGCCAAAATTCTTGATCCGGAGAAAAAGGGGAACAATTGATTTATCTAACTCAAGAACATAAAGTGCATCAAAACATATGCTCTTCGGTCTTACTCAAACGGATTATCGTAATAATACACTCAAATAAAATACTTCTCATCAGGAAGACCCAAACTTTGTTGGATATCATGTACCTTTTTTTATCTAGAAAGTGAAGCAAAAGTGAAAGTGCAAATGGAAAAAAAAAACTGTAATAAAATCCAGGAAGACCAAGATTTTCCAGGACGCAAATTGGCTTCATTGCTTCACTTTTCATATCCCTTCTCTTCCATCCCTACGTGAATGTCTCTTTTCCATTACTAGTAGAATTTCGACGAGTTGCATGTCTTGCTTAAAATTAACAATTTTATAAACTAATATAAGAAGAAAGCCAAGAAGGAACGGAAAATATCTCTCCAATGGCCATGGGGTGATGGGTTATGGTAAAGCAAAGTGATAATGAACTAATGGAGAGAGAAAACTATGAAGTCCAGGAAGACCAAAACTTTGGCCCACCATAAACATTAAA
This sequence comes from Syzygium aqueum, assembly GCA_031216185.1. Taxonomy (NCBI): domain Eukaryota; kingdom Viridiplantae; phylum Streptophyta; class Magnoliopsida; order Myrtales; family Myrtaceae; genus Syzygium; species Syzygium aqueum. The sequence goes on from CM062232.1 coordinate 8,160,075, forward strand.
CTAAGACCAAGACTTTCAAGGATGCTTTCTGTCCACAAGTGCGATGTTCATGTAAAAAACAATTAACTCAGAAAGACCAAGACTTTTGGGGACATCATGTACTTCACAAAAAAAAACAAAAGAAGAAAAGAAAGAGACGCAAAAGTGAAAAGGAGATGTGCGAAAGAAACTTTAATAAAATTCAGGAAGACCAAGACTTACCAGGACGCGAATTGGCTTTGTTACTTCACCTTTCACACGGGTTCTATTTTTTTTATGTTTGAATGAAATATTATTTGACAATTAACATTGATTGTTGTTCTCTTGATAAAAATCAACAATACAATAATTTTATTTAGATTAGTGTTCTCCTATTGTCTGTATTATTCATTTTTCTAAAGCAATTATGGGTAAAAAAGAGATATTTTATTCAAAGAATGAGATTAAAATATGCTTTTGCACTTTACAAGTCACATCCCTTCTCTTCCATCCCTACGTGAATGTCTCTCTTCCATTACTAGTAGAATTTCGACGAGTTGCATGTCTTGCTTAAAATTAACAATTTTATAAATTAATATAAGAAGAAAGCCAAGAAGGAACGGAAAATATCTCTCCAATGGCCATGGGGTGATGGGTTATGGTAAAGCAAAGTGATAATGAACTAATGGAGAGAGAAAACTATGAAGTCCAGGAAGACCAAAACTTTGGCCCACCATAAACATTAAACTAAGACCAAGACTTTCAAGGATGCTTTCTGTCCACAAGTGCGATGTTCATGTAAATAAACCATAAACTCAGGAAGACCAAGACTTTAGGGGACATCATGTACTTCACAAAAAAACAAAAGAAAAGAAAAGAAAGAGAAGCAAAAGTGAAAAGAAGATGTGCGAAAGAAACTTCAATAAAATTTAAGAAGACCAAGACTTTCCAGGATGCGAATTGACTTTGTTACTTCACCTTTCACATGGGTTCTATTTTTTCTTTTTTTTTTGTTTGAATGAAATATTATTTGACAATTAACATTGATTGTTGTTCTCTTGCTAAAAATCAACAATACAATAATTTTATTTAGATTAGTGTTCTCCTATTTTCTGTATTATTCATTTTTCTATGGTAATTATGGTTAAAAGAGAGATATTTTCTTCAAAGAATGAGATTAAAATATGCTTTTGCACTTTACAAGTCATATGCATTGCACACATGTTAACGGAAAAAAAAATATCAAAGGGTTAGTGGCTGTTACAAAATTAAAATTCAAGGGGACATTGTGTAATAATTGAAACTGGGGGCAAACATGCACTATTCCCAAAGTTCAAGGGGGTTTATGTAATATCATCTTAAACATATAACTAAGCCAAATTTATTTAGATGGAATAATCACTAATCAATATGTAATATTCTCGCTCTTCCATAAGTAAGCACTAGAGGACCATCAGGCTCTACCCCAAAAAACTATTCAATAAAAAAAAAAAAGCAAATGTTGTGGCTCCTCTAGTGGGTATTGTCATTAAACTAAGCACCAAAGTTTGCTAGATGGAATGATAAGTAAACCTAATTGGCTCCTCCAGTGGGGCAACCAAATCAATTCCAACAGATTCTTTTTTTTAGATAGAATCCATGGTCGAGACTCAATTGGAAACAAAACGACTCCAATGATTTCGATTGTATTATGGGAGCCAAAATGTCTTCTTATGTGTCTCTAACCATAATTTGTAAATGCTCCTCTTAAAATATGAATCACGAGTCCTTATTCTATATGCACTTTTTGGGACAAATAATAAACGTTGGTTGATGCCAAGATGGTTAAATATAGACCAATAACAAAAGATGAAATGATTGTCAACCGTGGTGAATTTATCAATCGTTAAATAGAACCGGACACCTTACTATTGACGAAATATAAAAAGGTTACCCCCTGACACTCGTTAAGTGTTTATATCAATATGTCAACATGACATATGAAGTTGCGATAGAGAAATGGTAGTCTACATGAGAAGTACTAATTTGCCTATCATATAATGTATCACACTACAAAAAATCCCTCGTTTTCCAACGAATTTTCCAACGAAAAAGTCGGGAAAATTCGTTGGAAAAAGAATTTCCAACGAATTTTCCAACGAAAAAAAATTCGTTGGTAATTCGTCGTCGCAAATTTTTCCGACGAAAAATTAAAATTTTCGTTGGTAATTTCCAACGCAATTTCTTTCGTTGGAAAAAGTCGTCGGAAAAATTCGTCGGAAATTATTCGTTGGAAAAATTCGTCGGAAATATTCGTCGGAAAAATTCGTCGGAAATTATTCGTTGGAAAAATTCGTCGGAAAAATTTGTCGGAAAAATTCGTCGGAAATTAATCGTTGGAAAAATTCGTCGGGAAAATTCGTCGGAAATTATTCGTTGGACAAATTCGTCGGAAAAATTCGTTGGAACATTCGTGGGTAAATTCGTTGGTAATTATTCGTTGGAAAAAACGTGGAAAAATTCATTGGAAAATATTCGTGCAAAAAATGAATTTCCGACGAAAAAAATTCGTCGGTAATTCGGCGTTGGAAATTTTTTCAACGAAAAATTTTGATTTTTCGTTGGTAAATTCCGACGTACAAAAATTCGTTGGAAAATTCATAAGTCGTTGGTAATTTCCAACGAAATTGGCGACGAAAAAAAATTTAAATATTCGTTGGTAATTTGCGACGAAAATTAATTTGTTGAAAAAATCGTCGCTAATATTTCGTTGGAAAAAATCGTTGCAAATTATTCATTGGAAAAATGGTTGGAAATCCGCGACTTTTTCCGACGAAAAATTCGAAATGTCGTTGGTAATTTCCGACGAAAAAAAATTTCGTTGTAAATTTCTTAATTTTCCGACAAAAAAGCTTCGTTGGTAATTTCCAACGAAAACTTAATTCGTTGGTAATTTCCAACGAAAAATAAATTCGTTGGTATTTTCCGACGACAAAAAAAGTCGTTGTAAATTTCGAAATTTTCCGACAAAAATTTTTCGTTGGTAATTTCCAACGAATTTACGTTTCGTTGGAAATTTCCAACGAATTCAATTTGCGTTGGAAATTACCAACGACTTAAGTTTTCGTTGGTAATTTCGAAAATTTCCGACAAAAAAGTATTGTTGGTAATTTCCAACGAAAAGTAAATTCGTTGGTATTTTCCAACGAAAATTAAAAAATCGTTGGTATTTTCCAACGAAAAAAAAAATTCGTTGGAAATCGCTAATTTTTCCGAAAAAACTATTTTTGTTGGTAATTTCCATCGAAAATAAAATTCGTTGGAAATCCCCAATTTTTCCCACATACATTTTTCGTTGGTAATTTTTAACAAAAACAAATTTCGTTGGAAAATTTGTTGCAAAATTTGGCAGCAATTATTCATTGAAAAAATTGTTTGAAATTCAAAATTTTTTCCCGTCGAGAAAATTCAATTTTCGTTTGGTGATTTCCGACGAAAACAACATTTGTGGGGAAATTCGTTGCAAAATTTGGGGCTAATTATTCGATGAAAAAATCCTAGGAAATTCGATTTTTTTTCCAGAAACAATATTCAATTTTCGTTGGTAATTGGCGACAAAATCTATTCTTTACAAAATTTATCGCTAAGTTTGCGACAAATTTTGTTTAGCGACAATTTCGATTTTAAATCTAATTATTAGCAATATTAAATTTTTTTGGTAAAAAAACAATATTAATTTCTACAATGCATAAGTCGCAACGTCTCACCTAATGATATTCGATATTCAATCTCATAATACAAAGAGGCAGGTAAGCACTAATAAACATCAGAGCATACAATGAAAACATTGAAACGCGGGACAACCATAAAATATTGGCAGTTTTGGTACTCGAGAATGAACTACACAGGACTAACAACATAATGATCAGCGTCGTCGTCATCATCATCATCATCATCATCATCATCATCATCACCAATCGCCGCATCATTTCGTGCCTCAGCATTATGGCCATCATCAATTGGATTAATATGAGGTAGAGGAGGAACCTCATTGCGATCGATGTCGAGATGTCGCATGACAATTTGCATTTGTTGTTGCATCACCCTTATTTGTTCGTCCTTCTGTCCAAGTAAATACTTCATTTCTTCGTCCTTCTGTACAAGCAACTGCTTCAATTGGCTCAATTCTTGGGTTATATGCTCCTCATGTCGTGTCCTCCTTGAAAAAGCCGCATTGGAGGATGAAGTTGCAGCAGCATTCGTTTTGTACATCCTCGCTAGGGATCCCATCCCAAATATCCTTCCTGCTTTCACCCCACCCGCAGCCTCCACCCATAATGCCATACTGTCAACCGATGGCTCAGACACGGCACGACCATCACCACCACCACCACCACTACCACCACCATCAACATCACCACCACCACCACCACCACCATCACCACCATCACCACCATTACCACCATCACCACTAGCAGTTCTCATTAAAAGTGCATCATATTTGTCCTATATTAACATTATAGATGGAAATAAAATAAATTGATATATATTACCATAAATATTAAAAAAAATGCACGATTTTCAATTTAATTTCCATAAAGTCCGAACTATAACGTTACATACCTTAATAGCTTTTGCACGAGCGCCAGTCCATGTCTTATCTTTTTTCTGGAATGTACGTTCAAATGTAGCTGTAAAAGTGGGTTCCGTCCCCAATTCATCTGCCTACAAAATATAAACATAAACGATTAATCATTACATTTAATGCAATGACATGTATAAACAGACTTACCATCCTCCTTTTATGCTCCCCAATGCTGATAGAGCCCCCAGCATATGTGGCAGACGCAGACCCGTCACTAGAACTGGAAACTCGATTCTTCTTGTTCTGTTCACACCTTTGCTTATGCTTCTCAGTTTCCCAAGTTCTAATAATTTCCGTCCAATTGTCAGTTGTAAAGAAGGTCGGCTTTTCATTTCTTCTCTTCGCTCTATTTATAACGTATCGCATGTGATCACCGATTTTCTTCTTGAAAATTCTTCTAATCTCAGCCTCTTCCATTTCATGCCACGTGAACTTACGCTACAATTAAAAGGAAAAAAACTGAAAGTCCAATACTAGGGTCACATGTCACATATTCATTACAACGTACCAGACAATTGGTGACAACATTCATTATTGACCATCAGTATGCTACACCAAACTTAGTTTGTGAAGAAAGACAACACTAACCTTGAATTCATTCCACCACAAAGTCTTCACTTCTGCAGGAGCGCTACCGAAAGTAATAAACTGACCCATCCAACAGTTATTGACTATTTTATTCAGTTCCCTCACAACATGCGTAGACTCCGTGAATCTGGAAAACATGTTATAACAATACGGACAATAAGACAATAAAGCATACGGATAATTGACAACATTGACAATTTTATTTACATCGATAATTTAAATATACGTTAAAAAAATACTTACGAATCTCCACATGGACATATAAAGAATCGGTTATCTTCTGCATCATTCGACTGTTCCACTGAAGAAGCCTGTGGATCCGAAGGAGATCGATTCGGAGAGTGAACTAAAGTAAATTCAGTTCGCATGTCCCGAGGTTCTACCCTAATATGCTGTTGAGGTTCGGAAGATGGGCCAATGTGTTCGTGTTGTCCATGAACATGTTGTGGTTGGGGGTTACATGAAAGGGCAGGGGCAGGCGAAGAGGACAGGGTTGGGGACGATGACGAGGCAGCGGATGGGGCAGATCTTCTTTGTGAACCTGAACCACGCATGAGACCTCCACGTTTAAACTGACAAATATGAAGGTTAGACAAAATATATCTTAAAATATGAACATATATTAGAGACTGAAAATGACATTTTGCTTACCATTTTGCGACGAAAGAGCAATAAAAAAACCCGACAAAATGATACAAACCGACTATCGCCTCTGGTAAATAGAAAAATTTCGGCCCCGTCGAAGCAACCTATTGAAATTGGGACATCAGATTCCACGAAAAATAAATTAAAGCATATTACATGTAAAGAACGAAAGCATATTAAAAAAAACATATTAAAAAACGACAACTGTGCCAAAATCATATGTCCGGGCCCCCCGCGCCCCCCCGGTCAGCGCGCCCCCCCTCCCACGGCGGTGAGCAAAGCCCCGCGCCCCCCCCCCCCCGCCCCCTCCCGCGCCCCCGCCGGTCAGGCGCCCCCCCTCCCCCCCCGCGCCCCCGCCGGTCAGGCGCCCCCCTCCCGCGCCCCCGCCGGTCAGGCGCCCCCCGGTGGTCAGGCACCCCCCCCCCGCGCCGGTCAGGCCCCCCCCCCCGCCCGCTGGTCAGCGCCCCCCCGGTGGTGACCCCCCCCCCCGCGCCGGTCAGCAACCCCACCCCCCCCCCCCCGGGCCAGCAAAGCGCCCCCCCCCCCCCGCTGACGGCAAGAAACCCTCCAGCCCCCGCATGTCCGCCCCCAGCGGACCGCCCCCGCGCCACCCAAGGCGACGCCCCCACCCCCGCCTAGCTCGCGGACAACCCCCGGGCAGCTCGCCGGCGACCCCCACCACCCGCGACCCCCCACACGGCGAGCTCGCCCGCGAACCCCCTCCGGCCCACCTCGGCTGCCACCGACGGCCTCCGGCCATCTCAGCCGCCACCCATCCACCAGCCAACTCCGCAGCGACCCCCGCGGCGACCCCCGCCACACCCGCTCACGGCCGCGGCACCAAGGAATAGTTAAGGGTAGGGAAACCTACCGGGCACGGCGAAGTCGAAGGCGAGGTGGACGGCGAGGATGCCGGCGTCGACGGCGAAGGAAGGAGGACGGCGAGGCGCTCGAGCTCGAGGACAATTTTGCAAAAACACCAAGTGTCGGCGAAACTTCACTATAAGCAAATTTTCCAACGAATTCTCAATTCGTTGGACAATTTCGTTGGAAATTTCCAACGAATATATAAATTTCGTTGGCAATTTCCAACGAATTTAAAATTTCGTTGGAAATTTAGTCCGAATTTCCACCGAATTTTAAAAATATCGTGGAAATTTTCCAACGACTTTATAATTCGTTGGAAATTTCCCACGAACAACAAATTTGTTGGAAAAATTTGAGAATTTCGTGTGGATTTTCCAACGAATTATAAATTCGTTGGAACTTTCCAACGAATTTAAATTTCGTTGGAATTTTCCAATGAATTTATAATTCGTTGGAAAATCCACACGATATTTTTTAAATTCGGTTAAAATTCCGACATATTTTCCAACAAATTTCAATAATTCGTTGGAAAATTTCCAACCAATTTCAACAATTCGTTGGATATTTCCAACAAATTTTTTAAATTCCTTGGAAATTCCCTAGCAATTTTCAACGAATTTAAAAATCGTGGGGATTTTCCAACGAAGTTCAAATGCGTTGGAAATTTCCAACGAAATTTAAATTCGTTGGAAAAATACCCACGAATTTATATTTCGTTTTGAATTTCCAACAAATTTCAAAAATTTTCCAACAAATTTCAAATTTGTGGGAAATTTCCAACGAAATTAAATTTCGTTGGAAATTTCCAATGAATTTGAAATTTGTTGGAAATTCCTTCAAATTCAAATTAGTGGGAAATTTCAAAAAATTTGAAATTTTTGGAAAAATTCGGTGGGAACTTTCCCACAAAATTTTCCAACGAATTTATTTTTCGTTGGAAATAATTTCCAACGAAAAAGAAATTCGTTGGAAATGCTTTTCCAACGAAAGTTACATTCGTTGGAAATTTCCAACGAAAAATTAATTTCGTTGGAAATTTCCAACCAATGTAAATTTCGTTGGAAACTATTTCCAACGAAAAATAAATTTGTTGGAAATTTCCAACGAAATTAATTTTTCGTTGGAAAGTTATTTCCACTGAATTTATAATTCGTGAAAATTTCCAACGAATTTATAATTCGTTGGAAATTTCGCACAAATTTTAAAAATTTTTCCAACAAATTTCACATTCGTAGGAAATTTCCAACGAACTTAACTTTCGTTGGAAATTCCCACCAATTTGAAATTAGTGGGAAATTTCCGAAAATTTAAAAATTTTGGAAAAATGTGTGGGAATTTTCCCACCAAATTTCCAACGAATATCGATTTCGTTGGACAATTTGCACAATATTTTTTAAATTCGGTGGAAATTCCGATTAAATTTCCAACGAATTTTAAAAATTCGTTGGAAATATCCAACGAATTGTTCAAATTGGTTGGAAAATATGTCGAAAATTTCCAACGAAGTATAAAAAGTCGTTGGAAAATTTCCACAATATTTTTTAAATTCGGTGGAAATTCAGACTAAATTTCCAACGAAATTTAAAAATTTGTTGGAAATATCCAACGAATTGTTCAAATTTGTTGGAAAATATGTCGAAATTTTAACCGAATTTAAAAAATATCAATTGGATTTTCCAACGAATTTATAATTCGTTGGAAATTTCCAACGAATTTATAGTTCGTTGGAAATGTCCCACGAAATTCTCAAATTTTTCCAACAAATTTGTTGTTCGTGGGAAATTTCCAACGAATTATAAAGTCGTTGGAAAATTTCCACGATATTTTTTAAATTCGGTGAAAATTCCGACTAAAGTTTCCAACGAAATTAAAATTCGTCGGAAACTTTTTCCGACGAAATCTAAATTCGTTGGTAAGTTCCAACAAATACTATTTCGTTGGAAAAAGTTTCCGACGAATTTTAATTTCGTTGGAAAAAGTTTCCGACGAATTTTAATTTCGTTGGAAAATTTTCCGACGAATTTTGATTTCGTCGGAAAATTTTCCAACGAAATCAAATCTCGTTGGAATTTTCCAACGAAATTAAAATTCGTCGGAAACTTTTTCCAACGAAATTAAAATTCGTCGGAAACTTTTTCCAACGAAATTAAAATTCGTCGGAAACTTTTTCCAACGAATTTCAATTTCGTTGGAAAATTTTCCAACGAAATCAATATTCGTTGGAAAAAGTTTCCGACGAAATAAAAATTCGTTGGAAAAATTTTCCGACGAATTTTAATTTCGTCCGAAACTTTTTCCAACGAACTTAAAATTCGTCGGAAAATTTTACAACGAATTCGGAATTCGTTGTAAAATTCTAATATTTTTGGCAAAATATGAGGCTATTTTCATATTTCTCCCGAATAATTTAATTCCGTGGCTAAATATGAGGCTAATTAGCCACAAATTCTAAGTATACGTACAACGACGACAACAACAATTATATTTACGACAAACAACAATAATAATTACGACAACATCAATAACAACAATTTAAGAGAAAAAAAAACATAAGTCGCAATAATAATTCTAATTGCACATAAATAATTAAAAGTCTCAAAAATCTTATTCTTCATCTTCACTTTCATCTTCAGCTTCGTCTTCGTCTTCATCTTCGTCTTCGTCTTCATCTTCGTCTTCATCTTCGTCTTCATCATCTGTCTCATAATCAAGTTCTGTACCAGCTTCAAAATTTGATTCGCGAATTTCAGTTGGATCCACATCTATCATCGCTCCACATGGATCTCGTAGAGTTGGAATGGTATATTCATCAGTTTCAATTGTGTGACGAACTTCCTCTTGTTGATATGCTATGTCCTTCTAGTGTTCCTCGATTTTTTTCCGTGCTTTGGTTTTACAGACAGCCCACCAATCGGTTTTGTCACGTTTCAAACTAGGATACGATGCATAATATACTTGAATTGCTTGTTGTGCTAAGACAAATGGTTCATATTTCCTATATATTTTCTTGTGATTTATTTCAACCAAATTAAACTTCGGATGCACGTTCATTCCTTTGACAGGGTCGAACCACATGCACTTAAATAACACAACCCGCAAAATTAATGGTCCATGGTACTCTATCTCTACGATTTCATCCAACAACCCATAAAAATCATCTTTGGAACTGACACCATTGGATGATTGAACGCACACACCGCTATTCATTGTGACTTTTCCCATTCCATATGTTCGAGTGTGAAAATTGTACCCGTTTATGAAATATGCTGGCCAAGTTCGTACTCTTGACTTTGGGCCCCATGCCAGATGATATAGCATTCCTTGCTCCGTCGCATTATCATGATTACTGTGAACCTAAGGTCACATACCCAATGTCAATAATAAATATTTTAATATACGATGTTTAAAAATTTCGAATAACTTGCATTTCGTCCAGATACAACTTACATATGTTGTGAACCATGTTGCAAATTGTTCCTCGCACAAACGGTCAAACTCATTTGGTGGTACTCCAAACATAGAATTTTGGAAAATCCTATTAACAAATACCATTTATATATTAGCAAATGTTTGACACACAATACATATACTTATAAATGTACACTTACTTGAAGTATGGCTCAACTTCTGGACAGTTCAGTAAAATATATGTTTGAGCTGCCTGCTTTTCTTCACTTGTTAAGTGCCGAAACTTACTTGCACCGCTTGGTCGACCCAAATAATTGAAAATAGAGAATGATTTGCAATGGGGATCAATTGGGCCCTCATCATTTCTTCCTGCTTTCCGCCTCTTGCACTGCACGTGCGGCTCAAAATAGTATGATGCAAATGTTGTCACTTCTTCCACAATATATGCATTACAAATTGAAGCTTCGACACATGCCTTATTCTTCACTTTTTTCTTCAAATGATATAAGAACCTAGTTGCAATAGAAAAAAATTTATCGGAACATAATATATAATGAAGTAATTTCAAATTTATTTAACTAAAAACTGACCTCTCAAATGGATACATCCATCGAAATTGGACAGGACCTGCAACTTTTGCCTCATAAGGCAAGTGAACTAAGAGATGCTCCATTGAATCAAAGAACGATGGAGGAAATATCCTTTCTAAGTTGCAAAGAATAATTGGAATATCTCTTTCTAGTTTCTCCATGTGTGATGCTTTCAACGCTGTTGAGCAAATATCGTGCAGGAAATTACTTAATTCTGTAATGGCGCCCCAAATAAAGTTTGGTAAGAGTTCCTTGAAAGCTATTGGAATTAGTCTTTCCATAAATACGTGACAATCATGACTCTTCAGACCTGTCAACTTGCATTCATTCAAATCAACGCATCTCCCTAGATTCGAAGCATATCCATCAGGAAATCGCACCGATTTCAACCATTGACAAACGACCCGTCTCTGATCCTTGCTCAATGTGTAAACTGCTTTTGGTTTCGGTCCCCTGCTGCTTGGATCCACATCTAGTGTTGGCCGATCGCAAATATCCCTCATATCTTTTCTTGCGTTCAAGTTGTCCTTTGTTTTTCCAGTGACATCCAGCACAGTATTTATGACATTATCGAAAACGTTCTTCTCTATGTGCATGAGGTCAAGATTATGATGAATAAGATGGGCCTTCCAATATGGTAGATCCCAAAATATACTGCGCTTTGTCCATTTATGTGTACTTCTGTACCCAATAGTTGTGCCGTGAGGGTTGTGAACAACCGTTGGAAACTCTTGCACTCGGTCCCAAATTTGATCACCGGTCAACCTCAATGGTGGATGTGTTCTTTCGATCCTATTCTTGATAAACTCTTTTTTATTCCTTCTGAATTTATGCTTTAGAGGCAAAAATTGCCTATGACAGTCAAAATAGCTGGCCTTCTTTCCGTGCTTTAATCTGAATGACTTCGATCGCTCCATACATATCGGACATCCTAAGATCCCAGCTGTACTCCATCCAGATAACATTCCATAAGCTGGAAAGTCATTTATCGTCCAAAGAAGAGCAGCTTTCATTACAAATGTTTGATCGGTAGAAACGTCGTACGTAGGGACACCTTCATTCCATAGCCGTTGTAACTCTTCAATCAATGGTTGCATGTAAACATCTATAAACTTTTTCGGATTTTGCGGGCCAGGCACGATCAATGTCAAAAACATATAAGTTGTCTTCATGCACATACCGGGTGGAAGATTGTATGGAGTTAAGATAACTGGCCAACATGAATAACTTCTTCCTGATTTCCCAAATGGGGCAAAACCATCAGCACACAGACCTAACCTGATGTTTCGCGGCTCTATCGCAAAATCGGGATATGTTCTATCAAAATGTTTCCATGCCTCTGCATCTGAAGGATGACACATTAGATCCTCTTCTGTTTCATGATTTGCATGCCAAGTCATATGTTCAGCAGTGGCCTGAGACGCATAAAGCCTTTGCAACCTAGGGATTAAGGGCAAGTAGAACATTTGCTTACATGGTCTACGCTTCTGATTACGACCCTGCCTCCTGTTAATCTTGTACCTAGGTTGGCTGCAGAATTTGCAAGATTCTGCATTTTCATCATCTCTCCAATATAACATACAACCCATGGTACATACATCAATCCGTACAACTGAAAGACCTAAGTTATCCACTAGCTTTCTCATATCGTAAAAGTCACTTGGCATGATATTGTCACGAGGCATTGTTTCCCGCATTACTTCAACAAAAGAGTTGAAGCAATCGACAGACACATTATGCTCAGCCTTGATATTTAACAGTCTTGCTATCACTGATACTTGCGTGTGGTTGTCACAACCTGCCCATAAAGGTTCATCTGCCGTTTTCAACACTTCCCAGAACTGATTAGATTGAAAAGTCCCATCACACACATTCTCATCAAAACCTGTAACTCCTGCCTCTTCCAATTGTGATGCATGACTAGTTTCCACTTGTTCAAGTGTAGGACTAAAACTAGTACTTGCATAATTCGATTCTAAAACAACATTATGGCCGGCTTCATCAAACACCATCCCCTGATATGGGTTCAATTGGTCATAATAGCTGCATTCTTCCCTCGCTAACAATTGGTCGCTACTTCGATATCCGTCATCAGATATAAATGGTTCACCATGGTAAGTCCAATTATAATATTTCGGAGTAAACCCAAATCTATAAAGATGTTGTCTAACTATGTCAATGACTTGAAAGTTTTTATTACGGCACTTTCTACATGGACACCTTAATTTATTTCCATCCATGAACTCATATTTAGTACTAGCAAAGTCCAAAAATAGTTCCACCCCGATTCGAAACTCATCGGTCAATCCTTGACGTTCAGGTAAGTTCTTATTATACATCCAACCCCTGTCTCTTTGCATTGTGTCTGTATAAAAATAAAGATATTCTTGTACAATGTTAAAAACATCATATGTGTTGTTTAATTTTGTTATTTAAAACCATAAAATTCTAACAATCACAATATCATCTTATCATGCATTATTTCACTTTACAAGGAGAAAGTTATTAAATTTATTTTTGGGTGTTATAATTTTAATCACAAAAGTGGGTTACATATATGACGGCTCATAAGCACACAATTATTTGCCTATTTTTAATCAAACATTTTAAGGCTATATTTCAAAGTTGATTATCTAGCTAATTTTGATCAACAACGGAAAATAAAAATTGATCAAAATCTGGAAAAATAATAAAATGAAGAAAAATAAGCACAAAAAGGAAAAAACAGGGAACTTCTTGTTGCTCTACTCCTACCATGAAGAAAGTAAGTAATAGCGATTGTAAATTCAATCTAATTAGTAAGTTAATAGCAATTTAAAAATGTGTTTATGTTTAAAACTTTCATCTATAATAAGGTGATGTTAGCTTAAAAGTAAAGAATGCGTAATAAGATTCTCAACCCCATCTTGAAATACAAATTAAAATGTTTAACTTTAAAACTCCACAAATTTATTACAGCAAATACCTACAAGGTCAAGATTGGCTAGATATATAGATTGAATTTTAATTTCCAACTTTGAAATAAAATGTTGCTCAAATTATTTGAAAAAAAATTGGCAATAAATTATGTGTTCATATGCCTTGTAGCCGTCATAAATGGAAATTTATAATAATCTATATAGCTTTTCTAACTAAAAGTATGAGATCATATATTAATATTTAAAATACTTCTCTGGGCAAAGTGGTAGTAAAATGCAAGATAAGATCATATCTTGTTGAGAATAATTGAGTTTTTGTACTGTGAAACTAACAAAAAAAAGGACAGAAATACAGGTAATTTTGTCGGTTAGTCTAGGCTGAAAAAGAAATAATAAATTGAATAGAGAGAGAGGGAGAGAAGAGGGTCTTTTTGTCGTTTAACTAAATAAATGAGTGTTTTAGCCAAAATGAAAGTGGAAATAGGACCGGCGTTTTCTTTTTTACGAAATAATTACTTTCAACTTGAAAAAAATGAAAAAATAACCATGTCATGAAAACTTACCAAGTATTTGATTGAAACTTTTGTAGTAGAAAGTTGTCTATTTGGTGAGCAATGCAACGTTCACTTGGATTGCGAGACCTTCAAATGAACACGTACCTACAAAAAAAACAAATTACTTAAAATTTATTTTTTTTTATCTTTTTTTTTTCTGTTTATTTTTCTTTTCATTTTTTTTTTCATTTCTCTTGGCCGGACCGGCGACCGGCGAGGTCGCCGGTCCGGCAACCGGCGAGCTCGCCTGGACAAGTTCTGGGCGAGCTGCTGCTCGCCGGCCGCGAGTCTGGAGCTCGCCGGCGGCGAGGGCGGAGCTCGCCATGGCCGGCGAGCTCGAGCTCGCCGACGTCTGCCCGAGCTGCAGCTCGCCGGCCATGGCGAGGTCGGCCCTCGCCGCCGGCGAGGGCCAGCCAAGCCACCGGCGAGCTCGGCCCTCGGCGGTGCCGGCGAGGGCCAGCCAAGCGACCGCCGAGCTCGAGCTCGCGCAGATCTGGGCGAGCTCGCCCACGGCTTGGCTGGCCCTCGCCGGCACCGGCGCAGGCCGAGCTCGCCAGCACGGCGAGCTCGGCTGGCCCTCGCCGGCACCGGCGCGGGCCGAGCTCGCCCACGGCATGGCTGGCCCTCGCCGGCCCCGGCGAGGGCCGAGCTCGCCATGGCCGGCGACCTCGAGCTCGCCCGAGCTCGCCACGGCTTCGCTGGCCCTCGCCGGCACCGGCGAGGGCCGACCTCGCCATGGCCGGCGAGCTCGAGCTCGGCCACGCCATGGCCGGCGAGCTCGAGCTCGCCCACGGCATGGCTGGCCCTCGCCGGCCCCGGCGAGGGCCGAGCTCGCCATGCCCGGCGAGCTCGAGCTCGCCCACGGCTTCGCTGGCCCTCGCCGGCACCGGCGAGGGCCGAGCTCGCCATGGCCGGCGAGCTCGAGCTCGGCCACGCCATGGCCGGCGAGCTCGAGCTCGGCCACGCCATGGCCGGCGAGCTCGAGCTCGAGCTCGGCCACGCCATGGCCGGCGAGCTCGAGCTCGGCCACGCCATGGCCGGCGAGCTCGAGCTCGCCCACGCCTTGGCTGGCCCTCGCCGGCACCGGCGAGGGCCGAGCTCGCCATGGCCGGCGAGCTCGAGCTCGCCCAGACCACGGCGAGATGTGGGTGGGGCTCGAGCTCGCCGGTGCCGGCGAGGGCTAGCCTCGCCGTCGGCCGCGGCCGAGCTCGCCCAAATATCGTGCTCGCCGGCCATGGCGAGGTCGACCGGCGGCCATGGCGAGGCCACCGGACCTCGCCCCATGGCCGGCAATCGGTTAAACCGGTAAAAAAGGAAATTTTTTTTTTAATAGCACAAACAAAAACAAATCCAGCTAACAATAATTTTGCGACGAACCGTTTTCGTCGCCAATTATTCATGAAATTAAGTAAAGAACTTACCGGCTAAAAACCTTTTCCGAGATTTCCTTGCGCGCGCACCGATAAGTAATTCCATAGAAATGAAAGAGAGAGACTGAGAGAGAAGAGAAAGACGCGAATTGGGGGTGGCGACCGATATAAAAAATTTAATTTTCCGTGTTGCAAATTTCCAACGAATAAATTCGTTGGAAATTTCCGACGAACAATTTTTCGTCGAAAAAAATCGTCGGAAATTTCCGACGAAAATTTTTTCGTCGCAAAATTCGTTGGAAATTAGCGACGAAAACTTTTTCGTCGCAAAAAATCGTCGGAAATTTGCGACGATAAAATTTCGTCGGAAAAGTCGTCGGAAATTTGTGACGAAAGCCTTCCGTTGGAAAATTTCGTCGGAAATTTGCGACGAAAAATTTTTCGTTTGAAAATTTCGTCGGAAATGTCCGACGAAAAAAATTTTGTCACAAAAATTCGTCGGAAATTTGCGACGATAAAATTTCGTTGCAAAAGTTGTCGGAAATTTGCGACGAAAAGTATTTCGTTGGAAAATTTCGTCGGAAATTTCCGACGAATTAATTTTTCGTTGGAAATGTTGTCGCAAATTTCCAACGAAAATTTTTTCGTTGGAAATTTTCGTCGGAAAATCCCGGTTTTTTTGTAGTGTCAATTAACCGGGACTCTCAAGTTCTCATCAACCAAATGTTTTAATTGCAAATCAAATTTGTCCCATAATATGGCTACGTTTAGCAACCATTTGGCCAAAAGGCCTTTGGGCCTCTAAAGGACTTTGGCCAAAAGTTAAGCCATTCGACAAATATTTTTGAAAAACTTAGGGAAAATGCATTGCATTTAAAGTACTCTAAAGTCCCTTAGCCCAAGACAGATTCATAGGAGCTTTGGGCTTTAAGCATTTTTGGAATGTTAATATATATTTTTTCTTTCAACTTTGCCCTCACTAAACTTTTGAAATTCCAAAAATACCTCATCATGGCGTTGCTAGCGAGGTTAGATTCAGTGCCAGATTTGAACCACCGGTGAAGGTTTGAGGATTTTTTTTATAAAGAAAATAGCAAAACTTCCTTTGTAAGTGTAGTTTTTTTTACAAATAGTATATAAACCAAAGTTGTTCCCAATACGCTTTTAATTTACACTTTACCAAAACACTACTTGCATTTAAGAAAAACCCTCTCACCCAAATTCTTTGCATTTCCTCCAAAGACTTTTCCTGGAAGCCTTACCAAACGCAGCAACCCTTCTAAAGTCTTAGCACACATGAACTCCCAAAACACTCATTTGACTTTCAAAATTGCAGAACCAACCCAGAAAGAAGTTGACCAAGTGGACCCGATAGCACAAACTTTACTGTGGTATTGTGACTAGTAATGGCCACTCGACCTTGTCGGGCCAAGAATTGTACAGCCCGGTCCCTTCAAAGGGCAGTCGTGCATGGCCATTGTGTGGGGTCGGGCTCTGGCCCTGGCCCAGGTGGGGCTAGGCCATCCCCTTAGGCCCAAACAGGCTAGCCCAAAAACGACCCAATTTGTTTTCATCAAAGGTCACTGCCAGTGACCGTTGAGTCTTCGTTGCTTCAAAAAAAAAAATGAATGTGGCGGAATGTGATCATTCGGCTGCACCCAAAAAGAAAAAAAAAACTCCTACAAATTCAACTCCTCCTCCTTCATCATCACCTCCATCCGTTTCTCATTACTTATCACTCTTGTATAGCTCCTAATAAAATCTTGACTTCTACTAATACGCAATGGACCCAACTCAGCTGCATTAACCAACTCAATTGCTAGGCCCAGACTTATGGCTACGAAGAGTAGTCTACTCCAACCAATACAAATCACCATGAATTATGCAATCAAGCCATGCAACTTTAATCTGGACAGAAAGTATTTGAACATCAACTTCCCCCAAAATTTTGTTATTAACCTTGCAATCGGGATTATAGATAGGCATGAAATCGGTTTAAGAACCACAATATTGTTGCTCAAAATATTGCTTTTACCTCCATTAATAGAAAGATTTCAGAAAGAATAGGTGGTTGCTCTCGTGTAATAAAGACCTATCAGATACTTTAGGTAGCAAAGTTCTGGCTGCATCAGTCACGGAAAAGCGTGGCCACCGTTTGGAACTTCAAAAGACAATATCGATGGAGTTACGGCTAGAATCGGTTTGTAGGGGATTGGGCAAATCAAAGAGGGTGGTGTTGAATAATCCACATCCTACCATTGGTGGTCAAGTACGAAAAATCAAAGTTGGCCTCCGAATCTTAGTCAACTTTGCTTAATAAAGAAGGAAGAGAAATTGGACCGAGCAAGTCCTTAAAAGCTCAAAGGGTTAACAGCAGGGAGAACCTGCCTGGGGTGGGGGACCCTTGGCTGAACCCCGTAACCCTCCTCTTGGGGTTGAAAAACTTACATAGGGGACTTAGTAGGTCCTTAGGTGGTGAAGATAGATGCCACGTCAGTTTCGACTGGTTACCACTGAGTAGGGCTTGCATAGTAGCATCCCGCGCTTGGGGTGATAAGGTGGTCTAGTAGACAACTGTTGTATTTGCCAACCTCACCGCTAACGTGAATCAACCCCCAAGGCGAGACTCGGTACCCCCAGCTGATTTGCGTTAGGTTGTGAATCGGGCTCCAAGATGTCAGGCTCCAAGCCGTCACTTTTGTTGAGCGTCAAAGACGTGGCAATAACTTGATTTGATGGAAGAAATTTTTGAAGGGGAAACAATCGCAATTCGCGCCTTTTTATTGCATGTCTCGATTACAAGAGAAATAGACTATATATAGATCATAGTTTGATTCGAAATAGGAAACCTCTTTCTAGGAAACCTATTCTAATTAGGAAACCTATTCCGATTAGGAAACCATTCAATTAGGAAATCTAATTGACTTAGGAAACTTTCCTCTTTCGGGCTCAAACTATAATTAGTACCTAAAAACACGAAAATTCAAAATATAGAAATACGAACAGACTCAAAAAGGAAACAAGTACCAATAAATTTGGTTTAATTTCTAACACTCCCCCTTAAACCAAATTCTCTTCCATCGATCGTTCCAAGCAGGCTCTTAAACTTTCGAAAAGCATCGATCTTGAGAGATTTAGTAAAAATATCTGCTACTTGATCTCCGGTCTTCACATGCAATACTTCAACTTCATTATCTTTAACCTGTTCTCAGATGAAGTGGTATTGAACATTGATATGTTTACTTCGTTCATGAAAAACTGGATTTTTCGCCAAAGCAATAGCAGAAACATTATCAACAAAAATCTCCGTTGCTTTCTTCTGTTCCATAAGAATATCTTTGAGTAGTCTTCTCAACCATATTGCATGACAAACACATGAAGATGCAGCTACATATTCAGTTTCACATGTCAACAGAGTAACACTTGATTGCTTCTTTGATGACCACGTGAAAGCAGTGTCGCACAAGAAAAATACAAATCCCGTGGTGCTTTTTCGATCGTCAATATCTCCACCATAATCACTATCCGAATAAGTTCTAAGTTTGAAAGATTCAGAGCAATAATAGTGTAAGACATGAGAAATAGTACCTTTGATGTACCGACGTGTTCTCTTTACAGTTTTAAGATGAGATGATTTCGGCTTCTCCATGTATCGACTCACAATTTCAACACTACACATAATATCCGGTCTCGTGCATGTCAAGTATCTTAAACTTTCAATCAAGCTTCTATAATATGTCGAATCAACATCGGCACCATCAACAAACTTCGAAAGCTTGGTTCTGCATTCCATTGGTGTATTGACCGGCATACAGTTCTTCATGTCGAATTTTTCAAGGATATTTTTTGCATATCCTTTTTGGGAAATAAAAATCCCATCGGCACTTTGCTTCACTTCGATACCAAGGAAATAATTCATGAGACCATTATCGGTCATCTCAAATTCTTTCACCATTGATGCCTTAAAAGCATCAATCATCGCCGAATTATTTCCTATAAAAACAAGATCATCAACATATAAACAGGCGAGCAGAATATCACCTTTTTCTTGCTTCAAATAGAGTGCATGCTCATATAGACATTGAGAAAATCCATTTGCCTTGAAATATGCATCAATTCTAGAATTCCATGCTCTCGATGCTTGTTTAAGTCCATATGGAGCTTTCTTCAACCTCAGCACTTTGTCTTCGTAACCTTTCACGACAAACCTCTTGGGTTGTTCGACATAAATTTCTTCTTTAAGGATGCAATTTAAGAATGTTGATTTAACATCCATTTGATAAATCTGCCAATTATTTTGAGCAGCAATAGAAATAATCAATCTAATCGTTTCCATGTGGATGACAGGGGCGCAAACTTCATCATAGTCGATTCTGGCTTTTTGATTGTACCCTTTCACGACTAATTTAGCTTTGTATCTTGTCACTTCACCTTTCTCATTCTTCTTGGCCTTGTACACCCATTTAACACTAATCGATTTCTTATCCTTCGGAAGATCAACAAGCTCCCATGTTTGATTTTTCTCAATGGCCTCAATTTCTTCGTTCATGGCTTTTTTCCACTTTTCTTCTTTGGCCGCATCATCATAAGTAAGTGGTTCATAATCTGCAAGAAGACATATAAAATGAAGCTCTTCAGTAGCTTCGTAAATTTCAGATAATCTTCTCGATCTTGGCACTAGCAGTTCATCGACACTATTTGAAGAGGATGGTGTTGATGAACTTGAAGAAGATGTTAGAGAAGAAGGTGAAGGTTGATGCTTCAACTTCGTTTGATCGGAATCACCACGAACATTCGCTTCTTCTTTTGGATTTTCTTCCCACGTTCCATCTTCATCGAACTTGACATCTCTACTTACATACACTTTCAAAGTGTTAGGGTCAAATAATCGATAGGCTTTGGATGATGAGTCATACCAGATAAAGATGAGCTTTTTGCTCTTGTCTTCAAGTTTCGATCTTTTTTGGTTTGGGACATGAGCATAGGCAATGCTCCCGACAATTCTCAAGTGCGAAACACTTGGTGTTTTCCCGGTCCATACCTCTTGTGGAGTTACGTCTTCAAGTCCATATGTTGAACATCTATTTTGAAGATAGACGGCACACGAAACAGCTTCAGCCCAAAGTTCCTTAGACAAATTTTTACTCTTCAACATGCTTCGAACCATATCAAGAATGGTTCTATTTTTGCGTTCAGCCACACCGTTTTGTTGAGGAGAATACGGGGCCGTCAAGAAACGCCGAATACCATGATTTTCACAGAATTTGTTGAATATGGCTGAGGTGAATTCTCCATCACGATCAATCCTCAAAGCCTTGATAAAATACCCGCTTTCCTTTTCAGCCAGGTTCTTGAATTGTTTGAAAGTATCAAATACTTCTGTCTTTTCTTTCAAAAAATACACTCAAGTTTTTTGAGTAAAATTATCAATAAAAGTAACAAAATATCGATGATTACCATATGAGTGAGTATTGATCAAGCCACACAAATCAGAATGAATCAACTCAAGTGGCTTCTTCGCTCGATAAGTCGCCTCCTTCGGAAAGCTAGTTCTGGAATGCTTACCGATAACACACCCTTCACATAATTGATCGGGATGATCAATATGTGGTAAGCCATAAATCATCTTCTTGTGAGAAAGCAAATTGAGTATGCCAAAATTGAGATGGCCGAACCTCAAATGCCACAACCATGAAGGATCATCTACGCACGCCTTTAGACATCAAGACATCTCACTCTTTATATTAAGAATAAACATCCTGTTTTTCGACATCTTCATATTTGCAATCAATTTATTATTCCAATATCTCAACATAAGATTAAGATCTCTCGTATAAATAGTATAATCTTTCTCCAGAAGTTGTCCCAAACTCAAGATATTGCTTGACATTTTTGGAACATAATAAATATTAGTAATAAACTGACGCGCACCATTCTTTAAGCGAATCAAAATTGTACCTTTCCCTTCAACAAGAATTTTAGAGTTATCATCGAATGAGACACTCCATTTAATTGTCTCATCTAACTTGGCAAACATCTCCTTTCTCCCGCACATGTGATTGCTTACACCGGTATCCAAATACCACGTATTGCTTTGACATTCTTCATATTCTTTGAATGCCAATAAGAGAACTTGATCAGCATCATTCACCAAGTTCGCCTTTTCGTCTGCTCTGCTACTTTCTTTGTTCCAGCAGTTAGAAGTATAATGGCCAAGTTTATTGCAATGATAACATCGGATTTTAGATTTATTATACCATTGGTTTGTCGAGTTCTTTCCTCTTCCACGAATACCTCTTTGGTACTTGTATCCTCCATCACTTCGAGCAGGTTCTCTTCTGCTTCATCCACGACCTCTTCCTCGAAAGTGACCTCGGCCACGACCTCGATCACGATCTTGATTTGTCCTGCAATTTTGTACGGGATCTCTTCTTTGCTCCTTCTCATCTCAAATGGTCAATTGCGTTTGGAGAACTTCCTCCACCGGTTCAATCTTTTTCTTTCTAAACCTTTCTTCATGGGCTTGTCATGAACCCATAAGTTCATCGACCGTCATGGCATCCAAGTCTTTGGATTCTTCAATTGCAACCGCAATATGATCATACTTCTTGTCTAAGGACTGAAGTATTTTCTCAACTACACAAACATCGGAAACGTCTTCTCCGTTTCTTTTCATCTGATTAACAATTGCCAAAATTCTCGTGAAATAATCAGCAATCGATTCAGATTCTTTCATATGAATTACCTCAAATTCGCCTCTCAAGGTTTGAAGGTGAATCTTTTGAACTTTCTGAACTCCTTGATGTGTGTTTTGAAGAATCTCCCATGCCTCTTTAGCGATAGTGGTGTTCGAAACTTTTTCGAACATGGAATCATCTAACTCTTGATAGATGATCGACAGGGTATATTGATCTTTCATTCAAACCTTCTCCAAAGGATTCATTTGGTTCTGGTTCAACGTGGCTTCATCCTCTGGCTCATCATAGCCAGTGTTAACAATATCCACACACCGTAAACGCCGAGTAGAGCTTTCATTCTAACAGCCCAGTTACCATAAGTTTCTTTTATAAGACGAAGGTATTACAGAGGAAGCTGATTGTTCGTTGAGGCCATGATCACGAACCGTAAGCTCTGATATCAATTTGTTGAGCGTTAGAGACGTGGCAACAACCTGATTTGATGGAAGAAAATTTTGAAGGTGAAATAATCGCAATTTGCGCTTTTCTATTGCATGTCTCAATTACAAGAGCAATAGACTATATATAGGCCATAGTTTGATTCGAAATAGGAAACCTCTTTCTAGGAAACCTATTCTAATTAGGAAACCTATTTCGATTAGGAAATCATTCAATTAGGAAATCTAATTGACTTAGGAAACTTTTCTCTTTCGGGCTCAAACTACAATTAGTACCTAAAATTACGAAAAATCAAAATATGAAAATACGAACAGACTCAAAAAGGAAACAAGTATCAATAAATTTGGTTTAATTTCTAGCAACTTTTAGAAAACAAGTTGACAAGTCAACTTGCCTTCGCCTAGCCTTTATCTCTTTCAGGAAGCAAGTTGGCCTACTTGCTACGAGTGAGCGTGCAATTCATATGAATGCCAAGCCTTTCCTCTATTATCACTCGAAGCGAAATGGTGTTATGCCTTGTTAAAACGCAACGTGTATATGCTAATTATTGTTAATCAGGAGAAGTCACAATCATGCACTATCGGAAGCCTGTATCCAAATGATTTGTGATTTGAATTTAAACCGTATAATGAATTTGAAGCTGGAAATCTAATGAATTTGAAGCTGGAAATCTATATCCAAAGGCTCGAAATTATATCAAACTGCATCATTACATGGTAATCGTGGCAGGGGATTCTGTAACTAGTGATATCGTGCCAACATATGTCTCCCTGGCAGCTCCTTGAGCATCGGGAGCCAAAATCGCGTCTAAGGATCACTGCTAAGCGGATGACCTGAGCAACATATACGACCAAGAAGGTCAAAGTTGCAGAAAGGAGTAGAAGAGCTAGAGAAGATGATCTGGTTAGGGCAGAACAATCCAACCAGCTCAAGTGATTTCAAGATCAACACAATGCAGAAGCAGATTCAATCGATCTGATAAGATGTTGAATCTTTATTGCCTTCGTAATATTTTGGTCAAATATGAATGTTGATAGTACGAGAAAAGGTAGTCAGAGTCTGTTGTGACCCTCCTAAGCTGGACGAGCGGGTTTAACAACTTATCGAACAGGAACGTGCAATCCCTCTAACCGAGGTGCTCACTCTCCTTTGGTGTGGGCTCTCCCAAATCTTAATCGCTTACGACGTTGAGAAATATACTAAAAGGTAGGCAAGGTGCCAACTAGAGAACATTCTTCTTCCTACGAGTTAGAGATACTAAGTTTGAGGATTTGATTACACTAATTACTTATTAGGTGATTTGTGTAGTCTTTATCAAATTATGGATTCTAAGTATTGTCACGCCCCGGACCCCCACCGAGCCCGTGACATCCTTACCTGGTCGATTAGTGCGATGTTCCAGGTTATTGCCGACCTCAAATAACCATTAGAGATTTACAACCACAACGGATATTAATAAATAAACCCAGACAATTTAAAACTGGGGAAAAACAGGGAGAATATATATTTTTCTTTTCATTCAAAACTTATAAAATATTCACAACTTACAACCAGTCCCTTTTACTATCACCACATACACTTGCACACCACAGCACATACCATCGATATCAGAAAAGATCGGTGACCTGGCTTTCTACCCCAAAAATGGTACTCATTCAAAAACCTACTCCGAACCTCTAAACTAGCCTCGTCTATCCTTGCTCGGCAACCATTCCGAGTCCGATTCATCGTCCTCTGAGTCCGAGCTGTCTGAGCTTCCCTGATCATCCTGATCCTCAAAGGACTCTGATTCTGCTTCAATCTCGATATGCATCGGGACTCCAAAACGTGCTAGTGGTGGTGGTGGGGGATTCATGGTTCCTATCGGGGTTCTGAAATTTCGGTTGAAATAATCGTGAGAACACTTCTCGGTAAGTTCACCCCTAAACCCCACCTAGGATATCACGTACCCTCTAGATAATTTCACAAACACAATCACACGTGCCAAATTTCACGTAACAGGCATAATACTCGCAATCACACACATATACAATTTTTCCCATGTCGTGCATTCCTTTCGTTCTCATCCTCACTTTCCACATTCCTCGCTAGTGTCCCGCGTTGACGTACACGCCCCAGGCACACTGCGATCATTCACCACATCCGGCCAGCGTCTTCATTCACGCCTTAGGCCCCAATCTCGACCTGAGCATCACACGCTCCAGGCCCGATCTCAACTCAGCCCGCCCCAAATGCAACAGTCCTACATGATTGGAACCCGAGCTTATAATGCCTCGGTCCAATCCCGGTCTCACCCAAGCAATCGTGCCTGGGACCGATTCTCGTGCTTGCTTTTTCAAGCCTCAGCCTGTGCCAAATGTAACAGACCTACGTGATCGCGACCCGAGTTTAGAATACTCGGCCCGATCCCAAACTCGCACTTTCACACACCTTCCACCATCATTTACCACACCACAATCTCAATCAAGAACACGCTCGACATACGCTTACCATACACTACTGGCCAATCACACGTGGCCCACACACGCATTCAGTCACGCGTAACTCGTGCACATTCAGCACAGGGCATGGCAAAACCAACAATTACTTTAATCAAACTCACTTGTACATCCAACTAGCACATTAAATCAGCAAATTTACCCAACAACATACTTAATTAACCACCACAATTTAATTATAGTTTAAAATACATCCGACACTCAATTTCTCATTTTCCTCCCACTAAACGGCGTCGGATTGATTCCGACCCTTCACGAAACTTTCTCGCCATACACTATAGGTTCCAAAAACCCAACTCGCATCCCGAACCGATCATCGCAGCTCCGTGAACAGTGATTCGGAGCTCGTGAACAGTTATTCGCAGCTTGTAAACAGTAAATCACAGTTTCTGTTTCACTTCAAATTGTTCTCCAAAAATTTCCAAATTAATCCTCAAGGCCTGCCACACAATCCCGACCTAAAACCCCAACATTCCTCGCTCAAACAACTCCGATTTCAACCCCAAAAATTCAATTATCCGGCGATACCCAATTTCCTAAATCGGGATTAGAGGACGACTTACCTAGTTCTAGACTAAATCGGCTAGAACGGGGAGCAGCGGCACAATCTCGGACACGGCGGGAGCGTATGGCGGCGTCCGGCTTGAGCGGCGGCGGTCCGGCGGCGATATGAGTCTCACTTGGCCGAGACCCACGGTGAGAGAGAGAGAGGAAAAGAGAGAGAGATGGTGAGGTTTGAGGATGGTGGTGGCTTGAGAGCGGCATGGACGGCGACTTGAGGGCGGTCCGGCGTGTGGCGACGAGGCGATGGCGCCGGCGTGGGGAAGAAACGGCCAAGGAAAGCTCACGGCAAAGGAAAAGAAAAAGGGGGGGGTTCTCACGCCGAAGAGAGAAAGAAGAAGGGAAATTGGACTAAATTGGTCCAATTTTGACCAAAGTGGGAAAATGACGATCTCGCCCCCGTCTAATCTTTTCAATCAACGGTCCAGATTCGATCTTATCTTGGAATCGACGGCCCGGATCGAATCTTACCAAAAATATCCAAGGGCATACTTGTAATTTCTCAAAAAGTTCAAGGGCAAAATTGTCCAATCAAAATTTGAGGGCAAAATGACCAAAATGCCCTTTGCCCATAAAACATGCCATTTAATAAATCCTAGGGGTATTTTGATCACTTTCTCCGTTTCTTGCCCAAATCGAATTTTTCCAATGAATTTAGGCGCACCAAAAATTGACAGGTGTCACGTGCAACATCGTCCTAACGTTCCGTTGTGACTTCCTAATTTTCCGGTGTCCAATTTGAGCAAAAATTCAATAATTAAATTCTATTAAACGCAACTCAAGCATTTCTCGAGCTAACGGGCGGCTTGCTGGGGAAATTCGCAGAATCGACTCATGACTGATACTGAATCAAGTCACGTGCAAGTCCGTTCGGTACGTAACGATCTCGATTGTCCTTAAAATCGCGAAGATCAATCACTTGATCCGAGGGGTACGATCGTTCAGTATAATTTCAGGATCATTCGTCAAATCGTTTCGTGGTCCAACGGAATCACCCGCTATTTACTACTATAATAGTGGCGAACTGACCCCTAACTATCCTTGGATCGGCCAACAGTGGCTCAAAATATCACTTCTGCGATTTAATGGTCGAAATCCATTTACGATCGAATTTTCTTTTAGTCGCGTGAATTTAATTCCCCTATTAGCCTTTCCCTAATGGTTAGCATTCCCATGAATGATCAGTTCTGGGCGAGAAATTTACTACGAGTACATTTCATAAAACTCAGTTATTTCATAATTTTCAATTGGCAGAAATTTCGGAATGTCACAAGTATTCTCCAATACGTGTCCATACATGCTTGTTTGATTGAGATTGACTCGAAAGTGTAATCTACTCATTGAATGAAGCTAAAGAAATCGAGTCACGATATTAAAATAAAGAAAACAACACAACACATCAAAATGACAAGAAAGGACGAATAAAAGTAAAGTGTGAAAAGTAAATTCGATACAAGACAAGCAAAGTATAGGCCGCCTCATTTTGAAGTTTCGGGACATGAACCTGTGAGCTAATTTTCGAAGTCAAGTCAAAGTCTAATTTCGGCTAAGGAGAATTACCTACGGTTTCACTAACGATATCAAAGACGAAAACATGCAACGAGCTAAAGTAATACTATCATAAAAGCAAATAAGATTTTTTTTATCTTATTATTATATCCCGACCAAAAAAAAGTCTTATTATTATTATTATTATTATCCTCATCCTCATCATCATTGTTTTTTAATTTATTATTTATTGTTTTATTTCTTTTCTCCTTTAAATTTGACAATGATATGTTTGTTCACCTTTAAATAGTGATAATTACTAGTATTCCTTCTTTTTTTTCTGTGTAAAACTCAACAAGATTGACAGATACCAGATATTTTACTCGAAAAGTGATGGGAAGTGGGCTGATGGGTGAGCAAGGCCGAATTATGTGAGTGTAACATCCTTAATCCATTCTTTTAATGTGGTACTTTATATTTTTAATCTTTTCTCTAACTTTAATTGTATGACTTGGAAAAGATGTCAGAGATGGGCACGAAGACGATTTCGGGCTCGACACCAGGAGAAAGTATTCGGCGGTTGTTGAGGGGCGTTTGGCAAGTTGAAAAAAAGTGAACATTTCTGTCCTTTTGTTTTCAGAATTAATTTGGGAATAGAAATTCGTTTGTTAAAACTTTTGTATCCGGGCACAAATTTACAAAAAATTATTTCCAGAATCAGTTTTGAAACAGAATCAAAAAGCAAAAAAAGATAAGCTTCTTGATTCTGGATTAATTTTTCCATTTCTGATTCTTCTTAATTTTCTTCTTCCTTTTTGGTTTGTTCTTCTTCTTCTTCTCGGTCTACCACCGGCCGCCGGTGACCGGCCAGGGCCAGCGAGGGAGGCTCGCGGCTGCGACGCTCGACCTCGTCGTCGCCGAGGGTGGCGACGGCGAGGGCTACGACGCCCTCGCCAACCCTGGCTTGTGGCCGGTTGTCGGCGCCGACGACCGGCCATGGCCAAGGAAGGAAAGGAAAAAAAAGAAAAAAAAAAGAAAGAAATATTAAAAAATTTAAAATATTATTAATAAAAAGAAATTTTGTGTAGTTATCAAACGCATTTATGTTCTTTTTCTATTCTAAGAATATGAATTTTGGGTAGTTATCAAATGTCTTCAAATACTTAGAAATTGTTTTCGAGCACAGAATGAAAAAGAATCAGTTTTTAGCAGAATCAGTTTCTGGACATAGAATCGTTGCCATGCGCATCTTAAGTGCCATGCCATAGACTGACGTGGCATTTTTTTTGGGCAAAACTCAATCATAAATTGACACGTGGTAGTGATGTGGATAAATGTAAAAAAAATAAAAATCTGTCAAGATTTTTTTTTCTCTCTTCCTCTCCTCCTCCATTCACGGCGAGCTCTCTCCTCCATCCGCAATGGCGCGCTCGGTCCCCCACCGCCGAATCCATCTAGGGCGCTCGAACTCGTCGTCGTCCTCGTCGAAAAGCATAATACTGTTTTGCTGGTCTTCAATTTGTTTGTAACCTCTTGTGGGCTCAAGGATTTGAAGCGGTTTACCTTTCCTGGTAAGACCAGTGGTTGCAGTAAAGCTTCCCACTGCATGAAGCAGCCTTCGTCCGCGAAGGGTAAAGCAGCCTTCGCTCGCGGCCAAGGCTCTGTTGTCGGCATCAATAGACGAGCGTCGACGATTTCCAGATCTGTGGAGAGTAAACTAACCTTGGTTCATGGCCAAGATTTCAGATCTAGATGACGCCGGCGACGGAAGCTTGGTCGCAAGCCTTTGTCGTCCATGGCCTTAAAAAGCAAAAAGAAAAACAATTGAGGCAGCTTGCCAGTGGTCCATCGCTGTCGGAGATTGGATGCTCAAAAAGAATAAATAAATAAAAAAGCAGAGGCAGGTCCTGCCGGCGATGTGTGTGAACACACGGTTGTGGCTGAAGGAGAGCTCGCCGTGAATGAAGGAGGAGAGGAAGAGAGAGAAAAATCTGGACATATTTTTAATTTTTTTACACTTGTCCATGTCATTGCTAACGTGGCACTTAGCAACCACCGAATACTTTCTCCGACACCAGAGATCGAGGGTGAGAAATCATCGGTTGATCATCAAGGAGGTTGGACCACCTTTATGTGTTAATATGATCTTTAGCTTCTTCTTTTCTTATCATTGAGGAGGTTGGACCCCTTTGTGATGTATTGCTACATTTTGGATGTAATGTTTAATTTTGCATGTGTGAGATAGCTACAATAATAGAATTAAAAATATGTAGATTTGCAAATGGAACCTATAATAAAAAAATCAAAATCTGAAAGGACTTTTGGCAGCGTACTTCATAGCATATTCACTCTTTTAGCCCCGGAAAAATGGCATGAAAATTAATACGATATTAACAACGAAATTTTTGTGGCGAAAGCTGCAAATATACTCACATGGACTTTTAGCCACCAGATATTTCGTGACCGTAACAATGGCAAAAAAACATATGGACTTTTAGCTACGAAATGTTTTCTCGAGATGAATTTTTAGCTATGAAAATTTCGTTGGCAAAAATGATTTTGCTCACTACTAAATTTGGCACTTGGGCCACGAACTTTTTCTGTGTCCTTGTATCGTTAGCCATGGTGATCGATCCTCCCTCCCCTTTCCCTTCCTGCACTGGTATGTAAGATTGCTTCAAATGTTATCAAGAGATGGAGTGGGCACTTGAATAGAAGAAAGATGAACTTAATTCTTTGACAAGGCCATCAAGTTTGTAAATGGTTTTTGATCCGCAGGGTTCATTTAGAATTTAGCTGTTGATTTCGCATATTCAAAAACCTCGGTTCTTTTTATTGGAAGATAAAAAGCTTCTCATTTTGAAAATTGACCTGATCATGTGTTAAAAGGATATTATCTAACCAATTCAGGTATTTATGCAAATTTCATTATAGAATTTTTTTTTGGCTAGGCGAGGCCTACATTATATTTACTAAGCAATTCTGTACTTAGTGTTGAAAGTTTAAAATTTTCGTCGACCACGGAAATATTTTCACAATTAATTCTCCTAAACAGTGCCGATGGACAAAAATGGAGAAAATATTTTCGCACAGCTAATTTCCCATAAGACAGACCCTCAGTTGCCTCTGTAGTATGCAAATTGGAATAGGGAATACGTACTCAACATCAACAACTCCGCCTAAAAACTGGGGAATCAACATAAAAATTTAGGGACCACAAGATTTATAGGTCTGAAACTAGAACTTTCATAGGGCAGACTTCAAGTGGAATATTTTCTCGAGTCTCAACCCTCAATGCCGCTTGGATAAAAGCATGTTTCCACAGCACTCTTACAACATTCCATGAGAAAATCTTTGCTTTAACTAAATCTTAAGAGATTGTTACTTTTCACAGCGAGGATGAAAAAGCGAATAGACCCTGTAGAGGCTCCCATAAAAGTTCCATACTTGCTGCGAACTACTCGGTTTAAGCCATAACCGTAGCTTATTTGACAATTCTGTTGCTATCGCATCACAGGATGCGAATTTAAATATGGCCGAGTAGTGCTACAGTTAAATACAAGCCAGATCAAAGCAAAGGATGAAAAAGATTTCCTGAGATCAAGATATAACTAGAGGATTAGCCTAGTTTGCTTTCAATTGGAATTGAAGAATTGCAAATCTGGATTTGATGTGTTCAGAGTTGGGATCCCAGAACAATAAAATCAAATTAATCCACAGACGCTGCCATTCAGAGATTCTGCACACTTAACCAATTTCTGCTACATTTTGGGATGTTTGTCCTCCACCGTTAGTGTAGACGATGAACAGAATAGCCCCGGATATACCTTCAAGACTTCCAAACTCTTATAATCCTGGAAATTCCCATGGAAAGCCACCACCTTGCCTTGAGAAACCACCCAGAGCTCATCGGCGCTTCCATATATTAGATGCTCATCGTGACTAACCTGCAAATCAAGGCAAAAGAGGGCTATTAGCTGCGAAATGATCCATCCTAGAAACAAGACCAGACCTTGAATGAGCGTCTCAACCGCATCCAAATCCTACAGTTGGGGATAGGGGAAAAGGTAGAATCATATCTATCCTTGGACAAGAAACTAACGATTTCCAAAGACAACACTTGAGTAGTCACTGGTCATTCAAGCAAAACTTGAAGTAAACATTTATAAACAAGAAAAGGTCCACATTAATTACGTGCAAAGCCCAATACTGCCTATAAGCATAGACATAGGAACTACTTGGTATTACAGATTACTGTAATACAAAAACACTGAGTAAAACTTGCTAGATGATTCAATGGCTCCTCAAGCAAAAACTATGCGAGGTTTCTTGAAAGTTATTTTGGTAAATGCAACTCTGCTTTTTTGACCACCTATTTATATGGTCAAAGCACCATGTTATATGTGCAATAACATCCAAAACGCCTCGAAGGAAGTACACAGTGAACCACAATTCAGATTACAAACTAACTAACCTCTAATAGAGCTTCACAATGTCATACGAAAATTGCTTCAACAAAAAATTTACATATGCAACAATAGCAGAGAGGGAGGAGATGTATCAGACAAGGTACACATTTGTTGAAGCGCAAGATTTCTAGTTCCACCAAAGAAACCCGAGTGAGCTCGAAGCATTTCTTCTGGAACTACCTGCACACTGGTACTTTAAAGAACTGAATAGATTTGCCCCAGTGATCAATGCTGACAATGCAAAAGCAGAGGTAGGCAGCATATCGTTACAATCTCAACCAAACAAGCATAAGTATATTGGCTAGAAATTTCTT
The DNA here is from genome assembly GCA_031216185.1 of Syzygium aqueum. Classification (NCBI taxonomy): domain Eukaryota; kingdom Viridiplantae; phylum Streptophyta; class Magnoliopsida; order Myrtales; family Myrtaceae; genus Syzygium; species Syzygium aqueum. The sequence continues at coordinate 8,192,063 of CM062232.1, forward strand.
GCAAGCTGTAAGTAATAGTTCCTAACCCCTCTGAGATCAAGACCTAAATGGAAGGTGTCAATGCTGTCATGAATTGGAGTTGTATCGAAAGCTTGGAGCCATGAGCTGCCCCATAATTTTATCTCAGATCGACTGCTTAATACTACGAAGAATTATCATCAACGAAAAGAAGGTTCACGATTCTAAGTAAAACTAAAAAAAAAAAACTGCATCCCCCTTCTTCACAATCACATCACAGCTTCTACATAACTAATCATATTTTTAGATTTTGAAAAAGATTATTCTTATTTTTTTGATAAATTGCAAAAAAAATGACAAAAACCATTGGCAACATTAGCCCTACCTCAACAGTGTTCGCAAGTGATCCTGCCAAGAGATTTTGCCAATGCATATTACAATGGTATCTGCAAAACACTGGAGCGAATGAGATAGGGCACAAGAAAAAGATGTTAGGAAGAGAACATACAAAAAAACGCTGAAAATGCAGAAAAATACGATTGTAGAACACTATGATTCTCCGTGATTGTCATGCAAAGCATAGTGCATTTTCATTCGCAATTTGTTTTGGCATCAAGCAAAGTTCAACATGGTCATCAATATAAAGGCAGCATTGTGAGTAATTCGTCCTTCACTGTATTGTGCATCGAAACATAGCCCATCCAACCCAACGTGGATACCTACCCATGTTGGTTATGTCTTAAGGACCATTTTCAGTCATTTTTGTTCTGGTTTGTTAGCTGGTTATTTTTGTTTTACTTAGTCAACAAGATAGTAGGAGTTTGTTGTTTTTAGTTCCTATTTTGTTGCTAGTTAGTGGTGTAGTGGTTTTTGTCAGTTACTAAGTTAGTGCAATTCGGTTTTCGTTGTTTTAAAAGAACTATGTACTCTTCTCATAATTTTTTTAGAGAATATGATAAGTGCATTTCCAGATCAATCTTCTCTTGTTCTTCTACATTTGAGAGCACATTCTGTGCAACAAAAGTGGTATCAGAGCCCTATTGATCTTAAGGGACTTGTGAGAGAGTGCTAAATTTGAAGTAGAGCAAGAAAGATGGAACAAACTGGCGTACCTGCTGCCTCATTCTCAACCATCACAGCTCCAATCTTCGATGGAGACAACTACCATGCATGGGCAGTGAAGATGCAAGCTTTCATGGAGGGTGCAGACCTATGGGAAGCTGTGGAAGAGGACTACGAGGTTGCTGATCTTTCCAACAACCCAACTATCAATCAAATTAGGTACCATAAAGAGAGGGTAATCTGAAAAGCAAAGGCAAAATCTTACTTATTTTCTGCTGTCTCCTCGACCATATTTACTAGAATCATAAAAAAAGATTCAGCACATGATATATGGAATTATTTAAAGGAAGAATATGAAGGGGATGAGAGAGTGAAAGGAATGAAGGTGCTGAACTTGTTAAGGGTGTTTAAAAGGCAGCAGATGAAGGAGAATGAGTCTGTGAAAGAGTTTGTTGATAGGCTAGTTGATATAGCCAATAAGATAAGGGTGCTAGGGACGGATGTAGATGATAAAAGGCTAGTTCAGAAGGTTTTGGTTGTAGTGCCTGAAAGGTTTGAAGCAACCATTGCTTCCCTTGAAAACACTAAGGACATTTCAGACATCAAACTTGCTGAAGTCCTAAGTGCTCTACAGGCTCAGGAGCAAAGAAGGCTTATGAGGAAAAATGAGCCTATCAAAAGTGCTCTGCAAGCCAAGCTGAAGATGCATAGTGCAGAAAAGGGAAGAGGATGGAACCAAAATAGAAGACATGTTGAGGCCAGTCATAGTCATAGTCAGGGAGGTTCAAGCAGTGGTGGATATGACAGGAAGTGGAATGCAGTTCCATGCAAGCATTACGGGAAGAAAAATCATCGTCATTTCAAGTGTTGGAAGAAACCAGATGTGAAGTGCAGGAGGTGTCACAAGATGGGCCATGTTGAGGCCATTTGCAGGGAGAAGTATCAGCAACAGCAAGCTGAAGGTCAAACTGCAGTAGCCAGTAAAGTGGAGCACCTGTTTGTTGCCTCCTGCTTCATCTCAAATGTATCTAGAGATGGATGGCTCGTGGACAGTGGATGCACCAACCATATGATAGGTAATGAAGGATTATTTAGCAATTTAGACAAATCTGTGAAGTCTAAAGTCAAGATTGGCAATGGAGAACGCATAGAAGTAGAAGGCAAAGGTGATGTAGTGCTTGAAGGTCCTGGTGGTGTTAAGCTTATCACAGAGGTTATGTTTGTGCCAAAGATAGATCAAAACCTGCTAAGTGTGGGACAGTTAGTAGAGAAGGGGTTGAAGGTCGTGTTTGAGAAGAGTGAGTGTGCCATAGGAGATGAGAATGGTCACATTCTTTTCAGGATTCCTATGAGGAACAAGTGTTTTACATTTGATGCAGTTGATGAGAATTTTGAAGTCATGAAAAGTATACAAGATGAGGAGGAGTTATGGCATAGAAGACTGGGTCATTTCCATAGCAAGGGGTTGCAATACTTGCAGCAAAATGAAATGGCAGTGGGGCTACCTATGTTGCAGAAGGAAGTAACTGGCTGTAGAGCATGTTTACAAGGCAAGCAAGTGAGGATTCCTTTCAAGAGGTCAAATTGGAGGGCCAGTGAAAAGCTGCAACTAATCCACACAGATGTGTGTGGTCCAATGCCAGAAGAATCACTGAACGGCAGCAAATACCTCATCACTTTCATAGATGATTACACTAGAATGTGTTGGCTGTACTTCACGAAGAATAAGGCTGAAGTTAATGAGATTTTTTTGAGGTTCAAAAGAGAAGGAGAGTGGCTGTAATATCAAGACAATAAGGTCAGATAATGGAGGAGACTACACCTTAGGCAGTTTCAGGGCTATATGTGATGATGCAGGGGTCAAGCACCAGCTCACTGTGCCATACACTCCACAGCAAAATGGAGTGAGTGAAAGGAAGAACAGAAGTATCATGGAGATGGCCAGATGCATGCTACACGAGAAAGAACTTCCTAAGAAGTTCTGGGCTGAGGCTGCCAACACTGCAGTCTTCCTTCTGAACAGACTACCCACTAAAGCTCTCAACAAACAGACACCATTTGAAACATGGCATGGATATAAGCCTAAGGTGAGTAACCTGAAAGTGTTTGGCTGCATTTGCTATTTTCTGGTTCCTTCTGTTAAGAGAGATAGGCTTGATCCAAGAGGAAAAGCATGTATCTTTGTGGGGTATAGTTTGCAATCTAAGGCCTATAGAGTTTATCATCCTGCTAGCAACTGGGTTGTGGTGTGTAGAGATGTGAGTTTTATGGAAGATAAGAAGTGGGACTGGTCTGTGGAAGGTGGCAAGGCTGAAGAGGAGGTAGTGCCATTGCAGGTTGAACCAAATGAAGTGGAAGTCGAGGATCTAATTGATCATGTTCCTGCAAGAGGCACTAGATCTCTTGCTGAAATCTATGAGAGATGCAATATAGCTATGCTTGAACCAGCTAGCTATAAAGGAAGCAAGTGAAGATGTGAAATGGTGTGTTGCAATGGAAGAAGAAATCAGAATGATTGAAAAAAACCAAACATGGGATCTCGTTGAGAGGCCCAGAAGCAGAAAGGTGATTGGAATGAAGTGGGTATTCAGGACAAAGTTGAATCCTGATGGCTCAATACACAAGTACAAAGCAAGACTTGTTGTTAAAGGCTATGCGCAAGTATGGGGGGTAGACTACTCTGAAACCTTTGCTCCAGTGGCAAGGTTGGATACCATAAGAATGCTGCTAGCAGTTGCTGCACAAAAGGGCTGGCAAGTATTTCAGCTGGATGTGAAGTCAACCTTCCTGAATGGAGAGCTAGTGGAGGAGATATATGTTGAGCAGCCTAATGGCTTTGTAGTTAGAGGCAAGGAAGATTACGTGTACAAGTTGAGGAAAGCCTTGTATGGCTTGAAGCAGGCTTCAAGAGCCTGGTATAGTAAAATTGATAAGCATCTGCAAGAACTTGGGTTTAAAAAAAGTTTGAGTGAAGTGACTCTATATGTGAAGAAGGGTGTGGAAGGTGTAACTATTGTCTCTCTTTATGTTGATGATCTTTTGGTTACTGGTGATTGTGAAGAGCAGATTGCATAAGTAAAGAGAGGGCTGATGAAGCAGTTTGAAATGACTGATCTTGGACTAATGTCCTTTTTGGGAATGGAGGTGCAGCAGAAGAAAGGCGAGGTATTCATCTGTCAAAGAAGATACCTAAGAGAGATCTTAAAGAGGTTTGAGATGGAGGAATGTAGAAGTGTGAACACTCCTATGAGTCTAAAGGAGAAGCTGCAGAAGACTGAAGGAGTTGAGCCTGTTGATGAAGGTTTTTACAGAAGTTTAGTCGATTGCTTGATGTATCTAACTGCAACAAGACCATATATCCTGTATGCAGTAGGTGTGCTTTCAAGATTCCTAAGTTGTGCTGGTGAAGAATACTTGGTAGCTGCAAAAAGAGTGATTAGATACTTGAAAGGCACTCAGTCATTTGGTGTCAAGTTTACTAAAGTAGACAATTGCAGGTTGCAAGGCTTTGCTAACCGTGATTGGGCTGGTTCAATCAAGGATATGAGGAGTACAAGTGGTTTTTGTTTTACTTTGGGATCTGGATGTTTCACCTGGAGCTCAAAGAAACAAGAAGTGGTTGCTTAGTCTACTGCAGAAGCTGAGTTTCTAGCAACTACTGCAGCAGCCAATCATGCAATATGGCTGATAAAGCTGATGCAAGATCTGGAAATGGAAGTTGAAGGACCAACCGAGATACTTGTGGACAACCAAGCTGCACTAGCCATATCTCAAAACCTTGTCTTTCACGGGAGAACCAAGCATTTCAAGATCAAGTTCTACTATTTGAGGGAAGTGCAACAAGAAGATGAAGTGAAGCTACTCTATTGCAAGACAGAAGATCAGGTGGCTGATGTGTTTACTAAGCCACTACAAGCAAGCAGACTTGAGTTACTGAAGAAGAAGGCTGGAAGTGTTCTGCTCCTTAAGCCAAAGAGGAGTATGTTGGTTATGTCTTAAGGACCATTTTCGGTCATTTTTGTTCTGGTCTGTTAGCTGGTTGTTTTTGTTTTACTTAGTCAACAAGATAGTAGGAGTTTGTTGTTTTCAGTTCCTATTTTGTTGCTAGTTAGTGGTGTAGTGGTTTTTGTCAGTTACTAAGTTAGTGCAATTCAGTTTTCGTTGTTTTAAAAGAACTATGTACTCTTCTCGTAATTTTTTTAGAGAATATGGTAAGTGCATTTCCAGATCAATCTTCTCTTGTTCTTCTACATTTGAGAGCACATTCTGTGCAACAACCCAAAGGTCAATCTGTGACCATTAGTGGTTGGTTTTTGGAAATTCATGGGAAACATCTCCATGGGGAAACTCAGTTTGTATTAAGCATCGAATTGAGGGAGCAGAATCGAAATTGATGCCTTCAAAACCAAAAACTTACCCGAACCTAAGCAATGTGAATGAGAGGGGTTTCTTGGATGAGGGGCCAATAGTCACTAGTGATTTCTGAGCATCGATCTTCCAGAATCTCGCATCCATATATGTACAATTGTTAGAGGGAGGGAGGGAGGCCATCCTCTGGCAAGTACCTCAACTTCGGGCAATCTTCAATGAATAACATTCGGAGAGAGGAAACATGGTTGTGAAGACCGCTTAATAGTCTTTCCACGTTCCTCATATTTTTCACCGCAAGAGTGATTAGAGAGGAAGGAAAGAGAAGACTCCACGCATCCTCATCCTCCTCAAAAGGAAACCACGCCTTCTCTCCCTCCTCTCCCATGCAAAAGTTAATTAGTAGAAATTTGAGGGTTGTGAGCAGATGTAAGCCCCATTCTCTTACTGGCTACTTTAGATTTACGCGCCTTGATATCTTAAGCTGCTTCAAATTGGGAGGCAAACCACCTGTGGGGAAGCATTTGATATTTTGGCAATTCTCAATGTGTACCTCCTAATCTCAAGTTATTTTTCTTTGCTTTTTGTCCATCTAAAAAGCCCTCCGCTATCCATAAGAGTACTGGCTCATCCCTCTCAATTTCGTAATCCTTGGGAAACACTGCACAATAAACAAAACATCTCTTCAAATAAGAAAGAAGATGGACATAGCTCCATTTCAAAGCCGGAAAAACTTCAGCATTTTGTCCCGTTAGAAGATCCCACATTCCATTATGTAAGATATCTTCCCATTCATTGGGATTCTTTTTATTACGTAGGAGACCACCTAATGCCTTCACTGCCGATGGTGAACCTTTACATTTTTCAGATGTTTTCTTGCCAATTTTTTCAAGATCTGGGTGCCCATCAAAATTTTTTGCTCCAAGAGCATGAAAGGCTAATAAGCTTAAGCAATTATCAACGGATAACTCCTTCAAAGGATACGGCGAAGCTCCTATTATGGAAACAATCGAATGGTTGCGAGTCGTGACGATGATCTTGCTTCCCTTAGCCCCCGTTTCAAATGGCTTTAAGAGGGTAATCCATTCTCCATACTTTTCATTCCAAACATCGTCTAAAACCACAAGAAACTTCTTTCCTGATAGATAGTAACTTAACTTGAAGCCAATTAAGATCTTTCTCCTCACAAGACAACTCGGTGATCGATTGCAAAATAGTCTTTGTTACGTCAAGAACATCAAAAACATCCGAAACACAAATCCATGCTCTACTCTCAAAGCAATTGCTCACATTGGCATCATTATATAATTGTTGAGCCAAGGTTGTCTTTCCAACACCACCCATCCCAACTATGGGGACTATGCTCAGTGTGGCATCAGAATTTTTGGCTTCACCCGTCAATAATTTGAGTATCTCCGCTTCTTCCTTCTCCCTGCCGAAAAATTGAGTCTCCGGTAGACAAGTGCTGTTGAGCCTTTTGTTGGTGTAGTCAGTTTTGCCCATTGGGTTTGATGTCAAGCTTAGATAAGCCTTCCTGGCGACAATATCCTCCAACCTGTCATCGATCTTTTGTACCTCTGTTTCATACACGAGCGAGCGTGGGTTAGAATTTGATCAGGAAGATTTATGTTTGCTAAATAAATGGAACTTCACCTAACCTTTGCTTGTGCTAAATTCTGCCTTCAACTTGGCCTAAGCAGCTCTGATCGCGAACTCATCGAGCAAGTCTTCCATGTCATAGGCCAAGTCCCTAACATCTTCCAGCCATAGCTTCACTAGACGGTTACCGCTCAGTTGCCTGTCCTCTGCATCATCCAGTACCGCATTGATTGTGTCCAGCATCTTCTTCCACTCATTGAGACGGTCCGTGTTGATTCCAGAGAAAGGCGGTGCTCTGTCCCTTTGTGCATAGTTCACTCCTAGAGAAGCCAATTTGTCGAACAGGACTTGAAAGAAGGAAGTCAAGACGGAAGCAAAAATGATTTCTCCAATGGCCATGGATGAATCAATCACTCTAGACAACAAGGAAGGTTATGGTGAAGCAAAACGATAATGAGCTAATGGAGAGAGAGAGAACTATGAAGTCTAGGAAGACCAAGACTTTTGAGGATGCTTTCTGTCCACAAGTCTTTCCACCATCATATATCTATTCATGTAAATAAACCATAAACTCAGGAAGACCAAACTTTACTAGACATCATGTACCTTATGGTCTAGAAAGTGAAGCAAAAATGAAAAGGCTGCAAGCTGTCACTTCTAGAAAACAAAGTGTTTTTTTTTTGGTCAAACTAGAAAAAAAGTTCACAAGTCGACTTGCCTTAGCCAAACCTTTCCTCTATTAGAAAACATGTTGGCCTACTTGTTCCGACTGAGTGTGCAATTCACGTAAAAGCCAAACCTTTCCGCTATTATTGCTGGAAGTGAAATAGCGTCATGCCTTGTATGTGCTAATTATTGTTACTCAGGAGAACTCACGATTATGCACAATCGAAAGCATATTACCCAAATGATTTGCGACTTGAATTTGAATTGTATAATGAGTTTGAAGCTAGAAATCTATATCCGAAGGCTTGAAATTATGTCAAACTCCATCATTACATGGTTATCGTGGCAGCAGGATTCTGAAACTGCGATCTCATGCCAACATATGCCTCCCGACAGCTCCTTGAGCATTAGGAGCCAAAATCGCGTCGAAGGATCACCACTAAGTGGATGACTATAGCAACTTATACGACCATGAATGTCAAAGTTGCAGAGAGGAGCAGAAGAGCCGAAGAAGACAATCTGGTTCCTAGAAGACAGAACAATCCAACCGGCTCAATTGATTTCAACATCAACACAATATTGAGACCGATTCAATCAATTTGATAAGATGTTTGTTAGAAGCGCGCAGTAGAAGCCCAATACTTTCATTCGGGGAGATCATTAAGAGGGAGCCTAAGTCCGAGTCCATCAATATACGCAGATGGACCCACCTTCATTCAAAAGTTTAAAGCCAATGAGTTATGGGCCAACTAATATATATTAACTTTTCAACACCACACCAATTCTCCGATGATCCTCCATTGAGTTCTCTAATGTGGGTCTTTTTTAACACAACTCACATATATATATTTCAACAATCTCCCCCTCACGTGTGAGCTTAGTATTAGGTATGCTTCCTCTTAATTCAAGCATCTTTCTACACTAATATATCTCAAATTGAATCTTCACGTCATTACAATGCATCTGCAACTATGCACAATAACTATCATCAACTACTAACTTGGGATTGCATTACCTATGGTCTTTATCTCGTGTCACTAGACCAACTGTCCATGGTCACTTCTCGCTAGACCAACCGTGATGACAATTTTCACTTGAAACAAATGTCGATCATGAGATTTCTTTGTTGAGATATACCATTTGTTAGTAGCGTGCAGCAGAAGCCCGATACCTTCACCCGAGAGATCACCAAGAAGGAGCTCAAGTTCGAGCCCGTCAACAAATCTAATTGGACCCACCTTCAATCAAAAGCTTAAGTCAATGAGTTATTGGCCAACTAGGATATATTAACTGCTCAACACCACCTCAATTTTCCGATGTGGGACTTCTCTAACACAACTTACACATATATTTCAACAATGTTTGATTTTTTATTGCCTTCGTAATATTTTGGTAAAATATAAATGTCGATAGTAAATGCAAAGGCAACCAGAGGCTGCTGCAACCCTCCCGAGTAGAACGAGCAAGTTTAAGTGCTTGTCGAACAGGAACATGCAATCCCTATAATTGAGGTGCTCACTCTTCTTCGGTGCGAGCTCTCCCAAACCCTAACCGCACAAGATGTTGAGAAATAAACTGAATGGGAGTCGTCACTAGCTTATTGGAATCGGCTAGGACCCGACGGGAGAACGTTCTACTTCTCACAAGCTAGAGATCCTAAGTTCGAGGATTTAATTACACTAATTACCTACTAGGTCATTCATGCAGTATTTATCATATTATGGATCCTAAGTATTCTCCATTATGTGTCCATGTATGCTTGTTTGATTGAGATTGACTCGAAAGTGTAATCTACTCGTTGGATGAAGCTGAAGAAATCAAGTCATGAAATCAATATAATGAAAACAACACAACACATCAAAATGATAATAAGGAAGTGTAAAAATAAAGTGTGGAAAGTAAATCCGATACGAGATGCCTTATTATTAAATTCCGGGACATGAACCGGTGAGCTAATTTTCAAAATCAAGTCAGAGTCTAATTTCGGCTAAGGAGAATTACCCATGGTTTCACTAATGATATTAAAGATGAAAACATCCAACGAACTAAAGTAATACTAACATAAAAGCAAATAATATTTTTTATCATCATCATCATCATCATCATCATTGTTTTCTTAATATATAATATATATTATTTTTTTTTTCTTTTCTCCTTTCTCGGTCCCGTTCCAGGACCCACGTTTCTGCAAATTCCCGGCTATCAGATGCACGACCACGCTTAGCCAAGCCATTTTGTCTCGCCAGCGTACCCCGCAAATCGCCTAAGGAAACACGAAACACAGAACAAATGAAACAAGGCTCAGAAACGCTCTTGGTAATTATGATATTGTTGACACTTCATTCTTGTTGTTAAATAAATAAATAAAATAATAAAAAATACAATAAATAACAAAAACATAAAAAAAAATAGCGTAATAATAAATTTTTCATATTTATTTCTTCCTCGTGTCTTTATTTTCAACGGACAATCTATATTTCCTCCCCATGTCTTTATTTCTAGGCAAGCTTTTCATATCATACAGAACGTGAGAAAGTTGATAGTTTTATTTTATTTTTTTATCTTTTAATCTAGGTGCTAGTTGAGAATTTCTTGCTTTTTAAGTAATAACCAACTCCAAGATGATTCAGTAACAAAAATACTTCACTTTCCTACTCCCAGAAATTAGTGACCCTTTCAATGTTTTTTTTTTCGTTGAATAAATGTTATGATCATGTTAAGCCACAAATAAGGGAGAAACCTAATCACCAGTGATTGTGATTTATTGGTACGAGCCAATATTCTACAAAAGCGAGGTCACGAGATCGAAATCATTTGTGATGACAGTGCGTGTATCTCGTTATGTGCAATTGATTCTAGACCTTTGGAATCCTCATGAAGTTAAACAATGACAGGACTTGACTACTTCCAAAGAATGGGTCATTGGTGTTGCTGAGTGATGACCTTCTCAGAATAAAAAGCATCTCATAACAAGCATTGCTTCAAATGTTGTCAAGAGATGGAGCCGGTATTTGTTGACACCTGAATTTTAGTCGACAATTTAAACTTTCATCCTTATAAAAGGTACAAAAGATAAAGAATAACAAGACAATGACAAAAACAAATAAATAAGTAATGAACAAATCAACAAATAAAAAGAGGGCTTTATAATTTGGTCTTAGTCTGGTTTACGCAGCCCACGAAAGCTATCCTCATAGCAGTCCTGCCCAAATCCACCAACATTAGAAATGGTCCACTGGATATAAAAGAACCAATCGCATAAATAAGCCCAAAAAATGAAGCCCATAAACTCATAATTGCATGCGACCAAAAACAAAAACATAACTGCAGACCACCCTCAGCCCACTAAACAAGCTCAGCCCTTCTCTCTTTATATCTCTTGCTCTCTCAAGACAATTGATGCGAACGCAAACAAAAGAAAAAATAACATAAATAGTTCCTGAAATTTGACCCAATATATAATGTAGTTCATGAACTTTTAATTCGCTTAACGCGGTCTCTAGATTTTAGCTAATGTGCAATGTGATTCATGAAATTTTGGTACATGTTCAAACTAATCCCTGTACTATATGTTCAATATTATTCTTCCATTAATTTAAGTTTTAGGGAGAATATGAAACATTTCCATATAGTTCAAGGACTAGTTTGAACATGCACTAAACGTTTGGGGATTATATTGAATATATTAAAAGTTTAGGGACTACATTACATATTGGGCTAAAGTTCAGGGATCGCATTGAAAAAATTAAAAATTCAGGGATCAAATTGTACATTGGATCAAAGTTCAAGGACCATTTACGTCATTCTTCCCAAGGAAAAAAAAGGGTTAATATAACGGAAAACCCCAAATTGGTACGCCTATGGCAATTTTACCAAAAACTAATTTTTTAACCACAAAAAATCTTAAGATGGTACACTCATGACAAATTTATCTTCAGTTCGTTTCCGTTAAATTTTACAGTCAAATTGTTGAATTTGATGACACGTGACTGTTAATAGACATACAAGTTTGGGATTTTACTCCTCTATTTGTCATATGTTTATCAAATTGTGATTTTTTTTAGTATTAATCTAATTTAACAGATGGTGCATCTGTCACAAGTGTACAAGTTTGGGGTTTTTGGTGGTCAAAAAAATTAGTTTGGGGTAAATTTGTCACATGAGTACTCACTTGAGATTTTTAGTGGTAAAAAAATTAATTTTGAGTAAATTTATCACGGGTGTAGTAATTTGAGATTTTTTGGGCATTAACCCGAAAAGAAAGAAAGAGACGCGAGAGGATAAATGGAGAGAGAACGAGGTAACGTGGCTTCGAAAGGATCCTAGAAGGCCGAGTCACCCACGCTTCGCAACAGAATCCGTTTTGCACTCGCAACAGAATCCGTTTTGGGCTCGTAACAGGATGGGACGGAAGGATGTTCATTCGGTTCTTCGCGGAGAACAGAAAAAGCGAAGCAAAACTCTCTCTCCATGAGAAACTCTCTTTGCATTGCTCGCTTATCCTCTCTCTCTCTCTCTCTTTCACGAAGCTCTCCACTAATTCTCTCTCTGATCTCTGATCACATTGGCCCTTTTCTTTATTTGGTTTCTTCTTCTTCTTCTCTTTCCTCATTTGGGACAAACTGGTGTCTCTCTTTTCCAAACAAACAATAGTTTTTTTTTTTGGGTCGAAAAATAATAGTTTATTTGACAGATGGCCGACTAGTCATTTTGCTAATTCAAGGTGCTAGTTGTGTCTGTAGTAGTGAAATCTGAGGTGGAAAAAGTACGATTCTAAATTTTTTATATTGAAAAAAAAATTCGGGCAAGTTAGGGCACGGACATAAAGGGAAGCCCGAAATCTCGGCCGAACCTATTTGGACCGAAAAAATCGGCTAGTCAAATCAAGGTCCATACGGGCTTTCAAGCATTTTTGCTCACCCTATAAAATAAGTGTCATGCTAGATAAAGTGCTACGTAGGGGGAACCACCTCTTGAACCTTATAATGGCCAAATGCTACATGGTGGGTATTACCTCTTGATTCTTGAACCCGTGGGGGGCCATAAAGGTATTGAATATATTTGAACTTTATTAGAATGATCCCTCAAATTTTAGTTTTGAAGACGATCTACACACAACTACCAAATGATAACTCTAGTGAAGTCAAAATTAATAACAATTAAATATCTATGGGTGAAATAATTATATTTGGCTTAACAAAGTAAAAACCATTTGAATAGCTTCAACGATTGTCAAACAAACTTCAAGACTGTTTGCAATAATGCTTAAAGAAGACTTCTATGTAATTTAGAGAAGAAATGATGGTGGAATAGGGAAATAAGTTTCCTATAATTGATCTTGCCCCATTGATCTTTTTATCCTTTTGGACAAACTTCATGCTGATGCTGATTCCACACTTATTTAATGACATGACGAGTGTCACATAGCGAGCCGTTTCATTTCGTAAGAAATTCTAGTAAAGTCTTCATACGTGTAGTGTTATACATATTTCAACGTCTTGCCTGATTTCACTCCCATTACAAAATAATGAAAGAGAAACTCAGATACGAAGGCTGTTTTATAAATTTGACATAAAAAGTGACGTGGTATTGTTATGAGCTATTGAATGTGCTTGTCCACTTATAATTTGCCACGTGGTTCAATACACTAATATTAATTATATAACATAGTACTCTCCAAAAAGAGGAGAGAGAAAGAGACATCAAGGCAACGACGAAGAAGAAAGGGAGGGGGATACCAAATGAATAAGATGGGTCCATATGAAGGACAAATTGGTGCCTCATATTCAACGAAGTCCATTACGTGAGGATTGGGAAGTCAACGGAGACAAAGACCCAACGTTCCATCGAATGCGTCGTGTAAGCAGACGACGATAACCCAACCAAAAAGAAAAAAAAGAAGAGACAAGTCCTTCAATAGCCCGTCAACTACGGGAGCATCCACAAGTCCATGGAATTTGCAGGCTCGATAGAGGCCAAAATAGAGGTCCAGGCCGGTTCAGGATGAGCCCGAATTTTATCTTCATAGAAAAAAAGATCAATTATTAGATTTTTCACCTCAAATATCACTTTTTTTACATGTTTATTTTTTAACTTATTTATGACGTTACCAAAGTACTTTGAGTATCAATAAGGGGAACTCGAAATCTTGGCCCGTGCCTATACGGACTTGAAAATTCTGGCCATTTGATCTGGGTCAATCCAGTCTTTTTTGCTCTCCCCTAAAACTAAGTGTCACATGAGACGAATTTTTATATCGTGGGAGCCACTTCTTGATCCTTATAAGAGCAAAATGCTAAATAGTGGGAACCACCTTTCGAACCGATGGGAGCCACCCCTTCAAGTGCGACCACCCAGGTATACTAGTGGGATTGGCTATGTGGTTTACATCATCGAATATCATCTAGTATGAAGCTAAACCTTGTCATTTATATGCAGCAAGTTGATGCGTTTGGTACGAGGAAATTGAAGAATAAAGGGGTATGGAGAGTTAGTACACAAATTTAGGGAAGAATCAGCAGTTCTAGCTTGATTCAAGCTCGTTTTCATGGAGAACTGCTTTTTAAGTGCTTTTTAAGTACTCATGCTTTGATATAGGTCCAACACATTCATAGAAATAACATAAGTGCCAACATTCTCGAGATCTGAAGTGATGAAGTTTATATGTTAACATGGATAAAAATAGCATGTAAAAATACCAATATATGCAGATAAAACATTTACATTCGGGCATGCATATGCAAAGCGCGGATATTGTAACCTGTTACAAAAGAAATCAAAACTTGTAGTGTAAAGAGAATAATTTTCTCTTAGAAATAGGAAGTAAATATTTGGAATTTACTTATACCTCGACCAGCAACATCAGTCAAATAATCACAATTGGCCTGTTTGTGGATGAACGTGGCTCACCGGTGACTAGAGCTAAGCCGTAATGTCTCAACTTTGGCCCTAAATAAAATAGAAATTAAGAAAATAAATTTATCAAGATTTTTTTATCTACATATACCGACAAAAAAAGAAGCGATCTTATCAATTATTTTCCATTAAACAATTTTATTGAAATAGATTGAATATAATGTTAACATACGAAGGACGAAGTCAATGGTTATTGCTTTTTTAACATGCATGCACAGTTCTACTGATGAATGTTAGAATCAAGAGTTGCTAATGAAATGAATAAAAAAATTATTGTTTCAAGCTTTTTAACAGATTGAACGAGCTCGGACTTGAGCTCTTTTTTCTTATTCCCCAAATGAAAGATCAGACTTATTACGTTGTTATCATAAAAAAAAAGTCAGTGTAATTAATTTTTTAATATGAGGAATCGTCCTCGTCTCTCTTGCAGAAAGTGAAAACAACGTATCGGTTGTTTCATAATCTAAATGTTTCATAATCTAAATGCAAATGATAGTACACTACTTAATTTAGGTGAATCCAAAGCTCTTGCGTCACAGAATGGGGCATTATTTTGACATTATAGTTCATCATTCGACATACAACTTATTATTGTAATTACATAAGGCTTCTGGCCTGCATAGTTCCCGGGAGGATCATAGTTACAAGTGACCAAAGCACCGCCCGTCACACATTGGATCTTTGCGCATCCGAGCCTAACCGAGTTGCCCCACACCACCTGAGTGTAATGCCCACAGACCTTCCCCGGTGCGCATGAGTTGGAATTGTAGTCATAGTCGGGCTTTTCGCTGACCCACATGTTCACCGCTTCTGTGCCGGTAAGATTGGGGGAAGCCCATGCAAGGTTCTCCCCATAGGGTCCGCCTGAATGAACGAGCCGCGTGCAGTCATTGGCATGCTTGTTGGCGTAATCCCTGGCATAGCCAGCCACGCCCTCGTCCCACGCAATCGGGCCCACACTGACCTGAAAGCGGGCCGCATTGTGGGCCGCGACATAGTCTTGGGGCAAGTCCTGGGCGATGGACAAAGGGATCGGCACTATGCTTAGCGCGATGAGGAAAGTAATACGTAGGGGGACTGTCACATGGGAACTCATATTGTGAGAGACCAAAAGAAATTTGACAAAGGATGGATCTTAGTTGATTGATGAAGAGATGAGCAAAAGCTGAAGGGTTATTTATAGGATGATCATGAGGAAAAATCTGTGCATGGAAAGGTCAAATGTTCAAACTAGGCCACGATGACCAGAGAGTTGCCCGTCAAATTGATTGATGAATGAATGTCACCTTCATGTGATTATTTTCATTCTCTGTAAAACGCTAGTTTTTTGCTATAGATATTCATTAGACACGTTAGAAGGTAATTTATCTTGAAACTCTTCTCTCTTTCCACGAAAATCCTTTGCATATGTCGATTCTTGGGTAAATCTCTACTCTTGATTGTATCGTTTGGCATTTTCCACGAAATTGGTTTCGAGTCCAAGTCTATCATGAGTCAAGCAACAAAGGTCGAAGCGTCAAGCTCAGGCAGTCAAGTTGATGCATTCTCGATTTTTCTATCTAATGTTTGCACGAAAGCGAGTTTAAAAAATATCGAATACATGAGCATGATGTTTATTTTTGGTTATAATTAGAAATTTCATCATAACTTCCGAAGATATTATATGCTTTGACAAAGCAATAGTTGGTAATTTTTTCAACTTAGTCATAAATCTTTCAACTTCGTCAATTGACACCTAAATATTTTCACGTTTTGCTAATTGAGTCTATCCAATCAATTTTAACTGGAAAACGCTGACGTGGATACCGGCTGTTCTATATAGTATGACCGATACTGACATGAACAATTTTTAATAATACTTTAATATTTTTTTCCGAATTTTTTTATTAATATTATTTTATTTTTCCTTTCTTTCCTTTTCCTTTTCCTTTTCTTTTCTTTGTTTTTTATAAACCTCTGACCGGCAAGGTCGTCGGTTGACCATCGCCAGCCATAGGCGGCTAGGTGAGGGTGCTGCTATCCTCGCTAGCCACAGGCGGCTGGTCGAGAGCATCATGGTCCTCGTCAGCCACAAGTGAGGGCATTGAGCCCTTGCCCAGATCCAAGTGAGGGTGTCGCGCCCCTCGTCGGCCAAAAGAGGAAAAAGCATCCAAAGATCGTCGAGAAAAGTAGGCAATCGATCTTGCATCCGGATTATACAAACATAAATGGAAAAGGAGAGGGAGAGAGAGAGTCGGAGCCCGACCGTGCAGATCACTAGGTCATTGGTGGTGGTTGCTTCAGCTAAAGAAAGTAGATTTTTGCCCAAGTAGGTGATGGACACCCTCGCTTGTTGGTCGACGAGGGTTGCGATGCCCTCACTTGGTCTGGGCTAGAACACTTGGGGGAAGAGATAGAGCGAGAAAACCGGGGAAAAAGTTGAGCTTATGAGCTTCCGTTTCTCTTGGGTTTGCTCTGTTTCTGGAGATTGACTGATTGTCCATCTAGGTGAGTATTGAACAGGGTATCTTTCTACCACTTGTGAAAGCATTCCTTCCTGCGCTCATTCACTCAGCTCGGTATCGGCAAATAATCGGAATTCACAGGCCACCCTCATTTTTAGCAAGCATTGCTTAAAACGAAACCTAGAAAGCGGAAGGATGTTCGATTTTCCTGCGGAAAATGTGAGGTGCAAGCTCTTCGAGCAGCTTTGCAATGGTTAGAGGAAGGAGACAACAATGATGATGCAAAAGCTGTATGTGAACTAGATGTTCTGACCCAGATAATTAAGTGGAAGGTTCAACACCTTCAAATTCTATTTTCTATACTCATATTTGAGGTTATTCTTGTATTTTATTTTCAATATAAAGTATGGTCTCTCTAATGTCTGGTGTAATTTGCACTGCTGCTTTATTGAAATTGAAATAATGCTTTCCGGATGCACTCATGATTTTCACTCAATTCATCGACGAAAAAACAGCAGGCAATCAACGAACAAGTGATATCACCAACAAAAATTTAACGAGAAGAAACCGTGTTGCCTCGAGAATCGACAGCATACAATCAGAATTTGCTGGAGCTCGATCTGATTGAACCTCTAAACCGCAATTATCTTACACCAAGACAAGGCAGCCGGCTGGGTAAGTAAGGCCAAAAGAAAAAACTACACGGAGCAACAACTGATCCATTACTAATCAAGAAAAGGGGCAAAGCAACTAAATAGCGAAACGTTCACTTAAATCGAATAAGTCCATTGTAAGAAATAAATGAACTGACATTAGGTAGTAGTGGAGCTTCACCGATTTGTCATCTATGGTGTGACAAATTCAGGATGAACAAGTTACTTAATCGTAAATGGTAAAACCATCTGGAAAGTCATGTAAAAATTGACTTACACGGGCAAAGTTCAGAGCAAATTCTTTACTACCTTTTGCAAAGAAAACATACACCGAGTGTTGTAGACATACAGCTTGACGTATCCTTTGTCCCTTCCTTAACCTCTACTTCTTGAAAGGAAAAATAACGAAGCCTAAATTAGAGTTAGTTCTTACTTTACTCAAACAAACCAAACCGACCTTCATTTTCTCTTTCGTTTGACATGCTTATCTTATATAAGTCTTAGACAAGTTGACGTGTGTTTAAGTATGGTCAAGTTTGTCTTAATTTAGTGAGTTCAATTTGGCGTCAAACTGATCAATCAAAAGATTTTATACATAATAACGAAAAAGAAAATCATTTGAGTGGTGATCTCACTCATGTAAATCAAGGAATCACCACTATATCCGGTGGCAACTTCTTGTAACATCAAATTAGAGGGACTCTGTTTTTTTTTTTTTTGTGCTTAAAATAGTTCGTCTTAGACTCCTGTGTCCATACTATTTTCGTACTTCGACTTTTTAAATTAAAAAGTTTTTTTTATTTGATTTTCTGATTGACCAAAGTAATTTCCTTTGACAAGCTTTTTTTACCACTCTAAATAGTGAAAAACGAAAAATAACAATTTTCGATTAAAATATTTTTCTGCAAACAAACAAAATCCTAGAAGAACTTCTCAAAAACTCAGTCATAAAAATAATGCAGGGTCACATCCCTCCGGATTTTACTTATATTACAGATCATCCTCTTAGAACCAGAACTTTTTACGAATTTATTTAAGCCTCAACCATATAGTTACTATGAGTATATGCAAGCATGGTATAACTTTTTAAATCAGAAACATTTTGATCATTCATGTTTCTTCTTCTTTGATAAAAATTTTCAGAACACGAGTCCTATTTGGTTCCAAGACTGGTTTAATCTAATTTGGTCCAGGTTCTCATATTTTCCCTCCATAGGTTTCAAATGGATACAATTACTTGTCTCGAAATATTGAAGAACCTCTTCATCTTCACCTGTTAGATCTTGTTCAGTAGACCGTGGCATGCTCTATTCTTGAAAGACAATTAGAAAATTAAATGGTGGTCAAAATTTGCCCCTCCGTTTGCAAATGAAGAGGCGTTTATGGTTCGCTGCAAATCCCACTCGGTCAGACTACCAGAACAAGCTCAATTATTCCTTAACAAGGGTCAACATCAAGCTCCACTTGCAGCCGCTCCAGATCAAAAGTCTCTGCTAAAAGTAGTTCGGGAGACAACGTCTGAAGCAGCGTCTGACGATGTAGAGAACAGTTTTGCTCCTCAACATCAAGATGATTGTTATGGCATAAACCTCATGAAGCAAGCAATAATTTTATCATGTAACAGAAGTGTCCAATAATAGAATTCATGCAACAGTATTCCTCAATGTTGTATATCATGAAGCCACAGTAGCAAGTTTCCTCTTTGGATAAAATTTCCTTCATCTGCTCAAACTCAAGATATATCTTTAACTTGTGAGGTCACGAGATCAAAACCATTTGCGATGGTAGTGCATTCATCTCGTTGCGTCAGAATGGTTCTGGACCTTTGGCACCTTGATGGGGTAATTGTGATGGGGCTTGCCTACTTCAATGAATTGGTCATGAGGGGTGCTAAGTGGCGACTTTCTCGGAATAAGAATATCTCATTGCAGACGCAAATCCTCAAAGCAACATCCAGAGGGTAGCCACGGCTATCGATCCTCCCTCCCTTGCCCCTCCTGCACAGGAAATATAATATGTAGGTCTGCTAAAAATGTTGTCAAGAGATGGAGCAGGTATTTGAATAAAAGAAAGATGAACTTTAATCTTTGATCAGGCAACCAGTTTGTGAATGGGTTTTGACCAGCAGGGCTCATCAAAATCTAGCTGTCACATTTGTAATTTCAAAACCTCTATTTTCAGTAGCGTTCGTTCATCTGCACCATAGCGGTTGGAAGAAAGAAAGCTACTCATTTCGATGATTGACCAGAGCATGTTAAAAGGATATTATCTAACAAATCCAGGCATTTATACAGAATTTCATTATGGTACTTTTTGGCTAGGCAAGGCCTACATTATAGTTAGTAAAAGCAATTCTATACTTAGAGTTGAATATAGAGTTTTGTTGACTGTGATAATATTTTCATAATTAATTCTCCCGAACAGTGCCAAAGAATGAAAATAGGGAAAATATATTCATACAGCTTTCTCAAAAAATAGATTGTCTTACAAAATAATTTACTGTGCTAAAATGGTTCTTTCGTAAATGATTAAATATTTTACTGTGCATGGGAAAGCTGACTACCGTGGCGATAGAGTATCAAACTTCCAGGGGCACAACAAATGGACCTATTGCTAGGACAAAATGTGCAAAGAATCATAAATTATACCAGGACTGCAATCCCAACTCAGTTCTTAAGCTATTGCAAATGATACTGCGTGCTCAATGTCAAAAACTTAGACTCGTCCTTCCACGAGCCCTTATCAAGTACATATGACAAACGAGGGCCAGTATGACTGTGAGTCCATCTTGTATATTAGCAACAATCCTCTCTTCGTCATTTTTCACTTTCTCTATGTAGCTGAGCCTCATTTTCTGTTTTGTAAGGTAATGTGAACCCATTGAACCACTCTCTCTTGATGTCAATAACTAGATTTACCTTATTCAAGGAAAACTGAAGCACCTTCCTATAGTCCTGGAAATTCCCGTGGAAAGGCGCCACCTTGCCTTGAGAAACCACCGAGACCTCATCTGAGCTTCCAGCTATTAGATGCTCATCGTGACTAACCTGCAAATCAAGGGGAAAAGAGGGCCGTTATCTGTGAAAATGATCCATGATTGGTCAAATTGAAGTATTTTGACAAGAAAATCAATCTCACCATCAGAATTCCTGCTTGGAACGAGACCAGACCTTGAATGAGTGCCTCCGCCGCATCCAAATCCTACGGTTGAGGATAGGAAAAAATGCAAAATCACAGTCGTTCAGCCTTAGACAAGAAACAAACAATTTGCAAAGATAATACTTTAGCAGGCATTGGTCATTAAAGTAGAACTTGAAGACCAAATTTATAAACAAAAGTAGGTCCACAACCACATTGACTATGTGCAGAGCCCAATATTGCCTGTAGGCACAAATATCAGAACTATTTGGTATAATGATTACTCTAATACAAAAAAAACTGATCAGGCTAGCATAACTATTCTATTCCGAATATTTTCCAAGTTGGAATAATTAGATTGGTTTTTGTTCCATTATAAGTTATATATATGATGACAGAGGCTCTCTGTAGCTATAATCACTAATTGGTTCTCCTAAAATTTCAATGTAAGAGCAGATTCCGATAAGTTCAATTAGTGCAAGAAAAACAATAAGCTAACTGAAAAGGTAATGGAAGTCATAAGATGGAAAAAAATGAGTAAACTTACCGGATGATTGGATGGCTCATCAAGCAAAACTATGTAAGGTTTCTCGAAAGTTATCTTGGCAAATGCAGCTCTGCTTTTCTGACCACCTATTTATATGGTCAAAGCACCATGTTATATCTGCAATAAAATCCAAATAGCCTCAGAGTAGTACACAGTGAACTACAATTCAGATTACAAATTGACTAACCTCTAGTAGAACTTCTAAATTTCATGCGAAAATTGCGGTAACAAAAAATTTACATCTGCAACAGTAGCAAGAGGGAGGAGATGTACCAGACAAGGTATACATTGGTTGAAGTGCATGATTTCCAGTTACACCAAAGTAACCCAAGTGAGCTCGAAGCTCGTCTTCCTGAACTCCCTACAGGAAGAATGCCACATAAGAAGGTATTTTCAGATAAAATGACACAATGTATGACGGATTCATTTTCCGTAGTGGAGTAAACGCAAATGCAAACCCAGAGGCAGGCAGCATATCATTACAATCTCAACCAAACAAGCATAAGTATAATGGCTGAATATTTCTAGCAAGCTGTAAGAAATAGTTCCTAAACCACCAGAAACGGAAGGTGACTTATGGAATATCAATGCTGTCATGAATAGGAGTTGTATTGAAAGCTTGGAGCCACGAGCTGCCTCAGAATATTATCCCAGATCGAATGCTTAATACTACGAAGGATCATCATCAACAAAAAGAAGGTTCTCGATTCTAAAGTAAACCATACAAAAAAAAATTACTGCATCCCCTTTCTTCACAATCACATCACAGCTTCCACATAACTGATCATTTTTTTTTAGATTTTGAAAAAGATTATGTTCACTAGAAGCAAATTTAGAACATATCAGTGCACCAAATAAATTTCATTGTTTCTTCTCTTTTTTTGTGTGGATAAATTGCAAAAAAATGACACAAAAACATTGACAGCATTAGCCCTACCTCAACAATGTTCGCAAATGATCCTTCCAATAGATTTTGCCGATGCAGATTACAATGGTACCTGCAAAACAACTAGAGTGAATGTTGTGAAGAGAACAAACAACGAACGCTGAAAATGCAGAGGAATATGATTGCAGAACGCTATGATTCTCCGTGACTCTCATGCAAGGCATTGTACATTTTTCATTCACAATTTGTTTGGGCATCAATGGCCAACCCAACGAGAAAACACACCCGAATGTCCGTCTTTGACCTTCAATGGCTGGTTTTTTGGAAATTTATGGGAAACATCTCCACTGGAAAGTATCAATTTGTATTAAGCATCGAATTGAGGAAGCAGAATGGAAATCGATGCCTCCAAAAACCATAAAAATCACCCAAACCCCAGAAAACCCACCGTACATGGCCGAATCAATTCACTGGATCCGACGGTGATCAATCTCGATGCTCGGGATGTCTTGGATGAGGGGCCAATAGTCACCACCGAGGTTTGAGCATCGGTCTTCCAGAATCTCGCATCTATATATCCACAAATGTTGGAGGGAGGGAGGGAGGCCATCCTCTGGCAAGTACCTCAACTTCGGGCAATCTTCAATCACTAAATGTTGGAGAGAGGAGAGATGGTTGCGAAGACCGCTCGACAGTCTTTCCATGTTCTTCATGTCTACTATCCAAAGAGCGGTTAGAGAGGAAGGGAAGAGAAGACTCCACGCATCCTCCTCCTCCTCGTTCTCCTCCGAAGGAAACCTCACCTTCTCTCCCTCCCCTCCCATGCTCCATCCGTCAATGTACAGTCTCTCGAGGGAAGTGAGCATGTGTAGGCCCCATTCTCTCATTGGCTGCTTCAGGTTCTCGCACCTTTCAATTATAAGGCACTGCAAATTGGGAGGAAAACCTCCTTCGGGGAAGCGTTTGATATTTTGGCAAGAAATACGTATGTACGTGAGGGATGTAAGATGATGCCACTGATTTGGTAGAGACTTTACCTTAGGACAATTGCTGAGCCGGAAAAACGACAGGGTGATGGGAAGGGGAGGGAAGTCCTCTATCTCCAATGCCTGACAGTGACGTATATCCAAATCAGTGAGATGGGAGGGCCTGCGAAGGCACTGTGGTAGGCTTCTTAGTTTCATACAGTTGTCAATTAGTAAACTTTTCAACGATTCTATGGCAATCTCTTCCAGTGACTCCACTCCCTCGCAATAACTAATTTGAAGTGTCTTCAGAGCAGCAAGTTGAGGCATCGGGTTATTACTGGTGGGGTCATCGGGAGCAATGATAAATCCTTTGAGTTTTGGACAATTCTCAATAACCAAATTTCTGAGGGCCTGCATTTTGCTCGGAAGCTTTTCTAAACTCATGCAATTCCTTAATTCCATGCTTTCAAGGTTGGAAGGAAGCTCTATCACTTTTTCTCCTGGCACAAAAGACGTGAATTGAGCACAGCTTTGGATGGCTAATTTCTGGAGGCAAATAAGATTTTGCGTTTCATTTTCATCTTGCCACAAGTGCGTTAGCTTGTCACAGCTTGTTATTTGAAGCTCCTTTAGCTTGACCCAACCGCTCATAAACTCATGATTAAAGCAAACGAGATCTGCAAGATTTTGAACTCTGAGAATGGTTAAAGAAGTTAGGTTGACCAAGCACGTTAAGATCTCCTTATTACAATCCTCAAGGTATAACTCGCGGAGAGATGGAAGACGAACCATGCCGGTTAAGTTATTCAAATGCCGGCATGAATGAATTTCAAGTTTTATGAGAAGATCAAGTTGACAAGGCAATGCCTCAACCAACGAAGGACATCTCCGGACGACAAGATGCTGAAGACAGGAGAATGGGACTTCTTCTTTTGGGTCCCCGGCATAACGACCCCAATCCTTCCATGCCAACATCTCTTCAAACTTCAAAGTTGTTAAGGTCGAGAAAGGCCTTTTACCACCGTAAAATTCAGAGCCTATCATTCTTACTGCATGTAAACCTTTAAGAGATAATTCCTTAAGTGAAGGTAGTTGTCCAAGTAGGGGCAGCGACGTGACATTAGGACAGTCTCGCAAGTACAAAGACACTATCTTAGAATATGATGGACTATCTAACCAGGACGGGAATTTTGCACGACCATAGTACGAGATAGTGAGATTTTCAATATTAGTGTGAGGTTGCAGAAAGTGAAGCACTTGCGCTTCACGCTTATCATTCCGCAAATTTCCAAAATCTTCACCCCAATGCAAGGCTAAGTTGCTAAGGCCTTGCTTTCCTGACAAATTAGCATCAACCGCGTCTCTCACTTCTTCCACCTTTTGCAATTCTGATATGAGTAATTCTCCTTGAAGATGTGGCAACTTCTTTAACTCTTTTAACTGTGACCCTTTCTCTATTCCCACCACAAACTTGGACAAGATAGTAAGATTCTTCAAATTACCGATACCCAATGGCATCTCTTTTAGACTTTCTGTATCTCTAATGTCAAGAAACTGTAAGCTGACCAAGTTTGTGATACCTAAAGGCAACATAGAAAGCTCTCGACAACCTCTCAATATCAAAGCTTGTAATTTGCACAAGGTGCTAATTGACTCGGGTAGCCGTTTGATATTGGTGTATGAGAAATTGAGATATCGAAGATGTTTTAAATCACCGACACAATGCGGTACCTCTGTGATGTAACAATGACATAACGAGAACACCCTCAAATACTTTAAGTTTATTAGCAAGTCATGCAGCACCTTGTTGGAAATAGAGAAAGAGCCCCCACTAGATCCAACATGTTCTAGAATTAAACTTCTTAGTACCTTCATTCCGTGACATGCTCTTAGGCATTTTGATGTAACATACCATGTTGTCATGAATGATGCATAACGAGCTTTCTCTTGAGATGCATCGTCTTCATTACCTGCTAGCTGAGACTCCCCTAACCTAAAGCATGTCCCACCCGCAATAGACTTTGCTAGATCATTTAGAAGATCATGCATGAAAAACTTAGATGCGTTGGCCCTTGATTGTTGAAGAAATGATCTCGATACTAACTCATCGAAGTGATCCCATCCCAATCTCAAGATATCTTTCTTTGCTTTTTGTCCATCTAAAAAGCCCTCTGCTATCCATAAAAGCACCAACTCATCCCTCTCAATTTCATAATCCTTGGGAAATACCGCACAATAAGCAAAACATCTCTTCAAATAAGAAGGAAGATGGACATAGCTCAATTTCAAAACTGGGAGAATCTCATCTTTTTTTCCCTTTGGAAGATCCCATATTATGTTATTTAATATAGCTTCCCATTTATTCGGATTCCTTTCGTTACATAGGGCACCGCCCAACATCTTCACTGCCAAAGGCAAGCCTTTACATTTTTCAGCTAATTCCTTGCCTATTCTTTCAAGATTTGGGTGGCTTTCAAAATTTGTTGCTCCAAGAGCATGAAAGGCTAATAAGCTTGTACAATTATCAAGGGACAACTCCTCCAAAGGATACGGTGAAGCTCCTCTTATAGAAACAACGGCAAGGTTGCGAGTTGTGACAATGATTTTGCTTCCCTTGGCCCCCGCTTCAAATGGCTTTAAGAGGTCAGTCCATTTTCCGTAATTCTCATTCCAGACATCGTCTAAAACCACAAGAAACTTCTTTCTAGATAAACTGTCCTTCAACTTAACTTGAAGCCCGTTAAGATCTTCGCTCTCACAGGACAACCCGGTGATCGACCGCAAAATAGTCTTTGTTATGTCGAGAACATCAAAAACATCTGACACACAAACCCATGCTCTTGTCTTGAAATAGCTTTTAACTCTGGCATCATTATACAACCTTTGAGCCAATGCCGTCTTTCCAACACCACCCATCCCAACTATGGGGACTATGCTTGGCGTGGCATTAGAATTTTCGACATCACTAATCAATCGTTCGAGTATTTGTGCTTCTTCCTTCTCCCTACCGAAAAATTGAGTTTCTGATAGAGATGTGCTAGGGAGCCTTTGGTTGGTGTTGTCAAATCTGCCCACAACATTTTCTCTCAAGCTTAGATGATCCTTCCTGGTGACAATCTCTTCCAACCTATCATTGATCTCGTGGACTTCAGTTTCAGACACGAGCGAGTGCGGGTTTGGATTCGATGTGGAGGATTTATCTCGGCCACAGGAAGAGAACTTCCAATTTATCCGACCTTTGCTTGTGCTGGATTTTGCCTCCGACTTAACCTGAGTGGCTTGGATCGCAAGCTCATCAAGCAAGTCTTCCATGTCATAGGCAAAGTCCCTAACATCGTTCAGCCACAGCTTCACTCCATAGTTACCGCTTAGTTGCCTGTCCTCTGCATCATCTAGTACTGCATTGATTGTGTCTAGCGTCTTCCTCCATTTATTGAGCAGGTTGGTGCTGATTCCAGAAAAGGGTGGTGCTCCTTCCCTTTGCGTGTAGTTCAATCCCAAAGACGCTAATTTTTCGAACAGGACCTGAAAGAAGGAAGCCAAGACGGAACCCACAACGATCTCTACAATGGCCATGGGTGAATCAAGCACTAGAGACAACAACAAAGGTTATGGTGAATCAAAGCGATAATGAGCTAATGGAGAGAGAAAACCATGAAGTTGAGGAAGACCAAGACTTTTACCTACCAAAGAGATGAAACGAAGACCAAGACTTTTGAGGATGCTGTTTGTCCACAAGTGCTTGTTTCGTAATATTTAGAGAATATCTCATATATTCATAGTTTCCACGATCATATATCTGTTCATGTAAATAAATCATAAACTCAAGAAAACCAAGACTACTGGGTATCATGAACTTTTTTGTTGTGAAAGTGAAGCAAAAATGCCAAAGAGCTGATGGGAATGAAACTTTAGTAAAATCTAGAAAGACCAAGACTTATGGAGACTGATTATTATTTGACATTTAGCACTGATTATTGTTCTCTTGCTCAAAATCAATTAATTTTTGTCCAATTTTTTGTCATTTCTAGCCATATTGTGATTTTTCATTCATTAATCTCTATTGTACTTGTCTATCGGAATTATGTCTAGATTTTCATTGAACTTTCCAAATTTAAGTAATAAATGAAAAAAGAGAAAAAAGAAACTAAAAAAGAAAAACAACAAAAAACTGATAAAGAAGAAAACGCAGGAATGGGGCGATAATACTCTTCGTGACTTGCGGAGAGTTCCACTTCACATTTTTGTTTTGTCTTTCTTTCAAATGAAGATGCAATCTAAAGTTATTAACATGCATAAAGATTTTCCTAGATTATCCATTTTTTAACATTTGATTTATGAAAGGAAACGTGCAAATAAGACAATTAGTAATAATCCACTCCAAATGGCCTAGATGTGCATGATAATGCTTGTCCACGAAAATTCTATTTTTTCTAATATAATTGTCCTGATACGAATATAATGCAATTCTATCCAAACATTGATGAAAAATCATAAAATAGAGGTCAATTTTGGCTTAAACAAGTAGTGTGCAGATGTATCACCTCATCAAAACAACTAGGCCAGATTAAGATCAACAAATCACCATGATCAAGCCACGCAACTTTAATCTAGACAGCAAGTATTTGACATCAACTTCCCCACAAATTTTGTTATTAAACTTGTAATCGGGATTATAGATAGACATGAAATCGGTTTAAGAACCAAAATTTTGGTGCTGCTGTTGCCTCTTCTTTTGCTCAAAAGATTGCTTTTCCCTCCATTAATTGAAAGATTTCAGAAACGATTGGTGGTTGCTCGTGTAATGAATGTCTACCAGATGCTTTAGTGAGCGAAGTTCTGGTTGCATCGGTTTGAGGGGAAAAGAGAGCAAGTAGATAGATGTCTCTTACCTATTCTGAGTAGACTTCCTGGAGGAGACCGTTGAACGGGATTAGATCAACGAGAGCAAACCAACAAGCACGAGCGCTAGGTTCGGATGAGCAGCAAGAGAACACTGTTGAGCAAGGGGACGGGCATGTGGTGAAGCCAAGTGATAATGAGATAGTGGAGAGAGAAAACTACCAAAGAGATGAAAGGAAGACCAAGACTTTTGAGAAAGCTTTCTGTCCACAAGTGCTTGTTTTGTACTATTTAGAGATTATCCCAGATATTTGCAGTTTCCACGATCACATATTCTGTTCATGTAAATATACCAGAAACTCAGGAAGACCAAGACTTTATTAGACATCGTGCACTTTTTGGTCTAGAAAGTGAAGTAAAAGTGAAAAGAAGCAAATGGGAAGGAAAGTTCAATAAAATCCAGGAAGACCAAGACGTTGCAAGACGCAAATTGGCTTTGGTGCTTCACTTCTCAAGAAGAAAAGCCAAAATAGAAAAACAGAAAAAAAACTTATAAAGAAAATAAAATGGAGGAATGGGACGATAATACTCTTCGTGGCTTGCGGAGAGTTCCACTATACATATTTTCTTTGTTTTTTTTTAAAGATGCAATCTAAAATTACTAACATGCAAGATATGATTTTTCCTACATTTTCCAATTTATAACATGTGATTTACAAAAGGAAACGTGAAAATAAATGAAAATCTATCCTAATATGTAATTAAAAATCTTCAATAAACCCAATTATACAATATGAACACACTTAAAATTGTGAATATAACTTTCCCCAAAAATGTAAATGGTTAATATGCAATTTCCTAAATGCACAACACCTAATGAATCTACATGAGGTTTTATTAAACAAGCGCCCTAATATACAAATCTAGAATGCAACGAATGTATAGGCAATGTAAACATGAAATGACACGTGAAGATGTGATTGAGAGTGACCTAGTGATATGCAATTTCATGAACACCGATGGCAAAAATATTCAACAAATCACCATGAATTATGCAATCAAGCCATGCAACTTTAATCTGGACAGAAAGTATTTGAACATCAACTTCCCCCAAAATTTTGTTATTAACCTTGCAATCCGAATTATAGATAGGCATGAAATCGGTTTAAGAACCAAAATAGATGTCTCTTACCTATTCCGTGTAGACTTCTTGGAGCAGACTGGTGAATGGGATTAGATCAACCACAGCAATCCAGCAAGCACGAGCGCTAGGTTCGGACGAGAAGGAAAAGAACACTGTTGAGCAGAGGGATGAGCACCAGGTTCGGCGGTTCACAGTGTATGCGTGTGAATTCAGCCACGGCAATGCGTGGCCGCCGCTTGCAACGACGAACGACAATACTGATGGAGCTACGACTAGAACAGGTTTGTGGGGGATTGGGCAGATCGGAGATGGTGGTGATTGGCGACAATCAACATGCATGCGAGAAGTGAATTGAATGAAAGTGGAGTCTGTGGGCGTGAGTTTGAAGCTGATGATGGTGGTTGAGGAAAAAGTGAGGCGGTGTGGCTTTAAGGTGGGTATTTTTTCTCAGAGGTTCCCATTTTATCTTTTCTTTTCTTTTTTTCTTTGGGGAATAAATTCGAAGGAACCTAATCCTTTTTGTTAAAATTCTGGTATATGCTTATAAAATGCTTTAATTGCAAGAAACTTTTTTTTTAGGAAAACCGGTTCCATTTTTTCAAATATATATTAAATCAACTTTAGGCAAAATTTAGGTATCAACAAGTTTTATCTATCAAATGGTTATTTCTGAGCTATATATTTGCACTTATTTTGGTAACTCAGGGTTTCTTAATTTTAGGTGATGTGGGATGGTCAAATGATTCTGGCTGTAACCGTATGCTTATTGCCCACGTTTTGCCTCTCTTTGCAAAGTAACGCCAGTACAGATTCGAACACTGGGATCTATATCTGACTTCTAATCCTATTCGGATTTTCCATTATGTTTCTCTTTCGGATCAAATTGAGCCAAATCCTCTTGTTGTTCTCTATCAAAATAGTTTAAGTAGTTAAAGTTTTTACTTCCTTGCATTTTACATGGTAAAGAGTAGAAACCCATATCAGCTCGACTTAAGAGTCGCGGAGAGATTTTTGAAGGGTCCAACCAAATTTCCTGATTCGATAGATTCGGTAGTTTTTGGCATAACTTTAGTTTACCCAAGGAAGTGAGGAAACATGGAGGCTATGTATATGCTAAAACAATTATTGGATCATGTGTCACCAATAGTGACCAAAGATCGGTCCCACATATGCTAAAACAAAATGATGGAACTGGGAGCACTTGCTTTAGCCTTTTTTGTCACCGTGTCCAATCAAGCATAGCATTAAGGACCTTTCATCCGGCAAAAATTAAAGGCTGTAAAGTTCCACACAATTAATACAATCATATCTTTTACTAGAGTCAAATGAAAATGTTCACCATTCCTCACTTGAAAAAGAAGAGCAAATTAGACTCCTATAGTACTACTTATTATTATCATAGAATTAGCCATATCATCTCGAATACTTTTATCAATCATGTTTTAGATATCGTAAGTTATAAGAATCAACAACAGTCAAGAATCTAACTATGCATGAGCAGAACACGTGATGCGTGTGGACATGAAACGACTCGAGGGGTTTGAGAGAGAGAGAGAGAGATCGATCATATTATGTCAAAGTTGGAGTCTTGGAGTCTTGCATGTCTTGCACAATCCTGCTTTCTTATAACAAAATTCAGCCTCATTAGTACAAAATTCAAACATATTACTTTATAATAAAGTAGAAAAATTTTTGTCGTCTTATTTTATCTAATACAATGTTTCTAAAATAATATATCAATATTAACTTGCCCTTTATATATATAGATGACACCAGAACTTCTGCAGTCAGTATTTATCATTTAAATAGTTTTTATTTTCTAATGTTATTGTACATTTATATGTTATCTTTATGAGGGGTTTTTGTACAATGATTGAGGCTGGGTACCTATGTTAAGTTTCACGTAATATCTAGAGTTTCAAAAGCGCCAAGTTTCTCTCTCTCTCTAAGAACGCAGAGCAGGAAGAAGAAGACAACGGAGACGCAAGCAAGAAAATAAGAAAAAGAAAATAGTGGAGTTACTAGGTGACCATGGTAGAGTTAACTTGCTTTTTGGCCATGTCCATCGCGTAGCAATTATTGTGCTTTCCTCAAGCTGCACATGGCAGGTACGACTTCTTACACACGACCCTATTTAAGGCAGCCTTAGTCGTGCATAACGGTGGGACCCAACTCGTCCTATCTATATTTGTGCAGTTGTCCAATCTAGATTTGCCACGTACCCACGAAATCTCGACCCCCACACCCCCAAAGTCCAGTCGCATCCCCACCTGAACGTTGCTTTTACGCTGTTTTTGTTTTGCCTTGCTTTACCAAACAGGTGATCTTTTTACTCTATTCTTTTTTTTGGTAAGAAAAAGAGGTCATCATCTAAAGCTATGTATCCTCCTCCAGGTTACTGCGTGAAAATCTAGGCATTTCACAAGGATGATGGCATCGAGGACAAATGCATTCCATGTAGTCATGGTTGCCTTTGGAAAAAAAAAGAGAAAAGTAAGGAAAAAAAGGACAAAGGGATAAAGACGACACATCAAATCGTAGGACAATGATATCACACCACCTGTAGTGAATTTCATGCTTTGCGTTCTCAGAGTCCTTAACAAAATATCTACATATATATAATCTAATCTTGTCTTGAACCAGTTTTTATATTTATTCGGCAGGTAAATTCCTTAAAAAATCTCATATTTTAGGTCAAGTCTCAAATCTATTCCGAATTTTTTTTGTCTAAAAAAAACCCTAAATTTTAGGTCAAGTCCTAAATCTGTCCCAAACTTTTTTTGTCTAAGAAAAAACCCCAAACTTTAAGTTTAGGCCCAAATATGCCTCAAATTTTGTTTTATGTAAAAAAATCAGCAAATTTCAATTTATTTTCAAAAATATAATCTCGTGATCTAGTACCAAACTTTAAGTTCAGTCCCAAATCTATCCCGAATTTTGTTTTATGTAAAAAAAAATCAACAAATTTCAATTTATTTTCAAAAATATGCCCTCATGATCCAGTCCCAACTTGATGTGGTACTTTTATATTGATAACAAATCCTCATCAGCAAAATAATTGGGCGATAGGTATAGACCGACGTCGTATTTTCACTTGGATAACAAATCAAACAAAATAAAAATTGTTGAAA
Organism: Syzygium aqueum; assembly: GCA_031216185.1. Lineage (NCBI taxonomy): Eukaryota > Viridiplantae > Streptophyta > Magnoliopsida > Myrtales > Myrtaceae > Syzygium > Syzygium aqueum. The sequence goes on from CM062232.1 coordinate 8,224,384, forward strand.
TTTTTCAAAATAAAACCACTCTGGGATATGAAAGTTAGGGACGATAACAAATCCACCCCAAAAAACTTTTTTTAATTTTAAAAAAATCAAACTTTTAGGTTTAGTCCAAATTTACTCCGAACTTTTTTTTGGTCTAAAAAAAGCCCCATTACTTTGTTGATGTGAATTTGTTATCGACGTGGAAGCGCCACGTCAAGTTGAGAATGGATCATGAGGGTATATTTTTTAAAATAAATTGAATTTTGGCAATTTTTTTACACAAAACAAAATTCGGAGCAGATTTGGGACTGGACTTAAAGTTTAGGATTTTTTTCATGACAAAAAAAAGTTCATGGCAGATTTGGGACTAGACCTAAAGTTTGTGATTTTTTTTTAGATAAAAAAAAGTACATGGTAGATTTGGGACTTAACCTAAAGTTGGGGTTTTTTAGAAAATTAGGCCTTTATTTGGCTTAAAACATATGAAATTTTCACAACACTCAAATATTAATATTTAATTTATGCATAATCTTTCAAAATCCTTTAATATTCAAATAACATTTTAAAATTTAGATTTTTCATTTTAAAAAGCATAAATAATATATAATATAATATATCCTTACCAAAAAAAAATAATATATAATATATATTTAATCTAATCTAGTCTTGAACAAGTTTTTACAGTTTTTTTTTCTTGATACCTGTCAAATTTTCACAACCGTTAAATCTTGATATGGAATTTATTCGTAAATTTTTTCAAAATATTTTAATATTTAAATAACATTGTAAAATTTAGTCTTTGTATTTTAAAAACCAAACAAGTCCTAAGAAAACTCCGTTAACTTTGATCATCATGATTACCTTCTTTCGTTTTATTTTATCGTGTGTTATTTGTAAAACCAAATTATGTATATATTTTGTATTTGAATAATATTTTGAATTTTAACAAAAAAGTAAACATTGTTTTTGAGTTTTAAGAAACACAAACAAACGAGTGTTAAGAAAATTCGGCTATTATGTGTCATTTGTGACCAAAACTATGAATATATATATAGATATCTATCAATGATATGAAAGTTAGGTAGAGTGCAGTTAAATGGCTGAGTCATGTTATCACAAAACTCAATTCTTTCACCTTTCTTAAATTAATTAGACATATTACTAACGATAAAGTAGAATAAAGCTCAATCATCTTGTTTGATCTAGGGGAAAAGCCATTAAAAACCTCCAATTACGAGCATCGTGATATATTTACCATAAACATTTTTCGTGACACCAACAATTTTAAATTTGTACCTATGTGATACATCTACCCTCCATCATGGTTCCTTCAATGAGCACCATTAAAAATCTACCTACATGAACGACGAACAGCAAACTGTGTTGACATGGCGTCAACGTGGTTTGAATGAAACAAAAACGACGTCATTTTAATTGGAAAATCATCTGATGAAATCTTGACGGAGAATAAATGTATCACATGCATGGCTACAAGGTTAGGGATCTTGATGTCACAAGAAATTTTTTAGAGCAAATGTATCATAATAGGCATAATTTGAAGTTTTTTATGTCAGAAAAAGAGTTCAAAGAAAAAATCATTACTTATATTGCTTACAAAAATAAAAGAACGAAAATATTTGTAACGTCTATGAAAATGTTGACAATTGAAATATTTTTCATTTATTAATTATTTCAAGTCATATAAGTGATTATTTATTAAAAAATATTTTTTAAATTATTTATTTTTCATGAAATTTAATGTGATATTTCTAGAACAAGATACGAACGTCAACTTGCCGTACATATATGAATGAGCCGCAATCTTTCTTGCGTACACACACGGGAAGCAATGATGAAGTGGGATGCTTTGCTATTATTAGTATTTATCGTTTAAATACTTTCTATTATTTATTATTATCACGCACTTATATTATCTTTTAAGTTTAGGCCGTGAATGAGGTGATTGACCGTTAGTGAGGGACAATTAATAAGTCAACATCTGATTACTAATTTCTAGAATTTCAAAAGCTGATGGTCTTTCCTATTTACGAACCGCGTAGGAGGAGGAAATAGACAGATGTGGCGTGGAACCAATAAAAAAAAAAAAGAAGAGAAAGAGTGATGGTCAATAGTTAACCATGGTAGGGTTAAATTGCTTTCTAGCCATATCAGTTACATGGCAATTATTACCCTTCCTCTTCTGTCAAGGTTCATGATGCAGATCCCAATACATCTTCATCCACGTTCAATGAATGAATATCCGTGGGGTTCGGCTCCACCGTACTCGTCCCATCATCTTATGTCTCTTTGTATAATTAACCTTTTTGGTTTTTTTTTTTTATCTTTATTTTATTAAATTGAATAGTCGATTTATACAAATCGTTCTTTTTTTTACTTAGATGCTCTACGTGATAATGATAATGACGCGTGAAACGAAAGAGCACATGTTCAACAAAAGGATATATTAAATTACAAAAAAAAGGCATATACGAAAGTACGCAACAAAACATATATTATGAAAATTGCGTGACTAAGAAGCCGGCGAACACTTGCGGACAAAAAGTCGGGCTTCAAAGAACAGTACAAAGATATACATGTACTGTCACTGGTGTGTCTAGACAAAGGAAATTCATATCTTTTGAGAGACGAGGTTTGTTTTGAGATGTAATTTCAACAACCGATTGATTTTGTGGGAACTGGCAAATAACCTTCTTGTAACACTCTTGTTTTCGAAATGAAAAAATAAAAGAGGAAATGCATTAGAGAGACACCAAAAGTGGATGAATAGCAACACCACCATAGTCGAAGTGATTGTCGGGAAATATATAGTTGGAAAGTGATTGAGGCAAGATGCTTAAATTAAGTTTCATGTAATAAATTGGGCGATTGACCATTAATGAGGAAGGATTAATAAATCAACATTTGATTTTTTTATATCAAGGGTTTCAAAAGCGCCGGGTTTCTCTCTATCTTTCAAAAAACGCAGAGGAGGAAGAAGAAGACAACGCCGTTGTCTCTCTGGTCTGACATCGTTATCGTCGTCCTCTTCGTCGCCCTCGATCTCCGAATCGTCCTCGTCCTGGAACACCCAGCGGGACTCCGTCGAGTCCATGGACCCCATGACGACCACCGCCTCTCCCCTCTCCGATTCGCCGTCCTCCGTCGTCGGTCGCGTCGTCTCTATCTCCCTCTGCGTGTGCGGATGTCGATGGCTTCGATTGGATTGCTAGGGCTTGTAGCGCGAGCTTTGCTTGTTTGTTGGGTCTTCGGTAATTTGTTTTCGAATCTAGTGATTTGAGTCAGTGTATCGATGGGGGGTTTTGATGGGATATTGGTTTTTTTTTTTGGTTTTTGGTGACTAGAGGAGCTGCAGAGGACGAATCTGGAGCTGGAGTCGTATAAGGAGAAGATATAGGAGAACCAAGAGAAGATTAAGCTCAACAAGCAACTCCCTTACCTGGTCGGCAACATTGTGGAGGTAACTTTTCAGAATTGGTTTGACTGTAAAACGGGTCTGATTGAACGGCTCTTGTTGTGCTCGTGATTTGGGGACTGTCCCTGGCAAATCTCTGTTGAAAATTCGGGGTGTGGCAAGTTACGTCTCACATGATGTCTTTGTAATTTGGGCTGACTGAGGTCTTTTCTCCGAGAGTTTATAGCTGTAGCGTGTTTTCTTGGCTGATGAGTGATGATAACGTGTTCCTCGTATAATATGCTCGTTGTCTCCCTTCTTGCTTTGAGTAATCCTCTTATTGGAATTTATTGTGCTTAAAGCTTCTTGAGATGTCTCTTGCTTTTACCAAAAAAAAAAAAAGCTTCTTGAAATGAACCTTGAGGATGAGGCTGAGGAAGATGGTGCCAATATTGATCTGGACTCGCAAAGGAAGGGCAAGTGTGTCGTCCTGAAGACATTGACACGGCAGGTGTGGCTTTTGGGAAGAACACAAAGCCTTGTTGGGTTCACTTGCGGCACCAGTAGTTTTAATGGGGTCGATGATGAACCCTGAATTGATGTATCTGTTTGAAGGAATGGTTCCTAGAAGGTTGATGTATTTGTTTGTTACTGTGAAGACTATTCTATTTACTTATTGATGCCAATAATAGATGTTATTATCAGGCTCACTTGAATTGATGTTTCTTGTAGCCTTTGTGCTGTCCATAGAATGGAACAATGTGTTTTGCATCTCTTTATGCCTCGAGGTAGAGGCCTATTGCTTCTTGCTGAAATGAGCTCAGCTGGTAACCTAGCCATAGGGGATTACACTGCTGCGGCAGTAAAAATTGCAAACAAACTTAGTACAAGAATGTCTCGCATTCACTTATTTCTATTTATGCTTTTTTAATTCGGAAGCCAGATGGATGAAAGCCTTAGAGTTGGTTGCTTGCTTGCAGACAAACTTCAAGCATATCAAACCTAGAGAAGGAAGTTATGCGAAGCCCGAAAAAAAAAAAAAAAAAAAAAAAAAAAAAAAAACCCGGCCCGGCCCGCCCGGCCCGACCCGGGCCTTATGGTGTACGCTGAACAGGGTCTGGGGCCGGGTTTGGGCGGGTCAAGCGCGACCCTATTGGTTTCGGGTCGGATCGGGTATCATGAAAGCCCGACCCGATCCGACCCATTGACACCCTAGACAACGGTGGCGCAACAAAAAGAAAAAAGAAAATAGTGGAGTTAATAGGTGACCATGGTCAAGTTAACTTGCTTTTTGGCCATGTCCGTCGCGTAGCAATTATTGTGCTTTCCTCAAGCTGCAGATGGCAGTACAACTTCTTACACACAACCCTATTTAAGGCAGCCTCAGTCCTGCATAGCTATGGGGCCCAACTTGTCCTATCTGTCTTTGTACGCGTTGTCCAATCTAGGTTCGCCACGTACCAACGAAATCTCCACCCCACACCCCCAAAAGTCTAATGGCAGCCTCGCCTGAAAGATGCTTTTACGCTGTTAGTTGTTTTGCCCTTGCTTTACATGGTTGCCTTTGGAAAAAGGAGAAAAGTCAGGAAAATGAGGACATATCAAATCGCAGGACAATGATACCACCGGCAGTGAATTTCAGGTTTGCGTTCTCACTGACCTCAACAAAATATCTACATATATATAATCTAATCTTGTCTTGAACCACTTTTTACATTTATTTAACTTAAAAAATATGAAATTTTCACAACACTTAAATATTAATATTTTATTTATGCATAATCTTTCAAAATCCTTTAATATTCAAATAAAATTTTAAAATTTAGTTTTTGCATTTTAAAAAGCATAAATAATATATAATATATATTTAATCTAATCTCGTCTTGAACAAGTTTTTACAGTTTTTTTTCCTTGATACCTGTCAAATATTCGCAACCGTTAAATCTTGATATGGAATTTATTCGTAAATTTTTTCAAAATATTTTAATATTTAAATAACATTGTAAAATTTAGTTTTTGCATTTTAAAAAGCAAACGAGTCCTAAGAAAACTCCGTTAACTTTGATCATCATGATTACCTTCTTTCGTTTTAGTTTATCGTGTGTTATTTGTAAAACCAAATTATGTATGTATTTTGTATTTGAATAATATTTTGAATTTTAACAAAAAAGTAAACAATTTTTTGAGTTTTAAGAAACACAAACAAACGAGTGCTAAGAAAATTCAGCTATTATATGTCATTTGTGAAACCAAAACTATGGATATATGTACATATCTATCAACGATAGGAAAGTTGGTAGAGTGCAGTTAAATGGCTGAGTCACATTATCACAAAACTCCATTCTTTCACCTTTCTTAAATTAATTAGACATATTACTAACGACAAAGTAGAACAAAGTTCAATCATCTTGTTTGATCTAGGGGAAAAACCATTAAAAACCTCCAATTATGAGCACCATGACATATTTATCATAAACATTTTTTGTGACGCCAACAATTCCAAATTTGTACCTATGCGATACATTTACCCTCTATCACGGTTCCTTCAATGAGCACCATTAAAAAATCTACCTATATGGATGACGGAAGGCACACGGTGTTGACATGGCGTCAACATGGTTTCAGTGAAATAAAAACGGCGTCATTTTAATAGGAAAATTATCTGATGAAATCTTGACAGAGAGTAAATGTATCACACACACGGCTACAAGGTCAGGGTTCTTGATGTCACAAGAAAAATTTTAGAGCAAATGTATCATAGTAGGCATAATTTGAAGTTTTTTATGTCAGAAAAAGAGTTCAAAGAAAAAATTATTACTTATATCGCTTACAAAAATGAAAGAACGAAAATATTTGTAACGTCTATGAAAATGTTGACAATTGAAATATTTTCCATTTACTAATTATTTCAAGCCATATAAGTGATTATTTATTAAAAATATTTTTCAAATCATTCATTTTCATGAAATCTAATCTAATATTTCTAGAACAAGATATGAACATCAACTTGCCGTACATACATGAATGAGCCTTAATCTTTCTTGTGTGTACACACGGGGAGCAATGATGAAATGGAACGTTTTGCTATTATTAGTATTTATCATTTAAATACTTTCTATTATTTATTAGGATTAATATCACAAAAAATCTCAAATTGGTACACTTGTAGTATTTACTAATTATAGTGATTCCAGAGAGTTTACAATCATAAACTATCGAAAGCTTGTAGACAAACAATTCGAGACTTGAATATAGACCGTAAAATGAATTTGAAGTTGGACATCTATATCTGACGGCTCAAAATTATGTCAAACTCCATCATGACAAGGTACATGTAGCAGAGTATTCTGCAGCTAGACATCTCATACCAACATATGCCTCCCCGGCAGCTCCTTGACCATCGTGGGCCAAAATCGCATCAAAGGATCGCCGCTACGTCAGTGTTTTTGAAACCTAAATTATCAAGGACACAGCCAACAATGGCATATTAGTTTCTATTATACATCTACAAGTCACAAAGGACGGCAAGTTTGTCTATTTGATAAGGAAAACAAAATCAAGTGCTTTGGCCAAAAGGAGAGGCCCTCTATTTCAAACGACATCCAAAAGTCCTGATCCGAAGAAAAAGGAGAACAATCTCACTTGAGGACATAGTGTGCATCTAAACATACGCTCTTCGGTCTATCTCAAACTTCTTGGCGTATTAGGAAGACCAAGGCTTTACTGGGACTCGTCAACTTTCTTATGTAGAAAGTGAAGCAAAAGGGAAAAAGTGATATTATTAAATCCTGGAAGACCGAGATTTTGCAGGACTCAAAAGTGGCTTCATTGCTTCACTTTTCACATCCCTCTTCTTCCATCCCTATGTGAATGTCTCTTTTTCCATTACTAGTAGAACTTCCACTCGTTACAGGTCTTGCTTAAAATTAAGAGTTAATACAACGAAAAACCTCAAAATGGTATACCTGCGATAAATTTACCATAAACTATTTTTTTTACTACAAAAAATCCTAAATCGGTACATTTATAACAGTTTTACCCCAAACAAATTTTTTTACCATAAAAAACTTCAAATTGGTACACCTGTGATAATTTTACCCCGAGCTAATTTTTTGATCATAAAAAATCCCAAACTGGTACACCTGTAATAAATTTATCCTCCGTTAGTTTCAGTTAAAATTTTACTATCAAATTGTTGAGTTTGATGATATGTGGTAGTTATGGGCGTACCGGTTTGATATTTTACCCCTCCATTTGTCACAAGTTTATCAATTTGTGATTTTTTGTGATATCAATTCAATTTAATGAAGGGTAAATTTGTCACAAATATACCAGTTTAGGGTTTTTGGTGGTTAAAAAATTAGTTCGAGGTAAATTTATCACATGTGTACCAGTTTAGGGTTTTTGATTATCAAAAAATTAGCTCAGGGTAAAATTATCACAGGTGTATCAGTTTAGGGTTTTTGTGGTATTTACCCTAATATTAACAATACTAGAAACTAGTATAAGAAGAAAGCCAAGAAGGAACGGAAAAGATCTCTCCAATGGCCATGGGTGAATCAGCCACCCTAGAGAACAATAAGGGTTATGGTGAAGCTAACTAGCTAAGTGATAATGAGGTAATGGAGAGAGAAAACTATAGAAGTCCCGGAAGACCAAGACTTTCACCTACCAAAAACATTAAACAAAGACCAAGACTTTAAAAGATGCTCATCAGTGGCTAGGGAAATCATTTTAAAGTACTTTTTGTCCACAAGTAATTGTTTCCTAATATTTAGAGAATATTTCCAGAAACTTTACTGGATAACATGTGCTCTTTTGTCTGTGTCGCGAACCTAAAAAAAAATTTAGCGTTTTTTCGGGCTAATGGATTATTAAGACTAATCTTAACTCGGGCCCTCCCAAGCCCTACCAATTCGCAACTTAGGGTTTAAGTTATTAACATGCAAATGTCTTCATGCTTGGAGTCGCCACTAATCATTTTGTGGTAGGTCGATTAGAAACCTAAATAAAACATAGGGAGATATGTTTTATTCCTACGAACCAGAGATTCTAAGCTTGGGGACTTGATTACGCTAGATCTAGTCTAACGCCCTTTCGGTACCTTTTATTTTCAAAAATATTTTGGCAGGCAGTTTGGATCCATTTTAACTTAATTACTAACATGTGAGGTGTTCATGCGAGTGCGCAAACCACCAATTTAACACCTAATAATCAAAGCATTAAATAAATTGCAAGTTGGGAAGAATTACTTACCTCGAACCAACGCAAGCATATGCATTGTTAGCTAGAAAATCACATCAATCAACCTTAATATGATTTCTAATTAACAAGCATTTACTCAATTTCTTTTTTTTTGTTGGATTTTCACTTTATTTAAATGAAATCTAACCTATATGCAATGACGTGCAAATATGACATACGAAATAATGCGACCTAGCATGCATACTATATGTCGTGCGACAACGTGACTTAATTCTAATGACGGATGCAATGATATATTTTTGGTATTTTTTTAATCAAATTCGGAATAAGAAACATGCCTAAAATAACATGCAACCTAATGGCTTCTCTTTTTGGTATTTTTTATTAAAATTCGGAATAATAAAAATGCCTAAAATAACGTGCAACCTATGATGACTTGATCTACCCTAGAATGACTTATTTTTGGGATTTTTGTATAAAATTCGGAATAATAAAATAACGTGAATAATCCGTTAGGATTAAAATAATACCTAATTTAAACTAGAAAACAGGTCACCTTAAGTCCCAATTTAAATTAAATACTTATCTCATCCTTCGGGATATATTCAAAATTCCTAGACATGCAAAATTCTAATTTGAATAACAAAACAGATTTTTTTTTGAATTTTTTTATTTTGAAAAGAAAAACAATCAAATAAACAAGGATAGCAACCAATTCGAATCAATCACGCGATCCGCCAAATTTGTTTCAAACTCGGATTAGGCACAAAAATCGAACTATCGGTCATATCTATGGGGTTATAGATATCGACGGAAAGTCGATTATTCAAATTTGGAAAGCAAATAAATTCTATCATCGTATCCAAATAGTTATGGATAAGATAATGAAATTCCGTATCGCCGCATATCGTACCTTAGGGATAAGGTCGGATAGTCGTCCAGATACGTTGCTAAATTAGGAAATTTTCCTAATTTGAATATTTTAAAATATCGCGGATATATCGAACATTATCCTAAGATATCTAAATATTCACGTGATATTCACGAAATATTTAAACATGCAAATCAGGAAAATAAATATTTGAAGAAAATATTCTGAATATATCCACTTACCTAATTTGAAAATATTGCCAAATTTGAGTCGTCTCGGGATGAGCTTGCGGATCGGGATCGGACTCGGGCTTGCGGATCGAGACGACGGCGAGTTTGACGTCGACACCGGCGATGACACGGTGGTTCACGGCGTCGGGACGGCAACGCCGGCGGGCATCTCCGGGTAGTGGCTAGCGCGGCAGTCTGTGGGCGTCTCAGGTGGTGTTGCTCACGGTGGTAATCCGGTTCGTGGCGTGAGGATCGTCACGGATTAATCGAGGACCACGCCCGGTGATTTCTTGGTGATGTAGGCACAACAACAGCGGGGTTCGTCGTTTGGGCCTCGCGATGCAGACCGGGAAAGTTCGGCCTTCGTGAGGACGTTGCGAGGGCTTCGTGGCTGGTCGTTGGTGTAGCCGTTGCTTGGCACAGCAGTGGCGGCGTCGACGTTGAGGATCGTTGCAGTGAAGATGGCTCCTCTGGCACTAGCAAAGCAGCTGCAAAGTACGATAAAAATATGGAGAACGTAACTGAGAGCTTGCTGAGGACGTCACCGAATCAACGCAAACAATGGTACTTCATTGGATCTGGGCTTGCCGAATGTTTCTTTTCTTCCTCAAGGCCACCTGTTGGTCTCAGCAAGAATTCTTCAAGCGGTGGTCAAAGTCTCCTTCGTGAACAACAATCGCCCCACTTTTGTTGACCGATTCTTTTTCTCACGTCCCCCTCCTCTCAATTTTTCTCACTTTTTGTGGCCGTCCGTCTCTGACTTTTCCTCCGCTTGGCCTCTCTGGTTTATGCCGTGAGCACGTCTTCAGCATGTGCTGCGCTCAAGCTCCCTTCGTTCGTCTATCTTCTCCCTTTTTGACTTTTCTCCTCTCTTGTGGCCGCGACTTCTCTGAAAAATCTATTCTCCGGAAATTCTCTCGTGTTTCTCCAAAAATCAGATCTGAAAATTCTAAGAGACCCCCCAATTTCTGACCTAATGTTATGTTTATATAGCACTATTCTAGGTCAATTTAGATGGGCTTTGGCTGCATTTGGGATTGGCTTTAGGAAGCCACTTTGGGCATCTAAAGCCCTTTAGGCTAAAATTTAGTGTTTGGCAAATTTTTTTTGAAGCCCCATTGAGCCAAAGTTGGCCTTGTGAAGGCTGAAAGCCCAAGGCAGGTCTTAGGCTGCCTTGGGCTTTCAGCTTTTTCGGTAAGCAATAGTACCCGGGTAAGTAAAACAAATTTCTTCCGAAACTACCCTCACCTATTTTTTGATTTTCCGATTTTGCCCTCGTTTGGCACTGTTCATCTTCCCCACGAACCAAACCGGCGGCCAACAACCGCCGCCTGAGAGGTCCGGCCACTGCCGCCTGAGGGTCGGCCGACCTCCGGCGACGCCGCCTGGGGGTCGGCCGACCTCCGGCGACCGCCGCCTGGGGGTCGGCCGACCTCCGGCGACCGCCGCCTGGGGTCGCCTGACCTCAGGCAGCGCCTAGGTTGTGCGACCTAGGCGCTGCCTGAGGTCGGGCGACCCCAGGCGGCGGTCGCCGGAGGTCGGCCGACCCCCAGGCGGCGTCACCGGAGGTCGGCCAACCCAGGCGAGGCGGCCTGAGGGTCGCGCGACCCTCAGGCGACGGTGCAGCCTCGCCTGAGGTCGCGACCCAGGCAAGCCTCGGCCTGCGTCGGCGACCCAGGCGAGGCGGCCTGAGGGTCGCGCGACCCTCAGGCGACGGCGCAGCCTCGCCTGAGGTCGCGACCCAGGCGAGGCGGCCTGAGGTCGCGACCCAGGCGAGGCGGCCTGAGGGTCGCGCGACCCTCAGGCGACGGCGCAGCCTCGCCTGAGGTCGCGACCCAAGCAAGCCTCGGCCTGCGTCGGCGACCCAGGCGAGGCGGCCTGAGGGTCGCGCGACCCTCAGGCGACGGCGCAGCCTCGCCTGAGGTCGGGCGACCTTAGGTAAGGCTGGCCGGCGGCCAGATCTGGCCGTCGGAGGTTGGTCGGCGGCCAGATCTGGCCGGCGGAGGGTGGCCGGCGGCCATTTCGGCCCGCCGGCGGTGGTTGTGCTTTTTGCTGAATTTTTTTTTATAAATAATTAGCAAAAGTCCTTCACAAAATTAATTTTTACCAAACGATATTTAGACCAAAGTTGCTTTCAAACGTGATTTTAAAATACACATTACCAAACACTACTTGCATTTCGGAAAACCCTTTTAGCTCAAAGTCCTTTGCATTTTCCCAAAAACTTTGCCCCAAAGTGTTCCCAAACACAGCCTTTATGTCCTAATGGGCTTAGGCTTGGGCTTAAGTTTAATGGGCTGAATTAACTTGGACTTTTGATTAATTAAACTCAACATATCAAATTAAACCCAAATTAAAACGATCGAGCCCGTTTGACTTGAAATTCCCGGCCCTTGCATTCCGAGCGAGCCGAGTTTCGTTCAATGAAATTTAAGCTCATTCGCTACCGCCAATTCGATGCAAAAAATGCAATTAAACTAAATGAACCTAAACTATATGTTATGCAATTTAAATATTTTTGTTTAGGGTTTAAAAAATTTAATCTCTAATTTTCTATGCAACTAACACTAAATGATTCGTCGAAATTTATGTGTCAACAGTCTGGAAAGTGAAGCAAAGGTGGAGAATTTCCACGCGTGACATGTGAAGCAAAAGTGAAGCACTTTAAGAAAAAGCACTAACTGGAAAGAAACTTTAATCAATTCCAGGAAGACCAAGACTTTTGTAAAACGCAAATTGGCTTTTTTGCTTCACTTTTCACATCCCACTATCATCCAGAATGTGCACGTCTCTTTGTTGCGCACCATAATTTGGGCTAACTTTGCATGTTCAGAGGAGCACAATTCTCCTAACAAATCATCAACTACTTCAGCACCCTTCAGCTAATCATTGCTACTCATCTTGTTGCGAATTTTTAGCACTATAGCTGCCACGTAAAAGCCTATAACTGCCAAAAAAAAAGAGGCTAACAAAACACTTGTAGGCAGTAACTTTTTTACACAGATATGCATGCACTCTAAGTTGGTAATATGAAGAAAAATCACCTTTAATCCTCTGTTTTGGATGGCCACAAGAAAAAAGAAAAGGTCCTTTCTTTCAAACGAGAGCCAAAAGTCTTGATCCGGAGAAAAAGGGGAACAATTTATTTATCTAACTCGAGAACATAACTTCGGTCTTACTCAAACGGATTGTCGTAATAATACACTCAAATAAAATACTTTTCATCAGGAAGACCCAAACTTTATTGGATATCATGTACCTTTTTTTATCTAGAAAGTTAAGCAAAAGTGAAAGAGCAAATGGAAAAAAAAAACTGTAGTAAAATCCAGGAAGACCAAGATTTTCCAAGACGCAAATTGGCTTCATTGCTTCACTTTTCACATCCCTTGTCTTCCATCCCTATGTGAATGCCTCTTTTCCATTACTAGTAGAATTTCCACGAGTTGCATGTCTTGCTTAAAATTAACAATTTTATAAATTAGTATAAGAAGAAAGCCAAGAAGGAACGGAAAATATCTCTCCAATGGCCATGGGGTGATGGGTTATGGTGAAGCAAAGTGATAATGAGCTAATGGAGAGAGAAAACTATAAAGTCCAGGAAGACCAAAACTTTTACCCACCATAAACATTAAGCTAAGACCAAGACTTCCAAGGATGATTTCTGTCCACAGGTGCGATGTTCATGTAAATAAACCATAAACTCAGGAAGACCCAGAATTTGGGGGACATCATGTACTTCACAAAAAAACAAAAGAAGAACAGAAAGGGACGCAAAAGTGAAAGGAGATGTGCGAAAGAAACTTTAATAAAATTCAGGAAGACCAAGACTTTCCGGGACGCGAATTGGCATTGTTACTTCACCTTTCACATGGGTTCTATTTTTTCTTTTTCTTTTTTTGTTTGAATGAAATATTATTTGACAATTAACATTGATTGTTGTTCTCTTGCTAAAAATCAACAATACAATAATTTTATTTAGATTAGTGTTCTCCTATTTTCTGTATTATTCATTTTTCTATGGTAATTATGGGTAAAAGAGATATTTTCTTCAAAGAATGAGATTAAAATATGCTTTTGCACTTTACAAGTCATATGCATTGCACACATGTTAACGGAAAAAAAATATCAAAGGGTTAGTGGCTGTTACAAAATTAAAATTCAGGGGACATTGTGTAATAATTGAAACTGGGGGCAAACGTGCACTATTCCCAAAGTTCAAGGGGATTTGTGTAATTTCATCTTAAACATATAACTAAGCCAAATTTATTTAGAAGGAATAATTACTAATCAATATGTAATATTGTCGCTCTTCCATAAGTAAGCACTAGAGGACCATCAGGCTCTACCCCCAAAAAACTATTCAATAAAAAAAAGTAAATCTTGTGGCTCCTCTAGTGGGTATTGTCATTAAACTAAGCACCAAAGTTTGCTAGATGGAATGATAAGTAAACCTAATTGGCTCCTCCAGTGGGGCAACGAAATCAATTCCAACTGGTTCTTTTTTTTAGATAGAATTCATGGTCGAGACTCAATTGGAAACAAAACGACTCCAATGATTTCGATTGTATTATGGGAGCCAAAATGTCTTCTTATGTTTCTCTAACCATAATTTCTAAATGCTCCTCTTAAAATATGAATCACGAGTCCTTATTCTATATGCACTTTTGGGACAAATAATAAACGTTGGTTGATGCCAAGATGGTTAAATATAGACCAATAAAAAAAAGCTGAAATGATTGCCAACTGTGGTGAGTTTATCAATCGTTAAATAGAACCAGACACCTTACTATTGACGAAATATAAAAAAGGTTACCCCTTGACACTCGTTAAGTGTTTATATTAATATGTCAACATGACATATGAAGCTGCGATGGAGAAATGGTAGTCTACATGAGAAATACTAATCTGCCTATCATATAATGTATCAATTAACCAGGACTCTCAAGTTCTCATCAACCAAATGTTTTAATTGCAAATCAAATTTGTCCCATAATATGGCTACGTTTAGCAACCATTTGGCCAAAAGGCCTTTGGGCCTCTAAAGGACTTTTGGGGCCCAAAGGCCTTTTGGCCAAAAGTTAAGCCATTTGACAAATATTTTTGAAAAACTTTGGGAAAATGCATTGCATTTTTAAAAGTACTCTAAAGTCCCTTAGCCCAAGACAGATTCATAGGAGCTTTGCGCTTTAAGCATTTTTGGAATGTATTGCGACCTACCCGAGCCGGCCCCGCCGCCTATGTGGTTAAGCTAGTGAATTACTAAGTTAAACCTAGTTTTTGCTCTCTCAAGCCCATACCAATTCGTGACTTAAGTTTAAATTGTTAATATGCAAACCAATTTCATTTAGGAGTCGTCACTAATCAATTTTAGGTGGGTCGATTAGACACCCAAGTAAAGCACGGGAGAAATGCTTCACCTCCACGAACTAGAGATTCAATGGGTACGGGGACTTGATTACACTAATTAACTAATTAATGCCCTTTCGGTACCTAACCTTGTTCAATCACCATCTAATGTGTTCATACTAATTGGGAGTCTCAAAATTTCATCCCTAACTAAGCTAAGGGAAGCGACAATCAATATCTAAACCTAACATGCATAATCAACCACATACTAAGTTACAAAAACAAGGGATTTCCGACACAATCGAGGCTCAAAACAGACCAAAATCGTCGACACAAAACACGCAAAACAGTAGGAGCAAGCACGAGGGGTCACGGGCCAGAACTCGCGTGAACCGGACGGCCACGAGCTCCGGCCAGTGAGCCCCAAGCACAGAATACACAGACCGACAGACCAGAAACAGGGGAAGGAGGGGCGGCCGTTGCGGCGCTCCTTCTCCGGCTCGGGGTCGGCGAACGGGGATGACTACAGATCGGACTTCGTCCAGTCGCCCCGCACGTGTACGAGTCGAAATCCTCGGGAAATCAACCCCAACTCAAACCGAACGAAAAACCCGACGAAAAGTCAAGGCCAAGACCTACCGCGAGAAACGTCGGAGCTCCGTCGGCCACGGTTGAGACGCGACGGTCATCGACGAGAGCCCGTTCGGCCTCGAATCTCTCTCGGTTCTCTCTCTCTCTCTCGATCTCTCCCTCTGGCTCTCTTGCTCACTTTCTCTCGGTTTGTCTCCCTCTTTCTTCTCTCCAATGGTCCCCTCCGCTTTTAATGTCCAGAGAAGGAGGACGCTCTGCTCCTCCTCCCCTCCCTCGGCGACGCTCTCCCTCCATTTCTAGCTCAGGGGAGCTGTGGATCAGTGTGCCCTCCCTCGTTTCGTCAAGCGTCAGCGGTTGGTCCTACTCTCGGGACCAAGCCAGACCCGTTTTCGGCTAAAACGGTTGCGAGACTCCCTTGATGCAGATCGGAAGTACTGCACCGTCCTCGATGCGCTCACTTCCTGCTGTTTTGCCGCTTCTGTCTCTGCTTCCTCTTTTGTCTCCTGCTTCGTTTTGCTTTTGTTTCTTCCCCTTTCCAGAAGCGTTGAATAATGCTGGGGGAAGATCCACGCGTGACCAGGGTTATTCAATGCTGGTCTCTTTTTTTTTTTTTATAATTTAATTTGAATTTTTTTATTGCGATGCTGTGCTGGCTGGCGTTGAATAATGCTGGTCCCCCCCTTTTCGAATTATTTTTTAAAAAATAATAATTTTTTCTTAATTAATTAATTTTAATTTTTTTAATTTTAATTTTTTTGAATTTACACAAGGAAAGCATGTTCTAATATGCCTTATTAATGTAAATGCGCCTAAAGTCTATATGCCAATTAGTTTAATGAAAATATTTTTGCTTAGGGATTAAAAATTAATCCCTAATTTTCTATGCGATTAAATCCTAAATGACTAGGCAAAATTTAGGTGTCAACAGCTGTCCCTCTTTGAAGAAGAGCTCGAAGAGGTTCCATTCAAAGACAAAAGACACCTAAGTTTTATTGGCGGGGGACATGGGATGGCGTGACGCTTAAGCATGAGGGAAGATTTTTTTTTTTAAGGGACAAAATTAAGATGACGTTTAGGGACTAAAACCCAGTAAACGTCGGAAATTCCACCTAGGGATTAAAACCCTATGAGCAGTTAAGATCCTGTCTAGGGACTAAAACCCTATGAACATCTAAGATTCTGCCTAGGGGCTAAAACCCTATTGAACGGTAGAGGGAATAAAACCCAGAAGGAACGCCTAGGGACTAAAACCCTATAAATGTCGAAGACTCTATTTAGGGACTAAAACCCTATGAACAGCTATGATCTCGCCTAGGGACTAAAACCCTATGAACGGCAATAGGAACAATGCCTCGAAAGAGCGTCTAGGGACTAAAACCCTATGAATGTCGAAGATTTTGCCGAGGGGCTAAAACCCTATGAACGGCAAAGGGAATAAAACCCAGAAGGAACACTATTTCCTATCAAAATGCGAGAAATCTCCATGATGAACAGGTCAAGAGAGATATTACAAGCCATAGTAATGCTTTATGTAAAAAAAGTGCTTCAAGCAACTGTTGAAGCTCGATGCCTATCGATTTTACCAGGAAATTTTGCTGTATTGCAATGATTTCGAGCTGTTAAAGCTCACCACACTTGTCGATTCACAAGCTACTGAAGTGGTTACCGCACAAAATGTGCCTTAACAAACTCCCTGATAGCGAAGAATATCATTACTGAGAGAGTGTTGATTGTACGAGCAATTCAAACTGATTTTGATTGTCCAGCAAACATTCGGTATTATTCGATATCACAAAATTGCCATCAGGCCTAGAGAACATCGTTAATCATCAAGTTCCTTTAGAAGACAAATCTTTGTCCAAAAGGACCTCGGTCCATGAAGAGGGCTTGTTAAGTATGCCAAACAAGAGCTTTTTAGTTGGAAAGGACTTTTCACATATCCTTAAGAAGGCTATTTGATCCCATCCATTAAAGTGGGAAATAGTCTGATCACTCAGTATACCTCACATGACCACTGTCGAAGGTTTTGAGAATCATTTGCAATAAGTACACGTTGACCAATCTAAGAGGTCTTTTAAAGGACCGTAATATAGGTTTGGTCACGGCTTCAATAATGGATGAGTATTATCGGCTAAGGAATGCAATTATTGTGGATCAGCATCTTCGCCAGGTTTACAAGTTAAGAAACCTTAAGATGAGATAAGATAACCTCGCCCTCACTTCTTTAAACGATAGCTTCTTTGGAAGTCCGAACTTCTGCTCAAACCATCCCAATCAGAAGAGACTTTGGAAAGGGTTGTAAGATTGGTTCAGTGAAAGGCTCGAGTTTTTCAGAAAAGATTTAAGAGCTGATGATTATCGTGGCATCATTACCATATCATCTCGTCTTTTCAAAAGGCGCGTGACTCCTTAACTCGTCTCGAGAGTCCATCAGCAAATCATTTTAACATAAGAGTTTTGCTCTTTTTCTAATGGCTTTCGCCTTTGCAATGATTTTTCTTTCATGTAAGAATTTTTTTTATGGGCATTGGCCTTGCTTTTACCAGACACACAGCTTTTTTATGCCCTTTAGTTCTCCTTTACTCATCTGAACCTTTTAAGCTCTCCGGACTTTCGAGGTTTTTTTTTTTCCACATTGTCGCACGAGCGCCAATTGCTTTGGAAAATCATGTGCCTTGCCCTAGTGTGGGG
Organism: Syzygium aqueum; assembly: GCA_031216185.1. Taxonomy (NCBI): domain Eukaryota; kingdom Viridiplantae; phylum Streptophyta; class Magnoliopsida; order Myrtales; family Myrtaceae; genus Syzygium; species Syzygium aqueum. The sequence goes on from CM062232.1 coordinate 8,242,709, forward strand.
AGATAATTACCACTTAGGTTTTAAAAATGAATATTTAGGCTCAACTTGGCTGAACAAAGGGTATGAGTGTTTGGGTAGAGAAATGAATGCTCTTCCTCATTTTGGGATGTTTCGAGCTTCCACAAAGATTCACCTGAAGTTACCACAAAAAGGTTAATATCAGTGAGAGCAAAGAAATCTTTCTCATCTTTTCACCAAATGATGTTAACCAAAATCTCCAAATTTGTACCAATTGTGGGGTGATTCTTGACAGGGGTATTTTGAGAATTTTTCACATTTAAAGGCTCAAATGGGTTTAACAATGGTCACTTGTAGTGTGTAAGGTAGAGGAAAGAAATTTCTCTTTTCACTTTGATCTATGTACTACTCGCGAATGAATCTCTTGTCCTTATACAACATATGTCTTCTTTTCTGCTCAACTCTCAAAGTGTTTATAGGACGTGTTTGGGAATGATTTGCCTTTCCTCATCTTAAGTATTTCTCACTTGGCATAATTAACATCTCCCTTTCACTTCGTTGAGATCATCATGAATTGATCAATCTCCACAGGGAATTTTGATTCAAAATGAATGGTCCTTCAAGCATCAATGCAATTTTTGGATAAGACGTTTTTCAAAATTTTTGTAAAAAGTTTATTTTCACAATTTCCACTTTTATGCTTGTTTTTCTCAAACTCGATAAAACCCCATTTTTTTTTCACAGCAAATTTTCCCATCGACCTTTGGCATTAAGAAAATGGGTATTTACCTGCGGCCTAATGACTGGGTAATCCTCTCCTTCGCATTTGGCTTGTTGGATGCTTGCCAAAACAGCTCAGTCGTTCGTGGATTGATTGGCGGATTGTTTGAGACCTACAAAGTAAACATGTGTGCATGTATGCATGATATGCATGATGTGAATATCCTACAGTGATTCGGATTGCATCGAAAATGGCTCTCGGGCCTTGGATTTCATTCAAGGAAAATACTTTTTCACCGAATCGACGTTTACAGGCTTTGGCAACTCTTGGCCATCCATTTCTACAAGAATTAAAGCACCCCCAGGTAGAACCTTTCTAACGACATAGAGACCGTCATAATTTGGGGCGAACTTCCCACTTAATTCGGGTGTGATGGATAGCACTTTTTTTAGCACGAGATCTCCAGCTTTAAAATGCCGAGGCCAGACCTTGCGATTGAAGGATTTTGCAACTCGCTTTTGGTAGTATTGACCATGGCATAAAGCCTCTAGTCTCTTTTCATCGATCATATTCAACTGATCCCATCTTTGTTGAGTCCACTCTTCCTCAAAGAGCTCAGCTTGTGAGAGAATCCTCAATGAAGGGATTTCGACTTCTACGGGCAAGACAGCCTCCATACCATAAATGAGTGAGAAAGGAGTTACCCCTGTCGAAGTGCGAATCGAAGTTCGATATGCCATCAATGTATAAGGCGGCCGTTCATGCCAGTCTCGATAATTGTTGGCAGTCTTCGACAGGATCTTCTTTATGTTCTTATTGACTGCCTCCATAGCTCCATTCATTTACGGGCGGTAAGGTGAGGAATTCAGGTGACGAATACGAAACTCGTCGAGTAACCCATCCACCACCTTGTTATTCAAATTAGAGCTGTTATCAGTAATGATTGCCTCCAGGACTCCATAGAGAGCGATGATGTCACGGTGAATAAACTTGGCTACATTCTTAGCGGTGACATTGGCATATGAGTTTGCCTCGATCCACTTGGTGAAGTAATCGATGGCTCGGACATTTGACGCAATTCATTTGGCGGTACGTTGATTTTATTTGCATAGATTTGGCACCGATGGCAATAACGAACATGCCGAATACAATCAGCCTCCATAGCCATCCAGAAGTGACCTAGTCTCATGATTTTTCTGGCCAAAAGATGACCGTTCATATTCTCCTTCATGAATTTCCCTCATCAGCTGATTAGCTTCTTTAGCATCAACGCATTTCAACAAAATTGAGTCAAAAGACCTCTTGTAAAGAGCATTGCCACTGATGAAGAATTTCAACGCTAGCTTCCTTATGTATTTCTGATCCGCTAGCTCACTTCCAGGAGGATATTCATCCCTTTCAAGATATTTCATGATGTCGTGATACCACGGCTGTTCATCAGGTTCATCTGCGATCGCCAAGCAGTAAGTCGGACGAGTCAGTATTTCGATTTTCAGTGGTTCAATGTCTAACCCTTCCATGACTTGCAGCATTGATGACAATGTGGCCAGGGTGTCGGCAAATTGATTCTTCAATCGGGGTAAATACTCAAAGGAAATCTCCTCAAATTCCTTTATCAACTCTTCAAGGAATTCGTGGTAAGGGATCAACTTGGGGTCACGACTTCGCCATTGACCCTCTGTCCGAAGAATGATGAGCGCGGAATCGCCGTAGACTTACAGTTTCCTAACTTTCATGTCGACGACCAGCTACAATCCAAGTATGCAAGCCTCATATTCTGAGATATTGTTGGTACAAAGGAACACCAACTTGACGGCCACATGGTGATGTTGACCCATCGGGAGATAAGAACTGCCCCAGTCCCAGAACCAGCCAGGTTAACGGCATCGTCGAGTACATAGTCCACTTATCGTCCACTATCTCTGAAATGCGCTACTCTATAGGATCCGACTGATCATGGTCTTCTGACCTTTCAAAGTTTTCTGCCAACATGTCAGCTATAGCTCTTCCCTTGACGGATTTCTGCACCATGCTGTGGACGTCGAATTCAGACACCAGAACTTGCCATTTTGCTAACTTTCCGACCAACGCAGGTTTTTCTAGTAGGTATTTGATGGGATCATTCTCAGTTACAAGCAGAATCTGATGATGGAGTGTGTATTGGCGTAAGCGGTGTAACACCCACACCAAAGCCACACACATCTTCTCAACTCCTTGGTAATTTATTTCGGACGAAGTAAACTTCTTACGAGATAGTATGTCGCACATTCTTTATCGTCGCTTGGTCTTTTCTAAGCTAGCAAGGCTCCTAATGACTCATCATGGATAGTCAGGTAGAGTATTAATGGCACTCTAGGGACAGGTGGCACCAGGACTGGCGGATGATAAAGATATTGTTTTATTTTCTCAAATGCCTTTTGACAATCAGTATCCCACTTAACTTTGGCGTTCTTCTTTAGGAGCTTGAAAAAAGATTTAGCTATCTTAGACAATTGAGAAATAAATCTGGCCATATAGTTTAGTCTCCCCAGCAAACTCCGAACCTCTTTGACAGTTGAAGGAGGCTTCAAATCACAAATGGCCTTAACCTTCGATGGGTCCATTTCAATGCCTCGACTACTGACCATGAACCCCAATAGTTTCCCAAACTTTGCCCCAAACACACATTTGGCGAGGTTAAGTCTTAGCTTGAATCTTCGAAGTTAGTCAAACAACTTCCACAAGACCTCGATGTGGTCCTCTCTATATTTGGATTTGGTAATCATATCGTCTGCGTAGACCTCCACCTCCTTATGCATCATATCGTGGAACATGGTGACCATTGCTCTTTGGTACGTTACTCCGACATTCTTCAAGCCGAAAGGCATTACCTTATAACAAAAGGTCCCCCAAGGGGTGATGAAGGAGGTCTTACTTTTATCTTCTTCTTTCATTCGAATTTGATTATAACCCGAAAACCCATCCATAAAAGAGCATAACTCAAATCCCGCGGTGCTGTCGACCAACACATTGATGTGAGGCAGCGGGAAGTCATCTTTTGGACTTGCTTGATTCAAATCGTGGTAATCAATACAAACCCTGACCTGACCATCCTTCTTCGTAACATGGACTACATTGGCGATCCAGTCAGAGTAGTGCGACACTTCTATGAAGCCTACTTCCAATAACTTCATGACTTCTTCTTCGATTTTCTTGGATAATTCGGGCTTTGTTCTTCTGAGCCTTTGTTTCTTAGGCGGGATACTCGAATCAGTGGGGAAAGCGTGCTCTACAATTTCCCTATCTAACCCCAGCATATCCGCATACGATCATGCGAACACATCTTGGTATTCTTTTAAAAGGTCGACCATCCTTCTAGTCTTGATTTCAGAAAGGCTAGCTCCAATCTTGATTTCTCTAACATTCTCCGAATCGCCCAGATTTATTGTGATTGTAGGCTCCACGGTCAATGGCTTGGACTCTTCGTGCAGAATCCAATCTTGTTCGATGCTTTTCCGATCACAATCATCCTTGTCATCATCGGTCCCGGAGGAATTTTCGTCAAGAAAATCCGACTCACATATACACCTATCATGATCATGTGAAATGCTATGCCTGAGATGCCACAAAGAAGGTTAGTGATTAAATTGGCAAATGTTATTGCAACTAATGATATGCATGGGTTTTGAAATCATTTTGAAAGAGTTTTTGAAAATGCAGGATACGTCTTCATATCCTTGGGCGTCCCTATTCGTAAATGATTTCGGAAACTAGGAAGCGTGTGGAAGTCCAGATCTCAAAGCATCATCATCAGTCTGGTTTGGGTACTTCTATACGTCCTTAATAAAACATGATCATGATTTCATTAACAAGATGAGGCCGTTTACATGACTCAAGGTCTTGGACCGACGGCTTGCAGTCCAAGACTTTGATTACAAAGAGAAACAACCCTAGACCTAAACAGACCTCCCATGGAAGGAGTGAACATAAACTAAGACAAGACGAAATAGGAAAGAAAAGTGGTATCCCTACTCAGAAGGGTTGGCGGTGGCAACAGAAGGCTCGACCTCTTCATTTTCCATGATAGCACAAGCAAACTCCTCCTCGAATAAATCAATAAGACCAAGAATGGTCTCCTCCTCTTGCAGCAGCTTGGGTGGACCCAGGAATATCTCTTTCAAAGTCGGAATGAGTAAGCCCTTCCGACCTTCTCCTAACCCAAATAAACTCCCCCGACCTTTGTAACTTCCATGATTAGCTAGGTCTTCGTAGTCACCACGGTCTTCATTGCTTCCTTGGCCACCATAATTAGCATGGCCTCTACGGCCACCATGGCCCCCATGCTGACCTCGACCTCTGAAACTACTTCGTCCTCCATGGTTATCTCGGCCACTAGAATCGCCTCCATGATAACCTAGACTTGTCTTTTTACGTCACTTGGAGACCTGAACGGGCTCTTTGATACTTTAGCCATGCAGTCCCAAGCCAGATCCGGAGACATGACCATTTTCGAGCAATACCTTGCTTGACATGATTGAAGGCTTAGCGATTTCTAGGTTTCGCATGATTGTTCCAACGGACACATGTACCATCGAGACTAACTCCAAAGTTTGATAACTTGATTCGGTCTTATTCTCAAGTTCTACGTATGGGACCGTAGTGTCGTGGAAGACCTTAAAGTCATTTACTCCATGAACAGTTACCAACTTCCCATCACGATGAATTTGACCTTTTGGTGCAGGCTCGAGGGTACGGCTCCTGTGGTATGCATTCAAGGTCGTCCCAGTAGAAAATTGAAGGCACTAGGAATATCTAGGACTTGAAAGCTGACCAGAAAAAGGACTGGACCAATTAGCAGTTCAAGCTCAACTTCACCAATTACTTCTTTTTTCATACTGTCAAAAGCATGAATGGTAGATTTAGATACCAACATTTTTTCTTCATTCACCCCCAGACGACGAAGGGTGGCAAGTGGGCAAATGTTTAATACCGATCCATTGTCAATCAGCACTCTCACCACCATTTCATCACAACACTTTACCGAGATAAGCAGCGCCTTAGTATGGTTGCGGCCTTCAGCGGGGAAGTCTTCATCGGAAAATGAGATTTGATCTTTCAATAAAACAGATCCAACGAACTCTTCTAGCTGACCGTCATCGATATCCTCTGGCACATGCACTTCATTAAGGACTTTTAGTAGTGCATTTTTATGCTTCTCGAATGATTTAAAGAGATCCAAAAGAGAGATCTGGGTAGGCATCTTTCTCAACTAGTTCACGACATTAAATTCGCTTGTCTTGATAATTGCCAAGAATTGTTCCGCTTCCTCATCTGAGACGGCTTTCTTCTCAACTACCCTAGGAGGTACGTAGCAACAGCCTGAATGTGTGATGACGTCAATCTCGTCCGTCTTATAACTCCAAGGAACTGCCTTGGGGTAGTAACTCGAGGTTCTCTCTACTATTATATCTTCTTCATCCTCAGGTGGGAGTTCAATCACCATTGGCTCCATGACGCAATCATCGATCTCTAAGGTAGCGAACTCTTCAGCCATAAGGTCGATGACTATATGCCCGGCATCTTGCTCATCGGGATCTAATAGATCTTCTTCGACTGATAGGTCGATGACCACGGGGGTGATCATGTTGACCGTCTCCTCCTCAGGCTCAAGTGGGTCATCCATACCTCCCCACCCATCAGGAACAACATCCTTGGGATCGATGAAGAAACTGGGTGGTGATGAATACTTCACAAGATAGTCGAATTTGCCACTAGGTTGACCCAATGTGTCAACCACCTCCCTATTTTCGTGAGCGAGCGTTATGAATTCATTTTTCAATCCACATTGTTAGCTTGAGGCCCAAGATCATCATACGAATTCTCTCCTTTACTGTCGGTCACAATTAGACTCTTTAACACACCCTCATTTGTTGGCTCGTTAGTTTCTGCAGGCTCAACATGTGTCTCCTCCAACTCCTTCTCATAAAATGAATTAATAACAACCGTCATGGCCGTCATACTATCCTCCTTCACACTATAGATTACTCTCATGTCCACCATCCGAGTGATACATTTCAATTTTTCTTCCATCGGAATATCTTCCCCATCCTCAAAGTGGCCAGCTGACACTAGTAATTTATAAAGTTTATAAACATCCACATTAAAGGTTTGCTTACTCTCATCATCCTTCTCAATAACCGTGTTGACATTCTCAGCATGATTAGGCAACGGGTTTTGTTGAATATTAGGGGGTGGATCCTTGAAGGATAAAATACCCTTGTCGAGTAAATTCTGAACTTTGTTTTTGAGAGTGAAGCAGTTATCTACATCATGACCTTTCTCACCTCTATGGAACTCGCAAGACTTTGACAAGTCAAACCCAGGGAATTTTGGAGGATTATCCTGAGGTATTTCTTTGGCTATCATTCCCCTTCTCAACAACATAGGCAGCAACTTAGATAAAGGTCTAGGCAGAGGAGTGAATTTCCTTGGCGCCTTTTTTTTGAATTCATAACTCTGATATGCCCTATCTCGAAACATAGACGGGCCTTGGGAGGACGAGGAAGGGGGCCTTGTCACAATCGGGGCTTGTACATATGCGATCTCCACATTCTTTTTTTTTTTATTCAGGACCTTTCGACTAGTCCCCTTGCTCAATCTACCATCATGCATAGCCCCCTTTATCCTCTCCCCGACATCTACCAGCTGAGAGAAGGTCGAGCATCCGGAACCCACCAACTTTAAATAGAAATCACCAGGTAAGGCCTTGAGGAAAAGATCCAATAGCTCCTTTTCGCTGAGCGGGGTCGAACTTGAGCGGCGAGAGTACGCCATCTTTGAGCAAAGGCTCTAAAAGACTCACTTCATTTCTTTTCGGTTCGAGTAAGCACTTCTCGTGTGGGGGCTATCTCTGTATTGTATTTGTATTGCAGGACGAACGCCTCAGCCAACTCCTCCCACTTCTCGAACTTCTCGAGCTCCGACAACACATACAATTGCAATGCAGGCCCCGTCAAACTCTCTTGGAAAGTCTGAACCATTAATGGGACATTCTGGGCATACCTCGCCATTCTGTTCAAATAGTACTTCAAGTGAATCTTTGGGTCTCCGGTCCCATCATACTTAGTGAAGTCGGGAATCTTGAACTTCTCAGGAAAGCTCATCTGTGCATATCGAGAAAAATCCTCGATTATGTGCTCTTCGTATCCTCGTAGTGCATGAAGTTTCTCTTCTATCTTCGCGAACCTTTTATTGTGTTCTTCCTCCAAACGGGCAGTGGCAGCTTCCAAAATAGGGTCTAGTTCGACCACTACAGGTGTAGAACCCAATGCCTCTTCAGTAACATTCCTTCTCGTGGGTCCTTCTATGGGCTTAGGAGTAGCTTGAGGTGCGACTTGACCAGCATTTGGCACTGCTAACGCAGCCCTCATATCATTGGTGAATTGAGCGAGCTGAGTGGCAAGATCATTGATCTTGTCATCAAGAGTGGAGAAACGGGCGTTCTGCTCTTCGATATTCATTTGCGTGGCCCTTGCTCATGTCCGAATCGGCGATTGCCTTAAAGCCGTAGCTTTGCCTTGGAGAAGGGCAGCGTTGGCGATGATGATTTGCGATTACCTAAAAAATGAGCCTACGTGAGCACACGATTCATATGAAGGTTGGCCCATGGCAATGGTCTTAGGCGTTTCATGCCCCTTGAGAGAAAGTTTTCTAAACATTGAGATTTTGGAATTTTTTAGACATTATAGACGATAAATGAAAACTCCTTAACATTGAAATTAGAAAATGAGGTTCCCTTGACATTGAAACAAAGAAGGTACGTAATGATTCCTAAGTCTTGAAATTAGAAAGAAAGAAATCACCTAAACATTGACTAAGGAAGTACATGAAACTTCTGGAACGTAAAAAGAACAGGATTTCCTAGAAAAGCAACAGAACTTCTCGGGGCAACTCATTTTATATGCAATGGGGAACCCGCGGCCTTGCGAGTCGCTTGTTCTCTTGAGTTAACCTCGAGATGCGAGTCCTGTCCATTTCCACCCTCTTTTCAAGATGCTCAATTTGCGCTTTCTGGGTGGGCTTGTTAGTCACTTCCGGGACCAGCGGTCGTAGAATGGTCGGAATTCAATGGTTGCGGATGTAGAATGTGGAGGCGTAGTGAATCTCTTCTTCCCCATTCAATTTCTTGGGCACGACAATTCTTTCAGAACGGCATTCGCTCCATGCGATCTCGGTGGCACGGATTTCGTCGAAGTAGTCGTAGTCCGTGCAGATGAAGCGAGCCTGAAACATCTCCGTCTTGAGAGGTGGCGGCATCTCTTAGAGAGCTTGGTATTGGCGGGCCACCCTATACTGGTAATAGGAAGTGGCGCTAGAAAGACCGAGCAGTGGGATCGGGTTAGCGAACTTGTGAGCGAAGCGGGCTTCCTCAACCTAAAACCATTTAGCATGCCATAGAAATGCCTTGGGCTCGGGGTTTTTTAGAAAATTTATCTAACGGGAATATTCTTTGTCAGGAGAATGCTTCTCTAAGACCCGAAACCTCTGTATTGGGTGCCTAAACTCATCTACTTGAAACAATTGCATAAGGTGCCCAAATCCCCTTATGTGAAAAAGAAACCATATTTGCAAAATTTCTGGGGAAGCTCGCATGATTTTTTCTCTGTTTTGTTTAAAACGATTAAGGGACAAAAATGTTTCGGCTTAAATCATGTTGACATAATTTAATCCAGCACACATGTGTTTGACTACTTAAGCAATTGAAGGGTTTATGGCATTCTTACGATGAGGAAAAATGATGAGCCCAATGAATGCTAAAATGAAAATCCTACTCTTTTGGGCCATCTGTTGATTTGAAAAGCACTTGGCCAAAAACGAGAATGGGCATACGTAATAATTAGCTTTAACAACCTTCCTTACCACCTCGACCCTAACTCTCAAAAATTGTGACAACTCGGTCATGGGATCTATACCTATGGGTGACTTGACAAGCTCGGTTCCAAGAGGCATTCCAATAGCAATGCTATATTCTTCCAAGGTCGGAGTTAGCTCGAACTCACCAAATATGAATGTTGATGTTTGAGGGCACCAAAAGTGCGGTATTGCTTGCATAACTCCGGAATGGATGTTGATCTTGAGTAACGGGAGGAGACGGCCAATCCTTGCCTCAACCTGTCTTTGGCTATTTTGATCCAATTGATCCCACCACGCTATGAGCTCTTTCTTGGAAGTGGAAATGAATTGGACATCGGCTCTCCCCATCGTATATAAATTGAGACTATCGATCGACCTAATTTGCCATGGACCAACAAAAGGAAATAAATGAATTGCATAACAGGAGAGATAAAGGCTTACTCTATCGAGAACCATGGCAAACACAAAGACACACATGAAAAGTGAGGCTCGCTTTTTATCTAGATAGTTTAACAAGGTGAAGCTAAGAGGGTGATCTGACCGTCGCAGTCTCGCGTTGGTGTCAGGTCCTCTTAACTCCGGCTCAGTAGAAAGAGATATCCTATAGTCGCGCGGTCTCGCGGACAAGGATAAACACTTACGACACCAAGAAAGAATTTTTTGGAGAAAAGAAAGGCAACTTTTACATCACAGTCTCGTGTTCGAGATTGTATCTTTCTTAACACCATCCTAAAATGTCCTATCGCAACTCAGGTCTGGCAGCATGATTGTGTGTGCAACAATATAGTGCTAAAACATCTAAAGCATACACAATAGTTTATAAGCAAACAATGCTTCATGCGTCCGAAAAAATAAACTTTCATTCCTCAAATCCCAAACCTGCAAAACAAGGGATTAATGGCAAGAACATTCATGTTAAGGATGTATTTGAACAAGAAAAACGGCCTAAGTCCACTAAGAAGTCCCCAGCGAAGTCGCCAAGCTGTCGCGATCTACCCGAACCGGCTCCGCCGCCTATGTGGTTAGGCTAGTGGATTACTAAGTTAAATCTAGTTCGAGCTCTCCCAAGCTCATACCAATTTGCGACTTAAGTTTAAATTGTTAACATGCAAACCAATTTCATTTAGGAGTCGTCATTAATCAATTTTAGGTGAGTCGATTAGACACCCGAGTAAAGCACGGGAGAAATGCTTCATCTGTACGAACCAGAGATTCAATGGGTACGAGGACTTGATTACACTAATTAACTAATTAATGCCATTTCGGTACCTAACCTTATTCAATCACCACCTAACGTGTTCACACTAATCGGGAGTCTCAAAATTTCATCCCTAACTAAGCTAAGGGAAGCGACAATCAATATCTAAACCTAACATGCATAATCAACCACATGCGAAGTTAAGTTAAATACACAATTCAAAGTATATGAAACAAGCAACATGCAATAAAAAATGACACTAATCATGCAAAAAGGGCAAGAAAAGCTAATTTCCAAAGTCCAAATAAATTTTCTGATTTTTCGAAATTTTTTAATTTTTTAATATTAAAATAATAAAAATAATATAAAATAGACCGGGTCGGATCTCCACATCCGACCCGGATAGAGTATATATATTTTTAAAATAATTTTTCTTTGAAAACTTTTTTTAAAATTATTTTATATTAAAATAATAAAATAATATAAAAACGGATCCGAGTCGGATCTCCACATCCGACCCGGATCGAGATTGACCCGGGCACGCCGGCCCTGGTCCACGACTGGACCGGGTTCATTTATTTGAACCAAAAAATTATTAGGTCTTGGGCCTTTCGCGGATGGACCGCTAGGCAATCACGACTTAACCAGATCCCGGCGGGGGACTGGTTCTCGCCGTTTGTGTCACCACCCCGACGAGGGGCGGCGGGCAGCCTCCATCGGCATCACCACAGCGGGGGCCGGTGATCGATCGGGACCGTCCAAGGCTCGGTGAAGGGTTGTTCGGCAGCGAACCAGCCTAATCCCGGCGACGGACTGGCTGGCCTCTCTTTCTCGCGGTCACGCCCGGACAGCGACTGAACAGCGAGCTTCCTTTGCCACTCGAGCTACCAGCCGACGACCGAACTTTGACCTTGCGCTCAACGACACACCCGAGACACCACAAGTTAAGAGAGGGACAACCGAGGCTCCGGAACGCATCATGCATCAAGGAAAGGAAACAGGATATCATTCAGGCATAAAATCAAACAGTTGGCGTTCGTTACAAAAACGAGGGATTTCCGGCACAATGGAGGCTCAAAACAGACCAAAATCATCGACACAAAATACGCAAAACAGCGAGAGCAAGCATGAGGCGTCACGGGTCGGAACTCGCGCGAGCCGGACAGCCATGAGCTCCGGCCAGTGAGCCCCAAGCACAGAGTACACAGACTGGCAGACCAGAAACAGGGAAAGGAGGGGCGGCTGTTGCGGCGCTTCTTATCCGGCTCGGGGGCGGCGAACGGGGATGACTACAAATCGGACTTCGTTCGGTCGCCCTGCACGCCTCCGAGCCAAAATCCTCGGAGCTCCGCCGGCCGCGATTGAGATGCGACGGTCTTCGACGAGAGCCCGTTCGGCCTCGAATCTCTCTCGGTTCTCTCTCTCTCTCTCGATCTCTCCCTCTGGCTCTCTCGCTCACTTTCTCTCGATTTGTCTCCCTCTTCCTTCTCTCCAGTGGCCCCCCCGCTTTCAATGTCCAGAGAAGGAAGAGGCTCTGCTCCTCCTCCCCTGCCCTAGCGACGCTCTCCCTCCATTTCTAGCTCAGGGGAGCCGTGGATCAGTGTGCCCTCCCCCGTTTCGTCAGCGTCAGCGGTCGGTCTTACTCTTGGGACCAAGCTAGACCCGTTTTCGGCTAAAACGGTTGCAAGACTCCCTTGATGCAGATCGGAAGCACTGCGCCGTCCTCGATGCGCTCACTTCCTGCTGCTTTGCCGCTTCTGTTTCTGCTTCCTCTTCTGTCTCCTGCTTCGTTTTGCTTTTGCTTCTTCCCCTTTCCAGAAGCGTTGAATAACGCTGGGGGAAGATCCACGCGTGACCAGCGTTATTCAATGCTGGTCTCTTTTTTTTTTTTAAATTTAATTTGAATTTTTTTACTGCGATGCTGTGTTAGCCGGCGTTGAATAATGCTGGTCCCCTCCTTTTTGAATTTTTTTTAAAAAATAATAATTTTTTCTTAATTAATGAATTTTAATTTTTTTTAAAATTTAATTTAATTTTTTTAATTTTAATTTTTTTTGAATTTAAACAAGGAAAGCATGTTCTAATATGCCTTATTAATGTAAATGCGCCTAAAGTCTATATGCTAATTAGTTTAGTGAAAATAATTTTGCTTAGGGGTTAAAAATTAATCCCTAATTTTCTATGTGATTAAACCCTAAATGACTAGGCAAAATTTAGGTGTCAACAGAATGTTAATGTATATTTTTTCTTTCAACTTTGCCCTCACTAAACTTTTGAAATTCCAAAAATACCTCATCACGGCGTTGCTGGTAAGGTTAGATTCAGTGCCAGATCTAAACCACCGGTGAAGGTTTGAGGATTTTTTTTTTATAAAGAAAATAGCAAAACTTCCTTTGTAAGTGTAGTTTTTTTTTTCCAAATAGTATATAAACCAAAGTTGTTCCCAATGCGCTTTTAATTTACACTTTACCAAAACACTACTTGCTTTTAAGAAAAACCCTCTCACCCAAATTCTTTGCATTTCCTCCAAAGACTTTTCCTGGAAGGCTTACCAAACGCGGCAACCCTTCTAAGGTCTTAGCACACATGAACTCCCAAAACACTCATTTGACTTTCAAAATTGCAGAACCAACCCAGAAAGAAGTTGACCAAGTGGACCTGATAGCACAAACTTTACCGTGATATTGTGACTAGTAATGGCCACTCGACCTTGTCGGCCCAGGAACTGCACAGCCCAGCCCCTTCAAAGGGCAGTCGTGCATGGCCATTGTGCCGGGTCGGGCTCTGGCCCAGGTGGGCCTAGGCCATGCCCTTAGGCCCAACACAGGCTAGCCCAAAAATGACCCAATTTGTTTTTATCAAAGGTCACTGCTAGTGACCGTTGAGTCTCCATTGCTTCAGAAAAAAAAATGAATGTAGCGAAATGTGATCATTCGGCTGCACCCAAAAAGAATAAAAAACTCCTACAAATCAACTCCTCCTCCTTCATCATCACCTCCATCTGTTTCTCATTACTTATCACTCTCGTATAGCTCCTAATAAAATCTTGACTTCTACTAATACGCAATGGACCCAACTCAGCTGCATTAACCAACTCAATTGCCAGACCCAGACCTTTGGCTACGAAGAGTAGCCTACTCCAACCAATACAAATCACCATGAATTATGCAATCAAGCCATGCAACTCTAATCTGGATAGAAAGTATTTGAACATCAACTTCCCCCAAAATTTTGTTATTAACCTTGCAATCGGGATTATAGATAGGCATGAAATCGGTTTAAGAACCACAATATTGTTGCTCAAAATATTGCTTTTACCTCCATTAATAGAAATATTTCAGAAAGAATAAGTGGTTGCTCTCGTGTAATAAAGGCCTATCAGATACTTTGGGTAGCAAAGTTCTGGCTGCATCAGTCACGGAAAAGCGTGGCCACCGTTTGGAACTTCAAAAGACAATATCGATGGAGTTACGGCTAGAATCGGTTTGTAGGGGATTGGGCAAATCAAAGAGGGTGGTGTTGAATAACCCACGTCCTACCATTGGCGGTCAAGTACGAAAAATCAAAGTTGGCCTCCGAATCTTAGTCAACTTTGCTTAATAAAGAAGGAAGAGAAACTGGACCGAGCAGGTCCTTAAAAGCTCAAAGGGTTAACAGTAGGGAGAACCTGCCTGGGGTGGGAGACCCCTGGCTGAACCCCGTAACCCTTCCCTTGGGGTTGAAAAACTTACGTAGGGGACTTAGGAGGGCCTTAGGTGGTGAAGATCGATATCACGTCAGTTTCGACTGATTATCACTGAGTAGGGCTTGCATAGTAGCATTCCGCGCTTGGGGTGATAAGGTGGTCTAGCAGACAATTGCTGTATTTGCCAACCTTGCCGCTAACATGAATCAACCCGCAAGGCGAGACTCGGTACCCCCGGTTGATTCGCGTTAGGTCGTGAATCAGGCTCCAAGCTGTCACTTCTAGAAAACAAGTTGACAAGTCAACTTGCCTTGGCCTAACTTTTATCTCTTTCAGGAAGCAAGTTGGCCTACTTGCTCCGAGTGAGCGTGCAATTCATATGAATGCCAAGCCTTTCCTCTATTATTACTCGAAGCAAAATGGTGTTATGCCTTGTTAAAACGCAACGCGTATATGCTAATTATTGTTAATCAAGAGAAGTCACAATCATGCACTATCAGAAGCCTGTATCCAAACGATTCGCGATTTGAATTTAAACCGTATAATGAATTTGAAGCTGGAAATCTATATCCAAAGGCTCGAAATGATATCAAACTCCATCATTACATGGTACCCCTAACATGTCTTCCCGGCAGCTCCTCGAGCATCGGGAGCCAAAATCGCGTCTAAGGATCACTGCTAAGCGGATGACCTGAGCAACATATACGACCAAGAAGTTCAAAGTTGCAGAAAGGAGTAGAAGAGCTAGGGAAGATGATCTGGTTAGGGCAGAACAATCCAACCAGCTCAAGTGATTTCAAGATCAACACAATGCAGAAGCAGATTCAATCGATCTGATAAGATGTTGAATCTTTATTGCCTTCGTAATATTTTGGTAAAATATGAATGTTAATAGTACGAGCAAAGGCAATCAGAGTCTGTTGTGACCCTCCTAAGCGGGACGAGCGGGCTTAACAAATTATCGAACAGGAACGTGCAATCCCTCTAACCGAGGTGTTCACTCTCCTTTGGCGCGGGCTCTCCCAAATCTTAATCGCTTACGACGTTGAGAAATATACTATAAGGTAGGCAAGGTGCCAGCTAGAGAACATTCTTCTTCCTACGAGCTAGAGATCCTAAATTTGGGGATTTGATTGCACTAATTACTTATTAGGTGATTTGTGTCGCCTTTATCAAATTATGGATTCTAAGTATTCTCCAATACGTGTCCATACATGCTTGCTTGATTGAGATTGACTCGAAAGTGTAATCTACTCATTGAATGAAGCTAAAGAAATCGAGTCACGATATTAAAATAAAGAAAACAACACAACACATCAAAATGACAATAAAGGACGAATAAAAGTAAAGTGTGAAAAGTAAATTCGATGCGAGACGAGCAAAGTATACGCCACCTCATTTTTAAGTTTCGGGACATGAACCTGTGAGCTAATTTTCAAAGTCAAGTCAAAGTCTAATTTCGGCTAAGGAGAATTACCTACGGTTTCACTAACGATATTAAAGACGAAACATTCAACGAACTAAAGTAACACTATCATAAAAGCAAATAAGATTTTTTTTATCTTATTATTATATTCCGACCCAAAAAAAATCTTATTATTATTATTATTATTATCCTCATCCTCATCCTCATCATCATTGTTTTTTAATTTATTACTGTTTTTTTCTTTTCTCCTTTAATTTGACAATGATATGTTTGTTCATCTTTAGACAGTGATAATGACTAGTATTCCTTCTTCTTTTTTTCTGCGTAAACTCAACAAGATTGACGGATACCAGATATTTTACTCGAAAAGTAATGGGAAGTGGGTTGATGGGTGAGCAAGGCCGAATTATGTAAGTGTAACATCCTTAATCCATCGTTTTAATGTGGTATTTTATGTTTTTGATTTGTTCTCTAACTTTAATTGTATGACTTGGAAAAGAGTCAGAGATGGGCACGAAGACGAATTCAGGCTCGACACGACACCAGAGACTGAGGATGAGGCATCATCGGTTGAATTCTTATGTCGATTCCTTGTGGTTGATTGTCGAGGAGGCTAGACCGCATGGTAATTGCATAAAATTTCTATTCTTGGAATAGAAAAAGAACATAAATGCATTTGGTAACTACACAAAATTTCTATTCCTAAAATAGAAAAAGAATAAAAATACATTTGGTGCGACAAAAAAAATTTCTATTCCCAATTTTTTTCATTCAATTCTATATCTTTTACTTAACTATAAGTACAAGTTATAAGTGAAAAAACTAATATAATAAAAAAATTAGTAGGTCGCATATTACGTTTTTGCGGTTCGGTTCGGTTTCGAAAAAATTGAAACCAATTTAGACCACAGAAAACGGTTTTGTTCGATTTGTGAACCGGTTTTTCTCAAGAAAGTACTCAAACCACAGATTTAAAACCTTTTTTTGGCTCACTAGTTAGAATTATACAATTTTTCTGAGGCATTAACGTTATGATGCGAATGTGCTACTTTTTCTCTCAATTCGCTCCACACTTGGATTGTCCATGGCAGCTTCAATGTCAAACATCTTCAACAAGACTCTCCTGAGCGTCGGGTTGATTTTGCTAAGGTTGAAAAATGGGTCAAACTCGAAGGACTGGATTGAAGAAGAGCTTCCAATGACTCAGAAGACCTCGACATGTTTGCGTTACTTAAGTATTCTGAATCAAAATACACACTTTGCAAAGAAGCAATGTCGCAACGGGTATAGTTCAACTACATACAATACAATAAACATCCTGTCATCTGTCCAACGTAACACGGCAATACCTAAGCGCATTCACTGAAGAACCTCACAAGTGGAATCTTTCGAAACTTCTTGACCAATTAATGCCCTTTTGATCCCACACGCCACTGAAAGTTACTGAACATCATGCAGGCATTTTCGAATCGTAGCTTGGAAATCATCGGACTCGACGTATGTGGGAGGAGGGTACATGCAAAATGTCGAATATCTAAATTCGATCCTATCAACAATGCAAGAAAGTAATGGAAATTCGCACAACACAAGAATTTACGTGGTTCAGTAGGGGAGATGTTCCGCCTACCTACGTCCACGGGGAAATGAGATCTGTTTCACTAATAATGTAGAAAAGTGTACAGCCGCTTTATCTCACTCCCTCTCTCTCTGTTTTTTTTTATAGAGACCTGTTTCGCTCTAAACGTATATAGCGAAACCCTATATGGCACAAATTACAAAATTGCCCACGTAGCCTAAAATATTTAGCTTTTCCATATAAATCCTTATATGACTGAACATAAAAAAACCTCTGGCGGCTCGGGGGCGCTGCCCCCGCGACCCCCGCCAGGGCGGCCCCCCCGGACCCCCGCCCGCTCACCGGGGAGCGAGACCCCTGGCTGTCCAGTCGTCAGGGGGCCTTTCGGAACCGCCTCATAATCTTTTGGATAATAGAATACAAGACATCAACCTCAACACAAAAAACAGACGAGATGGGCTTGGATACCACCATCAGTTTCTTGGTGGGTATAACATCCGGCAGTTCCCCAAAGCTTTGCTCAGCAAAAGGAAATGACTGGGTGAGAAAGAAGAAGCTGCTCCTTCCCAGCTTCTCCACCTGGAACAATAATCACAAAGTTGTCAAAACAACACTGGGGACTAACGACGGATATCTACAAAAGATGTCTTGAACACACGATTATGAACTTTAGCAAAACAGTTTAAAGATGCTACTCAAAACCGAGCTGAAAGATTCATCTGTGTAACTACCGATTAGCAAAGATACACTCGAGAACAAACGTAAAAATCTAGTTTACTGGCCATGAATGGAAATTGCAAGCTCTCTACCAAGCCTGATCAGTTGATCACCTATTCCTTACAAGATCCCATGAGCAAGCTGATGGGGTTTTTAGTAAATAAATGGGCCGCCCATGTTGGACAAAACCAAGCCCACAAACTTTAAAAGAGCCCATGAAAGAAATAACCGCAAATGGCAGTTATTTTATGGGAGTGGGAACAAAGAGTGAGTTGTGAGAAAACTCACGTAGAAAAATTCAGAAGAGAAGAAGTGTGTGAAGTGTGCTTTTGATTCACTATCTGAAAGAAGAAAAACACTTACTTTTCTGAAGACAAAAAGCGAAGAAGGATCGCTATCTCTTTCTGCAATAGCGGCATTTAATCAGTGGCAAAGAGGTATGTTCGTTTTATGTAATATGCTTCGAACGAACGGTGATTCAAATATCGAATGGGCACGTTTTCTACGTTTTAGTATTATGAATTAGGAATGTGTTTCCGTCAATTTTTCCGCAATTTCAAGGAATATGTTTCCATCATTGGTATCAGAGCCTGTGTTCTTGTTTCCTGATTGTTTGATGCGTTTATAAAATGAATTGTTGGTCGGAATTCGTGAAACGGCGCCGACGAACGCTCGGGTACGAAAAACCGACACCTGGCCATACTGTTTGGGGTCATTTCTCGATTTTCGTGCGTCAAAATTCATTTTTGAAAGTGCAGGGTCGTAGTGCTCGTCGATACGAGCAAAACGAGTGGTGGCACGCCTCGGGGGGAGATCGGACGCGCCTTCACGCGTCGCCGCAAGCGGCGGCTTCGCCGGCACGTGCGTTGCACGTGCGCAGCAGTTGCCGCGCGCATGTGCCGCACACGTGCCAGCGTGCGCGTGGCTGACGTCACGCTGATGTTAGCCACGCCTATTATTTAATTAATTAATTATTTATTTATTTTCTTTTGTGGGCCGAAGGCCCGGCTCGGAAAACCGACCAGACCCGTTTGACCCGTGACCCGACCCGTTTGACCCGTGACCCGACCCGGTTATCCATTGACCGTTGACCAGCATTGACCACCGTTGACCGGCGAAAAAAAAAAAACAGAAGGGGTTGCAGAATGTGTTTCTTGCAATATAGTATCATGATTTAAAAATGTAATTATTCTTTTTTCTGCATTTGTTGCAGGAAAAATGGTACGAAGATATCGAACCCCTATTATCCCTAGAACGGCGGTTCAAAAGGAGAAGCTTGAGAAACTAAGAATCAAGCTGGCTCTTTACCGGTGGGATGCTGATGATGACATGATGACACACATCATCAAGGTCAACCAAATGATACAAGATATCATTTGGAACGGTTTCGTAATGCCAGGGTATGTGATGGTCGGAGCCCTCAAATGCACCATTCCTGATGAGTTGGGAAGAATGATTGATAGGGTTTGGGATACCTTAGAAGGTCCGAGCTATAAGATGATTGTGGAGCAATTCATGAAAGAGTACATACGGGTCGGGGCAAGAAGGATGTCAACCCTTGCATTGAATCGGTCTCGGCGCAATACGTTGCCCGAATCTAGGGGTTTTCCGGGTGCCTCCTTTTGGATGCCAAAGAAAATAAAATTTCCTAAGGATTTTTATGAATCTTTCCCTGTCTATATGAAATTGATAGACGGTTGATTTTTATTTCATTTTAGTTCGGTTTTAAGATATCCTAGGTGGATAGTACTGTTCATGTTGGTGTTCATGTTTTTTTTCCTTTTCTATGCTGGATTCGTTCCTTATGTACATATTTTTTCATGAATAGATGTTGATGGATATTTTCTGTTATGAATAGTTTATGGTTCAATTCTATTATAATATCTGTCTTATTGGTATTATTTGGTTGAGTGGGAGTTCTAAAAGTTTTAGTAACTTTAAAGAACGTAATTTTACCTTAATGATTACATTAACGGTAATTCCACATTAGGATTTTTGATGATGATTGGGAACATAGTGAACTTTCGAATCTAAAGCCTATGTGAAATTATTCGTTAATATAATCGATTTGTGTAAAATTAATGCATAAATAAGTGGCATTAACAGTTCGTGCTTGTCTATCTGATATGTTCAGATTCAATGGCTTCAGCATCAAAGAATATAGTTGCTGAACTGAACAAAGGAGAAAAGCTTAACGGTGATAACTATGAAATTTGGCATATTAAAATCCAATATGTGCTGGAAGAGCAAGAGGCTCTTGAAGCTCTTAACCTGATTATGGAAGAGCCTGAAGACGGAAACACTGCACAACATAAGAGAGATAAGGATGCATTTGCTGTATGGAAAAGGAAGAACTCCTTTGCTCGCATCACGTTGCTGAGTAGCATGGAAAATGATGTCATGCGAGAGTTTAGGCGTTTTGAAAATGCTAAGGAGATGTGGGGAGCATTGGCAGCAAGGTTTGGTTATACATCTATAACCAAGCTTAGATAGCTCACTATAAGATTTGACTCATATAAGAAGCCACATGGTCAGTCCATGGAACAACATTTAAGGAAAATGTCAAACATGATTAATGAGCTGAAGGATGCTGGCCATGTTCTGACTGATGAACAGCAAGTGCAAGCAGTGATTCGTTCTTTGCCTCAAAGTTGGGAGCATATGAAGTTGCACCTAACTCACAATGAGAACATCAAAACCTTTGAGGATGCAGTGCGCCACTTAGAGCTAGAGGATGACCGTCTCCTGGCGGATAAGCCGGTAATTGACATTTACTATGCTGGTTCTAGCTCACAAGGGCCTTCGAGCTCTAAGCGCAAGCATCCTGATTCATTCAGAAGGTGGAGAGGTAAGAGAGCGAGTTCTTCGGGGAAGAAACCAAGAGATGAACAATACCAAAGAGGAAAGCGTCCTCATGAGAAAAAGATGTCGAGG
The DNA here is from genome assembly GCA_031216185.1 of Syzygium aqueum. Taxonomy (NCBI): domain Eukaryota; kingdom Viridiplantae; phylum Streptophyta; class Magnoliopsida; order Myrtales; family Myrtaceae; genus Syzygium; species Syzygium aqueum. The sequence continues at coordinate 8,263,816 of CM062232.1, forward strand.
GTGAAATGCTACAACTATAGCAAGAAGGGCCATTTCGCTCGCGATTGCGGCGAGCCAAAGAAGGTAAACTCCCCTTGCATTCTTGAGAACTTTGCCTATGTGTCAAGTTCTATATTTTTAACTGAGTCTAATCCTTTGTGGACTGTAGATTCGGGAGCAACAGACCATGTAGCAAAGGACAGAGATGCCTTTGTGGAGTTCTGACGAGTTCCAACGGGAATTAAATAGATTTATGTAGGGAACAACTCCAGAGCTGAGGTTAAAGGAATTGGCACCTGCCAGTTAATTATGCGTGGTGGACGCACTTTGTTCCTACATGATGTATTATATGCTCCGGAAATTCGTCGGAACTTAGTGTCTGTTTTAGTGTTGATTCGACTTGGTTTTAATTTGAACTTCCATAACAATGGTGTAGACTTGTATTTAGGTACGAGTTATTATGGTTGTGGTTATTTTCTAGATGGTTTTATTGTATTGGATGTTGATTCTGTAAATGTCAATGTTTGTTATTCCCACTTCACGTCTTCTACTTCGTGTGATAATGATGTGAACATATGGCATGCTAGGCTTGGTCATATTGGCCAACAACGAATGCAAATATTAGCCAAAGACGGCTTGTTAGGCAATATTGAAAAAGTTGATTTGCCTATTTGCGAGCATTGCATGACGGGAAAAACAACAAGAAAACCATTTGGAAAGGGGTAAAAGAGCTGATTTTCCTTTGCAACTTATCCATTCTGACATCTGTGGTCCAATGAATGTAAGAGCAAGGCATGGGGCTATGTATTTCATCACATTCATAGATGATTGTACTCGATTTGGATATGTCTATTTGATTTCTCATAAATCTGAGGCATTAAGTTGCTTCAAGAAATTTATGAATTTAGTAGAAAATCAATTAGATAAGAAAATAAAAACGTTTAGATCCGATCGAGGTCGAAAATATTGATCTGATGAGTTCAGAAATTTATGTGATGAAAAAGGAATAGAAAGACAGTTGTCTATTCCATATACTCCTCAACAAAATGGTGTTGCCGAGAGGAGAAACAGAACCCTATTGGAAATGGTTAGATCTATGATGGCACAAGCTAATTTACCTATCACTTTTTGGGGTGATGTTTTATTAACTGCTACCTATGTACTTAACCGTGTGCATTCTAAATCAGTTACTTCCACTCCATATGAGTTATGGACAGGTAGAAAACCCGAGTTAAGTTTTTTTAAACCTTGGGGTTGTGCTGCTTATACTCACGAGCCCTCTCACAAGTATGGGAAGTTGGGTCCTATAGGCAAAAAGAGTATTTTTATTAGATACTCAGAGCACTCGAAAGGATATGTGTTTATAGGTGAGCAAGAAAGTGGGAGTATTACTGAATTTGAATCACGAGATGTCACATTCTTAGAGAATGAGTTTCCTAAGAAGGGCGAAATAGGTGAGGACTACTCACTTTTTGAAACCTTGGATCATGATAATGAAATTGATGAAGATCGTCCAAGTGGGAGCAATGTGAGAAATGAGGAATTAAACTCGACTCAATCTCAATTGCAACCGTTTGGAGAGACGATACCGTCATTATCTAATCCAAGTGGGAGCGTAATGGAGAGTGATGTGCCACGTGCACAATCTCCCGTACGGCGAACAAGTCGCAAAAGTGTTCCCCGACGACGTTTTGACATTGAAAGGGAAACTTTTATGATTGCTCCACAAGATGAAGATGAGCCAAGGAATGTAAATAAGGCTCTAAGTTGCCCTAATAAGAAAAAATGGATAGATGCAATGGAAGAAGAAATGGAGTCAATGAAGTCAAACCATGTTTGGGAACTTGTTGATCTTCCAAAAGGACGTAAAGCTATTGGGAACAAATGGGTTCTCAAAATAAAGCGAAAAGCTGATGGCTCAATAGAAAGATATAAGGCTCGCCTCGTGGCGAAATGGTATAATCAACAGGAAGGAATCGATTATGAGGAAACTTTTTCTCCTGTTGTGAGATTTACCTCAATTCGCCTTATTCTGGCAATAGTGGCAAGTATGGATCTTGAATTACATCAAATAGATGTAAAGACTGCTTTTCTAAATGGAGAATTAGACGAAGAAATTTATATGGAGCAACATGTTAGCTTCATTGTGAAAGGCCAAGAACAAAAAGTATGTCGACTTTTAAGATCGATATATGGCCTTAAGCAGTCTTCAAGACAATGGTATACGCGTTTTCATAATGCCATAGTGGCCTATGATTTTACAATGATTGATGAAGATCATTGCGTATATATCAAAGGATCCAAAGATCAATTTGTGATCTTATCATTGTATGTTGATAATATACTGATTGCCAGAAGCAATATGGAATTGGTTAATACTGTTAAGAGTTGGTTATTGTCCAATTTTGAGATGAAAGATATGGGTGAAGCTGCATATATTCTTGGAGTCAAGATTTCAAGAGATCGTTCCAAGAGATTATTGTCTCTTTCGCAAGAGACTTATATCAACAAAGTTTTTGAACGATTTTGTATGCATGATTGTAAACCCATGGATACTCCTATTGCAAAAGGTGAAGGATTGAGCCGTAGGTTGTGTCCTAAGACTCCACAAGAGAAGGAACAAATGAAACGAGTTCCTTATGCTAGTGCTGTTGGGAGTTTAATGTACGTTATGATGTGTACAAGACCTGACATATGTTTTGCAGTTGGAATGGTAAGCATATACCAATCCAATCCAGGTTAGGCACATTGGAAAGCCGTTAAAAGAATCATGAGGTATCTAAAGGGTACTGCTGATTATTCTCTGAGTTATCAAGGAAAGGATCTGCGACTTGAAGGCTACTCAGATGCTGACTGGGGAGGAGATTTAGACAAAAGGAAATCTACCTCTGGATTTGCATTCTTACTGAATAATGGCGCCATATCTTGGAGCAGTAAGAAACAAACATGTATAGCATTATCCACCATGGAAGCCGAGTTCGTGGCGTTGTCAGCAGCAGTACAAGAGGGAGTTTGGCTTAAGAGATTTTTGGATCATTTAAGTGTTGTTGAACATGCTGCAAGCACATTGTTAGTCAATTGTGATAGCCAGGCAGCGATAGCATACACGAAGGATCCGAAATATCATGGCAAGACCAAATATATAGATACCAAGTACAATTTTATTAAAGATATGGTAGCACGAAAAGATGTGAACTTGCAGTACATATCTACGCATAGAATGATAGCAGATCCTATGACGAAGCCTATTCCTAGAGATGTTTTCATTGGTCATGTAAAATCTCTAGGACTGCGTAGATGATGATGTACTGAATATTGTAATTTCCCTGAATGTTCATATTTAAATGAAATTGTTAATGCTTATGAATTTTTATATTTATGCATCTTAATACTTAGTGTATTATGTCAAGAAAGTATGTCAGACGGATAAGATTAATCCACTCACACTGGTAATTGCCTCTATTTACTGTGTGATAAATAGAGATGAGACAATTTTTAAGCTTATTATCTAGGTGATAATCGAGAGCTCAAGCTTAAAATATAAATGTCGCCTCAGCTAAGTGCTAAGATGAGGACATAACATTTACTATGTCCAAAAGTAAAATAGTCCACGTATTTTACTTTATCTGTCTTTGATGCCAGATATGAGTTCTAATGGATTCTTAAGAAGAGTAGATACGTGAACTCAAGTTTAGACATTGAGTATGTCTGAACTATCATCTGTACGGTATTGAATGGAAAGACATACGCTCAATGGGAAATGAGTTAATACCGTAATACGTATTTCATACTACGTATGCATATGACGACCGATAAGAGTGGCAAAAGTTTTTGATCTCAACTTTATGCCGTGTGAGACTCTTGAGGATATGAGTTCCTCATTTAGTGCCCTCACGACTCTAACTTATTCTCAAAATTTCTATTCAGTGTTCGCTATCTTAGGGTGTTGCCTATGGTCATGAATGATTCGATTTAATGGAGCATTTCTAGAAAAGTGAGCTGGACTGAAATAGAGAGGTTTAAGGAAAGAGGAAGATCAATTTGTTAATGATGTCACATCCTATTTTTGTATTCATAGGTCGACTAATTATGATTTTAAGTAAATCATAGTTGTGAATACAATATACGAGATTCTAAAAGAGATCGAAAGAGATATAAATGTGACTGATTGATCTAGGGTATTGCATACTATATCTACTCGAAAACGTTATGCCCAGTTTGAGCTGCTATGTATTCCTAACAGATGCATAGCAACGAGCTCTCGAAGTATGCTGGTCGCACGGATTATTTGCTAGTATGAATATTGCAAAGAAGAGAGAGTTTATGTTTAGCCCACCATGTGCGAGTGAGAGATGATGGGTTTTTTAGTAAATAAATGGGCCGCCCATGTTGGACAAAACCCAGCCCACAAACTTTAAAAGAGCCCATAAAAGAAATAACCGCAAATGGCAGTTATTTTATGGGAGTGGGAACAAAGAGTGAGTTGTGAGAAAACTCACGTAGAAAAATTCAGAAGAGAAGAAGTGTGTGAAGTGTGATTTTGATTCACTATCTGAAAGAAGAAAAACACTTACTTTTCTGAAGACAAAAAGCGAAGAAGGATCGCTATCTCTCTCTGCAATAGCGGCATTTAATCAGTGGTAAAGAGGTATGTTCGTTTTATGTAATATGTTTCGAACGATCGGTGATTCAAATATCGAATGGGCACGTTTTCTACGTTTTAGTATTATGAATTAGGAATGTGTTTCCGTCAATTTTTCCGCAATTTCAAGGAATATGTTTCCATCACAAGCAAATGCAGCAATGACAAAAAATTGTTACCATCTTTTAGAAACGGTAATTACCTGTAGTTTTGAAAACCTAAGGTTATTCATGGTAAGAACAACCGGCACTTCACATAAAGTGTCAGCAAGTAGCCGAATTGCCAGATACTTGAAGAAATTCTTCATGAAACTTATCTGTCCATCAAAATTTTTTTCATGTCCACAAACTTCAAAATCAAGAAACCACAAGACGCATTTCACTGGCTTCCACAGAACTTGACTCTCTGTAGATTTCCCTATGATGGTTTGGTATGGGTGATGGAGTCCCCACATAATCTTGACATGAGCCAATGACGGGTCAGACACGGAGGATTCCAGAAGACGTGTGGTGGCAACCATTCTAAAAGGATCATAACTCCGGGCAATGTTGGAGGTAAAATGGAAGGTGGTGTCATCCAAGATATGTAAACCATAAGTTCCTAACGCAGTTTGCAGGGACAACATTTATCCAATTCACAAGGAGGAGACTTTGCCAATCGCCATACAGCTCATAGAAAATCTTCCCTACGTTACACTACCTAAGTTTTTATCAAATGAACTATCATTCTCACCGAAGTTCCAGATAAAATTGACTATGTACTCAAACTAGAAAATGCTTTGGCTGGTTAGGTTGACCTAATATTTCCTGATTCTCTAAAGCATTGCTTCTCGCGGGCTTCGTTTCATGCCCGGAGGAAATGGGTTTTTGCTGAACACTCGAGCGAAACCAGACTCCAAAAATTTTATCTATTCTCACACAGAAGAAGCTGCAATGACATCCATCCATCCATCCATCCGAATCCGGACACACACTCCACAGATCAACCAAAACATCAACATTGATTAATTACCGAATAGCCAGACAACCCATACAATCAGAAAAACAAGACTATTCCATCTAAAAGGCACCGCACGACATGGTTCGCCAAACTAACTTCACGACACAAAAAACCCCCCACGACCAGCAGAATCCTACTCCAACCCAATCCACACCAACAAAAACCCTAGCTCGAAAGGCCAAGCACCATCGAAACTAGCACACGCAAGAGGCTCGGAAGGGAAAGAAGAGCATCCAATCAATGAAGCGGAAGGTAGAACCATGACGAGTACCTTGCAGATCTGGGCGCGAGGGCCGTCGTCGCCACCGTAGACCGAGGGCTGTCCGTTCCCAGATCAGCGAGGGCGGCCCTCGCTCGACGGCGGCGATGGCGACCCGCGCCCAGATCGGCGACGGCGGCCCTTGCTCAACAGCATCCCTATAGAATCGCCACACTATCAAACAAAGACGAGAATAGAAAGGCATACCGACGGCTTTCGACTGGTTGAGGCTTCGCCGCGAGTGATGGGGGTGGTGGCCGGTGCTTTGAGACGGTCTGCAGACGACGGAAGATGGAGGAGGAGCTGAAGCCGCGACTTGAAAGGGAAGAAGACGGTTGGCAGACGACGGTCCTCAGCTTCTCCGCCTTTTTACCTTTCTGTTTTTGTTTTTGTTTCTTTGTTTCTATTTCTATTTCTGAGAACAAAAAAGTATATTTTTTCTACTTCTTATTTCCGTTCCAAATCTATTTCCTAACCATTTTTCTATTTCGAGAAATAGAAAAATTAATTGATGTTATCAAACGAATTTCTGTTCTTTTTTTATTCCGAAGAACAAAAAAATAGAAAAATAGAGAAGTAGAAATGTTACCAAACGCGCTCTTATATACTGATTTGATCTAGGTTGATCATAAGGAGGTTGGACCACCTTTACGTGTTAAATATGATCTTTAGCTTCTTCTTTTCTTATCATTGAGGAGGTTGGACCCCTATGTCATGTATTGCTACATTTTGGATGTAATGTTTAATTTTGCATGTGTTAGATAGCTACAATAATAGAATTAAAAATATGTAGATTTGCAAATGGAACCTATAATAAAAAATCAAAATCTGAAAGGACTTTTGGCAACGTACTTCATAGCATATTCACTCTTTTAGACCCGGAAAAATGACATGCAAATTAATACGATATTAACAACGAAATTTTTGTGGCGAAAGCCGCAAATATACTCACCTGGTTAGCCACCAGATATTTCGTGACCGTAACCATGGCAAAAAACATAAGGACTCTTAGTTACGAAATGTTTTATCGAGATAAATTTTTAGCTATGAAAATTTCATTGGCAAAAATGATTTTGCTCTCTACTAAATTTGACACTCGGGCCACGAACTTTTTCTGTGTCCTTGTATCGTTAGCCATGGTGATTGATCCTCCCTCCCCTTTCCCTTCCTGCACTGGTATGTAAGATTGCTTCATACGTTATCAAGAGATGGAGTGGGTACTTGAATAGAAGAAAGATGAACTCAATTCTTTGTCCAGGCCATCAAGTTTGTAAATGGTTTTTGATCCGCAGGGTTCATTTAGAATTTAGCTGTCGATTTCGCATATTCAAAAACCTCGGTTCTTTCTATTGGAAGATAAAAAGATTCTTATTTTGAAAATTGACCTGATCATGTGTTAAAAGGATATTATCTAACCAATTGAGGTATTTATACAGAATTTCATTATAGAATTTTTTTTTGGCTAGGGGAGGCCTACATTATATTTACTAAGCAATTCTGTACTTAGTGTTGAAAATATTTTCACAATTAATTCTCCTAAACAGTGCCGATGGACAAAAATGGAGAAAATATTTTCGCACAGCTAATTTCTCGTAAAACAGACCTCAGTTGCCTCTGTAGTATGCAAATTGGAATAGGGAATACGTACTCAACATCAACAACTCCGCCTAAAAACTGGGGAATCAACATAAAAATTTAGGGACCACAAGATTTATAGGTCTGAAACTAGAACTTTCATAGGGCAGACTTCAAGTGGAATATTTTCTGGAGTCTCAACCCTCAATGCCGCTTGGATAAAAGCATGTTTCCACAGCACTCTTACAAAATTCCATGAGAAAATCTTTGCTTTAACTAAATCTTAAGAGATTGTTACTTTTCACAGCGAGGATGAAAAAGCGAATAGACCCTGTAGAGGCTCCCATAAAAGTTCCATACTTGCTGCGAACTACTCGGTTTAAGCCATAACCGTAGCTTATTTGACAATTCTGTTGCTATCGCATCACAGGATGCGAATTTAAATATGGCCGAGTAGTGCTACAGTTAAATACAAGCCAGATCAAAGCAAAGGATGAAAAAGATTTCCTGAGATCAAGATATAACTAGAGGATTAGCCTAGTTTGCTTTCAATTGGAATTGAAGAATTGCAAATCTGGATTTGATGTGTTCAGAGTTGGGATCCCAGAACAATAAAATCAAATTAATCCACAGACGCTGCCATTCAGAGATTCTGCACACTTAACCAATTTCTGCTACATTTTGGGATGTTTGTCCTCCACCGTTAGTGTAGACGATGAACAGAATAGCCCCGGATATACCTTCAAGACTTCCAAACTATAATCCTGGAAATTCCCATGGAAAGCCACCACCTTGCCTTGAGAAACCACCCAGAGCTCGTCCGCGCTTCCAAATATTAGATGCTCATCGTGACTAACCTGCAAATCAAGGCAAAAGAGGGCTATTAGCTGCGAAATGATCCATCCTAGAAACAAGACCAGACCTTGAATGAGCGTCTCAACCACATCCAAATCCTACAGTTGGGGATAGGGGAAAAGGTAGAATCATATCTATCCTTGGACAAGAAACTAACGATTTCCAAAGACAACACTTGAGTAGTCACTGGTCATTAAAGCAGAACTTAAAGTCCACTTTTATAGACAAATAAAGGTCCACATTAATTATGTGCAAAGCCCAATACTGCCTATACGTTCAGATATCTTAACTACTACATTGTAATACAAAAACACTGATGATCAGGCTGGCATAACTGTTCCATTCCATTATAAGTTAGATGTATGATGACAGCAGCTCGTTGCAGTTGTGATTACTGATTAGTTCTACTGTATTTGCAATGTAAAGACCAGATTCCAATGAGCTCAATTAGTACGAGATCAATAACAAGCTAATTGAAAAAGTAATCAAAGTCATAAGGTGGAGAAAAATGAGTAGAACTTACTAGATGATTAGATGGCTCATCAAGCAAAACTATGTGAGATTTCTTGAAAGTTATCTTGGCAAAATTCGACTCTGCTTTTCTGACCACCTATTTATATGGTAAAAGAACCATGTTATATGCGCACTAACATTCCAAAAGCCTCGAAGAAAGTACACAGCGAACCACTATTCAAATGACAAATTTGTTGAGGAAAACCCCAATAGATTTTGAAGTTGACAAAACTTTCCATAAATAACTTGCAATTCTAAACATGAAATTATTTTTTAGGTTTTTATAGTCTGCAAGCTCAGACGCTGAAGTCTTTTAGACAAAGAAAATTTTCTAGACTCTGAAATTTTTCAGAAGCAGAAGTCCAGACATAGAAATTTTCCAGACTCAGACGCAGAAATTTTCCAGACGCAGAAATTTTCCAGACTCAGACGCTGAAGTCTTTCAGACGCAGAAATTTTCCAGACGCAGAAATTTTCCAGACTCAGACGCTGAAGTTTTTCAGACGCTAAATTTTGCAGACGCAGAATTCAACACAACAGCTAGTAATCTGGTTTGGATTTCACAAGGAAGATTTTGATTGACTCAATCTAAATCAATTTGATTGTAAATCAAAATATTATCACAACGGACTAATCTCTACTTATGGAAACCAAGATTCTGTTTGTATGGGCGACCAGAATCAGCGGGATTCAGAATCTGTCACTCAACGGCTACTCAATTCCTTCTTTACAAATCTGTCCAAGGTGAAGATTGGAAGATGATCCTTTGAAGACTGTCCAACGACTAGTTTAGAAGTGGAGGAGTATTTAAGGAGATCAATGAGCAGCGGAAGAGTATATAGATTCAAGAATCATCAAGTCCAAAGCCTGAGTTTATTCCAATTCTTTTCTTCCTTAAGCCAAACTTTGGAATCTTGAGGAACACTTTGTAAGAGTGTTTGTGTGAGATAGAGAGTCCTATCATACACAAGAGTGTTATCACTCTAGATCTGTAAAACCTCTTGATTACATAGTGAAATCCAGCCGGTAGGCTGACAGCGTGGGAGAGTGGACATAGGCTTATCATAAGCCGAACCACTATAAATTCTGTGTGCAGTTTTTCTATCCCTTAATCTTTACTTTACACACTGCACATTCAAGAGCACCATCCTTATAAAATCTGAATATTATTCAGACTCAAACTGTGTTTCATTATTTCCGCTTAAATTTCTTAAAATTGATTAAGATCACCTATTCACCCCCCCTCTAGTTGATCCTTGCTAGCCACTTCAAAATTAACAAACCGCTAATAGAGCTTCACTATGTCATACCAAAATTGCTTTAACAAAAAATTTACATATGCAATAGTAGCAGAGAGGGAGGAGATGTACCAGACAAAATATACATTGGTTGAAACGCAAGATTTCCAGCTACACCTAAGGAACCCAAGTGAGCTCGAAGCTTTTGTTCCAGAAGTCTCTGAAGGAAGAATGCCACATATGAAGGTATTTTAAGGTAAAATGACATAATGCATGACAAAATCATATTCCGCGTTGGAGTAAACGCAAACAACCGATACTTTAAAGAACTAAATAGATTTGCCCCAGAGGTCACTGCTGATAACGCAAACACAGAGGCAAGCAGCCTACCGTTGCAATCTCAACCAAACAAGCATAAGTATGTTGGCTAATAGGAATCTACTTGAATTAGGAAACATTTCTCTTTATGCTCAAACTCGAGACATTTTTTGAATAAGAGGATAGTTAAGAGAGAGAAAAGTCAAGAAAACTGGAAAAGAGAAGTGAATTGTGTGCTAGAGAGAGAAAGGGTTCGGTTCAAGTTCGCCAGGGACATCTTAACGTGCTGGATTAATGTCGTATGTGAAGTGCTTGATAAGAATTCAAAGACTTAATTCACCTAATTGAAGAAATTTCTCTAGGTTAAGCTGTAATTTCGATTCCATTCGGGTTTTAGGTTGCTAGGTTGATCCTAGAGGTTGTTGAGCTATGAAATCACGTTATAATGAAACTTGGTGTGTCGTGAAACTGTGGGATTTTATGGAAATCATCTTGGGATTATAGTTTGGTCGAGATGAAATTTTGAAGTTTGTTGCGCTGATTTTAGCCCATCTACAAACCTCTTTAGGGTCAAAGCGAGCTCTCCTTTTAAGCATGTCGAATTAGTTTTCCAATGACTTCGGACCTACTTGAGACAGGCGTCGGTAGAGTTCATATTTTAAGTTTTGAACGTGAGTTGCCGCAGGATAGTAAATAGCAGTAGGTTTTCTACTTTGGGTGAGCTTTTCGTTGGCGCATCGGAGTTGTTTTGTTACCGAATAAACTTAGTTTAATTGAGTCTTAGTTAAGGTATTAATCTACTTGATTTTGATATCTATTTCTCACTTAATTGATTGGACGCGTATCTTCGTTTGAGGTAGCTTTCACCATTCGGTTCGCCTATTTAGGTGAACGATGCTTGTATCGTCTATGGTTTTTGAACTCATGTCTTGAAAAATAACATAAATTAGATATGTTATAAGCTATTAAAGATGTATCACACAATGTTTAGAGCATATTTGTTGCATGAAGCTCGATCGGACATTTACTATCCTTTTATTAATTGAAATGACATAGCAAAGGATCTCTTGAAATAGTTTATAGGAATTGATTATTTGTGACATAGTTTCAGAAATGCTATGTGAATGTATCTTTCTTGATGAAGGAATCTTGAAAGGATACGTATATTGATTTGTAAAACTTGTTTATGAAATGAATTTTGACTGGTTGGAGGATTGTGTTGATGATTTTATGCTTATGTAGGTGTGATCTGAACCCACTAAAGGGTTGCAAGTATACATACTGTTCTCCGGATGTCCTATATGGATCGAGACGCGGGCTGATAATAAGGTAGAGACCGACATTGAAAGGGAATCTTGCTAGGCCTCATCAAGGAGCGTTAAGCATTGCCATAATTTGATATTGAACATTAAATTGATCAATAAATTGGATCACTGATGTGTGCTTTGGTATCATTGATTGAATGAATATTTCTAGTACGTATAAAACTTTTGGTGAAGTGAGATAACTCATTTTTGATCTTGTACATATATTATTTACTGAATTTGGATAAATGTGTTCTGCTCAGAAACATTCATCCCAATTGCTCATACCATATAAGAAGAATAAAAAAAAGTATGGAAATAAATTCACAAATAAAAGAAATAAAGAAGTGGTCTGTCATACATGCGATGGAAAGTGTCATACTAGTCAAATTGCAAATTCAAAGGAAGATAAATCAATTGGAAACAGGCAAAGATATTAATCATCAAGTACTAAGGTTGATTCCAGAAACTGAGTCATCGTCATAAAAAAAAACAAAGGAATAAATGAGAATTAAATGGAAGATGAAGGACTTCAAGAATATGATTATAGAGATTATTGTACATGTGGATTAGGTACTCAAAGTATAAGTGTAATAACTGTAGAGGATGATTTTATTTTAAATATAGTGGATAAAATAAGTGAGCCGATAATTTAGGAAGAATATTTTTTTAAAAAAATTAAGAGATTCCTCCAAAAATTCAGAAAAACCGTACATTTTGCAAGAAATTTTGACAATGACAAAAGAAGAATAGAGGCACCGATTGGCTATTCGAGATCTCCACAAAGCGATAAATATTTTTAAAAAAGATGTAAAAGAAATCATTAATAATCCAACCTCGAGGATAGAAATGCTCTTTGCTCCCATATTCATTTTTTCTGCATATTGTGCTTCGCAAGGAGGTATACATTGACTCAACCTCTTGGTTTGTGGATTCTAAATATCCTAACCATGTGGGTCATCTATTCAAGGAGATTTATGGACTTAAGCAAGTACCTCGAGCATGGTTTCTTGCTTAGGTTTTCGCTTGGTAAATCTTTTATTCATAGCAGGGAAATTACCATAAAAGTCTTAAACTTATTGCATTTGTACCAATTCAGTCCTAGACCTTTTAATTGTGTCAATTGAGTCATACACCTTTTCACGTTTTGCCAATTGAGTCCATCCGGTCAATTTTAATCACAAATTGTTAACATGGATGCAGGTAGTATCACGTAGGATGGCCAACGCTAACATGGACAATTTTTTTATCACATATCCTAAGATCAGATTTAAAAGTGTACCTTGAAAGGAAAAGTCTGTATGGAATAATCTTTGATTCCTCCAATTCCACAAATGTTGACAAGTTACACCAAATACGAGTGGCCAATCATATTTTTTTACCAGGACTGTCGCAGCAGTTAGGTTTGCTAATAACCACTTATGCTAATCAAGAGTAAAGAAATGACCCCTTAAATCCATAGACAAAATCTTTAGCCAAATAACCTCTGCGTACTTACAATCCTGGAGTACGTGTAAGGTGGTCTCAGAGGATTGTGGACAAGAAGCACAATGGGGATCTATTGTGATTTTACGATGAAATCTTTTGTGATTAGTGAGTAGATGCTGGTGTGAAACTAGCTACAGGAAACTTCCGATCCTTTGCGGTCCATCCCATTTCCATACTAAGCTCTAGAGTTTATTCATAGGTAAATGTTGTTCTAGCGAGATTAATTCATAAGCTTCCTTAATAGAGAAATTCCCATTGCTATTACTACCCCAAAGCAGCAAATCATTATCATCACAATTTATAGGTGGAAGCATGGACTGAAGTCTCAGCAAAATTGACTGAGGTAGGATACCTACTAGACTGGTGAGGTTCCATTGACTATGACAAACAAAATCACGAACAACGCAGTCAAGATCCTGTAGAAGAGCAGATGGCAAAATCCAATAGGTAAGGATCGATTCCATCAACCCAATTTATTAGTCCAGAATTTAACTGTTCTCCCATTTGTAGAAGAATATTTTTCTCTATATTAAATTATACTGTACAGCATTACAATATTTTTTATATACAATATAGGGGATAACCCTAGTATCTCAATAAATCAGGAAACAAATCGTAATAAAGGAAAAACAAAAAAATCCCTATTTTGTAGGAAATACAGCTCATGCCAACACTCCCCTTCAAGTGGGTGAGAAGATGTCTTCAATACCCATCTTGACGAGTGAGCTTTAAAACGCTCTACTTGACACAGCTTTGGTCAAAATGTCGGCCAATTGATCTTCAAATTTAACAAAAGGCAACTGAATTACTTTAGCATCGAAATTCTCCTTGACAAAGTGTTTATGAACTTCAACATGTTTGGTTTGATCATGTTGAACTAGGTTGTGAGAGATAGCTATAGCGGCTTTATTATCACAAAACAACTTCATCCCAGACTCTGGTGGATACCCAAGTTCGGAGAACAGCTTTTTAAGCCATAATAACTCACATAACCTCTTCTTTACTCCTTTGAATTCTGCCTCGGCACTGGACAAGACTATAACTTTTTGCTTCTTGCTCCTCCACGTGACCAAGTGACCTCCTACAAATGTGAGATAACCTGATGTCAACCTTCTATCTGATGCATTCCCTGCCCAGTCCGCATCCGTATATCCTTCCACCGCAACGTGACCATTCTTTGCAAACATTATCCCTCTCCTTGGAGCCGATTTTAAATATCGAAGAATACGATATACTGCATTCATATGTTTTTCACTAGGAGCATGCATAAATTGACTTACAACACTTACTGCATAAGCAATGTCTGGGTGAGTGTGAGACAAATAAATTAATCTTTCTACTAACCTTTGATACCTCTCCTTATTAGTCGGCACTTGATCAGGATACTCCCCAAGTTTATTATTTTGCACTATAAGAGTATTAGCGGGCTTACAGTTCAACATTCCCACTTCAGCCAACAAATTAAGTACGTATTTTCTCCGTGACAAGAAAATTCCTTCCTTAGACCTAGCTACCTCAATACCCAAGAAATATTTCAGTCCTCCCAAGTTCTTCATCTCAAACTCTTCTGCCAACTTCTCTTGAAGCCTCGAAATTTCTTCAGTATCATCTCCTATGATGATCATATCATCAATATATATGATCAAGGTAGTCACCTTACCTTGGCTTTGCTTAAAAAATAAAGTGTGATTTGAATTGCTCTAGGAATAACTGTACTTTCTCATGGCTAAGCTGAACCGACAAAATCAAGCACAAGGTGACTGCTTCAAACCATATAACGACCTCTTCAGTCTACAAACAACATTCGGCTTACCAACACAATTCAGACTACGAATTAACTAACCTCTAATAGAGCTTCACAATGTCATACAAAAATTGCTTCAACAAAAAATTTACATATGCAACAGTAACACAGATGGAGGCGACGTATCAGACAAGGTATAAATTGGTTGAAGCGCAAGATTTCTAGTTACAGCACGAGAACCCAAGTGAGCTCGAAGCTTTTGTTCGGGAGCTCCCTGCAGGAAGAATAACACATAAGAAGGTATTTTCAGATAAAATGATATAATGTATGACGAAATTATGTTTTGCAATGAGGTAAACGCAAATAACTGATACTTTAAAGAATAGAAAAGATTTTCCCCAGAGGTCACTGTTGACAACGCAAACACAAAGGTGCCTAATCTCAACTAAACAAGCGTAAGTATATTGGCTAAAAATTTCTAGCAAGCTGTAAGTAATGGTTCCTAAACCACCAAAGATTAAGAGCCAAAAGGAAGGTGATTAATGGAATATCAATGCTGTTATGAATTGGAGTTGAATTGAAAGCTCGGATGCGATGAGCTACCCTAGAATTTCATCCTAGATCGACTGCTTAATAGTACGAAGGATTATATCAACAAAAAGAAAATCTCAATTCTAAAGAAAATATAAAAAAAAACGGCATCCCTTTCTTAATAATCATATCACAGTTTCCACGTAACTAATCATGTTTTTAGATTTTGAAAAAATTATTCTTGTCTACATCATATTCACGAGAAGAACATTTAGAACATATTGGTGCTCCAAATAAAATTAAACGCTTCTTTTTTTTAGTTAAATGGCAAATAATGACACAACATTGACAGCATTAGTCCAACCTCAAAAGCCTTTCGCAAGTGATCCTTCCAAGAGATTTTGCCAATACAGATCACAATGGCGAATGAGCTGGGGCACAAGAAAAAGACGTTGGGGAGAGAACATACAGCAAATGCTGAAAATTCAGAGGAATATGATTGTGGAACGCTATGATTCTTCGTGATTCGCACGCAAAGCATAGTGCATTTTCAATCACAATTTGTTTGGGCATCAGGTAGAGTTCAAGATATATCATCAATATAGCAAGATTTGTCGTCCTATAGTTTATTGTCCAACGAAACAGAGCAGATCGAACCCAACGAGAACAACCACCCAAATTTCACTTTGTATCACGCATCAAATTGAGAAAGCAAAATGGAAATCGATGCCTGAAAAACCAAAAAACTTACCCTTAACCCTAGAAAAATGATTGTACATGGAAGAATCAATTCATTGGATCCGCACCCGATCAATCTCGATGTGAGGGATTTCTTGGATGAGGGGCCAATAGTCGCCAGTGAGTTTTGAGCATCGATCTTTCATAATCTTGCATCTATCTATGTCCAAAATTTGGAGGGAGGGAGGGAGGCCATCCTCCGGCAAGTATTTCAACTTTGGGCAATTGAAGATCCATAACACTTGGAGAGAGGAGAGATGGTTACGAAGACCGATCGATAGTCTTTCCACGTTCGTCATATAGAACATCCAAAGAGTGGTTAGGGAGGAAGGAAAGAGAAGACTCCACGGATCCTCCTCCTCCGAAGGAAAGCACACCTTCTCTCCCTCCCCTCCCACTCTCAAGTCAATTTGTAGAGAGTCAAGGGATGTGAGCATGGGTAAGCCCCATTCTCTCACTGGTTACTTCAGATTTTCGCACCTTTGAATTGCAAGGCTCTTCAAATTGGGAGGCAAACCTCCTTTGGGGAAGCATTTGATAGTTTGGCAATCATAAATAAGTAGCTCCCGGAGGGATGTAAGATGACGCCTCTGATTTGGTAGAAACTTTATCTTTGGAGAATACCTAAGAGAAAGACTCGATAGGGTGATGGGAAGGGGAGGCAAGTCCTCTATGTTTGGGCACGAAATTATATACAAATGAGTGAGATTCATACTGCTGGCAATAGACTTTATCTTTGGACAATGCCCAAGTGCAAGGCTCGACAGGGTGATGGGAAAAGGAGGGAAGTCCTCTATCTCCAATGTTGGACAATCAGATACATACAAATAAGTGAGATGGGAGAGCTTGTGAAGGCACTGTGGTAGGCTTCCCAGATTCTTACATTCGATAATACACAAAGATTTCAGCGATTCTACGGCGATCTCTTCCAGTGACTCCACTCTGTTGCACTCTCTAATCTGAAGTGTCTTCAGAGCAGCAAGTCTACCCTTGGCAAAGGAAAAGGGTGTCAAAGAATCACGTTTTCTTATCTCAAGAGATTCAAGTCGAGACATCGGGCTATTGCTGCGGGGGTCAACTAGAGGAATGGTTAGTCCTGTGAGTTTAGGACACTTCCAAATGCTCAAATGCCTCAGTGCGTGCATCTTGCTTGGAAGCTCTTCTAAACTCATGCAATTCCTCAATTCCATCCTTTCGAGGTTGCACGGCAACTCTATCTCTCCTTCTCCTGCCACAAAAGATGTGAATCCAAAACACCATACGATGGATAATTGCTGGAGGCAAGTAAGATTTCACGTTTCATTTTCATCCTGCCACAAGTGTGTTAGCTGGTCAAAGCATCTTATATGAAGCTCCTTCAGCTTGACCAAGTACCTCATAAACCCAGCATCAAAGCAAACAAGCTTCTCAAGATTCTCAATTTTGATAATGGTTAAAGAAGTTAGGTTGACTAAGCTCTTTAAGATCTTCTTGTTACAATCCTCAAGGTATAACTCACGGAAAGATGGAAGACAAACCACACTGGTAGAGTTATTCAACTGCGGACATGAATGAATTTCAAGCTTTATGAGACGATCGAGTTGACAAGGCAATGTCCCAACCAACAAAGGACAGCTCCGGACGACAAGATGTTGAAGGCAAGAGAATGGGACTTCTTCTTCTCGGCCCCCGGCATAACGAGACCAATCCTTCCATGCCAACATCTCTTTGAACTTCAAAATGGTTAAGGATGAAAAAGGCCTTTTACTTCCGTAAACTTCAGAGCCTATCATCCTTACTACATGTAGACCTTCAAGAGATAATTCTCTAACTGAAGGTAGCTGTCCAAGTGAGGGCACCGATGTAACATTAGGATAGCCCCGCAAGTACGAAGACACTATCTTAGAATAGGACGGACCATCAAATCACGATGGGAATATTGCACCACTATAGTGCGAAATAGTGAGACTTTTGAGATTAGTGTGAGGTTGCAGATAATGAAGAACCGTGATTCACACTTATCATTCTAGAGATTTCCAAAATCTTCATCCCAATACAAGAATAAGTTGCTAAGGCCTCGCTTTCCAAACAAATTTGCATCAACTGCATCTTCGACTTCTTCCACCTTTTGCAATTCTGATATAAATAATTCTCCTTGAAGACGTGGCAAGTTCTTTAACTCCTTTAAGTGGGACCCTTTCTTTGGTCCTACCACAAACTTGGGCAAGATAATAAGATTCTTCAAATTACTGATACCTAGTGGCATCCCTTTTAGACTCCCTGTATCTCTAATGTCAAGAAGCTGTAAGTTGACCATTTTTGTGATCCCTAGAGGCAACGTAGAAAGCTCCTGACAACCTCTTAAGATCAAGGCTTGTAATTTGCACAAGGCGACAATTGACTCGGGCGACATTGCAATGTTTGTGTAGGAGAAATTGAGATATCAAAGATGTTTTAAATCACCAACACAATTTGGTACCCCTATGATGGAAAAATGACATAACGAGAGCACCCTCATGTACTTCAATTCGTAAGCAAGTCATGCAGCACCTTGTTGGAGATAAAAAAATCTTCTGTATTGTCCAACAGTCAGTAGCATTAAACTTCTTAGTACCTTCATTCTGTGATATGCTCTCAAGAATTTTGATGTAACATACCCCGACGAGATGAATGATGAATAACGAGCTTTCTCAAGAGAAGCATCATCTTCATTACCAGTCATCTGAGACTCCCCTGAGCAAAAGCATGTCCCACCCGCAATTAACTTTGCTAGATCATTCAAAAGATCATACATTGAAAACTTAGATGCATTGACCGTTGATTGTTGAAGAAATGATCTAGATACTAACTCATCGAAGTGATCCCGTCCAGTCTCAAGATATCCTCCTCTTCTTTTTGTCCATCTAAAAAGCCCTCCACTATCCATAAAAGTACCAGCTCATCCCTCTCGATTTCGTAATACTTGGGAAATACAGCACAATAAGCAAAACATTTCTTCAAATAAGAAGGTAGATAGACAGAGCTCAATTTCAAAACTGGGAGAACCTCATCTTTTTTTCCCTTCAGAAGATCCCACATTTTATTATTTAAGATAGCTTCCCATTTATCCGGAGTCCTTCCTTTACATAGGGCACCGCCCAACATCTTCGCTGCCAAATGTAAACCTTTACATTTTTCAGCTATTTTCTTGCCTATTGTTTCAAGATCTGGGTGCCCCTCAAAATTTGTTGCTCCAAGAGCATGAAAGGCTAATAAGCTTGTACAATTATCGAGGGACAACTCCTTTAAATGATACGGCGAAGCTCCTTTTTCAAAAATAGCAGGAAGGTTACGAGTTGTGACAATGATCTTGCTTCCTTTAGCCCCCGCTTCAAGTGGTTTCAAGAGGGTAGTCCATTTTTCATAGTCCTCATTCCAAACATCATCTAAAACCACAAGAAACTTCTTCCCAGATAGACTATCCTTCAACTCAACTTGAATCCCATTAAGATCTTTGTCCTTGCAAGACGACTCGGTGACTGATCGCAAAATAGTCTTTGTTATGTTGAGAACATCAAAAATATTTGAAACACAGACCCATGCTCTCTTCTCGAAATAGCTACTCACTTTAGTATCATTATATAGTCGTTGAGCCAAGGCCGTCTTTCCAACACCACCCATCCCAACTATGGGGACTACGCACAGCGCGGTATTGCCATTTTTGGCTTCACCAGTCAATAGTTCAACTATGTCCACTTCTTCCTTCTCCCTACCAAAAAACTGAGTCTTCGACAGAGAAGTGCTAGGGTGCCTTTTGCTAGTGTAGTCAGATCTGTCCACAGCATTCTTTGTCAATCTTAGAGAATCCTTCCTAGTGACAATCTCTTCCAACCTTCCATTGATCTCTTGGACCTTGGTTTGAGGCATGAGCAAGCATGGGTTCTGATTTGATCCGGAGGATTTATCTTGGCCAAAGCAAGAGAACTTCCAATTCATCCATGTCGCGACCTAAAGTAAAAATCGGCGTTTCGATCTTAGGCTAATGGATTACTAGATTAATTAAATTAACTAACCTAGCTCGAGTTCTCCCAAACTCTACCAAATCGCAACTTAGGTCCAATTGTGAACATGCAAATATTTTCAATAGGAGTCGCCACTAATCATTTAGGGTAGGTTGATTAGAAACCTAAATAAAATAGCGGGAGTACTATTTTATTCCTACGAACTAGAAATTATGAATTCGGGACTTGGTTACGCTAAATTCCTTAACGCCCTTTTGGTACCAATTTCAAGAAAAACACTCAATTTGACAATTTCGAAAAAATTCTGATTTAAAGTTCAAAGGTGCAGAAATTTCTTTTTGATTTTCTTTTATTTAAATGCAAGTTAACCTATATGTAATGACGTGCAAAAATTGACAAGCGATTAATGCAACCTAACATGCAAACTATATGTCACGCAACGACGTGACTTATTTCTAATGACAAGCATATTATTTTTTGTATTTTTTTAATGAAATTCGGAATTAAAAATGTGAATTATCTAAACATGCAATTTAAACTAAAGAAATTAACCTATTCTAACGCAATCTTTTTAGTATTTTTTTATGAAAATTCGAAATTAAAATCAAGTAAAAAAAATAATCGCTAAATCTTTCGAATTAAGTCTCGATATGAAGCCTGACAGATCGATCCTAAAATTCGAAAGTCCCGCTATGGAAATAATTCTATCTAAAGCCTGATAGATAGATTTATTTCCATGTGTGCGGTTGCGGATTAGGAAATTTTCCTAATCGATCACATCTTGAAAAATTTAGATATCTCAAATATCTTGGATATATTCAAAGTATTTTTGAAAATTCTAAATCTATCCAAATTTAGCAAGTAGATATCCAAAGTTTCAAAAAAGGAAATAAAATCCTAATTGGAATAATGCTTATTATCCAAATATGCAGAATTAGATATCAATAAGTACAAATTAAGCAACAGAATATTCAATTCAAATCGGGATAAGATAATTACCTGATTTGCGTAAATAACTTTCCAAATTTCAATCGCGCGGATCAGGATTGCGGATCGACGGTACGTCGGGAGCGGCGGGCGGCGTCGGAAACGGCGGCAACACGGCGGGGATAGCGGCGACAGCGGTGGTGCGGGCGTCGATGCAGGGTGGTCTTGAAGATTCAACTCAATGGCTTCCACGATGGTGTTTCGCTACAACTTCGTAAACCTGTAAAACTGAGTTGACTCAAAACTGGACAGCGACCCTCCAAGAAGCGTAGCAACAGATGATCTCTGGGCAATGACGACCAGCAGCGACAGCAAAGCTTTAGAATTTGCTAAGGCAATGCAAAGGTCAACTAGAGTTGCTGTACGACATCGGGAAGACCGGAAATCGGTTATCGTCGGAACACGAAGGAGGGATGCCAGAGCTTTGTAAACGTCTTTCAAGTTCGTCGGAGATCGTCGTGAGGAATAGTTGGAGGCACTAGGACACGTCAGGAATCGCTAGGACACGTACAGAAGATGCCACCGACTGGTTTGGGCGTGCTTGGCGTGGATTGGTGTTTGCTGCAGCTCGCCGAGGCACTTGGAAAACGAAAGAAGAGGGAGTTCTGTTCCCTTTTCTTTTCTTCCTAAAGGTTTTTCTTTTCTCCTCTGTTTTGTACTTTTTTGTTGCCGTGTGTCCCTTTCGTGGCCTTCTTCTCGTGAAAATCCAATCACCCCTCCCTGACTTCTCTGGTTACGTGGACTTGAACTTTTACTTTTCTTCCCTCTTGTGGCTTTTGTTTTTTTGCGATTCTGTGGCCGTGAATTGTGTAAAACCCCCCCTCCGACCTCTCCGAAATTTCCTTCTCCGAAAATTCTCCGAGTCTCTCTCTAAAAATCTGATTTCTGAAAATTCTAAGAGCCCCCGAGGTTATGAGGTATAACGATATATTTATAATGTTAACCTAGGTCAAATAGTCGGGCTTTCTAGTCCTAATGGGCTTAGGTTTGAGCTTAGTTTTAATTAACATATAAATGGGCTGAATTAACTTAGGCTTTAATTAATTAAACTCAACGGACTAAATTAAGCCCAAATTAAAACAACCGAGCCCGTCTGACACGAGATTCCCGGCTTTTGGATTCCGAGCGAACCGAGTTTTGTTCGATGAATTTTAAGCTCATTCGCCATCGCCAATCCGATGCAAAATGCAATGAACCTAAACTATATATTGTGCAATTTAAATATTTTTGTTTAGGGGTTAAAATTTAATCCCTAATTTTCTATGCAAATTAACACTAAATGATGCGCTGAAATTTAGGTGTCAACAGCTGCCCCTCTTTGAGTGGAGGCTCGCAGAGGTTTCGCTCAAAGACTGAGACCTAAATTTAAACTATGCAAAATGATGAATAATTTTTTATATATATTTTTTATTAAAAAATGCAATGATGCATGATATGCAAGCAATAAGGAACGTATGCTAAGGCTTCTCACTTCATGCAGAGCGGTAAAAGAACCTTGCGTACGGATCGCATAAAAAGCATCCAAGTGACGGAATGTTTTATAATGCTTTGAATTCCCTCGATCTCCAAACTTCTTATCAACTGGAAGTAAGGTTTTCGAAGTACTGGATTGCCTATCTGTTACCTGTAGTTTCCTACAGATACGAAATAGAGCATGATATGAAGAAAGGGATGTATTGATTGGTGTGCTTCGTACTCCACTTAGCGACACCAATTGAGAAACTGTGCCGCCTATCCTGCTAGGCGAACATAAAATGAGATAGGATGTGCCGCGTACTCCACTTGGCAACACCAAATGAGAAGTTGTGCCGTCTATCCTGCTAGACGAACATGAAACGGGATGTGCTTCGTACTCTACTCAGCAACATCAATTGAGAAACTATGTCACCTATCCTGCTAGGCGAACATAAGATGGAATATTATACCGCCTATCTTGCTAGGCGAACAGAAAATGAGATGTTATACTGCCTATCCTGCTAGGCAAACATGAAATGGGATGTGCTGCCTATCCTGCTAGGCGAACAGAGAACCGGATGTTACGCCCCCTATCCTGCTAGGCGAACAGAGGACCGGATGTTATGCCGCCTATCCTGCTAGGCGAACAAAAGACTGGATGTTACGCCGTCTATCCTGCTAGACGAACATGAGATTGGGGTGTTATGCCACCTATCCTGTTAGGTGAACATGAAATGAGAAATTATGCCGCCGCGTACTCCACTTGGTGAACATAAAATGGGGTGTGCCGCGTACTCCACTTGGCAACACCATGCCGCCGCGTACTCCACTTGGCAAACATGAAATAGGATGT
This sequence comes from Syzygium aqueum, assembly GCA_031216185.1. Lineage (NCBI taxonomy): Eukaryota > Viridiplantae > Streptophyta > Magnoliopsida > Myrtales > Myrtaceae > Syzygium > Syzygium aqueum. The sequence continues at coordinate 8,287,274 of CM062232.1, forward strand.
GCTTCGTACTTCACTCAGCAACATCAGTTGGGGTGTGCCGTGTACTCCACTTGGCAACACCATGCCGCCGCGTACTCCACTTGACGAACATGAAATAGGATGTACTTCGTACTCCACTTAGCAACATCAATTGGGGTGTGCTTCGTACTCCACTTAGCAACACCAAATGAGAAATTATGCTGCCGCGTACTCCACTTGGCAAATATAAAAATAGGAAATTATGTCACCTATCCTGCTAGGCGAACAAAAGATGGGGTGTGCCGCGTACTCCACTTGGCAACACCATGTGAGAAATTGTAAAGCAAAAAGAGAAATGACGAAGAATAAGTAGGAAACGTACCCGAATTCTTCTTATGACGGAGCCAATGGCATCGATCCTGTTCTTACCTGAGAAAATATTAAAATTCTACATGCGCAGAGGCGGAGAAAACATCATTCATGAATCTGCTTGTCTTACCAAGCTTTATTGGGAAATTTATCAATAAGAACAATCATTTCGCCCTTTTGACAGTTTGATCACATTAAATGAGAGACCTTTAATCAGAAAGGACTTTCTACTCACTCTCAATGAAAGGCATTTGACCCGACCTTTGATGCGAGTATAAGAATCACTCAAACTCTCTTCGTCGTGCTTGACAAGGGTTCGGATATTCTCAAAATCAGTATAACTTAGCCAATCTGAAAGGTCTTTATAAGGACTGAAACGCGGGTTTGTTCAATGGCTTAACAAAAGGGACTCTTCGAGTCGATGCTATTGAAAGAATTGATATCATCAGCTGCTCCAGATTCACAAGTCAGGAATGCTGCAAAAATGAGATAGAAAAATCTTGCTCGCACTTCTTCGAGCAACATTTATAAGCATTTAAAACTCTACGTTAACTCAAGTGCCCTATTCTGAAGAGACTTCGGTAAGGGTTGTAACGTAGGTTCGGGTAGGCTTGAAATGAATGGCCTATTTCCATGAAAAGAGGGTATTATGAATATGGAGATTGGTGATCATCCAATTGATCTATCTCTAGCACTTGCTCCACAAATGAACCTTCAAATGGTCTTTTCCTTGAAGAATAGTCTTGCATATTGATTCAGTTTTTGTTGAAGCTTTCCTTTTTCTCATTTTTCTCTCTCATTTTTTTTTAGAGAGAGAGATTTTTTTTTTCTTCGAGGGATTTTTCTCTTTTTCCGAGAGAACTTTGATTCATTGGAGTCCTTTTGCGTCCTTTCTGATGTATTTTCCTTTGAACTTCCATTTGCCCCAAGTCACCTTGAACTTGTTTTGAGATGATTTCATTTGTTCATCTCAAGAATGATCACCAGTCGGGTTGAAATGAATTCGCTGCTCAAATTGGGTATGCAAAGGGTATAATGTGTAAGGGTATAGAAAGAAATGCTTTTCGTCATATCTAAGGTACTCAAGCTAACACAAAACTTGCATGCAATAAATATACTTGAAGATTGATGAAAGTGAAAGCAAGAAAATTCTAACCATTTTGAACTTTCTAAGAAATTGCCCAGGTATGGGGTTGTTCCTGACAGGGGTAAGAAATGAAACTCCATTCAAAGGGGTCAAGCAAATGATAACCTGTAGTGTTTAGATAGAGGAAATGAATGCCTCTCATCATCTTGATCATCATACTTTTCGTGAGATAATCCTTTACCTTGTCAGCACAGAATTTTCACTCAACTCGCACTGAGGATTATTATTCAGGACGTGTATGGAAATGGCTTGCCTTTCGTCATTTTGAAATCTTTCATGCAATATGATTATTTCATTAGGACAAACCCAGATTGCTAAATCAAAAGCTTTCCTCAAACGAAGCTTAGCAATATCAATTGATTCATGAAATTCAATTTGAAACTTGATTGAAACAAAGTGAAAATGAGTACAAATCAAGTGTAATATTTCTTCACCGAATCAGAATTAACTGGACCGGAAAAAACACGACCATTCATCTCGGCCAAAATTAAAGCACCTCCTGGGAGGACTCTCTTCACATTGTATGGGCCGCCATAATTCAGGGCGAATTTTCCTTCTGCAAGAGAAAATATCTGCAATAACTTCTGCAGGACAAGGTCGCCTACCTGGAAATTTCGAGGCTTTACTTTCTTGTTGAAAGATTTAGCAACTCGTTGTTGGTAGCACTGGCCATGGCATAAAGCTCTAAGCCTTTTCTCATCAATCATGTTCAACTAGTCCAACCTCTGCTGGATCCAATCTGCTTCTGACAATTGTACCTGTGAAAGAATACGTAACGAAGGAATTTCAACCTCAACGGGTAGAACTGTTTCCATACCGTACACAAGAGAATACGGAGTTGCCCCTAAAACATAAAGTAGGGGATTCAGGAGGACAAACAGGGCTAAACATTGTATTTTTTCTAAATTTTTCTCCTTTCTATTTTTAAAATTTTTGAAATTCTTTTCAAAAAGGTTTTAACATGAGGAAGCATGAAGAAGCCCAGGCCTCAGAATTCTCCTTAGACTATATTTTTCTTTTATCGGTTGGATATCATCAATGGGCTGGTTTGATGTACCTCAACATGCCCTAAAAAATGAAAACAATTTGTAATTTCATTGATTATTACCGAATGAATTACATCTATTGGAATGGAAACTGGGACAATAAAGTCATAGAAATGAAAAATCCCAAAAGCAGCTCCCGAGACAGGGTAAGTCCTAGAAAGCAGTAAAATTTCCCACGCAGGGTGGTGTGCGAAAAAGTAAAGATTTTACTCTTGTGGGCTAGTGCCCACTCCTTCCAACGGTCCTTTCTCGATAGCTCCAATGAGCACGTTATTGAACAGAGTAGCGATTCCCTCCATCGCATCATCAGGATCTTCTGTCATTAGAGATATTAGATCATCCATACCTCCCCATCCATCGGGAATGATATTACGCGGGTCAATATAGAAGCTCGGGGGAGCCGAATATTTCACGTAGTAATCGAACTTGCCGCTCGGTTGCCCCAAGGTATCGATCACTTCCTTCTCTTCATATATCATTCTCGCAGGACTCGGGAATGTAGTCTGGATGTCTGGAATCATGATAAGATCATCTCGGCCTTCGTAGAGCCACGAAACACGAAATCTTGATGCCCCAGTATCTAAGAGGTCCTGAACCTCGTGCTTTAAATCAACGTCGTACGACCATGGAACCATCTTGTCACTTTCATAAGCGTAGGGCTGAGGTGATGCCAGGGTCAATACTTTCGGAGTGTTAGGTATAATAATCTCGAGGTCGTCGTCAGAGGCGTCTTCGAGAGCGGGCATGTCAGGATCCAACTTCCCTTGTTCATCAGTTATCTTTGCGAGTTCTTCATTCCAGTCAATGGTGACCTGGGGTAAAGCGGCCACTATCCGGAATTCATCCACTGTCCCAATCATTCCTTTTCTCACCAACTCATCCACTTTCTCTCTTATATCACCAAGTGACACTACCTCGCCGGTCGAAATATAACCAGCTCGGACTAGAGCATCGAACATATCTTCGAGAGGGGCGCTGAAGCTTTGAACCTGTTCGACTCCCGGGCCAAGGACAACATTTGCACTGTTCGAATGATCAGGGAGTGGATTGTTCTGCACATTGGGCTTACTGGGTGGCTATAGTGCGAACGCTCCAGTCTCAAGTAAATCCTGCACTTGATGTTTGAGCACTTGGCATTCATCTGTTGAATGCCCAACCTCACCTCTATGGTAATCGCATTTCTTGGACGGGTCATACTTTGCATAGCCAGCAGCATTAGCTCTTTGTGGCTCTGAATTCAGCAAATTCTTCTTCCTTAGCACCGCCAGTACTTGAGATAACGTCCCGGGAAGTGGAGTGAACTGACGAAGTTTGCGCTGTTGGCGTGGATCCTACTGGCCTTGCCGCCCATAAGAGGTTGTCTACTGAGTGCTGAATTGTAGCTTCGGGGCCTGAGCTGGCGTCTTCTGCAGATAGGTCATGTTGACCTCGGGGACATGCTCTTTGTCCTTCTTATTAGTAAATCTCTTGGCTGATGAACTTGACTCACCATACCATCCCTTCTTGAGCTCGGTCTCGATCTCCTCACCCATAGCTATCAGTTGGCCAAAAGATTAGGCGGCCATCACTAACATTCGTGAACGAACCGACTGCGGTAGGGTGGACACGAACAACTTCATTAAGTCACGTTCTGCGGGTTCCGGCATGATCTGCCCAGCCATGTTCCTCCAGCGAGTGGCGTACTCCTTTAGAGTCTCGCCCTTTTTCTGCTCAGCTCTTTCCAGGTCTTCCCTCGTAATAGTGACGTCGAGATTGAACTTGAAGTGCTTGACGAAAAGGTTTGCCACCTCTTCCCACGAGTCTTTCCGGTTAATTTGGTGGTTGGTATACTACCTCATTGCAGCATCCTTCAAGCTTGCTTGGAAGGTTTGGATCATTAGGGGTCCATTAGACATATATCTATTCATGAGCCCCTGGTACATATCGATGTGCTGAATTGGGTTTGAGGTTCCATCGTACTTCTCAAAGGCTGGCATCTTGAATTTATTGGGCACTTGGACTCGGATAAAAATGGACAAATCAATAGGCAGAACACTTTGAGTTCCCTCCACTTCACGTAACCTCTGGTCGAGCTTAGCCAGCAACTTGACATTCTCATCATTGGGGGGTGACTGAAGAACAGGGGTCGACGGAGACGCAGTAGTGTCAGTCAGAATGACATCTTCTAGTTGAAGGGTTGGATTAATAGTCACTGTAGGAGATTTGTCAAGACGTAGGCCTTGACGAGTTAGAGGTGGAATCTCCGATTGAAAGGCAACATTGATCTGCTGCTGTTTGGCCATGAAATCACCCATCATTTTAGACATGGCAGCCGTGATCTGCTCATTGATTGTATTCATGTGTTCCTTCAGGTTTTCATCGATCATGGCTGCAATCTCGGCTTGATTGGTCATCCTTCTTTTGGTCACCGATCGAGTATTATGAGGATGAGGGGGATCCGTGGCAAATTACCTGCAAAAAGCAACGGTGGAATAAATACGACAAGTAAGAATAACGAGTCGGTCCATGACATCCTCTAGTTTTTTTTTTCATTCTTCATTTATTCATAAAAATACTCGTATATGAACGAGACTTCATGGAAAAGTGTTCTAAACAAAGAAATATAAATAACACTCTAGACATAACCTAAGAAATAGACGCATCGAAATCCCTAATCATAAAACTAGGAAAACCAAAAATTAAGACTCCCTAGAAACTATGAACTGAAAACAAACTCTCTAAAGCATTTTTTTTTGTCTTTTTTGATTATAAAAACGATGACAACTTCTTGTGAAAATAATGACCTATAACACATCGAGGAAATCAATTCTCTAAAAAAAAGCCTTCTTTCTTCTTCTTTTTTTTTTCAAAGGAGTCAATGATTATGGCTTTCAAATTAAAACCTACCTAGACATGTCATGGACCGACTCAAGATAAGATGAAGAAAATCAAAGATAAAGCTCGAGAAATTACCGTCTTTGGGGAGGAAATGTCAATCATAGAGACATGCGCATGGATCGTGAGTTTAAACCTTAACCTATATATCCTAAAGGCTTTGGCAAAATGAAATAACGAACAGAACGACATGTCGCAGCCTCGCGCACAATCATCATGACTAGTCGCAGCCTCGCATACAATAGTCATGACTAGTCAGGTCCAATCACTTCGGCTTGGTTCGGTCGACAAGGTTAACCTCCATGCGTTGTAGCCTCACGTGCATGAGGGCGACCCTTGAGCCATTTTTTGAAAAATTTTCGGGATCCAAATGGGATAACCTTTAGCGAAATCTTACCGCCAAGGTTAAAGAACCATTTAAATACCATCTTAGAACTATGAGTGTGACCCAGGTCCGGTCACAGGTTGTGTGTGGTGTAGTGCAAAAACTGTAAATCATGCACAACGGTTATATGCAAACAACGCTTCAATAGTACAAAAATTAAATCATAATTTCACTCCACCAAACCTACAAAACAGAGGGTTAGCCAATCAGTACTTCCCTTATACCTCCCATCCTACAAAAACATTTAATACCTAAGAATGAGAATTCAAACAAATTTTGTCAAATCGAGTGGTTTTTTCCATGAAAAATTTTTTGGCTTAAGTCCTCCTTAAATTTTCAAAAAAATTCAACTAAGTCCCCAGTGGAGTCGCCAAGCTGTCGCGACCTAAAGTAAAAATCGGCATTTCGATCTTAGGCTAATGGATTACTAGATTAATTAAATTAACTAACCTAGCTCGAGTTCTCCCAAACTCTACCAAATCGCAACTTAGGTCCAATTGTGAAGATGCAAATATTTTCAATAGGAGTCGCCACTAATCATTTAGGGTAGGTTGATTAGAAACCTAAATAAAATAGCGGGAGTACTATTTTATTCCTACGAGCTAGAAATTATGAATTCGGGACTTGGTTACGCTAAATTCCTTAACGCCCTTTCGGTACCAATTTCAAGAAAAACACTCAATTTGACAATTTCGAAAAAATTCTGATTTAAAGTTCAAAGGTGCAGAAATTTCTTTTTGATTTTCTTTTATTTAAATGCAAGCTAACCTATATGTAATGACGTGCAAAAATTGACAAGCGATTAATGCAACCTAACATGCAAACTATATGTCATGCAACGACGTGACTTATTTCTAATGACAAGCATATTATTTTTTGTATTTTTTTAATGAAATTCGGAATTAAAAATGTGAATTATCTAAACATGCAATTTAAACTAAAGAAATTAACCTATTCTAACGCAATCTTTTTAGTATTTTTTTATGAAAATTCGAAATTAAAATCAAGTAAAAAAAAAATAATCGCTAAATCTTTCGAATTAAGTCTCGATCTGAAGCCTGACAGATCGATCCTAAAATTCGAAAGTCCCGCTATGGAAATAATTCTATCTAAAGCTTGATATATAGATTTATTTCCATGTGTGCGGTTGTGGATTAGGAAATTTTCCTAATCGATCACATCTTGAAAAATTTAGATATCTCAAATATCTTGGATATATTCAAAGTATTTTTGAAAATTCTAAATCTATCCAAATTTAGCAAGTAGATATCCAAAGTTTCAAAAAAGGAAATAAAATCCTAATTGGAATAATGCTTATTATCCAAATATGCAGAATTAGATATCAATAAGCACAAATTAAGCAACAGAATATTCAATTCAAATCGGGATAAGATAATTACCTGATTTGCGTAAATAACTTTCCAAATTTCAATTGCGCGGATTGGGATTGCGGATCGACGGTACGTCGGGAGCGGCGGGCGGCGTCGGAAAAGGTGGCGACACAGCGGGGATAACGGCGACAGCGGTGGTGCGGGCGTCGATGCAGGGTGGTCTTGAAGATTCAACTCAATGGCTTCCACGATGGTGTTTCGCTACAACTTCGTAAACCTGTAAAACTGAGTTGACTCAAAACTGGACAGCGACCCTCCAAGAAGCGTAGCAACAGATGATCTCTGGGCAATGACGACCAGCAGCGACAGCAAAGCTTTAGAATTTGCTAAGGCAATGCAAAGGTCAACTGGAGTTGCTGTACGACATCGGGAAGACCGGAAATCGGTTATCGTCGGAACACGAAGGAGGGATGCCAGAGCTTTGTAAACGTCTTTCAAGTTCGTCGGAGATCGTCGCGAGGAATAGCTGGAGGCACTAGGACACGTCAGGAATCGCTAGGACACGTACAGAAGATGCCACCGACTGGTTTGGGCGTGCTTGGCGTGGATTGGTGTTTGCTGCAGATCGCCGAGGCACTTGGAAAACGAAAGAAGAAGGAGTTCTGTTCCCTTTTCTTTTCTTCCTGAAGGTTTTTCTTTTCTCCTCTGTTTTGTACTTTTTTGTTGCCGTGTGTCCCTTCCGTGGCCTTCTTCTCGTGAAAATCCAATCGCCCCTCCCTGACTTCTCTGGTTACGTGGACTTGAACTTTTACTTTTCTTCCCTCTTGTGGCTTTTGTTTTTTTGCGATTCTGTGGCCGTGAATTGTGTAAAACCCCCCCTCCGACCTCTCCGAAATTTCCTTCTCCGAAAATTCTCCGAGTCTCTCTCTAAAAATCTGATTTCTGAAAATTCTGAGAGCCCCCGAGGTTATGAGGTATAACGATATATTTATAATGTTAACCTAGGTCAAATAGTCGGGCTTTCTAGTCCTAATGGGCTTAGGTTTGAGCTTAGTTTTAATTAACATATAAATGGGCTGAATTAACTTAGGCTTTAATTAATTAAACTCAACGGACTAAATTAAGCTCAAATTAAAACAACCGAGCCCGTCTGACACGAGATTCCCGGCTTTTGGATTCCGAGCGAACCGAGTTTTGTTCGATGAATTTTAAGCTCATTCGCCATCGCCAATCCGATGCAAAATGCAATGAACCTAAACTATATGTTGTGCAATTTAAATATTTTTGTTTAGGGGTTAAAATTTAATCCCTAATTTTCTATGCGAATTAACACTAAATGATGCGCCGAAATTTAGGTGTCATCAATCCAACCTTTGCTTTTGCTGGATTTTGCTACCGATTTAACCTCAGCAGCTTGGATCGCGAACTCATCGAGCAAGTCTTCCATGTCATAGGCCAAGTCCCTAACATCGTCCAGCCATAGCTTCTCTGGACCTTTGCCGCTCTATTGCTTGTCCTCTGCATCATCCGGCACTGCATAGATTGTGTCCAGCATCTTCTTCCACTTAATGAGTAGGTCGATGCTGATTCCAGAGGGCGGTGCTACTTTCCTTTGTACATAGTCCAATCCCAGAGAAGCCAATTTGTCGAACAGGACTTGAAAGATGGAAGCCAGGGTGGAACCCAAAATGGTCTCTACAATGGCCATGGGTGAACCAGTCGCTATAGAGAACAACAAGGGTTATAATGAAGCAAACTGATAATGAGCTAATGGAGTGAGAAAACTATAAAGTCCTAGATGACCAAGACTGTTAAGACCAAGACTTTCAAGGATGCACATCAGAGGTTTTGTTTGGAAAGTGAAGCAAAAGTGAAGAATTGCTAATGGGAAAGAAACTTTAATAGATTCCAGGAAGACAGACTTTGCAGGAAGCAAATTGGCTTTGTTGCTTCACTTTTCACATCCCTCCTTTTCCATCCCTATGTGAATGTCTTGTTTTCCATTTCTAGTAGAATTTCCACGCGTTTCATGGTTCTAATTTTTTTTTGTGTGTGAATGAGATTTTATTTGACAATTAGCACCGCTTATTGTTCTCTTGCTTAAAATTAACAATACTATTATTTTCGTCAAACTTTTGTCATTTTTCATCATGTTGTGATTTTTCATTCATTAATCTCCGGTGTACTTGTCTATTGGAATATGTCTAGATTTCCATTTATCTTTTCAAATTTAAGTCTAATAAATGAAAAAAGAGCAAACAGAAAAACTGTAAAGAAAAGAAATGCAGGAATGGGGCGATAATACTCTTCGTGACTTGCGAAGAGTTCCACTTTACATTTTTTTTTGTTTATTTTTTTCTAATGAAGATGTAATCTAAAATTAGGGATAATGACACAAATGTTCCCTAAATTTTGGCCTAATGTGTAATGTGGTCCATGAATTTTTAATTTATTCAATGTGGTCCCTAAACTTTAGCATAATGTTCAATATGGTCCCCAAACTTTAGCCTAATTTGTTCAATGTGGTCCTTGGACTTTTGGTACTTGTCCAATGTAGTCCCTAAACTATATGAAAATATTCGATGTAGTCATTCCATTAATTCAAGATTATGGACAATATTGAACATTTTCATATAGTCTACGGACTAACTTGAATATGTACCAAAAGTTCAGGGACTACAGTGAACAAATTAAAAGTTCAGGGAATGCATTGTACATTGAGCTAAAGTTGAGGGACCACATTGCACATGGGCTAAAGTTCAAGAACTATTTGTGTCATTTTCCCCTAAAATTACTAACATGCAAGTTATGATTTTCCTAGATTTTCCAATTTATGACATGTGATTTATGAAAAGAAACGTGCAAATACGAAAATTAATAATAATGCACTCCAAATGGCCTAGATGTGCATGAAAATGCCTGTCCATGAAAAGTCTTATTTTTCTAATATAATTGTCCTGCTACGAATAAAAACGAATCCATCCTAGTGTAATGAAAAATCCTAAAAATGCCCAAATATGCAAATATGAACGCACTTAAAATTGTGAATATGACTTTCCCTAAATGTTTAATATGCAATTTCCTAAATTTAGAACACCTAATTAATCTACATGTGGTTTTATTAAACATGCCCCCAAAAATACAAATCTAGAATGTAAAGCATGTCTATAACATGGCATGGATGACTTTTATGAAATGTGACACATGTAAATTATGTGCAATGTAAACATGAAATCAAACGTGGAGACGTGATCGAGAGGAATGAAATCGGGTTAAGAACCAAAATTTTGTTGATGCTGCCGCCTCTTCTTTTGCTCCAGAGATTGCTTTTCCCTCCATTAATTGTAATAAATGTCTACCATATGTTTTTTTTTGTCAGAGTCTACTAGACATTTTAGGGAGCGAAGTTATGGCCGCATCAGTTTCGGGAAAAAGAGAGCAAGCAGATAAATGTCTTTTACCTATCCTGAGGAGACTTCCTGGAGCTAACTGGCGAATGAGATTAGATCAACAGCAGCAATCTAGCAAGCACGAGCGCTAGGCTCAGACAAGCAGGAGGGGAACGCTGTTGAGCAGGGGGACGAGCACGAGGTTCGGTGCTTCACGGTGTATTCATGTGTATTCAGCTACGGCAATGCATGGCCACCGCTTGCAACGACGAACGATAATATCGATCGAGCGACGAGTAGAAAAAGGTTTGTAGGGGGGTGTGGGCAGATCAAAGATGGTGGTGATTGGCGACAATCAATATGCAGTCAAGAAGGGATTCGAATGAAAGTGGAGTCTGTCGGCGCGAGTTTGATATTGACGGTGGTAGTTGAAGAAAATGTAAGGCGATGTGGCTTTAAGGAAACGTGCAGGAGAACCAAAAGATGGATTCTGCCGTGTGTGTTTGGTTCTCAGAGGTTCCCGTATTCCTTTTCTCTCCAGCTCTCTTTTTTTTTCCTCTTTTGCTTCCCTCCGCCCACAATGCACGAGAATTGTACTTTATAGAGGTAAGGGTTAATATCATGAAAAATCCTAAACTGGTATACCTATGATAATTTTATCCTAAATTAATTTTTTAACCATAAAAAACCTAAAACCGATATACCTATGGCAATTTTATCCTGCGTTAGTTTCCGTTAAATTTTACTGTTAAATTGCTTTGTTAAATGACACGCGGTAGTTGACGAATATATTAGTTTTGGGTTTTACCCTCCATTTATCACATGTGTATTAGTTTGTAATTTTTTTTACATTAATCCAATTTAACGGAAATTAACGGAGAGTAAATTTGTCGCAAATATACCAATTTGAGGTTTTTTGTGGTAAAACAATTAGTTTGACGTAAAATTGTCACATGTGTACCAGTTTGGGGTTTTTTGTGGTCAAAAAATTAATTCGGGGTAAATTTGTCACAAATATACCAATTGGGGGTTTTTCATGGTATTAATCCGAGTTAAGTTAAAGAAGATTGCATTCCAGCCGGAGATCTCACGAACTTCGATTCTTTCATCTACGGATTTGGATTTTTAGCTCTCATTTGAAGACTCGATCTCTTACACCTCTAGCTAACCGAATTTGGACTCTATCTTCCAAAGTAAGTCGTGAAGGAGACCATTATCGAGTTGTTAAGTAATTGAATTGATTCCGAAAGCTTTCGACTCCAGATAGAATTCATTATCATCATCACCATCAATTAAATACATGAATCAAAGTGACCAGCGACCCTCCGTATGCAGAAATGACCTGAAGGCATTTACTTCTTCCTTTTCTGTTTTTCCTTCTTTTTCTTTGGAAAATAAATTCGAAGGAACCTAATCCGATTTGTCGAAATTCTGCTATATGCTTATGAAATGTTTTAATTGCAATAAATTCTATTTCCTTTCTTTTTTTTTTTGGGAGAAAAACCGATTCCATTTCTTTTTTTTGGGGGAAAACAGATTCCAAATTTTCAAAAGTATGTGAGAAAGCAACCTTTGGGCAAAGTTGAGGTATCAACAAGTCTTAACTCTCAAATGGTTGTTTTTGAGCTACTTATACTTACTTTGGTAAACCGGAATTCCTTAATTTTAGAAGGTGTCAGTTCATTAGATAATCCCTCCCAAACGTGGTTATCACTGCCTGCTTATTGCCCACGTTGCGCCTCTCTTAACAGAGGGATCGAGGACATGGCAGTGCAGGTCCTGACACTGAAATTGTGTCTGACTTGTGCTCCTTCGCATTTTCCATTACTTTCCTCTTTTGGATCGAACTGAGCCAATTCCTCTTGTTGTTTTCCATCAAAGTAGTTTTACGTATTTAAAGTTTTTAAGTTCATGCGTTTTACACGGTAAAGAGAAGAAACCCATTTCAGCTTGACTTAAGAGTCACTGAGAGATTTTTTAAGTGTCCAACCAAATTTCATTTAATAGATTCAATAGTTTTTGTCATTCGCGCTTCGCAAAACTTTAGTTTACCCAAGGGTGTAAGGTATCATGGAGGCTATGTATATGCTTAAACAATTTTTGGGTCATGTTCACCAATAGTGACCAAAGATCGGTCCTATGTATGCTAAAACAAAATGATGGAATAGGTAGGACCTTGCCTTAGCCTTCTTTGTCACCATATCCAATCAAGCATAGCATTAAGGACTTGACCCCTCCGAGGACCAAGACCCCCCACTAATGCACTAATTTGTATTTCATCCACCAATTATTTAAGGCTGAAAAGGTACACATGATTAGTGCAATTTCGCTAAACACATAAGTGGTCAGGCGATTTTCAATTCCCCAAATATTGAAAGTACACTTGTATTTACTCGATTCAAATGAAAATATTCACTATTATTCACTTAAAAAGAATAACACTTAAGACTCATACGGTACAACTGATTATTATAATAAAATTAACCGATACTATTTCGAATACTTTTATCAATCATTTTAAATATCGTAAGATATAAGAATTAGCAATAGTCGAGAATCTAAATATGCAAGAGCAGATCACGTGATGCGCAGGGACATGGAATGACTTGAAGGGTTTAACCAATTCACGAGAGAGAGAGAGATCATATTATGTCAAGTTGGAATCTTGCATGTATTGCACGGTCTTGCTTTCTGTGACATTCCGAATTTCGACCCATTTTTGGGATTTATAAAACGTGTAATTCGTCAGTGCGCTTATAATGGAATCTCGCCCGGGAACTGATCACTCTCGGGTTCTTGTTTTTAAAATAGAGATTTTGCTAGAATCGCACTAGATCGAATTTGGCCGTTATTTAGACCCCGAACTTGACAGTCGATTTCCGGGAGTTCCGGGTCGAAATAAATTGGACGGTGTCGATATTATTGTGGCCAGCGTCAGTATTGCCGGGAATGTGCGAAAAAAATGGATTTTCGACCGGGTGCGACTTCGGACCCGTAGACCTCCCTCGTAGCGTGTTTTCGAGTCATTTTAATTTTATTCTTCCTTGGCCCTTGCCCATTATTATTTTTCTAGGATTTAATTTGGACCCTAGGGCTATTTTCGGAGTTGATTTCGGACCACCCGATCGCACTTGAGAGTGCAATTATCCCTCTTCTCCCTCTCTCTCTTCCCCGTACACGGCAACGCCATGCACGTCGCGCGCCCCTGCATGTCCGCGATTCCCCTTCCCCATGCACGCCCGTTCCCCTTCTCTTCTTTTCCTCTCTCTCTCTCTCTCTCTCTCTCTCTCTCTCTCTCTCTCCCTCTTTCTTTCTCTTTTCTCCTACCCCGGTGCACACGCAAGAGGCATGCACGCCGCGTCCCCCCTGCACGTCTGCAGCCCCCTTCCCTTCCCCATGCAATCCCCCTTCCCCATGCACTCTTCTCTCTCTCTCTCTTCCTCTTCTCTCTCCTTCCTTCTCTCTCTTCTCTCGCTCTCTTCCTTCTCTCTTCTCTCGCCCGCTCGCCCGAAACCGTCGGACCTCTGCTCCCGCCCCTTCGCAGCCTTGCTCCGCCCCGTCGTCCACCTCACGCCGCCGCCGCCCGACCAGCTGCCGCCGCCCCGACGACTGCCCTGGTCGCCCGGCCGCTCCCCGTTCCTCTCCCGCTCACCCCCCCACAGCTCTCCCCCTCACCTCTGCATCCCCTTCCGCCACCACAGCAACCCCCTCCGCCTCCGCCCGACGACCCTCAGCCTCCGCTGGGCGACCCTCCGCCAGCCACCGACGCCGTCGCCTCCCTCGCACCCTCGCCGCGTCGCTCGGCAGCCCAGGCCGACGCTGCCTGGGTGCTGTTCCAAGCACGCAAGCTAGGCTCGCCGCCACTCGCCGCTGCACTCGGCGGGTCCCGGCGACCGTCTCGCCGTTCAGCCAGCGTTCCCGTCGCCGCCGCGAGGTCGCCGTGCTGCCCTGTCATCCCCGCCGTTCCCCCTCAGCCTGCAGCCCCCTCTCCCTCTCGCCCTCACCTCCGGCCATCTCCCCCTTCCCCTGTTCGCACATGCAGCGAGCCCGCCGCGGCGACCGCCGCATGCCCAGCCGGCGCCGTCGTCGGCCACGGCCGCGCCGCCTTGCTGTCCAGCCAGCCCAGCCCAGCCGGCCAACCGACCAGCCTCGGCCAGCCAGCCCCGGCCAAGCCCCGGGCCGTGGCCGAGCTCGCCCCAGCCGCTGTCCCGCCTCGCCGGAGCCACTCCAGCCACCGTCCGACCGTGGCTGAGCTCGCCGGAGCTGCTGCCTGCCATTCCCGAGCCTCCCCGGCCCCTGTTCAGCCACCCCCGAGCCATTGCAGCCGCTGTGCCGCCGCGCCGGAGCCGTTCCGGCCGCTGTCCCGCCAAGCCGGAGTCTCCTCAGCCCCTGTTCCGTCGTGCCCGAGCCACCCCAGCCTCTGCCCCGCCGTGTTTGGACCGTTCCAGCCGCTGCCGCCGTCGCCGCGCCCGTGGCCGAGTCCCGCGCCCATCCCCGCGCCCGTGGCCGAGTCCCGCGCCCATCCCCGCGCCTGTTGCCGAGCCCTGCGCCCGTGGCCGAGCCCGTGGCCGAGGGCTGTGCCCGTGGCCCATCGCCGTGGCCGAGCCCCGCGCCCGTGTGGCCCGCTCCCGCGCCCGCCCGGTACTGTTCACTTGGGCTATTTTGAGCCCGAGTCGATTTTCTCCGGGCCAAAAATTGGTAAGTGACTTCCTAAACCCTATCTAGTACTTTGGGTATTATTAGACTTGTCTAGAAATTAATTAGAGCCGGTTTAGAAGCTAAACGTGGATTAGGGTCAATTTTTGTATGTGCGTATTTGTTAGATTAAATTGTGATAATTGTGAGGCTTAATTAGCAGCTAATTATGGTGGGTTAATTATTCGTATTGCCATGTCGTGTGTGGGGAAAATTAACGTGTGATTGTGGCCGGCTTGAATGTCGGAATCGTGAGCTTGTGATTTGGAGTTGGGATGACTGTGGGTGCATATTTGCGGCTATTGATGGTGAGTCAATGATTGGTTGTTGTGGCATTCATGGGTAAATTGGATGTTCGTGTGTGGCCGTTTGAATGTCGAGTTTGTGGGTTGGGGTGGCTTGTCATGAATTGGATTGAATTGTGATTATGGATCGTTTGGTGTAATTGGCGTGAAATTGATTGAATTGAATGGCGTGTGCTTGCCTGTCGATTTGAAGCCCGGATCGATCGGAGGGCTACGGACTTGGGACGTGTTGACGGCGGTCCGTGTGAAGGCATGACTGGCCGGTGTGCCAAATGGACGCGGGCTTGAGACGTGTTGACGGTGGCCCGTTAAAGGTGTGTTAGACCGGGACGTATTTACGTCGGTCATTGGAAAGTGAATGGCCAGAGTGCCAGTTGGGCCTGAGGCGCAGTAGCGCGGGCAGTGAGATGGGCCTGAGGCGCAGTAGCGCGGGCAGTGAGAATGGGCCTGAGGCGCAGTGGCGCGGGCAGTGAGAATGGACCTGAGGCGCAGTGGCGCGGGTCGTGAGATAGTTGTTCGGCCACGCATGTGATTTGAGTGTGATTGAAATGGCTGGTTGAACATGTGATTGAAATGGCTGGTTGAGCGTGTGATTGAAATGGCTGGTTGAGCGTGTGATTGAAATGGCTGATTGAGCGTGTGAATGAATTGGCTGGTTGAACGTGTGGTCGAATGAGTAAGGTGAATTGCGTGCAAGTGTGATTGGCATTTGAGCAATTGCATTGTGCTATATTATTACTACTGTTACATTACCGTATTATAACTAACGTGCAGTGTTGGCATGAGCTTAATGGCGAGGTAAGTATACTGATGCGAATTGTATATCTTATGGGGTAGATTGCATGTACGACTTGTCTGGGTACGCATTGGCCTACGTGGGGTATAGGGGGTTGCTTATTGAGACTCGTTCTCACGGTTATTATATAACCATTTCAGATTCGCAATCATGAGGGATTGGAGACGCTTCAAGGGCATCTCGGAGATCGAAGACGAGTCAAGTACTCGGTGTTTTGAGTCCCCCTTTTTGTAGAGGAGTTAAGTTTACGAACCATCGCCCTTAGAGGAAGGTGGTTCCGTTGTTGTGGCCTAGATTAGGGAATTGTCTTTAGTGAACGTCGCATGTATCTATCAAGTATAGGAAATTTCAGTTATTTGTTTATTGCTATTGCTATCCCTTGTCATTATTAAATGTCCGGGTTGTTCTATTTGTTTCCGCGTGTGCTTAATCTCTGATGTTTGGGTTGGGTCGGTGACGTGCCTGGGACGTCGCATTCAATGATCGACCATCGAGGGGTGTCGCGAGCTCGTTAGGGTTCGGGGCGTGACATCCCCGTTGATTTGGTATCAGAGCAAGGCTAGCTCGAACCAAGATGGTCGAAGCTTGGAGTGATAAGGAGCGATGACTTTGGGGTAGTCAGTTAGGAAGACTTGTTGGCCATGCGTTACCCAGAGTGTTTGATTGTGATTGCTGAGTGACGTATGCAATATCATGCGAAATGCAGGTGCGTCAGGACTTGAGGTTAGTACACGATTCCTGTTTCTTTGTGATTGAGTGATGTTGTGATTGACTGCCTGCTTAGTGAATTGTTGTGATTCACTGCCTAGGGCTTTAGACTGGTATAGCTGGCCTAGGTTTTAATTCTCGTGAGGAAATTATAGCAGGTAAGCGGGTAGTGTGAGCCCTGTGAGTATGAGTAGCCGAGGATGAGGTCGAGGTCGAGGTCGTATAGGTCCGCAAGTTGGAGTTGTGGGGGATCCCAGATGAGACGAGATTCTGAGGGCACTCGAGAAAGTTGGAATTTTATGGGGAAGACAAACTGAGGAGTGAAATGCTACTATTGCTACTAATGCTGAGACTACTGTAATGGAAATAACAAGAATCATAGGTATAATGGAAATGTTGGGAATCAAGGTCAAGGGTAAGCTAATGCAGTCAGGCAGATGCGTCAGTTGGTTGGAAAATTTTGGAAATTTCTTTAAACTTGCAAGGTTCGATGGGAAAAGGTGACCATGAGGCTACATTACTTTGGACAGTGGACTTAAAAATAAAAAGGGCTTTTGAGGTATTCGGGTGCACTGGTGAGGAGAAAGTGACCCTGACTATATACCAACTCTAAGGGAATGCAAAGGATTGGTAAGAGGGCCCCTGAAGTAGGATATTTCAAAGGGCATATTTCTAAGCTGGAATATTGTTGCCAAGGCTTTTATGGAGAAGTTCGTTCAGAGAGTGTGCGAGGACAGAAAATGACACAGTTCCTTCGACTTCACTAAAATCGGATATTAGTCAATCAGTACGAGGTCAAGTTTGTAAGGACCGTGAGGATAGGACAAGGGTGGTTAAGGACCGTGAGGATAGGACAAGAAGGTTTCGGGATGGATTGGAACCGGAATTCCGCAATCAGTTAGTACTTTTGGGTCTCAAGGGATTTCAATGAGTTGTATGAGAGAGTTCGATGGTTGACACGGCTATGAGAAAAAGGACTGCCGCTTTTGGATCGCAGTACGTGCCAGCTAGAGACAATAGGAACTTTGGAAAGAAGCCTATGACAGAGAATATGAGACTTGTCCCTCTGGTAAGGGAGAACTTTGGAAAGCCGAACTAATACTCCAACGCTACATGTCGGTCTTACGGAAAGAGACATAGGAATGGCCATTGCCAAGGTAGAAGTGGAGCATGTTGTGGATGTGGACAGTAAGGTCATCAGGTGAGAAATTGTTGAACCGACAGGTTAGGTCACTAATGCAATCACAACAACCGCAGGTAGGACATTAAGCGAGAACTGCCTCGCAGATTTATCAGAATCGGCTAAGGACGTAAGGAAAAGTGTAGTGGCTGAGAAGGAAGTGAAGGATATGCCTTGAAAGTCTAGGTGCGTTATGAGATAGTATTTGGTACAGTAGGAGATGATTTTGAAGTTATCGCCCGAATGGTCATGTGAGACTTAAAATCAATTTCGTCAGGAAACGGTGCAATCAGTTTGAGGATTTAGGAATTGCTAATGACATTCGTGGACGGGTTGAGAAGGATGTATATTACTTGAAAATTTCGAATTCTGTAAAGAACTAAGGTGAATTGTTTTGGGAGACTGTTAGATTGAAATTGGATGGATTGAACTTTATTTTCGAGGTGTAAAAAGATAATTAATTTGTGGTCGATTAGTTGGTTTAGGAATCAAGGCTAAAGGACATAGCCGGGGTGTGTAATCTTCCCGATGTCTTTCCTCAGGAATTGCCGGGATTGCCACCTGTTAGGAGAGTCGAGGTTGTGGTTGAATTGGCCCTAGTGACAAAACCAACCTTGGGAACGCTCTACAGGATGTCACTGCCGGGATTGAAGGAATCGAAAGTCCAAATACGGGAGTTATTGGATGAAGGTTTTATTCGTCTGAGTAGGTCTTCATGGGGAGCGCCAGATTTATTCGTGAGGAAGAAGGACGGATCGTTAAGGCTATGTATTGACTGCAGACAGTCGAATCATGTGACTATTAAGGATAAATGCCAGTTGCCAAGGGTGAATGAGCCGATTCGACCAGCTACAAGGGGCATCAATATTTTGTAAGATCGACTTAAGGACTGGTTATCACCAATTGAGGATTAAGAAGGAAGACGTGCCGAAGTCGGCATTTAGGGCGAGGTATAGACACTATGAGTTTACGGTGATGCCGTTTGGACTGATGAACGCCCTTGCAGCCTTTATGGATCTAAATGAATCAGGTAAGCAAGGAAATTTGGGCTTGATTTTAAGCCTTTACATTTACCCATGTTCTCAGCATTCCCTTGTGTTTGTGCATGTGCGTTTTTGCAAGTTTTATGGCTGGTACATGAATGAAAGTTGCGGTTTGAGCCTTGCAAGAAGCAAAAATGGCGATGAGCTTAGGACTCCTATATGCTTGTTAGTCGGCTGTTGGGTTACTGTGGAAGAGAAGACAGATTCGTGAGCCTGGTGAATGCAAAAAGGATTGAAAAGTGCATGAGGAGTTAGGAAGGGCAGATCTGGTCGCCTGGGGCTTCGATCTTCTTCATTTTTGTTCCATTTTAAAAAGTCTAAATCTTAAGTTGAGTCCTTCACAAAAGTTGTTTGAAATCCTCCCCTTTATAACATATCTTAATTTCAGATTTTTATAAGGTGATTTGGATAGGACGATAGTCCATTTTCCTTACCGTGCTCAAGCTGTTTTCTATACAATTTCAGTGACCTTTCTATCTTCTCGATTTTCTACACAAACTTGTAGAACGATTCTGAGGAAACTTTCTTCATAAAAGTTCTTGGAGACATCCTTCTCTACAACATATTTTAAATCCAAAATTTTTAGAGGTGTTTTGAGTCCTAGGAAGAGCTATCTTTTTGGAGACAATAATCCTGTTTCGGTGAACAATTTTTGTCCCGTCTTGAGCCACCGAAAAGAAATACTTACCAAGGCTTTTAATCTTCGAGTTCTTCATGAAAGTTGTTCATTTTGATCTCTCCTAATACATATTTAAATATCAGAATTTTTGAAGGTTATTTATTGTACCTGGCGTCTTAAATTCTTCGGGAGTGCAAAACTGATCGATTCTGTACAGTTGTGAAAATCCCTCCTTTTCTACTTAAGAACGTGTAAATTGTGGTTCGATGTCTTCTGAGAATATGATGTGCATATCATGAGCTTTCAAATGAGGCTTGGTTGGTCGTACTTGGATGAGGAAAGGTTGAGGAAATGGGATGACCTTGTGGATGCAATTATGGTGATATTCATGAGCGGTTGAATTGCGCCGATTTGTAGGTGTGACATATAATCTGTCTGCATGGAATACCAGTGACGATCACTTTGGACTGTGATCCTAAATTTACTGCCACCTTTTTGGAAAAGTTTTCATATGGCATTATGAACGAAGTTACAGTTTAGCACGGTCTATCATCCTCAGACGGATGGTTGGTTTGAAAGGACAATTCAGGCTTTGGAGGATATGTTACGGGCATGTATATTGGATTTTAAAGGAAGTTGGGAGGAACAGTTGCAATTGGTTGAATTCGCCTACAACAATAGCTGTCATCAAAGTATCAAATGGCACCGTTTGAAGCATTATATGGCAGAGTCTACAGAACATCGGTTGGTTGGGATGAAGTTGATGAGAGGAGTATTATGGGTTCAGAGTTAGTACAACAGTCGATTGAGACAATCAGGGTTATCCGGGATAGACTCGGAACTGCGCAGAGCCGCCAAAAGAGTTATGCAGGCCGGAGACGTAGGCCTTTGGAGTTTCAAGTAGGAGATCACGTTTTCATCAAAGGTGTCGCCTGTGAGAGGATTATCTCGGTTTGGTAGGAAAGAGAAGTTGAGCCCAAGGTACGTGGGTCCATTCGAGGTCTTAGAGGGAATAGGCATCTTGGCTTATCGCCTCGCGCTACCGCCATATTTGCCTCAAGTACATATTGTATTCCACGTGTCTATGTTGAGAAAGTACGAATCGGACCTAATTCACGTGCTGAGCTATGAAGAAATAGACGTGGATGACAGAGTGTCGTACTTGGAAAAGTCAGTGAGGATCGAGGACAAAAGTAGAGCGAGTGTTGTAGAACCGGACGATTTCGATGGTGAAAGTGAATTGGGAACGTCATAGGACTGAAGGCGCGACATGGGACAGTGAACAGTTGATGCGATACCAATACCCTCATTTGTTTGGACAGTTGGATTGGATTGTAAATTTCGAGGACGAAATTTTTGTAAGGGGGGAAGAGTTGTGACATTCCGAATTTCGACCCATTTTTGGGATTTATAAAACGTGTAATTCGTCAGTGCGCTTATAATGGAATCTCGCCCGGGAACTGATCACTCTCGGGTTCTTGTTTTTAAAATAGAGATTTTGCTAGAATCGCACTCGATTGAATTTGGCCGTTATTTAGACCCCGAACTTGACAGTCGATTTCCGGGAGTTCCGGGTCGAAATAAATTGGACGGTGTCGATATTATTGTGGCCAGCGTCAGTATTGCCGGGAATGTGCGAAAAAAATGGATTTTCGACCGGGTGCGACTTCGGACCCGTAGACCTCCCTCGTAGCGTGTTTTCGAGTCATTTTAATTTTATTCTTCCTTGGCCCTTGCCCATTATTATTTTTCTAGGATTTAATTTGGACCCTAGGGCTATTTTCGGAGTTGATTTCGGACCACCCGATCGCACTTGAGAGTGCAATTATCCCTCTTCTCCCTCTCTCTCTTCCCCGTACACGGCAACGCCATGCACGTCGCGCGCCCCTGCATGTCCGCGATTCCCCTTCCCCATGCACGCCCGTTCCCCTTCTCTTCTTTTCCTCTCTCTCTCTCTCTCTCTCTCTCTCTCTCTCTCTCTCCCTCTTTCTTTCTCTTTTCTCCTACCCCGGTGCACACGCAAGAGGCATGCACGCCGCGTCCCCCCTGCACGTCTGCAGCCCCCTTCCCTTCCCCATGCAATCCCCCTTCCCCATGCACTCTTCTCTCTCTCTCTCTTCCTCTTCTCTCTCCTTCCTTCTCTCTCTTCTCTCGCTCTCTTCCTTCTCTCTTCTCTCGCCCGCTCGCCCGAAACCGTCGGACCTCTGCTCCCGCCCCTTCGCAGCCTTGCTCCGCCCCGTCGTCCACCTCACGCCGCCGCCGCCCGACCAGCTGCCGCCGCCCCGACGACTGCCCTGGTCGCCCGGCCGCTCCCCGTTCCTCTCCCGCTCACCCCCCCACAGCTCTCCCCCTCACCTCTGCATCCCCTTCCGCCACCACAGCAACCCCCTCCGCCTCCGCCCGACGACCCTCAGCCTCCGCTGGGCGACCCTCCGCCAGCCACCGACGTCGTCGCCTCCCTCGCACCCTCGCCGCGTCGCTCGGCAGCCCAGGCCGACGCTGCCTGGGTGCTGTTCCAAGCACGCAAGCTAGGCTCGCCGCCACTCGCCGCTGCACTCGGCGGGTCCCGGCGACCGTCTCGCCGTTCAGCCAGCGTTCCCGTCGCCGCCGCGAGGTCGCCGTGCTGCCCTGTCATCCCCGCCGTTCCCCCTCAGCCTGCAGCCCCCTCTCCCTCTCGCCCTCACCTCCGGCCATCTCCCCCTTCCCCTGTTCGCACATGCAGCGAGCCCGCCGCGGCGACCGCCGCATGCCCAGCCGGCGCTGTCGTCGTCGTCGGCCACGGCCGCGCCGCCTTGCTGTCCAGCCAGCCCAGCCCAGCCGGCCAACCGACCAGCCTCGGCCAGCCAGCCCCGGCCAAGCCCCGGGCCGTGGCCGAGCTCGCCCCAGCCGCTGTCCCGCCTCGCCGGAGCCACTCCAGCCACCATCCGACCGTGGCTGAGCTCGCCGGAGCTGCTGCCTGCCATTCCCGAGCCTCCCCGGCCCCTGTTTAGCCACCCCCGAGCCATTGCAGCCGCTGTGCCGCCGCGCCGGAGCCGTTCCGGCCGCTGTCCCGCCAAGCCGGAGTCTCCTCAGCCCCTGTTCCGTCGTGCCCGAGCCACCCCAGCCTCTGCCCCGCCGTGTTTGGACCGTTCCAGCCGCTGCCGCCGTCGCCGCGCCCGTGGCCGAGTCCCGCGCCCATCCCCGCGCCCGTGGCCGAGTCCCGCGCCCATCCCCGCGCCTGTCGCCAAGCCCTGCGCCCGTGGCCGAGGGCTGTGCCCGTGGCCCATCGCCGTGGCCGAGCCCCGCGCCCGTGTGGCCCGCTCCCGCGCCCGCCCGGTACTGTTCACTTGGGCTATTTTGAGCCCGAGTCGATTTTCTCCGGGCCAAAAATTGGTAAGTGACTTCCTAAACCCTATCTAGTACTTTGGGTATTATTAGACTTGTCTAGAAATTAATTAGAGCCGGTTTAGAAGCTAAACGTGGATTAGGGTCAATTTTTGTATGTGCGTATTTGTTAGATTAAATTGTGATAATTGTGAGG
The DNA here is from genome assembly GCA_031216185.1 of Syzygium aqueum. NCBI lineage: Eukaryota > Viridiplantae > Streptophyta > Magnoliopsida > Myrtales > Myrtaceae > Syzygium > Syzygium aqueum. The sequence continues at coordinate 8,310,639 of CM062232.1, forward strand.
CTTAATTAGCAGCTAATTATGGTGGGTTAATTATTCGTATTGCCATGTCGTGTGTGGGGAAAATTAACGTGTGATTGTGGCCGGCTTGAATGTCGGAATCGTGAGCTTGTGATTTGGAGTTGGGATGACTGTGGGTGCATATTTGCGGCTATTGATGGTGAGTCAATGATTGGTTGTTGTGGCATTCATGGGTAAATTGGATGTTCGTGTGTGGCCGTTTGAATGTCGAGTTTGTGGGTTGGGGTGGCTTGTCATGAATTGGATTGAATTGTGATTATGGATCGTTTGGTGTAATTGGCGTGAAATTGATTGAATTGAATGGCGTGTGCTTGCCTGTCGATTTGAAGCCCGGATCGATCGAAGGGCTACGGACTTGGGACGTGTTGACGGCGGTCCGTGTGAAGGCATGACTGGCCGGTGTGCCAAATGGACGCGGGCTTGAGACGTGTTGACGGTGGCCCGTTAAAGGTGTGTTAGACCGGGACGTATTTACGTCGGTCATTGGAAAGTGAATGGCCAGAGTGCCAGTTGGGCTTGAGGCGCAGTAGCGCGGGCAGTGAGATGGGCCTGAGGCGCAATAGCGCGGGCAGTGAGAATGGGCCTGAGGCGCAGTGGCGCGGGCAGTGAGAATGGACCTGAGGCGCAGTGGCGCGGGTCGTGAGATAGTTGTTCGGCCACGCATGTGATTTGAGTGTGATTGAAATGGCTGGTTGAACATGTGATTGAAATGGCTGGTTGAGCGTGTGATTGAAATGGCTGGTTGAGCGTGTGATTGAAATGGCTGATTGAGCGTGTGAATGAATTGGCTGGTTGAACGTGTGGTCGAATGAGTAAGGTGAATTGCGTGCAAGTGTGATTGGCATTTGAGCAATTGCATTGTGCTATATTATTACTACTGTTACATTACCGTATTATAACTAACGTGCAGTGTTGGCATGAGCTTAATGGCGAGGTAAGTATACTGATGCGAATTGTATATCTTATGGGGTAGATTGCATGTACGACTTGTCTGGGTACGCATTGGCCTACGTGGGGTATAGGGGGTTGCTTATTGAGACTCGTTCTCACGGTTATTATATAACCATTTCAGATTCGCAATCATGAGGGATTGGAGACGCTTCAAGGGCATCTCGGAGATCGAAGACGAGTCAAGTACTCGGTGTTTTGAGTCCCCCTTTTTGTAGAGGAGTTAAGTTTACGAACCATCGCCCTTAGAGGAAGGTGGTTCCGTTGTTGTGGCCTAGATTAGGGAATTGTCTTTAGTGAACGTCGCATGTATCTATCAAGTATAGGAAATTTCAGTTATTTGTTTATTGCTATTGCTATCCCTTGTCATTATTAAATGTCCGGGTTGTTCTATTTGTTTCCGCGTGTGCTTAATCTCTGATGTTTGGGTTGGGTCGGTGACGTGCCTGGGACATCGCATTCAATGATCGACCATCGAGGGGTGTCGCGAGCTCGTTAGGGTTCGGGGCGTGACACTTTCCCAAACCAAAATTTGATTCTCTTCTTTGAGTGCGGATGTCTTGCACGACCAGGCTTTCTCAGAGCAAAATTCGATCCTCTTGCACGATTTTTCTTTCTTAAACCAAAGTTTGGTTCTCTATTTTGAGTGAGGAGACCAATTTGACATTGAAAATTTTCTGCATGACATGATCAAGATCAACTACGATCTTAGACTTTTGAGAACTATTAAACCTAGCTACTTATTTGAGTGAGCGCGCAATTCATGTGAAAGCCAAATCTTTCCTCTATTATTACTCAAAGCAAAATAGCATTATGTGTTGTTAATTGCAATGTGCATATGCTAATTATTGTTATTCAGGAGAAGTCACAATCATGCACTATTGGAAGCATATACACAAATGATTTGCGAATTGAATTTAAACTGTATAATGAATTTGAAGCTGAAAATCTATATCCAAAGGCTCGAAATTATGTCAAATTCCACCATTACATGGTAATCGTGGCAGTGAATTCTTCAACTAGCGATCTCGTGCCAACATATACTTCCCCGACAACTCCTCGAGCTCCGGGAGCCAAAATCGCGTCGAAGGATCGCCGCTAAGTGGATGACTAGAGCAACAGATACGACCATGTAGGTCAAAGATGCACAGAGGAGCAGAAGAGCCAGAGAAGACAATCTGGTTCCCAGAGGCTAGAACAATCCAACTGGCCTAAGTGATTTCAAGATCAACATAATACTAAGACAAATTCAATCGATTTGATAAGACATTCAATTTTTGTTGCCTTCATAATATTTTGGTAAAATATAAATGTCGATAGCAAGTGCAAAGGTAATCACAGGCTTTTGTGACCCTCCTGAGGGGGAAGAGCAAGTTTAACGGCCTGTCGAACAGGAACATGCGATCCCTCTAATGGAGGTGCTCACTCTCCTTCGACGCAGGCTCTCTCAAATCCTAATCGCACCACAACGTCGAGAAATATATTGAAAGGGCATCGTCAATAGCCTATCAGTGCCAGGTAAGAGCTAGAGGGAGAATGATCTACTTCCTACAAGCTAGAGATCCTAAGTTCACTGATTTGATTACACTAATTACCTACTAGGTGATTCGTGCGGTCTTTATCAAATTATGGATCCTAAGTATACTTGTTTGATTGAGATTGACTTGAAAGTGTAATCTACTCATTCGATGAAGCTAAAGAAATCAAGTCACAAAATCAATATAATGAAAACAACACAACACATCAAAATGATAATAAAGGACGAGTAAAAATAAAGTGTGAAAAGTAAATCTAATACGAGACGCCTTATTATTACATTCCGGGACATGAACCAGTTAGCTAATTTTCAAAATCATGTCAAAGTCTAATTTCGGCTAAGGATAATTACTCACGGTTTCACTAATGATATTAAAGACATAAACATTCAACGAACTAAAGTAATACTATCATAAAAGAAAATAATATTTTTTATCTCATCATCATCATCGCCATCATTTTTTTTTAATATATTATAATTTTTATTTATTTATTTTTCTTTTCTCCTTTCTCGTTCCCTCTCCAGGACCCACGTTTCTGCAAATTCCCGGCCATCAGACGCACAGAAATCCACACAACCACCACTAGAAATCGACTCCAAGCCATTTTGTCTCGCCGGCGTCCACCGCAAATTGCCAAAGGAAAACACGAAACACAGAACAAATGAAACGCTGGTCCGCTATTGGTAACTATGATGTTGTTGACCTCATTTTGTTGTTAAATAAATAAAAATAACAATAACAATAAATACAACAAATAGAAACAACACAAAAAATGGCACAATAATAAAATTTTCATACTTATTTCTTCCTCATATCTTTATTTCCGGGAAATCTTTTCATATCATACAGAACGTGAGAAAGTTGATAGTTTTATTTTATTTTGTATTTTTTAATATAGGTGCTAGTGGAGAATTTCTTTCTTTAAGTAAAAACCAACTCCAAGATGATTCAGTCACAAATATAAAAAAAAATGTGTTGAAAAACAAAGTAAAAGCTCCTGATTTTACCTTTAATTCCATGGCTTTTGCTCATCGCCATCATCATTAATCGATACAATTTGAATCATGCTGTCATTTGTATGGGAGAATCTTCAACTTGAAGAATAACATATGGCATGAGACGAACATAAGAAAGCTAAAAAATCTGGAAAGGAACAACCAATTACTCCTGAATAAAAATTCTCTTTCATGCATAAGAAATAACGACAAGAGTTATCAGACAAACAAAATTACATGCATACCCACCCAACAGCAACCAAAAATGAACAAACAAGACAAGAATCAAGATACTTCACTGTCCTAATCTCATAAATTAGTGAAGCTTTTGATGCTTTTTATTTTTCCTGCTGAATAACTGCAATGATCATGTTAAGCCACAAATAAGGGAGAAACCTAATCACTAGTGATTGCGACTTATTAGTACGGGCTGATATTCTGCAAAAGTGAGGTCATGAGATCAAAATCATTTGTGATGGCAATACATGTATCTCGTTAAGTGTGATTGGTTCTGGACCTTTGGCATCCTCATGGAGTTAAACAGTGACGGGGCTCGCCTACTTCCAAAGAATTGGTCATGGGTGTTGCTGAGTGACGACCTTCTCTGAATAAAAAGTATCTCATAACAGACGTTGATTTGAATGTTGTCGAGAGATGGAGCTGGTATTTGTTGAAACCTGAATTTAAGTCGACAATTCAAGCTTTCATCCTTTTAAAGGTACAAAAGATAAAGAATAACAAGATAATGACAAAAACAAATAAATAAGTAATGAACAGATCAACAAATAAAAAGAGGGCTTAATTTGGTCTTAGTCTGGTTTACGCAGCCCACGAAAGCTATCACCAGAGCAGTCCGGCCCAAATCCACCAACAGCAGAAATGGTCCACTGGATATAGAAGAACACACCACATAAAAAAGCCCAAAAATTCAAGCCCATAAGCTCATAACTGCAGACCACCGTCGGCTCACTAAACAAGCTCAGACCATCCCTCTTTAAATCTCTTGCTCTCTCAAGATGATCGACGCGGACGCAAGCCAAAATAAAAAGTGATAACTGCCTAGAAATCTTAAAACTTTCAAAGATTATAATCCAGCCCTAAAATTTATCACGAAAGTACAATTGAGTCCTAAAATTTTTAAAAAATGTAATCAAATACTCAAACTTTCAAAAAGTAATATCAACGGAATGACTTTATTAGACGAATTTGAGAAGTTTTAAAACTTGTTTGCACTTTTTAAAAGTTTTAGGATTTTATTGTACTTTTTAAAAATTTTAGGACTCAATTATATTTTCGCGACAAGTTTTAAAACACTTGAAAAAAAAAAAACACAAGATGCGCGACAGGAGAAACGGAGAGAGAACGAGGTAACGTGGCTTCGAAAGGATTCTAAAAGGCCAAGTCGCCCACGCTCGCAACAGAATCCGTTTTGCACTCAGCTCATCCTCTCTCTCTTTCACGAAGCTCTCCACTAATTCTCTCTCTCTTTGGGATAGCTCTCTTTCTTCTCGAATCCTCGATGGAAGCAAGCCGATCGAGGCTTCATCATTCATACATATGACCGCCTTCGTTGTTCGCCGTCTCCGACCATCGACAGCCGCCGTTGACTTTCCATTGGCGGCCACCTCAAAGCTCGGCCACCGCGTCCAGAAAAGGAAAAAGGCGAAGGCAAACTAATCTATGCCCTGCGATCCGCTAGGCATGCTTTTCTGTTATTCGGTAAAGCTCGATCAACGCGAGTGAGCGGGACATTGTCCGATCTTTACAGAGATAAATATCATGGCGGTCCTCTCCCACGTGTTATTTTCGCTCTTTTACTGCAAGTGCTCTGCACATCGAATTAGATTTCAATCGGAATCGAGAAGGAAGAGAGAGATTTTGGTCTCCTGATCTGGTCTTCCACCAAAATTAGATCGTGTTATGTTTTATCATGATTAGCTTTTATTGTCAGTGAAGCTTGTAGTAAATAAACAGGAAGAAGAGAGTTTCCATTGTTCTGAAGATGTGTTGTAAATCTGAATATTCGTTCGTTGCCTTTCCTAGATATGCATGCATGTTTAACATGATTAACAAGTCAATCTGAGATAAAGGCTCATGGAATGCAATGATTTCTGGGTGTTAGAATGGGAGATGTCGCTGAAATTGTCTGCTATGAGTTCCGTGGGAAGTAAAGATTGATTCCGTGACTGCATATAATCTACTCGTTATTTTTGCTTAGTTCGATGAGGTATTTGACTGGAACCATGATTCATCTATACATCATCAAGCAAGGACAGAAACTTAGATTTGTTTGCAGATAATGTTCTCTAACAAACAAACATGCATGCCAAGTTCAGTAACTCAGGAGATGCCTATTTGAGTGTGAGGTAATAAAAGATGTAGTCTAGTGGAACTCAATCACTGCCAAATATGAACAGAACAATGATCCAATTACTTCATGATTGTTATCTGAAGAGACATAGATCAATTGGACAGTAATTAGATTAGTTTTGAGTTCTGCTCAACTAAATTATTCGCAGGGTGGCAAGTCTCTTCGTCATTTCACTCCGAGCAAGAGTCGGCTTTCAAAAGACGCAACACTTGGAAATGCACTAGCGGACATGCTGGGCTCAGAATAGTCCCGTAAGTGAAGCAAATTCAAGCATAAACTGATGTGGGGGAGAAAATTGGTCTGAAGGAGATTAAGATGGAAGACCAAGAAAATAGAGAGAGAGAGAGAGAGAGAGAGAGGATGCGTGGATCAAATGTGCGACCAAATGGAGGGTGTAGGGTAGATCAAGTGCACGTGTCAAATGGTGGACTGGATCACGAAGATAATAATGGAATTAAAATTAGAATACAAGAATAACCTCAAATATGAGTATAGAAAATAGAATGTGAAATTGCTGAACTTTCCACTTAAATATTTTGGTTAGAACATTTGGGTCACAGGCAGCTTTTGCATCTTCGTTGCTTTCCTTCCTCTAGCCTTTGCAAAGCTGCGCGAAGAGCTTGCGACTCACATTTTCCACAGGAAAATCGAACTTCCTTTTGCTTTCTAGGTTTTGTTTTGAGCTATGCTCACTAAAAATGAGGGTGGCCTGTGAATTAAGATTATTTACGAGCTACATAGCGAGTAGATAGAGTCAAAAAGCGATAGAATGAATAAATTACTTCACTAGAGTCGAGTTAGAGAGAAGGAAGTAGCTCGACCTTAACCAATATTAGAGGCATGAAGTTTCTGGTTTGATAGGACCAGGAAGGGAAAGTGCGGACTGGAGTCGCCAAATGCACTCGTGTGGCATTAGGATATCCTAACTAAAATCGTCTGAGTCGCGATTTTGGGCTAAAATGCCTTTTTTCTTTCGTAGCCATCCATTTCAATCGTGTCACTTTTAAAAAAGACCGGGAAAATTTCTTACATCGGATCTCCCTTGGTGAATTAAGCCTCAAAGATGACAAAAAGTACAGGAGCCCTTTTTCCATTTTCACAATGCCACTGCTAAGGGAATCGAGATTGACTGGTTGTCCATCTAGGTGAGTATTGAACAGGGTATCTTTCTACCATTTGTAAAACCATTCCTTTCATCGCTCATTCACTCATCTCAGGATTGGCAAATAATCGTAATTCACAAGCCATCCTCATTTTTAGCGAGCATTGCTCAAAACAAAACCTAGAAAACCAAAGGATGTTCGATTTTCCTACGGAAAATGTGAGGCGAAAACTCTTCAAGCAGCTTTATAGAGGCTAGAGGAAGGAGACAACAATGAAGATGCAAAAGCTGCATGTGACCAAGATGTTCTAACTCAGATAATTAAGTGGAAGGTTCAGCATCTTCACATTCTATTTTCTATACTCATATTTGAGGTTGTTATTGTATTCTATTTTCAATTTGAGATGTCGTCTCTCTCTAATGTCTGGTGCAATTTGCACTGGTGCATGATTGAAACAATGCTTTGCGACTACACTCATGTTTTTCACTTAAGTGTAAAGAATAACTAGGCTTTTAAAAAGAGATCAAAAAGGAGGAAGCCGAGAAAATCTCAGCGGTAGCTCTGCGGTTATCTATGTTTTTTGGTGTATGGAACATTAGAGGCCTAGTTGCGCCCTTAAGGCAAGCTGAAATAAGGGCCTTCATTAGTAAGAATTATCTTCGTTGTATTGGGATCATTGAAACCAAAGTTAAAGCCTCATCTTTTGCTGTAATTTCTCGAGGCTTATACCCAACTTGGCGATGGATTTCCAATTATGACTACTCCCCTCTTGGGAGGATTTGGTTCGGATGGGACCCATATGAAATGGATATTAGTCTTGTTTTGTCTTCCGGTCAACTAATCCATCTTCAGGCTCGATTTTTGAACTTGCAGGAATCTTGTTTGCTCACTATTGTCTACGGTGAGCACACCTTCACCAAGCGAAGACAACTATAGGCTGACCTTTATCGGCTCTCTATTGGAGACTTACCTTGGATTGTTGCTGGGGACTTTAATGCAATAAGAGACCCGGAAGATAGGGTGGGCAGCTCCACCCCGTGGATCCCAGCTTTTGATGAATGTAGAGAAGGTCTCAACCAGGCGGGCCTGGACGATCTTCAGTATGTAGGATGTAGCTACACATGGACACATTCTTCAGGCACCAATCGGAAAATGCGTAAGATTGACCGCGTACTTATAAATGACAGTTGGCTCCAACAATTTTCTTTCTCCGAAGCCAACTTTCTTCCGCCTGGTATATCCGACCATTGCCTCATGGTGATCAAAATTGTTCCGCCTAGATCTTCCAACAAGCCTTTTAAGTTCTTCAACTTTTGGACTACTCACCCATTTTTTCCGGAGTTAGTCAACCAAGCTTGGGATATTCACTTTGTTGGCACCCCTATGTTTATATTGTGTTGCAAACTCAAGGCTCTCAAGCACAAGCTTAAACACTTGAACAGGTCTTCTTTCTCGGACATTTCCTCCATAACAGAACGAGCTCGTTTGGATCTTTTCGCTGTCCAAACAGCCTTGGAGTCAAATCCTTTTGATCAAAGCCTAATAGCAAGTGAAGTGAGTCTTCTACGAACCTTCTCTAACTTGAGATCCCAAGAAGAATCTTTTTTCCGGCAGAAATTGCGAATTCAATGGCTCAAGGAGGGAGACATGAACACAAAGTACTTCCACCACTACGTCAACAAAAGAAGACTTCACAATAAAATCCTCACTGTTTCAACAGAGGATGGAGTGCTACTTATTGAATCTCAGGCGATTAGCAACCATATCATTGGCCATTTTCAGAATCTTCTAAATGGCGGTCCGGCACCGGTTCAACCTTCTATCACGGAGTTGGAGGCTCTTCTTCAGCAAGTATTAGATGAAAACCAGAGAGCTACTTTATCTCAGCTGGTCTCTGAGGAGGAAATTCAATCTACCCTTTTCTCGTTAGCTAAGAATAAAGCTCCAGGCCCTGATGGTTACAATGTTGAGTTCTTCAAACATACATGGGAGACCATTGGACCATCTGTTTTGAAGGCGATAAAGGATTTCTTTGACACAGGTAGTATGCTTAAGGAGATCAACCACACCATATTAACGTTGGTGCCGAAATTCCCGAATGCATCGGCCATGAACAACTTCCGGTCAATTGCTTGCTGCAATACTATATATAAATGCATTTCAAAAATCCTTGCTAGACGCATTGCAAAGGTTATGCCGGCATTGATTGGACCCGCCCAAACAACTTTTGTTTCAGGTCGAAGAATCAGTGACAACATTATGGTTGCCCAAGAGCTCTTTGCTGACTTTCACCATGAAGCATACTTGCCTAAATGCGCCATCAAGGTTGATTTCCATAAAGCCTTTGATACGATCGGCTGGAACTTCATCGAAAAGGTGCTCACGGCCTTTAAGTTTCCAGCTTCATTTGTTAAGTTGGTCATGATATGCATATCAACCGCTAAGTTCTCCATATCCATCAATGGAGAGTTACATGGTTATTTTGCTAGCAGCAGGGGGATTCGGCAGGGTGACCCCCTATCTCCATACCTCTTCATCCTCACTATGGAAATCTTCTCAACTATTCTCAAGTCCAAAACTGACAACCCGGACTTCCAATGGTTTTGGCATTGCAAGAGGCCTCGTATTTCACATTTGTTTTTCGCTGATGATGTCCTTTTATTCTCGCAAGGACACACTAAATCAATTGAGCTTATAAAGGAATCGCTTGATTTGTTCTCAAATTGGTCGGGCCTAAGACCAAATCCTAACAAGAGTAATGTATACCTCTCGGGAGGAAACCTTGATCTTCATAACACTATTCTCCATTGTCTGGTTTTCAACAAGGGTCGCTACCCTTTCGTTACTTGGGAGTGCCCATCATTTCTTCTAGGCTTCGTAAAGAAGATTGCAAACTTTTGATTGATACCATTACAGCGCGTGCCCGCTCCTAGACCCAAAGATTCCTATCTTTTGCTGGTCGTGTGCAACTTATTCAATATGTCTTGCATTCCATACAGGTCTATTGGGCCACGATCTTCTCCCTTCCAAAGGCGGTTTTGAATAGTATTGAGGCTATTCTTCGGCAGTTTCTTTGGAAGGGCCCTGACCTCGGCACGGGTGGTGCTAGGGTCGCTTGGAATGCCGTTTGTCTCCCGAAAAAAGAAGGCGGGCTTGGGATACGTAGACTTACTGAATACAATCGAGCCATGACTCTAAAGCACATATGGATCCTTTCACTGACAAGGAATCCATGTGGTGCAAATGGATTCATTCAAATTTCTTAAAGAAGTCAAACTTTTGGATTGCTTCCAAGCTCACCTTTTGTTCATGGACCTGGAAGAAAATTCTTGATTTGCGAGCCCAAGCTCAGCCTATTTTCCAATGGAAGATTGGCAATGGCAGGGCGATATCCTTCTGGTTCGATTGGTGGCACACCTCAAGGCCCCTTTATCTTCGTTTCAATAATATCGACATCTACCAGTCTCGGATTCCCCAGGATACATCGCTTCGGGATTTCTTTCATTCCACGTGGCAACCATCAACCACCTTGCATACTATTATGGATGAAATCGAAGCCCTTCCAAGCTTTGACGATGACGTCCCGAACAGCTTGATATGGGGTCCAAATACGACCGAACCCTTCTCGGTGGCTAGTGCTTGGAACCACATCAGGAAGAAAGGCCACCCTGCCCTGTGGCACTCCTTTGTTTGGAATTCTCATTTGGCTCCCAGACACTCCTTCCTTTTATGGATTGTGTCTTTAAACCGGCTTCCAACCCAGGTCTTTCTCATTCAAAACCGACGAATAGAATCTGGATTATGTGCTTTTTGTTGCAGTACCCCGAACTCTATCAACCATCTCTTCTTTGAATGCTCCACAACTAGTAGGCTTGCATCCTTTTGGGCAACCAAATGCAATCTCCCATGGCGCAATCGTCCTTGGCCAGAGCTCATTTCGTGGGCTAATAAAGTTTGTGGAGGCCCTTCCTTTACTCATTAACTTGCTAGGTTCTCATTCAGAGCACTTTGCCATATCATATGGATGGAGCGGAATAACTTTCTTTTCAGGAACAAAAGTATCTATATTCCGGGGATTCGCAAGCACATGTTCAAATTGGTGAAGGACAAAGCGCTATCACTGGGAAAAGTTACGGACACACCTGCAAATAGAAGACTCCAAAGGAATTGGGAGCTCTCATCTTCCATTTTTTCTTAAATGGTTGTTAGTTCTTCGTTTCTGTTTGGTTCGGCTGTTGTAGGCTTCTGTCTAGCCTTTTGTGTTTTCTCCTCCCCCCTTCTTAGGGTTCTTGTCCCTTAGAGGTTCGGCTGTTATAGGCTTATGTCTTGCCTTTTGTGTATTCTCCTCCCCCCCTTCTTCGGGTTCTTGTCCCTTAGAGGTTTTTGCTTTTCCTTTGCGTTCTCTTGTATTTGGTGATTCAGAAAAGTAATACAACTTACCTTTACAAAACAAAAAACTAGGCTTTTAAGTTATCAAAAGCATTGGTTCTATTTGTGGCCTAATATGAGCTCAGACTGTAGATTAAGCTTCTTACCTTTCATCCGTTCCTTTATTTTTTTAGCATTGCTTGTATTTCGTCTTTCTTTTGTTTTACTTTATTTATTTATACTCGATGTCAAAAACTTAGACTCATCCTTCCACGAGCTCCAATCAAGTTTAAAGGACAAATGAGGGCCAATGTAACCATGAGTACATCCTGTATATCAGTAGCCATCCTCTCTTCACCCTATTTCCCTCTCTGTAGCTAAGCCTCATTTTCTGTTTTGTAAGGTAATGTGACCCCGGTGAACCATTCTTTGCTGATGACAAGAACTAGATTCACCTTATTCTAGGACTTTTGCGTATCTTCTTAAAAAACTGAAAATTCCCATGGAAAGGCGGCACCTTGCCTTGAGAAACCACCCGGAGCTCGTCCACGCTTCCGAATGTTAGATGCTCATCGTGACTAACCTACTAATCAAGGGGAAAAGAGCACTATTAATTGTGAAAATGATCCATCGTTGGTCAAATTGAAGTATTTGGGCAAGAAAATCAATCTCATCATCAGAATTCCTCCTTGGAACAAGACCAGACCTTGAACGAGCGCCTAAATCGCATCAAATCGTACAGTTGGGGATAGTAAAAACCGTAGAATCTTACTCATCTATCCTTAGAGAAGAATCCAACAATTTATAAAGATGACATTTTAGTAGTCACTGGTCATTCAGGCATATGATAAAGTCCACATTTATAAACAAAGAAAGGTCCACATTAATGATGCACAAAGCCCAATACTTCCTACAGGGATAACGGAACTACTTGGTATTATTGATTGCCGTAATACAAAAACACTGATTAGGCTAGCATATCTATTCTATTCCCAATATTTTGCAAGTTGGAACAATTAGATTGGTGGCTGTTCCATTATAAGTTAGATGCATGATGACAGAGGCTCCCTATAGCTACGATCACTAATTGGTTCTACCGTATTTTCAATGTAAAGACCAGAATGCGATAAGTTCAATTAGTGCAAGAACAATAACAAGCTAACTTAAAAAGTAATAGAATTCATAAGGTGGAGAAAAATGAGTAAAACTTACCAGATGATTGAATTCAAAAATGAGTAAAACTTACAAGATGATTGAATGGCTCCTCAAGCAAAAACTTTGTGAGGTTTCTTGAAAGTTATTTTGGTAAATGCAACTCTGCTTTTTTGACCACCTATTTATATGGTCAAAGCACCATGTTATATGTGCAATAACATCCAAAACGCCTCGAAGGAAGTCCACAGTGAACCACAATTCAGATTACAAACTGACTAACCTCTAATAGAGCTTCACAATGTCATACGAAAATTGCTTCAACAAAAAATTTACATATGCAACAACAGCAGAGAGGGAGGAGATGTTTCAGACAAGATACACATTTGTTGAAGCGCAAGATTTCCAGTTACACCAGAGAAACCCAAGTGAGCTCGAAGCATTTGTTCTGGAACTCCCTGCACACTGGTACTTTAAAGAATTGAATAGATTTGCCACAGTGATCAATGCTGACAATGCAAAAGCAGAGGTAGGCAGCATATCGTTACAATCTCAACCAAGCAAGCATAAGTATATTGGCTAGACTGTAAGTAATAGTTCCTAACCCCCCTGAGATCAAGACCTAAATGGAAGGTGTCAATGCTGTCATGAATTGGAGTTGTATCGAAAGCTTGGAGCCATGAGCTGCCCCAGAATTTTATCTCAGATCGACTGCTTAATACTACGAAGAACCATCATCAACGAAAAGAAGGTTCACGATTCTAAATAAAACTATAAAAAAAAACTGCATCCCCTTTCTTCACAATCACATCACAGCTTCCACATAACTAATCACATTTTTAGATTTTGAAAAAGATTATTCTTATTTTTTTGATAAATTGCAAAAAAATGACAAAAACCATTGGCAACATTAGCTCTACCTCAACAATGTTCGCAAGTGATCCTTCCAAGAGATTTTGCCAATGCATAGAAAGAATAGAAATCATTTCTTACGTTTGATCTGGTCCTTTATTTCTTAGCATTGCTTGCATTTCATCTTTATTTTGTTTTACTTTATTTGTTTATACTTGATGTCAAAAACTTAGACTCATCCTTCCATGAGCTACAATTAAGTTTAAATCTCACATCTGCACCTTGTACAAAAGTAGGCATTTATTATTCACAAAAAAATGATTATCCAGTAAGCTATTCAATTCAAATTTCTTTGGAAAATTTTAACGAACACCTGTCGGGCTAATTATAGCAACTACTACCAATACATATAACTACGATTCTAGCCATCTCCATATAATCAATCTCATAAAACAAATTGGTCGACCATCAGTGCAAGAGCAATATGTGATAAGAATTTTTTTTTTTTGATGATCAAGGTGTCCCTGCGCCCAGCGAGCTTGCGCTCAAACCAGCGGTGAAGGCCGACTAGTCCTCGGGGGGCCAACGCAGCATCCCACCGCCACGACCCTCCACTTAAATCACCGACACCAACGAGTTTTGAATCCAGGGCCTCTCGTGAAAAGAACTGAGTGCAAATTATCGCAGCCACCGATGGGTGGGTAGAATTTTCTCTCCTCATTATGCAAGAAAGATCAAATGCCACTCAATAGAAGAATAACCAGCTTATACCGTTGACTCAAGTATGTGCACATCATGCTGATAATCTTCTGGAAGAAAACACAGTCGGAATTTGTAATGTCCTCAGCATCCACACCTAAAGCAAGCAAATAAGATGATGTAAATACCCTTAATTAGCATATGATTTGGATTCTCAGTAAGAGCTGCCAACCGCCAATTTTAAGAACCGTCTTAGTCGGTAAATAGATGAAACACAAAGTCATACAGCAAAGGAAACCGGAAAAACTTCAAAGATATCGTGTTGCATCATTTAATTTATCTCCATCGTGCTTCCTATGTCTAGAAATGATAAAGCGCACGACGAACCATAAACAGCGTTGGTGGTAAAGAAAACAAAATCCCACCAGAATCAAGCTAGATAGAATTTGCAAGTTCGAAAAGAAGGGAACTTCAAATCGATGAAGTCGAGAGAGAGGCTAAAACCAATTCCCAAGTCACTCTGCAAATGCTAATTTGTGCTCCTGAAACAGATTTAGTTGAGCAATATCCCAGCCAAAAAAGAAACGGGTATCGAAATCACAAATCCGGCGAACCTCTTGAAATCGATTCGACAACTCAAAAAAGCACAACGAAAGGGGCTTGGCTAATTAGGCAGACGAAGTCAAGCTGGCATCAATCAGCTTTATATCCACTCATCAACTGAACTGGATGATCCTAACCAAATTTCTCCGAAATAGGCCACCTAGTGGCTAAAATGAGGACTCATCTCTCGAACTAGTTCTTCTTCGACTCAATTCATCGACAAAAAAACAGCAGGCAATCAACGAACAAGTGATATCACCAACAAAAATTTAACGAGAAGAAACCGTGTTGCCTCGAGAATCGACAGCATGATATCAGAATTTGCTGGAGCTCGATCTGATTGAACCTCTGAACCACAATTATCTTACACCAAGATAAGGCGACCGGCTGGGTAAGTAAGGCCAAAAGAAAAAACTACATGGAGCAACAACTGATCCATTACTAATCAAGAAAAGGGGCAAAGCAACTAAATAGCGAAACGTTCAACTAAATCGAATAAGTCCATTGTAAGAAATAAATGAACTGACATTAGGTAGTAGTGGAGCTTCACCGATTTGTCATCTATGGTGTAACAAATTCAGGATGAACAAGTCGCTTATTAATCGTAAATGGTAAAACCATCTGGAAAGTCATGTAAAAATTGACTTACACGGCAAAGTTCAGAGCAAATTCTTTACTACCTTTTGCAAAGAAAACATACACCGAGTCTTGTAGACATACAGCTCGACGAGTCCTTTGTCCCTTCCTTAACCTCTACTTCTTGAAGGGAAAAATAACGAAACTTAATTTGGAGTTAGCTCTTACTTTTCTCAAACGAACCGAACCGACCTTCATTTTCTCTTTCGTTTGACATGCTTATCTTATATAAGTCTTAGACAAGTTGACGTGTGTTTAAGTACGGTCAAGTTTGTCTTAATTTAGTGAGTTCAATATGGCGTCAAACTAATCAATCAAAAGATTTTATACATAATAACGAAAAGAAAATCATTTGAGTGGTGATGTCACTCATGTAAATCAAGGAATCACCACTATATCTGGTGGCAACTTCTTGTAACATCAAATTAGAGGGACTCTGTTTTTTTTTTGTTGTGCTTAAAATAGTTCGTCTTAGACTCCTATGTCCATACTATTTTCGTACTTCGACTTTTTAAATTAAAAAGTTTTTTTATTTGATTTTCTGATTGACCAAAGCAATTTCCATTGACAAGCTTTTTTTACCACTCTAAATAGTGAAAAACGAAAATAACAATTTTCGATTGAAATATTTTTCTGCAAACAAACAAAATACTAGAAGAACTTTTCAAAACTCAGTCATAAAAATAATGCAGGGTCACATCCCTCCGGATTTTACTTATATTACAGATCATCCTCTTAGAACCAGAACTTTTTACGAATTTATTTAAGCCTCAACCATATAGTTACTATGAGTATATGCAAGCATGGTATAACTTTTTAAATCAGAAACATTTTGATCATTCATGTTTCTTCTTCTTTGATAAAAATTTTCAGAAAACGAGTCCTATTTGGTTCCAAGACTGGTTTAATCTAATTTGGTCCAGGTTCTCATATTTTCCCTCCATAGGTTTCAAATGGATACAATTACTTCTCTCGAAATATTCAAGAACCTCTTCATCTTCACATGGTAGATCTTGTTCAGCAGACCGTGGCATGCTCTATTCTTGAAAGACAACTAGAAAATTAAATGTTGGTCAAAATTTGCCCCTCCATTTGCAAATGAAGAGGCGTTTATGGTTCGCCGCAAATCCCAGTCGGTCAGACTACCAGAACAAACTCAATTATTCCTCAACAAGGGTCAACATCAAGCTCCACTTGCAGCCGCTCCAGATCAAAAGTCTCTGCTAAAAGTAGTTCGGGAGACAACGTCTCAAGCAGGGTCTGACGATGTAGAAAACAGTTTTGCGCCCCAACATGAAGATGATTGTTATGGCATAAACCTCGTGAAGCAAGCAATAATTTTATCATGTAACAGAAGTGTCCAATAATAGAATTCATGCAACATTATTCCTCAATGTTGTATATCATGAAGCCATAGTAGCAAGTTTCCTCTTTGGATAAAATTTCCTTCATCTGCTCAAACTCAAGATATATCTTTAACGTGTGAGGTCACGAGATCAAAACCATTTGCGATGGTAGTGCATGCATCTCGTTGTGTCAGAATGGTTCTGGACCTTTGGCACCTTGATGGGGTAATTGTGATGGGGCTTGCCTACTTCAATGAATTGGTCATGAGTGGTGCTAAGTGACGACTTTCTCGGAATAAGAATATCTCATTGCAGACGCAAATCCTCAAATCAACATTCAGAGGGTAGCCACGGCTATCGATCCTCCCTCCCTTGCCCCTCCTGCACAGGAAATATAATATGTAGGTCTGCTAAAAATGTTGTCAAGAGATGGAGCAGGTATTTGAATAAAAGAAAGATGAACTTTAATCTTTGATCAGGCAACCAGCTTGTGAATGGGTTTTGACCAGCAGGGCTCATCAAAATCTAGCTGTCACATTTGCATATTCAAAACCTCTGTTTTCAGTAGCGTTCGTTCATCTGCACCATAGCAGTTGGAAAAACGAAAGCTTCTTATTTCGATTATTGACCAGAGCACGTTAAAAGGATATTATCTAACAAATCCAGGCATTTATACAGAATTGCATTATGGTACTTTTTGGCTAGGCAAGGCCTAAATTATAGTTAGTAAAAGCAATTCTGTACTTAGAGTTGAATATAGAGTTTTGTTGACTGTGATAATATTTTCATAATTAATTCTCCCGAACAGTGCCAAAGAATGAAAATAGGGAAAATATATTCATACAGCTTTCTCAAAAAAGTAGATTGTCTTACAAAATAATTTACTGTGCTAAAATGGTCCTTTCGTAAATGATTAAATCATTTTACTGTGCATGGGAAAGCTGACTACCGTGGCGATAGAGTATCAAATTTCCAGGGGCACAACAAATGGACCTATTGCTAGGACAAAATGTGCAAAGAATCATAAATTATTCCAGGACTGCAATCCCAACTCAGTCCTTAAGCTATTGCAAATGATACTGCGTGCTCAATGTCAAAAACTTAGACTCGTCCTTCCACGAGCCCTTATCAAGTATATATGACAAACGAGGGCCAGTATGACTGTGAGTCCATCCTGTATATCGGCAACAATCCTCTCTTCGTCATTTTTCACTTTCTCTATGTAGCTGAGCCTCATTTTCTGTTTTGTAAGGTAATGTGAACCCATTGAACCACTCTCTCTTGATGTCAATAACTAGATTTACCTTATTCAAGGACAACTGAAGCACCTTCCCATAGTCTTGGAAATTCCCGTGGAAAGGCGCCACCTTGCCTTGAGAAACCACCGAGACCTCATCTGAGCTTCCAGCTATTAGATGCTCATCGTGACTAACCTGCAAATTAAGGCGAAAAGAGGGCTGTTATCCGTGAAAATGATCCATGATTGGTCAAATTGAAGTATTTTGACAAGAAAATCAATCTCACCATCAGAATTCCTGCTTGGAGCAAGACCAGACCTTGAATGAGTGCCTCCGCCGCATCCAAATCCTACGGTTGAGGATAGGCAAAAATGCAAAATCACAGTCGTTCATCCTTAGACAAGAAACAAACAATTTGCAAAGATAATACTTTAGCAGGCATTGGTCATTAAAGTAGAACTTGAAGACCAAATTTACAAACAAAAGTAGGTACACAACCACATTAACTATGTGCAGAGCCCAATATTGCCTATAGGCACGGATATCATAACTATTTGGTATAATGATTACTCCAATACGAAAAAACTGATCAGGCTAGCATAACTGTTCTATTCCGAATATTTTCCAAGTTGGAATAATTAGATTGGTTTATGTTCCATTATAAGTTATATATATGATGACAGAGGCTCTCTGCAGCCATAATCACCGATTGGTTCTCCTAAAATTTCAATGTAAGAGCAGATTCCAATAAGTTTAATTAGTGCAAGAAAAATAATAAGCTAACTGAAAAGGTAATGGAAGTCATAAGATGGAAAAAAAATGAGTAAACTTACCAGACGATTGGATGGCTCATCAAGCAAAACAATGTAAGGTTTCTCGAAAGTTATCTTGGCAAATGCAGCTCTGCTTTTCTGACCACCTATTTATATGGTCAAAGCACCATGTTATATCTGCAATAAAATCCAAATAGCCTTGGAGTAGTACACAGTGAACTACAATTTAGATTACAAATTGACTAACATCTACTAGAGCTTCTAAATTTCATGCGAAAATTGCGGCAACAAAAAATTTACATACGCAACAGTAGCAAGAGGGAGGAGATGTACCAGCCAAGGTATACATTGGTTGAAGTGCACGATTTCCAGTTACACCAAAGTAACCCAAGTGAGCTCGAAGCTTTTCTTCCTGAACTCCCTACAGGAAGAATGCCACATAAGAAGGTATTTTCAGATCAAATGACACAATGTATGACGGATTCATTTTCCGCAGTGGAGTAAACGCAAATGCAAACCCAGAGACAGGCAGCATATCATTACAATCTCAACCAAACAAGCATAAGTATAATGGCTGAATATTTCTAGCAAGTTGCAAGCAATAGTTTCCTAAACCACCAGAGATCAAGACCCAAACGGAAGGTGATTTATGGAATATGAATGCCGTCATGAATAGGAGTTGTATTGAAAGCTTGGAGCCACGAGCTGCCTCAGAATATTATCCCAGATCGACTGCTTAATACTACGAAGGATCATCATCAACAAAAAGAAGGTTCTCGATTCTAAAGAAAACCATACAAAAAAAAAAAAATACTGCATCCCCTTTCTTCACAATCACATCACAGCTTCCACATAACTGATCATTTTTTTTAGATTTTGAAAAAGATTATATTCACTAGAAGCAAATTTAGAACGTATCGGTGCACCAAATAAATTTCATTGTTTCTTTTCTTTTTTTGTGGATGAATTGCCAGAAAAAGACACAAAAACATTGACAGCATTAGCCCTACCTCAACAATGTTCGCAAATGATCCTTCCAATAGATTTTGCCGATGCAGATTACAATGGTACCTGCAAAACAACTAGAGTGAATGAGCTAGGGCACAAGAAAAAGATGTTGTGAAGAGAACAAACAACGAACGCTGAAAATGCAGAGGAACATGATTGCAGAACGCTATGATTCTCCGTGACTCTCATGCAAGGCATAGTACATTTTCCATTCACAATTTGTTTGGGCATCAAGCAGAGTTGAAGATAGGTCGTCAATATAGCAAGAGGAAGATCCAACCCAACGAGAAAACCCACCCGAATGTCCGTCGTTGACCTTCAATGGCTGGTTTTTTGGAAATTTATGGGAAACGTCTCCACTGGAAAGTATCAATTTGTATTAAGCATCGAATTGAGGAAGCAGAATGGAAATCGATGCCTCCAAAAACCATAAAGCTCACCCGAACCCTAGACAACCCACCGTACATGGCCGAATCAATTCACTGGATTCGAACGCCCGCAATCTTGATGCTCGGGATGTCTTGGATGAGGGGCCAATAGTCGCCACCGAGGTTTGAGCATCGGTCTTTCAGAATCTCGCATCCTCCTATCCGCAGTCGGTGGAGGGAGCGAGGGAGGCCATCCTCTGGCAAGTACCTCAACTTCGGGCAATCGTAAATCTCCAAACCTCTGAGAGAGGAGAGATGGTTGCGAAGACCGCTCGACAGTCTTTCCACGTTCTTCATGCGTTCGATACGAAGAACGGCTAGAGAGGAAGGGAAGAGAAGACTCCAGGCATCCTCCTCCTCGTTCTCCTCCGAAGGAAACCTCACCTTCTCTCCCTCCCCTCCCATGCTCCTTCCGTCAATTCGTAGTCTCTGGAGGGAAGTGAGCATGTGTAGGCCCCATTCTCTCACTGGCTGCACCAGATTCTCGCACCTTCCAATTATAAGGCGCAGCAAATTGGGAGGAAAACCTCCTTCGGGGAAGCGTTTGATATTTTGGGAAGAAATACGTATGTACGCGAGGGATGTAAGATGATGCCACTGATTTGGTAGACTTTACCTTAGGACAATTGCTGAGCCAGAAAGACGACAGGGTGATGGGAAGGGGAGGGAAGTCCTCTATCTCCAATGCTGGACAGTCACTTATTTTCAAATGAGTGAGATGGGAGTGTGCGTGAAGGCACTGTGGTAGGCTTCTTAGTTTCTTACAGTTGTCAATAGTTAAATATTCGAACAATTCTATGGCGATCTCTTTCAGTGACTCCACTCCCTCGCAATCACTAATTTGAAGTGCCTTCAGAGCAACAAGTTGAGGCATCGGGTTAATACTGGTGGGGTCATCGGGAGCAATGATAAATCCCTTGAGTTTTGGACACTTCTCAATAACCAAATTTCTGAGGGCCTGCATTTTGCTCGGAAGCTTTTCTAAACTCATACAATTCCTTAATTCCATGCTTTTAAGGTTGGAAGGTAGCCCTATCTCTTTTTCTCCTGCCACAAAAGACGTGAATTGAGCACAGTTTTGGATGGCTAATTTGTGGAGGCAAATAAGATTTCGCGTTTCATTTTCATCTTGCCACAAGTGTGTTAGCTTGTCACAACTTGTTATTTGAAGCTCCTTTAGCTTGACCCAACCGCTCATAAACTCATGATTAAAGCAAACGAGATCCGCAAGATTTTGAACTCTGAGAACGGTTAAAGAAGTTAGGCTGACCAAGCGCATTAAGATCTCCTTATTACAATCCTCAAGGTATAACTCGCGAAGAGATGGAAGACGAACCATGCCGGTTGAGTTATTCAAATGTGGGCATGAATGAATTTCAAGTTTTATGAGAAGATCAAGTTGACAAGGCAATGCCTCGACCAACGAAGGACATCTCCGAACGACAAGATGCTGAAGACAGGAGAACGGGACTTCTTCTTTTGGGTCCCCGGCATAACGACCCCAATCCTTCCATGCCAACATCTCTTCAAACTTCAAAGTTGTCAAGGTCGAGAAAGGCCTTTTACCACCGTAAAATTCAGAGCCTATCATTCTTACCGCATGTAGACCTTTAAGAGATAATTCCTTAAGTGAAGGTAGTTGTCCAAGTAGGGGTAGCGATGTGACATTAGGACAGTCTCGCAAGTACAAAGACACTATCTTAGAATATGATGGACTATCTAACCAGGATGGGAGTTTTGCACCACCATAGTATGAGATAGTGAGATTTTCAAGACTAGTGCAAGGTTGCAGAAAGTGAAGCACTTGCGCTTCACGCTTATCATTCCGCAAATTTCCAAAATCTTCACCCCAATGCAAGGCTAAGTTGCTAAGGCCTTGCTTTCCTGACAAATTAGCATCAACCGCGTCTCTCACTTCTTCCACCTTTTGCAATTCTGATATGAGTAATTCTCCTTGAAGATGTGGCAACTTCTTTAACTCTTTTAACTGTGACCCTTTCTCTATTCTCACCACAAACTTGGACAAGATAGTAAGATTCTTCAAATTACTGATATCCAATGGCATCTCTTTTAGACTTTCTGTATCTCTAATGTCAAGAAACTGTAAGCTGACCAATTTTGTGATACCTGAAGGCAACATAGAAAGCTCTCGACAACCTCTCAATATCAAAGCTTGTAGTTTGCACAAGGTGCTAATTGACTCAGGTAGCCGTTTGATATTGGTGTACGAGAAATTGAGATATCGAAGATGTTTTAAATCACCGATACAATGCGGTACCTCTGTGATGTAACAATGACATAACGAGAACACCCTCAAGTACTTTAAGTTTGTTAGCAAGTCATACAGCACCTTGTTGGAAATAGAGAAAGAGCCCCCACTATATCCAACACGTACTAGAATTAAACTTCTTAGTACCTTCATTTCGTTATATGCTCTCAGGCATTTTGATGTAACATATGATGTTGTGATGAATGATGCATAACGAGCTTTCTCTTGAGATGCATCATC
The DNA here is from genome assembly GCA_031216185.1 of Syzygium aqueum. NCBI lineage: Eukaryota > Viridiplantae > Streptophyta > Magnoliopsida > Myrtales > Myrtaceae > Syzygium > Syzygium aqueum. The sequence goes on from CM062232.1 coordinate 8,333,224, forward strand.
TTCATTACTTGCCAGCTGAGACTCCTCTGACCTAAAGCATGTTCCACCCGCAATAGACTTTGCTAGATCATTCAGAAGATCATGCATTAAAAACTTAGATGAGTTGACCCTTGATTGTTGAAGAAATGATCTCGATGCTAACTCATCGAAGTGATCCCGTCCCAATCTCAAGATATCTTTCTTTGCTTTTTGTCCATCTAACAAGCCCTCTGCTATCCATAAAAGCACTAACTCATCCCTCTCAATTTCATAATCCTTGGGAAATACTGCACAATAAGCAAAACATCTCTTCAAATAAGAAGGAAGATGGACATAGCTCAATTTCAAAACTGGGAGAACCTCATCTTTTTTTCCCTTCGGGAGATTCCATATTCTGTTATTTAAGATAGCTTCCCATTTATCTGGATTCCTTTCATTACATAGGGCACCGCCCAACATCTTCACTGCCAAAGGCATGCCTTTACATTTTTTAGCTAATTCCTTGCCTATTCTTTCAAGATTTGGGTGGCTTTCAAAATTTGTTGCTCCAAGAGCATGAAAGGCTAATAAGCTTGTACAATTATCAAGGGACAACTCCTCGAGAGGATACGGCGAAGCTCCTCTTATAGAAACAACGGCAAGGTTGCGAGTTGTGACAATGATCTTGCTTCCCTTGGCCCCCGCTTCAAATGGCTTTAAGAGGTCAGTCCATTTTCCGTAATTCTCATTCCAGGCATCGTCTAAAACCACAAGAAACTTCTTTCCAGATAGACTGTCCTTCAACTTAACTTGAAGCCCGTTAAGATCTTCGCCCGTGCAAGACCCGGTGATTGACTGCAAAATAGTCTTTGTTATGTCGAGAACATCAAAAACACCTGACACACAAACCCATGCTCTCATCTCGAAATATCTTTCCACTATGGCATCATTATACAGCCTTTGAGCCAATGCCGTCTTTCCAACACCACCCATCCCAACTATGGGGACTATGCTCAGCGTGGCATTAGAATTTTCGACATCACTAATCAATCGTTCGAGTATTTGTGCTTTTTCCTTCTCCCTGCCAAAAAATTGAGTCTCCGATAGAGAAGTGCTAGGGAGCCTTTGGTTGGTGTTGTCAAATCTGCCCACAACATTCTCTTTCAAGCTTAGATGATCCTTCCTAGTGACAATCTCTTCCAACCTATCATTGATCTCTTGGACCTCGGTTTCAGACACGAGCGAGTGCGGGTTTGGATTTGATCTGGAGGATTTATCTCGGCCAAAGCCAGAGAACTTCCAATTTATCCGACCTCTGCTTGTGCTGGATTTTGCCCCCGACTTAACCTGAGTGGCTTGGATCGCGAGCTCATCAAGCAAGTCTTCCATGTCATAGGCGAAGTCCCTAACATCGTCCAGCCACAACTTCACTCCATAGTTATCGCTCAGTTGCCTGTCCTCTGCCTCATCCAGCACTGCATTGATTGTGTCTAGCGTCTTCCTCCATTTATTGAGCAGGTTGGTGCCGATTCCAGAAAAGGGTGGTGCTCCTTCCATTTGCGCATAGTTCGATCCCAAAGACGCTAATTTGTCGAACAGGACCTGAAAGAAGGAAGACAAGATGGAACCCAAAACGATCTCTCCAATGGCCATGGGTGAATCAATCACTGGAGACAACAACAAAGGTTCTGGTGAATCAAAGCGATAATGAGCTAATGGAGAGAGAAAACTATGAAGTCGAGGAAGACCAAGACTTACACCTACCAAAGAGATGAAATGAAGACCAAGACTTTTGAGGATGCTTTTTGTCCCCAAGACTTACTGGGTATCATGAACTTTTTTGTCGTGAAAGTGAAGCAAAAATGACAGAGAGCTGATGGGAAAGAAACTTTAATAAAATCTAGAAAGACCAAGACTTATGGAGACTGATTATTATTTGACATTTAGCACTGATTATTGTTCTCTTGCTCAAAATCAATTAATTTTTGTCAAATTTTTTGTCATTTCTAATCATATTGTGATTTTTCATTCATTAATCTCTATTGTACTTGTCCATCGGAATTATGTCTAGATTTTCATTGATCTTTCCAAATTTAAGTAATAAATGAAAAAAGAGAAAAAAGAAACTAAAAAAGAAAAACAACAAAAAACTGATAAAGGAGAAAACGCAGGAATGGGGCGATAATACTCTTCGTGACTTGCGGAGAGTTCCACTTCACATTTTTGTTTTGTTTTTTTATTAAATGAAGATGCAATCTAAAGTTATTAACATGCATAAAGATTTTCCTAGATTATCCATTTTATAACATTTGATTTATGAAAGGAAACGTGCAAATAAGACAATTAGTAATAATCCACTCCAAATGGCCTAGATGTGCATGATAATGCTTGTCCACGAAAATTCTATTTTTTCTAATATAATTGTCCTGATACGAATATAATGCAATTCTATCCAAATATATAATGAAAAATATAAAATAGAGGTCAGTTTTGGCTTAAACAAGTAGCGTGCAGATGTATCACCTCATCAAAACAACTAGGCCTGATTAAGATCAACAAATCACCATGATCAAGCCATGCAACTTTAATCTAGACAGCAAGTATTTGACATCAACTTCCCCAAAAATTTTGTTGTTAAACTTGTAATCGGGATTATAGATAGACATGAAATCGGTTTAAGAACCAAAATTTTGGTGCTGCTGTTGCCTCTTCTTTTGCTCAAAAGATTGCTTTTCCCTCCATTAATTGAAAGATTTCAGAAACGATGGGTGGTTGCTCTTGTGTAATGAATGTCTACCAGATGCTTTAGTGAGCGAAGTTCTGGCTGCATCGGTTTGAGGGGAAAAGAGAGCAAGTAGATAGATGTCTCTTACCTATTCCGAGTAGACTTCCTGAAGGAGACCGTTGAACGGGATTAGATCAACGAGAGCAATCCAACAAGCACGAGCGCTAGGTTCGGATGAGCAGCAAGAGAACACTGTTGAGCAGGGGGAGGAGCATATGGTGAAGCCAAGTGATAATGAGATAATGCAGAGAGAAAACTATAAAGACCAGGAAGACCAAGACTTTTCACCTACCAAGACATGAAATGAAGACCAAGACTTTCGAGAATGCTTTCTATCCACAAGTGCTTGTTTTGTAATATTAAGAGATTATCCCAGATATTTGTAGTTTCCACGATCATATATATTTCTTCATGTAAATATAAAATAAACTCAGGAAGACCAAGACTTTACTAGACATCATGTACTTTTTGGTCAAGAAGGTGAAGCAAAAGTGAAAAGGAGCAGATGGGAAGGAAAGTTCAATAAAATCCAGGAAGACCAGGACTCTGCAGGACGCAAATTGGCTTTGGCGCTTCACTTTTTAAAAAGAAAAACCCAAAAAAAAAAGAAAAAATTGATAAAGAAAATAAAATGCAGGAATGGGACGATAATACTCTTCGCGACTTGCGGAGAGTTCCACTATACATTTGTTTTTTTTTTAATGAAGATGCAATCTTAAATTACTAACATGCAAGATATGATTTTCCTACATTTTCCAATTTGGAAACGTGCAAATATGACAATTAATAATAATGCACTCCAAATGGCCTAGACGTGCATGATAATGCTTGTCCTAATACTAATATAATGAAACTCTATCCTAATATGTAATGAAAAATCTTCAATATGCCCAATTATGCAAATATGGACACCCTTAAAATTGTGAATATAACTTTCCCCAAAAATGTGAATGGCTAATATGCAATGTCCTAAATGTACAACACCTAATAAATCTACATGTGGTTTTATTAAGCATGCCCCCTAATATACAAATCTAGAATGCAAGGAATGTATAGGCAATGTAAACATGAAATTACACGTGAAGACGTGATCGAGAGTGACCTAGCGCATATGCAATTTCATGAACACCGATGGCAAAAATATTTGACAAATCACCATGAATTATGCAATCAAGCCATGCAACTTCAATCTGGACAGCAAGTATTTGAACATCAACTTCCCCCAAAATTTTGTTATTAAACTTGCAATTGGGATTATAGATAGGCATGAAATCGGTTTTTTTTTTGTCGGTCCTACTCTATTTCTCACTTACGATATACACTCAGACTTGTGCCCCGCTTCTTGCGGGGCGTGAGCGTCGAAACCCACATCTAAACTACGCGACCCCACCCCTATCTCCCCTACGAAGGTGGGGATTCGAACTCCCCACCTCTCCCTTCTCAAGTGAGAAGGGTGGCCACTGGGGTAAACTCCCAGTGGTTGGCATGAAATTGGTTTAAGAACCACAATATTGTTGCTCAAAATAATGATTGTGCCTCAATTAATAGAAAGATCTCAGAAAGAATAGGTGGTTGCTCTCGTGTAATAAAGGCCCACCAAATACTTCAGGTAGCAAAGTTCTGGCTACATCGGTCACGGAAATGGGCGGCCACCGTTTGCAACTACAAAAGACAATATCGATAGAGCTACGACTAGAATTGGTTTGCAGGGGATTGGGCAGATCAAAGAGGGTGGTGTTGAATAATCTACGTCCTACCATTGGCGGTCAAGCAAGAAAAATCAAAGTTGGCCTCCGAATCTTAGTCAACTTTGCTTAATAAAGAAGGAAGAGAAACAGGCCGTGAATCAGGCTCCAAGCTTTTAGAAAACAAGTCGACAGATCAACTTGCCTTAGCCAAACCTTTCCTCTATTAGATAACAAGTTGGCCTACATGCTCCGCGTGAGCGCACAATTCACATGAAAGCCAAGCTTTTCCTCTGTTATTACTTGAAGTGAAATGGTGTTAGGCCTTGTTAATACGCAATGTGTATGTGCTAATTATTGTTATCCAGGAGAAGTCACAGTCATGCACTATCGGAAGCATGTATCCAAATGATTCGCAATTTGCATTTTAACTGTATAATGATTTTGAAGCTGAAAATCTATACCCAAAGGCTCAAAATTATGTCAAACTCCATCATTACATGGTAATCGTGGCTGAGGATTCTGCAGCTAGTGATCTCGTGCCAACATATGCCTCCCTGGCAGCTCCTTGAGCATCGGGAGCCAAAATCGCGTCGAAGGATCACTGCTGAAGTGGATGACTTGAGCAACATATACGACCATGAAGGTCAAAGTTGCAGTAAGGAGTAGAAGAGCTAGAGAAGACGATCTGGTTAGGGCAGAACAATCCAACCGGTTCAAGTGATTTCAGGATCAACACAATGCAGAAACAAATTCAATCGATTTGATAAGATGTTGAATTTTAATTTCCTTCGTAATATTTTGGTAATATAAATGTTGATAGTTCGTGCAAAGGCAGTTAGGCTATTGTGAAGCGGGACGAGCGGGTTTAACAACTTGTCAAACAAGAATGTGCAATCCCTCTAATCGAGGTGCTCACTCTCCTTTGGCACGGGCTTTCCCAAATCTTAATTGCTTACGAAGTTGAGAAATATACTAAAAGGTAGTTATCACTAGCCTATTTAAGTAGGCAAGGTAGCAGCTAGAGAACGTTCTTTTTCCTACGAGCTAGAGATCCTAAGTTTGGAGATTTAATTACACTAATTATTTATTAGGTGATTCGTGTCGTCTTTATCAAATTATGGATTCTAAGTATTGTTGACACCTAAATTTTGGCGACCTTTCAGTCGTAATTTGCATAGAAAATTAGGGATTAAATTTTTAATCCCTAAACAAAAATATTGAAATTGCATAACATATAGTTTAAGTCCATTTAGAGTAATTGCATTCTGCATCAGACCGGTGGTGGCAAACGAGCTTAAAATTCGTTAAACGAGATTCGGCTCACTCGGAAGGCACGGGCCAGGAATCTCATGTCAAACGGGCTTGGTTGTTTTAATTTGAGCTTAATTTAGTCTATTGTGTTTAATTAAATAAAAGCCCAAGTTAATTCAGCCCATTTGAATTAAATTAAAGCCTAAGCCCATTAGAACTAGCAAGCCCATCTAACTGACCTAGATTAGCATTATAAGTATGTCATCTGGTCAGATTTTTGGGAGGAGACATAATTCAGATCAGAAAAATTCTAGAGAGAACACGTGAGAGACAGAGAGACCGGCGCCGTGCCTCCTGCCGTCGTACGCCACGCCACCGCCCGAGGCACCACGCCGCACGTAGCTCGCCGTCCGCCGTCGTGCTGCCTCATGCCACTGCTGTGCTCCGCCCAAGCTTCCTTGTCGCCGTCCCAGAGCTGCACCGTCGCTTGGACGACAATGCCGCTGCACCGGAGCCGGCTTGCCATTCCCGCCAAACGTCGCGTTGCGCACCGCCGCGTCGGAGACGCGCACCGCGACTCTACCGTGCCGCCTGCCCTGCCGCCGCATCGACGTTGCTGTGTTTGCCTCCCGGAGGAACACATTGCCGTGGCTATTCCGTCCGTGTCTCAGTCGCTGCACGCCCGCCGCCGCCGTCATAGCCACGCCGTTGCCGTGCTGTCGTTTCGCCGCGCTAGACTGTTCCCGGCGTCGTCGTTGCCGCCGTGAGTTGCCGTCCCACCGCTGGTCATTCGATCCACAAATCCGATCTTGAGTCGAATCCGAATTTGGAAATTATCTGCAAATTAGGTAAGAACATTATCTAGTAAAATATTTAGATTCCTAATTTGAAAATTTTGAATATTCCGTGAATATCATGTCGATTGCTAGATATCTTAGGATAATGTTTGTGATATCTATAATGTTTTTAAATATTCAAAATTAGGAATTGTTTCTAATTTAGCAACGTATCTGGACGACTATTCGACCTTATCCCTAAGGTATGATACGTGGCGATACGGAAAATCATTATCCTATCCATAATCACTTGGATACGATAATGAATTTTATCTGATTTCCAAATTTGAATAATCAACTTTCCGTTAATATCTATAACCCTATAGATATGACCGTTAGTTCGATTTCTTTGCCTAATTTGAGTTTGGTAAGGCGAATCTTGCGGATTGCGTGGTTGGTTTGAATGTGGTCGTTATCTCTATTTAAATTGTTTTTCCTTTAAAAAAAGAAAATTCAAAAAATATCAGTTAGGATTTAAATTAGAGTTTTGCATGTCTAGGAATTTTAAATTTGTCCAAAAGAATAGGATAATTATTTAATTTAAATTAGGACTTGAGATCATCTATTTCCTAGTTTAATTAGGTATTATTTTAATCTTAATAGATTATTTTGGTTATTTTTAAATTTCGAATTTCCATGAAAATCCCAAAAAAAAAGAATGAGTTGCTTTAGGATAGAATAAATCATTTTCCTTAGGATAGATTGCATTCTTAATTTGGGTAATTTTTTTAATTTCGAATTTTAATATAAAATATCAAAAAAGGAAGTCATTATATTGCATGTTATTTTAGGCATTTTCATTATTCCGAATTTCATTAGAAAATACCAAAAATAAATCATTTGCCCGTCATTAGAAATAGGTTACGTCGTCGCATGACATATAGTTTGCATGTTAAGTCACATTAAGCGCATGTCAATTTTTGCACGTCATTGCATATAGATTAAATTTCATTTAAATAAGTGAAAATCCAAAAAAATATTGAGTGAATTGCTTGTTAATTAGAAATCATATTAGGGTTATTGATGTGATTTTCTAGCTAACAATGCAGATGCTTATGTTGCTTTGAGGTAAGTAATTCTTCAAATCTAGCAATTTATTTAATGCTTTCTCGGATGTTAAATTGGTGGTTTGCGCACTCGCATGAACACCTCACATGTTAGTGACTAAGTTAAAATGGGTTCAGACTGCATGTCAAAACATTTTTGAAAAGAAAAGGTACCGAAAGGACGTTAGACTAGATCTAGCGTAATCAAGTCCCCGAACTTAGAATCTCTGGTTCTTAGAAATAAAACATATCTCCCTATGTTTTATTTAGGTTTCTAATCGATCTACCATAAATAGATTAGTGGTGACTCCGAGCATGAAAACATTTGCATGTTAAGAACTTAAACCCTAAGTTGCGAATTGGTAGGACTTGAGAGGGCCCGAGTTAAGCTTAGTCTTAATAATCCATTAACCTGAGGAATGAAAAAATTTTTTAGGTCACGACAAGTATTCTTCAATACATGTCCATACATGCTTGTTTGATTGAGATTGACTCGAAAGTGTAATTTACTCATTGAATGAAGCTAAAGAAATCGAGTCATGATATTAAAATAAAGAAAACAACACAACACAACACAACACATCAAAATGACAATAAAGGACGAATAAAAGTAAAGTGTTGTCACAACCTAAAAAAATCAGGTTTTCCGATCTTAGGCCAATGGATTATTAGATCAATTAAATTAACTAACCTAGCTCGAGTTCTCCCAAACTCTATCAAATCGCAACTTCGGTACAATTATGAGCATGCAAATATTTTCAATGTGAGTCGCCACTAATCATTTAAAGTAGGTTGAATAGAAACCTAAATAAAATAGCGGGAGTACTGTTTTATTTCTGCGGACCAGAAATTATAGATTCGAGGATTTGGTTACGCTAGATTACCCTAACCCCCTTTCGATACCAATTTCAAGAAAAATACTCAATTTGACAATTTTGATAAATCCTGACTTAGAGTTCAAAGGTGCAAAATTTTTTTGACTTTTACTTATTTAAATGAAAGCTAATCTATATGTAATGACGTGCAAAAATTGACATGCGATTAATGCCACATAACATGCAAACTATATGTCATGCGGCGCCGTAACCTATTTCTAATGACGGGCATATTATTTTTTTGTATTTTTTAAAAAAGAAATTCGGAATTAAAAATGCCAATTATCTAAATGTGCAATTTTAAGCTAAAGAAATTAACCTATTCTAGAACAATCTTTTTGGTATTTTGTTATCGAAATTCGGAATTAAAATCAACCTGAAATAAACTATCAAGGTTAGAATAAGATCTAATTAAATTAGGAAACAAATTACTCTAATTCCTAATTTAAATTAGAAATTATCTTATCTTTCTAGCAAATCTCGGTTGTACTATTCTATTAGAAAAAATCATCTAGATATGTTCTAAACATGCAACATTAAATTCAAATCACAAATTTCTAAGTAAAAACAGAAAATATGACCGCTAAATCTTTCGAATTAAGTTTCGATCTGAAGCTTGACAGATTGACCCTAAAATTCGAAATACCCGCTATGGAAATAACTCTATCTAAAGCCTGATAGATAGATTTATTTCCACGTGTGCGGTTGCGGATTAGGAAATTTTCCTAATCGATCATATCTTGAAAAATGTTGATATCTAAAAGATTTCGAAAATTTTAAATTCTATCCAAATTTGATAAGTAACAAATATCCAAAATTTCAAGAAAAGGAAATAAATCATAATTGAAATAATGCCTATTATTTGAATATGCAAAATTAGATATCAATAAGCACGAATTAGGCAACAAAATATTCAAATCAAATCAGGATAAGATAATTACCTGATTTGCATATTTCTTTCATAATTTGAATTCACAGCGGATCGGGATTGCGGATCGGAATGATGACTGGCGGTACGTCGGAAGCGGCGTCAAGAACGGCGGCTGTTTACAGCGATGACACGACGGTGCAAGCGGCTCTCCGAATAGCGGCGGTGCAGGCGAAGCGGCGGCGGCACACGAGCGGCATCGGGCGTGCCGCGGCGGCATGCGGTAGCTTCGCCGATCTCCTTCTCTCTCTCTCTTTCTCTCCCTTTTGCTCTCTCTAAAAATTTTGATTTGCAGATTATCAGAGCCCCCTTCTTGTCCATTAGAAGTCCTTTTTATAGGTGAGAGGGCTTAGGCTTTTTAGAGAAAGAGAACCTCTTAGGAATATTTGTCACGCCCCGAACCCCCAACGAGCTCGCGACATCCCCTACTCCGGTCGAATAGTTGCGATGTCCCAAGAACGTCGCCGACCCAACCCAAACATCAGAGCCACAAGCGGAAGCGAAATAAATAAAACAAACCCCGGACAAAAATGTGACGACAACGGGGTAGAACACCACAACGGTCAAACAACAACATATCCATACAGCACCAAATATACAAACATCGTACTACAGACATAAATACAGACGAACATCCTCCGCCACCGTTTTAACAAAAGATCATAGTCTGGTTAACTTAACATCCCTATGGGTTAACTCGATTTACATAACCCCTAAAATACCCTAGGGAGAAAGCTACTGGTCGCCCTCTTCCAATCTGTTCTTGAGGATCACCTGCAGTTCCACTGGGCACCATGGGTAGCTCTTCAAACTCCAAAAAGAGGAGGCGGACCTCCCGGGTTTACGGCTGGGGGTCTGAAAGTGGCGGTTATACAACCGTGAGACGAATCTCAATAAGTGTACAACCCCAAACCCCACGTAGGCACTCACGTACCGCCAGACGAAAACACGCAGAACACACATAATCAATCAAACTAACAACCACACACGACCCTACCTGGAATCCATCATGCACGTTCCTGCACGTTACACAATAATACAACCAGCACATCGCAGCAATACATCACAGACGCGCACGTGCCTCAATTATAAGACAGAAACCACTTGGGCACGTCCCATACCGTGCCTAGCAATTTCTACCCCATAATTAAGCATCACATCACGCGATACAAACACACTCGCACACTACTCACACCATGCGTCACTTTCTCAAACCTCGCACCTCAAGCCAATTCCTGCTCATTCTCAACCCTTCCACCACTACCGCGCCCGCGTAAAACGCATCAGGCCAACGGTCTTCTGACCTCGTCAGGCATCGTCACCCCGTCGGGCTGGGCATCGTCACCTCGTCAGGGACGGCATCGTCCCGCGTAAACGTACACGCCTCAGGACGGAATCCTACACACATTTTCCTTCTACCGCGCCCGCGTAAAACGCATCAGGCCAACGGTCTTCTGACCACGTCAGGCATCGACACCTCGTCAGGCCGGGCATCGTCACCTCGTCAGGGACGGCATCGTCCCGCGTAAACGTACACGCCTCAGGACGGATCCTTTCCAACCAATCTCACATTTCCGCACGCTCGTTCCACTCAAACCACACTTATACACGACCAACAAACGCACGACCCAAACATACACACCTCACACACATTTCACAATTTCGTATTCTCACCACACGAACACGCCACCCAATCACACATTTAACATGCGAATCCAATGCGAACCAGCCACGCCACACCTCACGGCCACATTCACATGGCACATAGCCACACCATATTCAACTCAGCACACAATCCCGAACCAGCCTACCACAGCAATTAATACAATTAATCCAATCAAGCCAATATAATCCCAATCAATCACACACTTAACCCTGATCGGTCCACAACGTCACAGCCCTAACCGAGCCTCTTAAACCTCGAAATTCCATCTCCAAATCAGTCCACAGGTCAGCCCACGACAACCAAACAATCAGTCACACAATTCAGCCCGAGAGAGAGAAAAAAAACTGGAATATACAAAATCGGGTCCAAACTGGCAGTTGCACAGTGACCGAAATCTGTTTGAAATAAATAGTAAATCAATTCCAAAAATTCTGAAATATGGATATGTTGTACAAAACATCTTGATGAACATTTTCCATGAAGAACTCGAAACCCAGTTCTAACCATAAACACCTCGTTTTGACACTCAAAGTCAGACGAAATCCAGTTCGCTCAGACAGCCCCTCAGGCCATCAAAATACAACTCATTCGGTACACAAATCATCTTGGAAAACCTTGAAATTTTTATATGTTATAGCCACAAATGTCCCCCAACAAGTTTTGTGAAGGAAGTATTTTGAAAATAGGTCTGGAAAAATTTATAAAAATTCGAACAGACCCGAAGATCGGTGAACAGTAAATCGGGCAGTTTTATTTCGGTCCAAAAATGGACTTACGAATGGTATCAAATAATTTCCAAAAATTCCCAAATTAAAATATGTTATACTTCAAGATATTGGCAACAACTTTCATGAAGAAAACTTCTTCAAATTCGGGCCACACAAATCACAGTAAAAATAGCAAAATCTGGCGACGCAGCAGCCTTACCGGAAATCAACAAACCGAGCACAATCAGCACTATTTCAGTCCAAAACAGCCACGAAAAACACCCAAACCGAACCCTAAACGAGCCTAGAAATACCCGAGGTCCTAGGTGGCGATTGGGGAAGTCACTTACCTAACAAAGGCGAGACGAACGGGGCTGGAACGGTGTGGAACAGCAGCAGCAGCAGTGGTGGGGAGGAAATGAAGAAGAAGAAGAGAGAGAGAGAGAGGTAGAGTGAGAGAGAGATCACGGGAGAGTGAGGGGGAGGAAATGGTCTGATGGGGGAAGGAAGAGAGAGAGAGATATATTTTTGTGGGTCAAAAGTGGTTTGACCCACTTTTTCCAAAATCCCCAAAATACCCTTGAATACTTGGCCCACATTCATCCTCATCCAAATAATTGAGGGGCGTTTCGGTCATTTGCCGGCTGAATTATCCAAATAATTATCCCCAAAATTTTCCCAAAATTCAGAACTGAAACTGACCCAGGGGTAAAATTGTCCTTTTTCCGATCCCGAGGGGAAATTTCAATTTTCGCACATACGCGTTCCATATATGCGTGGCCAACATAATATGGCGTCGGAATCGTGAAAATAGCTTCTTAAGCCCTCGAAAGTCGACTGCAAAGTTTCGGGAATAAAATAATATTATTTTTCACTTTCGAGCCAAAATTCCAATTTTCGCCCGAAACCACTCTAAATGCCTGTGGCCACCCCAAAATGACATCGGTTTTGAAAAATAACCTCAAACAACCTTAAAATCCAATATCGGTGTCCACAGGGGCAAAACTGTAATTTTCCCGGTCCCGAACCGAAATCCATTTTTTTGCAGAAATGGGTGGCCCCAAGGTTGGCTAAGCCAAAAACGTCATTGGCCGTCCAAAATTGTCGCTTTCAAAATTCTCGATTCCCGAGCCCGAATTCCGAGAAATGACTAAAATTGAACCCTCGCGACTTTAGCTTATCTCTTGCTAACGGGTGGCTCATTGGGATTACGCGCTCTCGACCCGTGATCGACACTAAGTCAAATCACGTTTAAGTTTACTCTACCCAGGACGACCTCGATTGTCATATAATTGCGAGGGTCTGTCGCTAGTTCCCTTTGGACACGATCAATCAGTTAGATCTGTCTCTGTTGGCTCAAAACATTCCCTCGTCAATCCATATGGTCGAAGATCGAACCCAGGTCGAGTTCTTTGGTCGTGCGAACTCAATCCCATAATAGCCCTACCCCTAAGGTTAGCATCCCGTGAATGCGCATTTCCGGGTGAGATCTCACTATAGTGCATTGGTCAAATTCATTTCTTAAATCCCGGGAAAAGGATTGAAAATTCAGACTGTTACAATATTTGAGATATATTATGCAATGACTTCTTTCTTTCCTGTTCTTAACATATATTGCACTTGCCTTTTTTGAGAATAGAGAATATGGCCAAATTTAGGTTCTTCACCAATTTTCTTCTCTTCACGCCACCGAAAGATGCAAAGGCTTCCATGATAGTGTCCAATATATTATTCAGAATATATGCCCCCATCCTGACCAAATTCCCTTTGCTTCTTTCCCTCTTTTGTTATTTTCTTTCCCTTTCTTTAATTTCGCACGCGACCAAAAGATTTTAATGATATTTTCTCAATATCTCCTAATCCGATGTGCCACATGCGCAATAACGAGTTGGACCGAATCTTTAATTCACACAGACTTGATCCAATTAAGCCCATCTGCCACCGGTTTGATGCAAATGCAACTACTAAATGCTATGTAATTTAACTTTAATATTTTTGTTAGGGACTAAAATTTAATCCCTAATTTTCTGTGCAATTAATCACTAAATGGTTAGTCAAAATTTAGGTGTCAACAGCTGCTCCTCTTTGAAAGGGAGCTTGAAGATGTTTCATTGAAAGATAAAATGATACCTGAATTTTAACTATGCAAATGCAATGAGAAAAATTAATCTTTTTGTCGAGTAAATGGGATCCCAATGAGCCCACACTTATTTTCTAATGTGATATGTGGATGCTAATGCTAATGTAAAGATAAAAAACATACCTGCACTTACTTACTTGAAGATTTGGGAAAGCAAATTTGGGGTATGGAACAGTTTTTGAAAACCCGCCAAGTATCTGGAATTCCCAATAGTATTTGAAAGCTCAAAAGTTCCCTTCGGATTTTCTAAATAAGACTTGAAATAAACTCGAAAATTCCCTTCGGATCAGAGAAGATGCTTGAGATGAGATGGGCCGAAAATTCCCTTCGGATTTTCGATAAAAGGTATCGAATAATTTCCTTCAAACTTTCAAGAAAGATTCTTGAAACTACAATAAAGTATTTAAATGGTCTCAAAAATTCCCTTTGGATCTTTGAGAAGATACTTGAAACTGAAACTACAATCAAATATGAATATGCTCGAAAATTCCCTTCGGATCTTCGAGAAAGATATCTGAAACTGCAATCAGATATGATTAATAGGATCGAAAATTCCCTTCATATTTCCGAAAATAATACCTGAAACTCCAATAAGATATTTGAATGGGCTCGATGATTCCATTCGGATCTTCGAAAAGATATCTGAAACTACAATCAGATATGATTAATAAGATCGAAAATTCCCTTCGGATTTTCGGAAATGATACCTGAAATTTCAATCAGATATTTGAACCGGCTCCATGATTCCCTTCATATTTTCGGAAATGATACCTGAAACTACAATAACGTATTTTGAATATTGAAAATATTTTGACGAATTCGAGATAGCAACTCAAGCGTCGGGAACCCTTCAGTCTTCGATGAAACATTGCCTGTTGGACATGACTAGAGCAAAACACATATGCATTCATTCAAGGAGATTAGCAATCTTAGCTATTCTAGAACTCACATTTCAGAATTCATCAATTCAATTGAGGTTTATGCATGATGATTTTACCATATTTGCATTACCAAATTTCCACTGGGGAGAATTATCATTAAGACAATTTTCACTCATAACGTGGATTTCTTAAGAATACTAAATGAGAGACTTTCAATTAAAAAGGGCTTTCACTCACTCTCATTCAGAGGGCTATCTTTTTTTTTTTTTGAGAATCACTCCATCTCACCATCATCATGTCAATAAGGGTCCGACTATTCTCGCAAGCGGTACAACCTTACCAATCTGAGAGGTCTTTGTCAAGACCATAGTGTCAGTTTGGTCAATAGTTTAACAAAGGAAACTCTTCGAGTCGAGGCTATTGAAAGAAAATACTCCACAATCGTCTCCGGGTTTATAAGTCAAGAACCCTGCAAAATGAGATAGAAATAGACTTGCTCGCACTTCTTCGAGTTAAGCTAATAAACATATGAATTTTACGTTAATTCAAGAGTCCTAATCTGAAGAGACTTTGCAAAGGACGTAACGTAGGCTGGGTTCATTGGTTAAGAAATGAAAGGATATATCAATCTCAAAAATGTATATAAGGGTGAGAGTTGGTGATCATCTAGGCATAATCACCGATCTTCTTCTTTGCCAGGGATTGTCTTCTTGGTAGATGCTCTATTGGCCTCGAGAGTTTGTCAATTGATTCCTTCAAGACTTGTAGGACTACTGCTCCACTGGAATTCATGACTTTGACATGTCGTATCTTGACATTTTTTCTCTAAAGTTCTCCCTTTTTTTTCAACCTTTTTTAGGGGCATGGCCTTATTTTTACCAGGCACACTACTTTTTTATGCCCCCTAGCTTTCATTTTTTTTACACATACTGTCTACGATGCATACATTGGCCAATTACACTTCAACTCGACATTTAGACTCTCAAGGGTCTTCGTCTTCAGTTGGTGCTCCAAATATGCTGCTTAGATCATGATGGTTTTTGCTTTGCCCCAGTGTGGGGGGTGATCACCAACTGGGTTTTTATGAAATGAAATTGCAAGCTCAAGTGGGCTAAGCAATGGATAAAGTGTGTAGGATAGAGAAAGAACCGCTCTTCATCATTTTAAGGCACTTGAATTAATGTTTGAGTTCATTTGCAATAGCAACACTTGAAGATTGATGCAAGTGTGAGCAAGAAAATTTTTATCTATTTTTCTCACCTTACGATGACTTCCCTTCAGTTTACCCCAATGTAGGGTGATTCTTGACATAGGTAATTTGAAAAAAACTTCTCCAAGTGTTTAGGCTCAAAGTGGCGAAACAATGGATAACCTGTATTGTTTAGGATAGAGAAGTGAATTGCCTCCCGTTATTTCGATAGTCGTACCTTTCGCGAGATAACCCTTTACCTTGTGGACATGGAATATTTCACTTATCTCACAAGTGTATGAATAAGGGACGGTGTATAGGATATAGCTTGCCTTTCATCATCCCAACACATCTCATTTAGCATACTCAAATAATACCACATCATTCATTAAATTGTCTATTTGGATCATTCTCAATGAACTTGGTGAGTTAAACAAGTAAATTATTATGCAAAATCCTATTTCGAAAGATATCAGTATTTTAAATATCTATCGGCTTTAGGTATGCAAAGATTCATAATTCAAAAATTTCATTAAATGCATGAGAAGCATAACATCCATTTCAAGAACATGTCATCGCTCAACAATATCAAACAAGAAGAGTGTCCTTAGGAATGAGAGTCCTTTGATTGCCCTTATTTGGAAAGAATGGACACATGAACACTCCATCTTTGCTTTTGCCCCTGCACAAGAAAACATGCATGAATTGGATACTAAGCAAATGTGAATTGAGACTCAGAAAATTCCAATTAGAACTATGACATTATCTCTGTCGGATTTGTCAATCCATTATCATCATCAAAGTTCAACATGCCCTCAGTTCGTCATCCCATACTATTGAGCACTCATTTTCTCTCTTCGGAGACAACATCATGCCCAAGTAGGTGGTGATCCTTTGCCCCATAGGTTCATTGTCAATAGAACTTGATGTGTCAATTCTTCATCACAATAAGCTGGAGAATTATGCTTTGAGACATGAAGTAAATGAGTCAAACAAACAAACAGGGTTTATTTGATGCATGCTTTGGAAATTTTTTTTAAAAGCAATGAAATGCTTTTTATTTTCGAAAAGTCTTTTTTTATGAAGCATGAGAAAGCCCTGCCCTCAGAATTTCTCCTTGGATGATATTTTCTTTTCATGGTTGGATATCATCACCGGGCTAGTTTGGTATACTTTAACATGCCCTCAAAATGCAAATAAACTTATAATTTCATTGAATAGAGTCAAATGAATTACTATATTGGAAGGAAAATGTAAATAATCAAACCCCTACGAATAAAAACATAAACATGAATTGAAATCCTAGAAAGCATGAAATCCTAGAAAACACTTGAAATCCTAGAAAGCATGAAAGACTCCTTCGCAGAGGAGTACAGAAATTTCTCTACTCAACAACAGCATCCGCTCTTTCGACATGGTTGGGTAGAGGGTTTCGCTGGACATTTGGTTGATCACTGCGGAAAGAGAATGCCTTTGTGTTCAAGAGGTCTTGAATTCTATGCTTCAGTACGTAACAATCGTCAGTAGAATGACCGACCTCCCCCATATGATACTCATACTTCTTAGAGGAGTCATAACTAGAGAATCGCTCGGGGTTCGGGCGTTTCGGTTCACTTGAAAGCAAAATTTTCTTTTGGAGGACAGGCAGAACTTTGGATAACGGCCCAAGCAGAGGTATGAAGTTCCTTTTAGTACCTTGTTGTCGACTAGTGAATTGGCGTCCACCTTGTTGTTTGCCAGCAAATTGCATTGATGGGGCAATGTCACGGCTTTATTGAGAGCAAGCTATATTCACTTTAGGTGCCGGTTCCTTATCTTTCTTGAGGGTGAATTTCTTAGCGAAGGTAGTCTGCTCAGTGGCCCAACCATCGTGCAGAGCAATCTCGACACGTTCTCCTGCTGGTATCAGCTCAGCTAAAGAATTAAAATTAGAACCTATCATTCGATTACGAAAACTCGAATGGTAAAGTCTTCATAAAGGTGTCGAGCATCTCTTTATCAGTTAACTCGGGAATAATTTGCATAGCTAGAGCTCTCCACCTAGTGGCATAAGCCTTGAAGGTTTCGGTCTTTTTCTTCTCAATACGAATCAAATTCTCACGTGACGGGGCCACGTCAATATTGAATTTGTATTGACGGATGAAGGCATCAGACAAATCCTCCCATGTCTTGAGCGAGTGAATCTTCTTCAAAACGAACCATTGTAAGGGGGGTCCGATTAAACTATCTTAGAAAGTGTGGATCATAAGTGGCACATTATCAGCATATGGCGCCATCCTCGTCGTGTAGTATTGTAAATGGACCTTAAGACAGGAAAGGCCATCGAACTTATTAAACTCAGGCGCCTTGAACTTCTTAGGGACTTGAACCTTGACAATGAGAGCAAGACCTCGTGAGAGTGGATCATAAGTGGCACATTATCAGCATATGGCGCCATCCTCGTCGTGTAGTATTGTAAATGGACCTTAAGACAGGAAAGGCCATCGAACTTATTAAACTCAGACGACTTGAACTTCTTAGGGACTTGAACCTTGACAATGTGAGCAAGACCTCGTGAGAGTTGATCATCAAAGCCTTGCATTTGACGGAATTTTTCTTCAAGCTTATCAATGCGCTCAGCCTCATCACTCTTTGGTAGCTTAGAAGATGTATCGCCCCCATTTGTAATGATCGAACGAGCTTTGTTAATTAAAGTTGCACCATTCTCGATCGAGGAAGTGCCAATGGCAACTATTTTTTCCTTACCTTTTGACTCAATAGGAGGAGAGTCATCGGGCAGTACAATCTCTACACTCGGTTGAGTGGGTGCAGATAGTGTGGAAATGCTTGTCTGCAGGGAAACAACTTGTTTGGTGAGATTATCGAGCACATTCAGGACTTGCTTCATCTCGGTTTCAAGGGCAGCAAAACGAGTTTGCTCATTTTGGTCAATCATTTTTGCTCTTGAGTGAGTATGGATTGGGGAACGTTGACGGTCCGTAATAACCTAATTAGCAAAATTAGAGCATGGTAAGTATGCATCCTCAAAACGATCAGTCCATGACTCAGTCTAATCATCACTTTTTATTCCCATTTTTTATGACATTTTTCATTACTCCATGTACTTGTGAAAATGATGGCAAATTTCTTAGGAAATAATGACTTATGACAAACCTAGGAAAATAATAATATGAATTGAAAGTAATTTCTTTTCAAAGCTTTATTTTTTTTCTTTTTCTATCCCTTTGAAAAAATTCAATGATTATTACTTTCAAAAATTATGATCGACCTAGACCTATCATGGACCGACCAAATGTACGAAAAGTAAGTAAATTGTAAAGCATAGGATTAGAAAACTTACTTCACCCGGTAGGATAATGGCAATCACATAGACATGCACATGAATCATGAGTTTAAATCTTAATCTATCTATCCTAATGGCTTTTGCAAAGTGAAATGATGAACGGAACGATATGTCGCAGCCTCACGTACAGTCATCATGACTAGTCGTAGCCTCGCATACAATAGTCACGACTAATCGGGTCTAATCACTTCGGCTCGATTCGGTCGACAAGGGCAACCTCCATGCGTTGTAGCCTCACGTGCATGAGGATGACCCTTGAGCCATTTTTTTTTTTTAATTTTCGGGATCCAAATGGGATAACCTTTAGTGAAGTCTTACCACCAAGGTTAAAGAACCATCTAAATACCATATTAGAACTATGGGTGTGACCCAGGTTCGGTCATAGGTTGTGTGTGGTGTAGTGCAAATACTGTAAATCATGCACAACAATTATATGCAAACACCACTTCAATAGTACGAAAATTAAACCAAATTCCAATCTACCAAGCCTGCAAAACAAAGAGTTAGCCAATCACTACTTCTCTTATAACTCCCATCCTGCAAAAATATTTAACACCTAAGAATGAGAATTCAATCAAATTTTGTCAAATCGAGTGAATTTTCCAGGAAAATTTTTTGGCTTAAGTCGTCCTTAAATTTTCAAAAAATTCAAGTTGTCCCCAGTAGAGTTGCCAAGCTGTTGCGACCTAAAAAAATCAGGTTTTCCGATCTTTGGCTAATGAATTACTAGATCAATTAAATTAACTAACCTAGCTCGAGTTTTCCCAAACTCTACCAAATCGCAACTTAGGTCCAAATGTGAGCATGCAAATATTTTCAATGGGAGTCGCCACTAATCATTTAAGGTAGGTTGATTAGAAACCTAAATAAAATAGCGGAAGTACTATTTTATTTCGCGAACCAGAAATTATAGATTCGGGGACTTGGTTACGCTAGATTACCCTAATGCCCTTTTGGTACCAATTTCAAGAAAAATACTCCATTTGATAATTTTGATAAATCCTGACTTAGAGTTTAAAGGTGTAGAAATTTTTTGATTTTTACTTATTTAAATGAAAGATAACCTATATGTAATGACGTGCAAAAATTGACATACGATTAATGCAACCTAACATGCAAACTATATGTCATGCGATGACGTGACCTATTTCTAATGACGGGGATATTGTTTTTTTTATATTTTTTTAAATGAAATTCGGAATTAAAAATGTCAATTATCTAAACATGCAATTTTAAGCTAAAGAAATTAACCTATTCTAAAGCAATCTTTTTGGTATTTTTTTTATCGAAATTCAGAATTAAAATCAACCCGAAATAAACTATCAAGGTTAGAATAAGATCTAATTAAATTAGGAAACAAATTACTCTAATTCCTAATTTAAATTAGAAATTATCTTATCTTTTTGGCAAATCTCGGTTGTCCTATTCTATTAAAAAAAATCATCTAGATATGTTCTAAACATGCAACATTAAATTCAAATCACAAATTTCTAAGTAAAAATAGAAAATATGACCGCCAAATCTTTCGAATTAAGTTTCGATCTGAAGCCTGACAGATCGACCCTAAAATTCGAAATACCCGCTATAGAAATAACTCTATCTAAAGCCTGATAGATAGATTTATTTCCACGTGTGCGGTTGTGGATTAGGAAATTTTCCTAATCGATCACATCTTGAAAAATGTTGATATCTGAAAGATTTTGAAAATTTTAAATTCTATCCAAATTTGATAAGTAACAAATATCCAAAATTTCAAAAAAAGGAAATAAATCATAATTGAAATAATGCCTATTATTTGAATATGCAAAATTAGATATCAATAAGTATGAATTAGGCAACAAAATATTCAAATCAAATCAGGATAAGATAATTACCTGATTTGCATATCTTTTTCCTAATTTGATTTCACAACGGATCGGGATTGCGGATCAGAATGATGATTGGCGGTATGTCGGAAGCGGCGTCAGGAACGGCGGCGGTTTACGGCGACGACACGGCGGTGCAAGCGGCTCTCCGAATAGCGGCGGTGCAGGCGAAGTGGCAGCAGCAAGATCGTCCAAGCGGCGGCACACGAGCGGCATCGAGCATGCCGCGACGACGTGCGGTAGCTTCGCCGGTCTCCTTCTCTCTCTCTCTCTCTCTCTCTCTCTCTCTCTCTCTCTCTCTCTCTCCCTTTTGCTCTCTCTAAAAATTCTGATTTGCAGATTATCAGAGCCCCCTTCTTGTCCATTGGAAGTCCTTTTTATAGGTGAGAGGGCCTAGGCTTTTTAGAGAAAGAGAACCTCTTAGGGATATTTGAGATATATTATGCAATGATTTTTTTCTTTCCTGATCTTAACATATATTGCACTTGCCTTTTTTGAGAATAGAGAATATGGTCAAATTTAGGTTCTTCACCAATTTTCTTCTGTTCACGCCACCGAAAGATGTGAAGGCTTCCATGATAGTGTCCAATATATTATTCAGAATATATGCCCCCATCCTAACCAAATTCCCATTGCTTTTTTCCCTTTTTATTTTATTTTATTTCCCTTTCTTTAATTTCGCACGCGACCAAAAGATTTTAATGATATTTTCTCAATATCTCCTAATCCGATATGCCACACCGCAATAACGAGTTGGGCCAAATCTTTAATTCACACAGGCTTGATCCAATTAAGCCCATTTGCCACCAGTCCGATGCAAATACAACTACTAAATGCTATGTAATTTAACTTTAATATTTTTGTTAGGGACAAAAATTTAATCCCTAATTTTCTGTGTAATTAATCACTAAATGGTTAGTCAAAATGTAGGTGTCAACAAGTGTAAAAAGTAACCACTTGCCTGGGTGGCGCCGCTGGAGCAGGCGCTCTTCCTTTTGCAAAATGTTGAACGTTCGAATTCCAGGCGCCGCAAGGTGACTTAACCAGTGCACGTGTGTGGTGGCTAGCACGTGTCACCCCCAGGGTTTATCTCCCGGCTGTCGGCCGTGCGGGAATTCCCTGGGTTATCAAAAAAGAAAAAACAAGTGTGAAAAGTAAATCCGATACGAGACGAGCAAAATATACGCCGCCTCATTTTTAAGTTTCGGGACATGAACCTGTGAGCTAATTTTCAAAGTCAAGTCAAAGTCTAATTTCGACTAAGGAGAATTACCTACGGTTTCACTAACGATATTAAAGACGAAACATTCAACGAACTAAAGTAATACTATCATAAAAGCAAGTAAGATTTTTTTTATCTTATTATTATATTCCGACCCAAAAAAAATCTTATTATTATTATTATTATCCTCATCCTCATCATCATTGTTTTTTAATTTATTACTGTTTTTTTCTTTTCTCCTTTAAATTTGACAATGATATGTTTGTTCACCTTTAGACAGTGATAATGACTAGTATTCCTTCTTCTTCTTTTTTCTGTGTAAACTCAACAAGATTGACGGATACCAGATATTTTACTCGAAAAGTAATGGGAAGTGGGTTGATGGGTGAGCAAGGCCGAATTATGTAAGTGTAACATCCTTAATCCATCCTTTTAATGTGGTATTTTATATTTTTGATTTGTTCTCTAACTTTAATTGTATGACTTGGAAAAGATGTTAGAGATGGGCACGGAGACAAATTCGGGCTCGACACGACACCAGAGACTGAGGATGAGGCATCATCTGTTGAATTCTTATGTTGATTCCTTGTGGTTGATTGTCGAGGAGGCTAGACCGCATGGTAATTGCATAAAATTTCTATTCTTGAAATAGAAAAAGAATACAAATGCATCTGGTAACTACACAAAATTTCTATTCCTAAAATAGAAAAAGAACAAAAATACATTTGGTACGACAAAAAAATTTTCTATTCTCAATTTTTTTTCATTCAAGTCTATATCTTTTACTTAACTATAAGTACAAGTTATAAGTGAAAAAAACTAATATAATAAAAAAATTAGTAGGTCGCATATTACGTTTTTGCAGTTTGGTTCGGTTTCGAAAAAATTGAAACCAATTTAGACCACAGAAAACGGTTTTGTTCGATTTGTGAACTGGTTTTTCTCAAGAAAGTACTCAAACCACAGATTTAAACCTTTTTTTGGCTCACTAGTTAGAATTATACAATTTTTCTGAGGCATTAACGTTATGATGCGAATGTGCTACTTTTTCTCTCAATTCGCTCCACACTTGGATTGTCCATGGCAGCTTCAATATCAAACATCTTCAACAAGACTCTCCTGAGCGTCGGGTTGATTTTGCTAAGGTCGCAAAATGGGTCAAACTCGAAGGACTGGATTGAAGAAGAGCTTCCAATGACTCAGAAGACCTCGACATGTTTGCGTTACTTAAGTATTCTGAATCAAAATACACACTTTGCAAAGAAGCAATGTCGCAACGGGTATAGTTCAACTACATACAATACAATAAACATCCTGTCATCTGTCCAACGTAACGCGGCGATACCTAAGCGCATTCACTGAAGAACCTCACAGGAGGAATCTTTCGAAACTTCTTATGACCAGTTAATTCCCTTTTGATCCCATACGCCACTGAAAGTTACTGAACATCGTGCAGGCATTTTCGAATCGCAGCTTGGAAATCATCAGACTCGACGTCTATGGGAGGAGGGTACATGCAAAAAACATACGAGATGGGCTTGGATACCACCATCAGTTTCTTGGTGGGTATAACATCTGACAGTTCCCCAAAGCTCTGCTCGGCAAAAGGAAATGACTGGGTGAGAAAGAAGAAGCTGCTCCTTCCCAGCTTCTCCACCTGGAACAATAATCACAAAGTTGTCAAAACAACACTGGGGACTAACGACAGATATCTACAAAGATGTCTTGAACACACGATTATGAACTTTAGCAAAAGAGTTTAAAGATGCTACTCAAAACCGAGCTGAAAGATTCATCTGTGTAACTACCGACTAGCAAAGATACACTCGAGAACAAACATAAAAATCTAGTTTACTGGCCATGAATGGAAATTGCAAGCTCTCTACCAAGCCTGATCAGTTGATCACCTATTCCTTACAAGATCCCATGAGCAAGCAAATGCAGCAATGACAAAAAATTGTTACCATCTTTTAGAAACGGTAATTACCTGTAGTTTTGAAAACCTAAGGTTATTCATGGTAAGAACAACCGGCATTTCACATAAAGTGTCAGCAAGTAGCCGAATTGCCAGATACTTGAAGAAATTCTTCATGAAACTTATCTGTCCATCAAAATTTTTTTCATGTCCACAAACTTCAAAATCAAGAAACCACAAGACGCATTTCACTGACTTCCACAGAACTTGACTCTTTGTAGATTTCCCTATGATGGTTTGGTATGGGTGATGGAGTCCCCACATAATCTTGACATGAGTCAATGACGGGTCAGACACGGAGGATTCCAGAAGACGTGTGGTGGCAACCATTCTAAAAGGATCATAACTCCGGGCAATGTTGGAGGTAAAATGGAAGGTGGTGTCATCCAAGATATGTAAACCATAAGTTCCTAACGCAGTTTGCAGGGACAACATGATGTGGACATCGAACCCTATCGAGGAGGAGGTGCTAGGGACCCGTTGTTCTATCCGCCAGGCCCGATCACTCGAGCGAGAGCAAAGGAATTCAAACAAGCTGTCAGCATCATGGTTCAAGATATTTGGAATGGAGACAATCTGGATTCGAAACTTGAAGATTCTGAAGCTCCTTGGCGCAACATGATTACTCTTGGTCCAGCGAATTTCAAAGGAGCTTAAAATTGACGAACTCAGAATTGGCTCAAATTTGGATGGACGCTTGGAAACGAGCCGCTGATCAATACTCACTACTCTAGTAGTAACTGATGACGTTTTTTAGCGATTATGGACGCTTGGAAATGAGCCGTTGATCAATACTCACTACTCTAGTAGTAATTGATGATGTTTTTTTAGCGATTTGGAGTCGTTTAAATGAACTTTTAGGCTTTTTTCTATTTTTGGACGAATTTTTAGTAATTAAGGTTATTTTTGTAATTTTAATCCTAGTAGGATTAGGATTAGGGTTAGCACCTTATATAAGGTTGCTTATAGATTTCTAAGGGGAGGCAGAATTTTATATAGGGAAGTTTTCTTATGGAGTTCTCTTGAGAACTAGATCTTATCAAGGCTTTCTTATGGCGATCGAATTTAACTTATCGAGCAAGATCGCGAATTCTCTTGTTCGTGGCGTTATAGCGTGGATTGGTTGACACAGGTTCGTCAACAGGTCGCATTCATACCGAGATTACCAATCACAGGTTTGATTGGGGGTCGAGGTCAGCAATTCGTAACTCACAGATCTTCGTAGAACGATCATCTTCCACACAGATTTATATCATTTGGTATCAGAGCTGGTTCTACAAGGTCTAGTTATCCTACTTTTACTGCTTTTCGTTCATCAATCTAGGGTTTATAGAATTAGGATTTCGTTATTAATTGAATTAGGGTTCTGAATTTGTTCTTGCTATGATTTCAATTTTGATTTAGGGTTTTCGGTCCTAGTTGTTTTTTTTATATTGTACTTGAGTTCGTAAAAAAAAAGCCAAAAAAAGCAAAAAAAAAGGCAAAAAAAAGCAAAAAAGCAAAAAAAAAAAAAGAAAAAAAGGTGCAAAAAAAAGCAAAGAAAAAAAATTCAAGAGGAAGACTCATTTTTTTTCTTTTTCTTTTCATTGATAGTTAGACTGAATAGAAAAAAAAAATCTTAGTAGCAGAAACTAAATATGAATCCGAATCTCGCAAAAATTTGCTGAATTGCTGAGTTGAGTGGTATATTGCTGAATTTGATCTTGCTTGGTGGTTTATCGATTGTTGTGAGGATCTTGTGAGACTGGATTAAAGTCTGAAAAAAAAGAGCTTGCTAGAAGGAAACGAGAGGTAAAAGGCAAGAGTGTGTGAGTTTAATTGAGGGAAGAAAAAGCCGAAATTGAGTTAAACACGAGAAGAGTGACAAACACTTTGAGCGAAAAACGTGAGGGAGTGACTAGTGAGATTTCTTTTATCTCTAACATTTTCTTGCAGGTTTAAAAACAAAAATGTCAAGCTCAGGCCAGAGAAGTGTGAATCAAAGGGAGGATCGCACTCATCCAAGGGATGATGCGATTCTAGCAGGCATCCAGCAATTGAGTTTACAAATTGAAGTACTTAGCAATCGAGTTGCAAGATGTGAGATGAAACTTGAAGATGATTGAGAGCCACCACGAGGGAGGCCACAAAATCAGCGAGAGGAGCCTAGGGCACAACCTAGATGGCAACGGCAATTTGATAATGCATATGTGTCCGATACAAAAGATGATCGAGATGGCGGGTTTGAAAGGAGAAATGGACGCCGAGGATTTAGATGTCGAAAAGATGATGAGCTTGGCAACATTAAGATAAAGATTCCATCTTTTCAAAGAAAGAATGATCCTGATGCGTATCTAGAATGGGAGAAACGGATGGAGATGGTATTTGATTGCCAGCGATATTCGGAGCTCAAAAAGGTAAAAATTGCAACTGTTGAATTTACTGATTATGCTATAATTTGGTGGGATCAACTTGTGACTAGCAGGAGACGCAATGGTGAAAGACCAATAGAAACGTGGGATGCGATGAAAGCAGTGATGAGGAGGCGCTTTATACCTAGTAATTACCATAGAGACTTGTTCCATAAGTTACAAAATCTCACACAAGGTAACAGGAGTATGGAAGAATACCATAAAGAGATGGAGATTGCTATGATCCGTGCTAATGTGGTGGAAGACCGTGAGGCCACAATGTCATGATTTTTGTGTGGTTTGAGCCGAGATATAGCAAGGGTGGTAGAGCTACAACACTACGTTGAATTGGAGAAATTAGTGGACAAAGCCATTAAAGTTGAGTGGCAATTAAAGTTGGATCGAAATTACAAGAGTGGTGGAGGTTCAAGCTCGAATTGGAAATCTAATTGGAAGAGAGATGAGAAGCTGAATTGGAAGGGAAACAATATCAAGATTGAAACTTTAAAGGAGAAGGAGAAGGATGGCAAAGTTGTTTCAAATCCGACTTCAGGTAAAACTGAAAACTCTAACACTAAGACTCGTGATATTAAGTATTTCAAGTGTTTGGGCAGGGGTCATATGGCAAATCAGTACCCTAATAAGAGGGTGATGATCATGACTGGACATAATGATGTTGAATCAGAAAGTGAGAGGGAGGAAGAGGATGATGACATGCCACCATTGGAGGATTGTAGTGATATTGAGATGCCAGCAAAGGGTGAATTGATGGTGGTTAGGCGTTCTCTTAGTGTTCAAGTCAAAGAGAAGGAGCATCACCAGCAACGCGATAACTTGTTCCATACAAGATGCTTGGCAAATGGTAAGATTTGTAACTTGATTGTTGATTGAGGTAGTTGTACAAATGTAGCAAGTTGTACCATGGTGGAGAAGTTGGGATTGAAGACTACAAAGCATCCAAGACCATATAGATTGCAGTGGTTGAATGATAGTGGTGAAGTAAAAGTATCGAAGCAAGTCCAAGTTCCATTTGAAATAGGGCGATATAAGGATGAGGTGATGTGTGATGTTATACCTATGCAAGCAGGGCATCTTTTGCTTAGTAGGCCATGGCAGTATGATCGAAAGGTACATCATGACGGGTACACTAATCGATATTCATTGGTGATAAATCAGAAGACATATACATTGGTACCAATGACACCTACTGAGGTGTATGAAGATCAATTGAAACTACAACGTGAGGCTGAGAGAGAGAGAAAAAGTGATAAAATTGAAGGCCTGCGTGGAAACTCTGAGACGCAAGTAAAAGGAGGGGAAGATAAGAGTAGAGTGGTAAAAATCGAGAGAAAAGGAGAGAGAAAAGAAAAGAGAGAAAAGAATTTCTATGCAAAATCGAGCGAAGTGAGGAGAGCTTTGATTCTGGACCGACCGATACTTGTACTTTTGTACAATGAGGCACTGTTTACTACTAACGAACTTGACCCGAATTTGCCAAGTTCTGTCGTGTCTTTATTGCAGGAATTTGAAGATGTCTTTCCTAATGAACTTCCTGGAGGTTTACCACTGATTCGAGGCATAGAGCATCAAATCAATTTGATTCCTGGTGCACCATTGCCTAATCAACCCGCATATCGAAGCAATCCTGAAGAGACAAAGGAACTTCAGCAGCAAATTAGCGAATTACTAAAGCAATGATATGTGAGAGAGTCTTTTAGCCTGTGTACTGTTCTTGTTTTGTTGGTGCCAAAGAAGGATGGGTCTTGGCGAATGTGTGTTGATTGTCGAGCAATCAATAACATAACGGTAAAGTATCGACATCCTATTCCTAGGCTAGATGACATGTTGGATGAATTGCATGGAGCTTGCATATTTACTAAAATTGATCTGAAAAGTAGTTATCATCAAATTAAGATGAAGGAGGGGGTTGAATGGAAAACTGCATTTAAGACTAAGTACGGGTTATATGAGTGGTTAGTCATGCCATTCGGTTTAACTAACGCACCTAGTACTTTCATTCGACTTATGAATCATGTTCTGCGTGCTTTTATTGGTCGATTTGTAGTTGTCTATTTTGATGATATCCTAATATATAGTCGAAACCTTGATGACCATATTGAGCATATGCGAGCTGTTTTGCAGGTTTTAAGGGCTGAACAATTATATGCTAACCTAAAAAAGTGTTGTTTTGTAACTGACGAATTAGTATTTCTAGGCTTTTGTTGTTGATGCTAATGGAATACAGGTTGATGAAGAAAAGGTGAAAGCAATCCGTGAATGGCCAACACCTAAGATAGTAGGAGAGGTGCACAGTTTTCATGGTTTAGCCAGTTTCTATCGTAGATTTGTAAAAGATTTCAGTACCATCGCCGCACCTTTAACTGAGATTATCAAGAAGCACGTGGGTTTCACGTGGGGAGAAGAGCAAGAGAGAGCATTCAATTCAATCTGTTAAAGGATAAGTTGACTAATGCTCCTTTGTTATCTTTACCGAATTTCAGTACTACTTTTGAGATAGAATGCGATGCTTCTGGTACAGGAATTGGAGCCGTGTTAATGCAAGGCGGACGTCCCATAGCGTATTTTAGCGAGAAGTTAAGCGGAGCGACATTGAATTATCCGACTTACGATAAAGAGATGTATGCTTTGGTGCGAACTTTGGAGAATTGGCAACATTACTAGTGGCCAAAGGAGTTTGTGATCTACACCGATCACGAGACCTTAAAGTACTTGAGGGGGCAGCAAAAGTTGAACAAAAGACATGCCAAATGGATGGAGTTCATTGAGACTTTTTCATATGTAATCAAGTACAAAAAAGGTAAGGAAAATGTAGTAGCTGATGCACTTTGTTGAAGGTACGCAATTCTAAGTACTCTAGGAGCAAAGTGTCTAGGTTTCGACCATATCAAAGGTTTATACGTTGACGATGATGATTTTGGAAGAGTATTTGAAGCTTGTGAGCATGCTGCATTTGAAAAGTTTTATAGGTATGATGGATATCTCTTTCGTGAAAATAAGTTGTGTTTGCCTAGATGCTCTTTGCGCGAGTTATTAGTGCGAGAGGCACATAGTGGTGGTTTAATAGGGCATTTTGGATTCAATAAGACTTATGAAGTGCTGCATGAACATTTTTTTTTTGCCACATATGAAACGAGATGTCACACGAGTTTGCGAGAGATGTATCGTATGTAAGCAGGTTAAGTCTACGATTAAACCACATGGTTTGTGTACACCTTTGCCTATCCCGACGCATCCTTGGGTTGATATCTCTATGGATTTTGTGTTAGGATTGCCTAGGTCTAAGCATGGCAAGGATTCTATTTTTGTGGTTGTTGATCGATTTTTAAAGATGGCTCATTTTATACCTTGTCATAAATCTGATGATGCATCGAATGTTGCTAAATTGTTCTTTCGAGAGATTGTGCGTTTGCATGGCATGCCTATGTCCATTGTTTCTTATCGAGATACTAAATTTCTAAGCTACTTTTGGAAGACATTGTGGAAGAAATTAGGTACACAACTTTTATTCTCTACTACTTGTCATCCACAAACTGATGGTCAAACTGAAGTAGTTAATAGGACTTTAGGGACATTGTTGCATGCTATCATTAAAAAGAACATTAAGTCTTGGGAAGATTATTTACCGTATGTTGAGTTTGCTTATAATAGGAGCGTGCATTCTGCTACTAAATTCACATCGTTTGAGGTTGCCTGTGGTTTGAATCCCTTAACTCCGTTAGATTTAACCCATTTGCCTGTTGCCGAGCATGTGGATTTAGATAGTACTAAGAAAGTTGAATTTATAAAGACTTTGCATGAGAAGACGCGGCTGAATATTGAGCTTAAGACAGAATAGTATGCAAAGCAAGCCAATAAAGGGCGCAAGAAAGTAGTGTTTGAGCTCGGCGATTGGGTTTGGGTTCATATGCGCACAGAGCGTTTCCCCAAACAGCGACACTCTAAATTGCCACCGTAAGGGGATAGACCATTTATGGTGTTGGAAAGAGTTAACGATAATGCTTACAAGCTTGACCTTCTAGGTGAGTATGGTATTAGTGCTACTTTTAATGTTTCTGATTTGACTCTTTTTTATGCAGACGCTGATTTGAGGGCAAATCCTTTGCAAGGGGGAAGGAATGATGTGGACATCGAACCCTATCGAGGAGGAGGTGCTAGGGATCCGTTGTTCTATTCGCTAGGCCTGATCACTCGAGCGAGAGCGAAAGAATTCAAACAAACTATCGGCATCATGGTTCAAGATATTTGGAATGAAGACAATCTGGATTCGAAATTTGAAGATTCTGAAGCTCCTTGGCGCAACATGATTACTCTTGGTCCAGCGAATTTCGAAGGAGCTTAAAATTGACGAACTCCGAATTGGCTCAAATTTGGATGGACACTTGGAAATGAGCCGCTGATCAATACACACTACTTTAGTAGTAACTGATGACGTTTTTTAGCGATTTGGAGTCGTTTAGATGAACTTTTAGGCCTTTTTTCTATTTTTGGACGAATTTTTAGTAATTAAGGTTATTTTTGTAATTTTAATCCTAGTAGGATTAGGATTAGGGTTAGCACCTTATATAAGGTTGCTTATAGATTTCTAAGGGGAGGCAAAATTTTATATAGGGAAGTTTTCTTATGGAGTTCTCTTGAGAACTAGATCTTATCAAGGTTTCCTTGTGGCAATCGAATTTAACTTATCGAGCAAGATCGCGAATTCTCTTGTTCGTGGCGTTATAGCGTGGATTGGTTGACACATGTTCGTCAACATGTCGCATTCATACCGAGATTATCAATCACAGGTTCGATTGGGGTAAGGTCAGCAATTCGTAACTCACAGATCTTCGTAGAACGATCTTCTTCCGCACAGATTTATATCACAACATTTATCCAATTCACAAGGAGGAGACTTTGCTAATCGCCATAGAGCTCATAGAAAATCTTCCCTACGTTACACTACCTAAGTTTTTATCAGATGAACTATCATTCTCACCGAAGTTCCAGATAAAACTGACTATGTACTTAAACTAGAAAATGCTTTGGCTGGTTAGGTTGACCTAATATTTCCTGATTCTCTAAAGCATTGCTTCTCGCGGGCTTCGTTTCATGCCCGGAGGGAATGGGTTTTTGCTGAACACTCAAGCGAAACCAAACTCCAAAAATTTTATCTATTCTCACACAGAAGAAGCTGCAATGACATCCATCCATCCGAATCCGAACACACACTCCACAGATCAACCAAAACATCAACATTGATTAATTACCGAATAGCCAGACAACCCATACAATCAGAAAAACAAGACTATTCCATCTAAAAGGCACCGCACAACATGGTTCGCCAAACTATCTTCACGACACAAAAAACCCCCCACGACCAGCAAAATCCGACTCCAACCTAATCCACACCAACAAGAACCCTAGCTCGAAAGGCCAAGCACCATCGAAACAAGCACACGCAAGAGGCTCGGAAGGGAAAGAAGAGCATCCAATCAATGAAGCAGAAGGTAGAACCACGATGAGTACCTTGCATATCTGGGCACGAAGGCCGCCGTTACCGCCGTAGACCGAGGGCCGTCCGTTCCCAGATTGGCGAGGGCAGCCCTCGCTCGACGGCGGCGATGGCGACCCGCGCCCAGATCGGCGAGGGCGGCCCTCGCTCGACAGCATCCCTATAGAATCGCCACACTATCAAATAAAGACAAGAACAGAAAGGCATACCGACGGCTTTCGACTGGCCGAGGCTTCGCCGCGAGTGACGGGGGTGGTGGCCGATGCTTTGAGATGGTCTGCAGACGACGGAGGATGGAGGAGGAGCTGTAGCCGCGGCTTGAAAGGGAAGAAGACGGTCGGCAGACGACGGTCCTCAGCTTCTCCACCTTTTTACCTTTTTGTTTTTGTTTTTGTTTCTTTGTTTCTATTTCTATTTCTGAGAACAAAAAAATATATTTTTTCTAGTTCTTATTTTTGTTCCAAATCTATTTCCCAACCATTTTTCTATTTCGAGAAATAGAAAAATCAATTGACATTACCAAACGAATTTCTGTTCTTTTTTTATTCCGGAGAACAAAAGAATAGAAAAATAGAGAAGTAGAAATGTTACCAAACGCTCTCTTATATGCTGATTTGATCTAGGTTGATCATAAGGAGGTTGGACCACCTTTACGTGTTAATATGATCTTTAGCTTCTTCTTTTCTTATCATTGAGGAGGTTGGACCCATATGTGATGTATTGCTACATTTTGGATGTAATGTTTAATTTTGCATGTGTTAGATAGCTACAAGAATAGAATTAAAAATATGTAGATTTGCAAATGGAACCTATAATAAAAAAATCAAAATCTGAAAGGACTTTTGGCAGCGTACTTCATAGCATATTCACTCTTTTAGCCCCGGAAAAATGACATGAAAATTAGTAAGATATTAACAACGAAATTTTTGTGGCGAAAGCCGCAAATATACTCACATGGACTTTTAGCCACCAGATATTTCGTGACCGTAACCATGGCAAAAAAACATATGGACTTTTAGCTATGAAATGTTTTATCGAGATGAATTTTTAGCTATGAAAATTTCGTTGGCAAAAATGATTTTGCTCACTACTAAATTTGACACTTGGGCCATGAACTTTTTCTGTGTCCTTGTATCGTTAGCCATGGTGATCGATCCTCCCTCCCCTTTCCCTTCCTGCACTGGTATGTAAGATTGCTTCAAATGTTATCAAGAGATGGAGTGGGTACTTGAATAGAAGAAAGATGAACTCAATTCTTTGACCAGGCCATCAAGTTTGTAAATGGTTTTTGATCCGCAGGGTTCATTTAGAATTTAGCTGTTGATTTCGCATATTCAAAAACCTCGGTTCTTTTCATTGGAAGACAAAAAGCTTCTTATTTTGAAAATTGACCTGATCGTGTTAAAAGGATATTATCTAACCAATTCAGGTATTTATGCAAATTTCATTATAGAATATTTTTTTTGGCTAGGCGAGGCGTACATTATATTTACTAAGCAATTCTGTACTTAGTGTTGAAAATATTTTCACAATTAATTCTCCTAAACAGTGCCGATGGACAAAAATGGAGAAAATATTTTCGCACAGCTAATTTCTCGCAAAACAAACCGTCAGTTGCCTCTATAGTATGCAAATTGGAATAGGGAAAACGTACTCAACATCAACAACTCCGCCTAAAAACTGGGTTAAGGAAACATATTCTTTGAAATTGCGGAAAATATTGACGAAAACATATTCCTAATTCATAATACTAAAACGCAAAAAACGTGCCCATTCTAGACTTGAATCACCGATTGTTCGAAGCATATTACATAAAACGAACATACCTCTTTGCCACATATGAAATGCTGCTATTGCAGAGAGAGATAGCGATCCTTCTTCGCTTTTTGTCTTCAGAAAAGTGAGTGTTTTTCTTCTTTCAGATAGTGAACCAAAATCACACACTTTGCACACACTTCTCTTCTGAATACTACGTGAGTTTTTCTCAACTCACTTTTGTTCCCACTTCCCACAAAATAACTGTCATTTACGGTTATTTCTTTCATGGGCTCTTTTAAGGTTTATGGGCTGGGTTTAGTCCAACATGGGCGGCCCATTTATTTACTAAAAAACTCATCATCTCCCACTTGCACATGGTGAGCTAAACATAACTCTCTCTTCTTCGCAATATTCATACTAGCAAATAATCCGTGCGACCAGCATACTTCGAGAGCTCGTTGCTATGCATCTGTTAGGAATACATAGCAGCTCAAATTGGGCATAACGTTTTCGAGTAGATATAATATGTAGTACCCTAGATCAATCAATCACATTTATATCTCTTTCGATCTCTTTTAAAATCTCGTATATTGTATTCACAACTATGATTTACTCAAAATCATAATTAGTCGACCTGTGAATACAAAAATAGGATGTGACATCATAAATATATTGATCTTCCTCTTTCCTTAAACCTCTTTATTTCAGTCCAGCACGCTTTTCTAGAAATGCCCCATTAGATCGAATCATTCATGACCATTAGTAACACCCTAAGATAGCGAACACTGAATAAAAACTTTGAGAATAAGTTAAAGTCGTAAGGGCACTAAATGAGGAATTCATATTCTCAAGAGTCTCACACGGCATAAAATTGAGATAAAAAACTTTTGCCACTCTTATCGGTCGACATATGTATACGTAGTATGAAATACGTATTACGGTATTAACTCCTTTCCCATTGAGCATATGTCTTTACATTCAATACCATACAGATGATAGTTTAGACATACTCAATGTCTAAACTTGAGTTCACATATCTACTCTTCTTAAGAATCCATTAGAATTCATATCTGGCATCAAAGACAGATAAAGTAAAATATGTGGACTTTTTTACTTTTGGACATAGTAAATGTTATGTCCTCATCTTAGCACTTAGCTAAAGCGACATTTATATTTTAAGCTTGAGCTCTCGATTATCACCTATATAATAAGCTTAAAAATTGTCTCATTTCTATTTATCACAAAGTAAATAGAGGCGATTACCCGTGTGAGTGGGTTAATCTTATCCGTCCGACATACTTTCTTGACATAATACACTAAGTATTAAGATGCATAAATATAAAAATTCATAGGCATTAACAATTTCATTTAAATGTGAACATTTAGGGAAATTACAATATTCAGTACATCATCATCTACGCAATCCTAGAGATTTTACATGACCAATGAAAACATCTCTAGGAATAGGCTTCGTCATAGGATCTGCTATCATTCTATGCGTAGATATGTACTGCAAGTTCAAATCTTTTCGTGCTACCATATCTTTAACAAAATTGTACTTTGTATCTATATGTTTGGTCTTGCCATGATATTTCGGATCCTTCGTGTATGCTATCGCTGCTTGGCTATCACAATTGACTAACAATGAGCTTGCAGCATGTTCAACAATACTTAAATGATCCAAAAATCTCTTAAGCCAAACTCCCTCTTGTACTGCTGCTGACAACGCCACGAACTCGACTTCCATGGTAGATAATGCTATACATGTTTGTTTCTTACTGCTTGAAGATATGGCGCCATTATTCAGTAAGAATGCAAATCCAGAGGTAGATTTCCCTTCATCTAAATCTTCTCCCCAGTCAGCATCTGAGTAGCTTTCAAGTTGCAAATCCTTTTCTTGATAACTCAGAGAATAATCAGCAGTACTCTTTAGATACCTCATGATTCTTTTGACGGTTTTCCAATATACTTGACCTGGATTGGATTGGTATCTGCTTACCATTCCAACTGCAAAACATATGTTATGTCTTGTACACATCATAACGTACATTAAACTCCCAACAGCACTAGCATAAGGAATTCGTTTCATTTGTTCCTTCTCTTATGGAGTCTTAGGACACAACTTACGCCTCAATCCTTCACCTTTTGCAATAGGAGTATCCATGGGTTTACAGTCATGCATACAAAATCGTTCAAGAACTTTGTTGATATAAGTCTCTTGCGAAAGAGACAATAATCTCTTGGAACGATCTCTTGAAATCTTAACTCTAAGAATATATGCAGCTTCGCCCATATTTTTCATCTCAAAGTTGGACGATAATCAACTCTTAACAGTATTAACCAACTCCATATTGCTTTCGACAATTAGTATATCATCAACATACAATGATAAGATTATAAATTGATCTTTGGATCCTTTGATATATACGCAATGATTTTCATCAATCATTGTAAAATCATAGGCCACTACGGCATTATGAAAACGCGTATACCATTGTCTTGAAGACTGCTTAAGGCCATATATCGATCTCAAAAGTCGACATACTTTTTGTTCTTGGCCTTTCACAATGAAGCCAACGGGTTGCTCCATGTAAATTTCTTCATCTAATTCTCCATTTAGAAAAGCAATCTTTACATCCATTTGATGTAATTCAAGATCCATACTTGCCACTATTGCCAGAATAAGGCGAATTGAGGTAAATCTCACAACAAGAGAAAATGTTTCCTCATATCAATTCCTTCCTGTTGATTATACCATTTCGCCACGAGGCAAGCCTTATATCTTTCTATTGAGCCATCGGATTTACATTTTATTTTGAGAACCCATTTGTTCCCAATAACTTTGCGTCCTTTTGGAAGATCAACCAGTTTCTAAACATGGTTTAAGTTCATTGACTCTATTTCTTCTTCCATTGCATCTATCCATTTTTCTTTATTAGGGCAATTTAGAGCCTCATTTACATTCCTTGGCTCATCTTCATCTTGTGGAGTGACCATGAAAGTTTCCCCTTTAATGTCAAAACGTCGTCGAGGAACACCTTTGCGACTTGTTCACCGTACAGGAGATTGTACACGTGGTACATCATTCTCCATTACGCTCCCATTTGGATTAGACAATGACGGTATCGTCTCTTCAAACGGTTGTAATTGAGATTGAGTCGAATTTAATTCGTCATTTCTCACATTACTTCCACTTGGATGATCTTCTTCAATTTCATTATCATGATCCAATGTTTCAAAAAGTGAGTAATCCTCACCTATTTCGCCCTTCTTAGGAAACTCATTCTCTAAGAATGTGACATCTCGTGATTCAAATTCAGTAATACGCCCACTTTCTTGCTCACCTATAAACACATACCCTTTCAAGTGCTATGAGTATCTAATAAAAATACTCTTCTTGCCTCTAGGACCCAGCTTCTCATACTTGTGAAAGGGCTCGTGAGTATAAGCAGCATAACCCCAAGGTTTAAGAAAACTTAAATTGGATTTTCTACCTATCCATAACTCATATGGAGTGGAAGTAACTGATTTAGAAGGCACACGGTTAAGTACATAGGCAGCAGTTAACAAAACATCACCCCAAAAGGTGATGGGTAAATTAGCTTGTTCCATCATAGACCTAACCATTTCCAATAGGGTTTTGTTTCTCCTCTCGGCAACACCATTTTGTTGAGGAGTATATGGAATAAACAACTGTATTTCTATTCCTTTTTCATCACATAAATTTCTGAACTCATCAAATAAATATTCTCGATCTTGATCGGATTTAAACGTTTTTATTTTCTTATCTAATTGATTTTCTACTAAGTTCATAAATTTCTTGAAGCAACTTAATGCCTCAGATTTATGAGAAATCAAATAGATATATCCAAATCGAGTACAATCATCTATGAATGTGATGAAATATACAGCCTCATGCCTTGCTCTTACATTCATTGGACCACAGATGTCAGAATAGATAAGTTGCAAAGGAAAATCAGCTCTTTTACCCTTTTCAAATGGTTTTCTTGTTGTTTTTCCCGTCAGGCAATGCTCACAAATAGGCAAATCAACTTTTTTAATATTGCCTAATAAGCCCTCTTTGGCTAATCTTTGCATTCGTTGTTGGCCAATATGACCAAGCCTAATATGCCACACATTCAAATCATTTTCATAAGAGTTGGAAGATGTAAATAGGGAATAACAAACGTTAACATCACCACAGTCAACATCTAGTACAATAAAACCATTTAGAAAGTATCCACAACCATAGTACTTCGTATTCAGATACAAATCAACACCACCATTATGGAAGTTCAAATCAAAACCTAGTTTAATCAACACTAATACAGACACTAAATTTCGATGAATCTCTGGAGCATATAATACGTCATGTAGGAATAATATGCGTTCACCACGCATCATCAACTGGTAGGTGCCAATTCCTTTAACTTCAGCTCTGGAGTTATTCCCTACATAGATCTATTTCGTTCCGGTTGGAACCCGTTGGAACTCCACGAAGGCATCTCTGTCCTTCGCTACATGGTCTGTTGCTCCCGAATTTACAGTCCACAAAGGATTAGACTCAGTTAAAAATACAGAACTTGACACATAGGCAAAGTTCTCAAGAATGCAAGGGGAGTTTACCTTCTTTGGCTCGCCGCAATCGCGAGTAAAGTGGCCCTTCTTGCTACAGTTGTAGCATTTCACCCTCGACATCTTCTTCACAAAAGAACGATTTCCTTTGTCTTGTTGATTAAATTTTGGTTTCTTACCCGAAGAACTTGCTCCCTTGCCTTTCCACTTGATAAACCTTTCGACGTGGTTGCGCTTGGAGCTTGAAGCCCCATGTGAGCTAGAACCAGCATAATAGATGTCGGTTTCTAGTTTCGCCGCCAGAAGGCGATCCTCTTCTAACTCAAGATGGCGCATAGCATCTTCAAAGGTCTTGATGTTTTCATTATGGGTTAGGTGCATCTTCATGTGCTCCCAGCTTTGAGGCAAGGAATGGATCACTGCTTGCACTTGCTGTTCATCAGTCACAATGTGTCCAGCATCCTTCAGCTCAACGATCATGTTCGACATCTTTCTCAGGTATTGTTTCATGGACTGACCATGAGATTTCTTATACGAGTCAAACCTAATAGTAAGCCGTCTCAGCTTGGTCACCGACGTATGACCAAATCTAGCTGCTAATGCTTCCCACATTTCCTTGGCATTATCAAAACGCCTGAACTCTTGCATGATATCATTCTCCATGCTACTTAGCAACGTGATACGAGCAAGCGAGTTCTTCCTTTTCCATACAGCAAATGCATCTTTGTCTCTCTTCTGCTGTGCAGTGTTCCCATCCTCAAGTTCTTCCATAAGTTAGTTAAGAGCTTCTAGTGCTTCTTGTTCTTCTAGCACATATTAGATTTTCATGTTCCATATTTCATAGTTATCGCCGTTCAATTTCTCTCCTTTGTTCAACTCAACTATTATGTTCTTAATTGCCAAAGCCATTGAATTTGAACATATCGGACATACAAGCACAAATTATTAATGCCACTTATTTATGCATCAATTTTACACAAACTGATTATATTAATGAATAATTTCACTTAGGTTTTAGATTCGAAAGTTCACTATGTTCCCAATCATCGTCTAAAATCCTAATGTGAAAATATCGTTAATATAATCATTAAGGTAAAATTACATTATCTGAAGTTGCTAAAACTTTTAGAACTTCCACTTAACCATATAATACCAATAAGATAGATATTATAATAGAATAGAACCATAAACTATTCATAACAGAAAATATCCATCAACATCTATTCATAAAAAAAATATGTACATAAGGAACAAATCCAACATAGAAAAGAAACATGAGTACCAACATGAACAGTACTGTCCACCTAGGATATCTAAAACCGAACTAATATGAAATAAAATCAACCGTCTATCAATTTCCTATAGACATGGAAAGATTCATAAAAATCCTTAGAAAAACCAATCTCCTTCTTTGGCAACCAAGAAAAGACTGTCGGGTTTCCCTTAGGCTTTCTCCATGGCGCATTCATTCTTCGCCAAGTAGTATTCATCCCTAGGGTCGAAGTCTTTGTTGTCTCAATCCTACAATATTATTTCACAAAATACACTGCAAGTTTTTTTGTAGGCTGGGACCACATTGACCTTCCATAGGCGATGCAACACCTTTTTTCCATTCAGATGGAAGAGTGTTGATCAGAACATTCATTTTCTCAAAATCCGGTATACAATAACCCTTTCAGATGATTTCCTGTATCATCTTATTGACCTTGACCATGTGATTAGCTAAATCACTATCTTCCATCAATAAGCATCTAACTCAGCTATCAACGCTGCAAGTCTTTCCTTTTGTTCAGGCGTCCTAGCCATAATGGGAGTTCTATATCTTCGTACCATCTTTTTTGCAACAAATGCAGAAAAAGAAAAAAAAATGATTACTTTTTAGATCATGATACTATTTTGCAAGAAACACATTTTGCCCTCCCTTCTATTTTTTTTTCTTCGGTCAACGGTGGTTAACGGATGACCGGGTCAGGTCAACGGGTCTTAGGGTCGGGTCACGGGTCAGAAACTGGGTCAGGTCGGGTTTCTGGGTTGGGCCTTTCGGCCAAACAAAAAATTAATTAATTAAAATAAATAGCCGGCGTGGCTGACGTCATGCTGACGTTAGCCACGCACCCACGTACACGCTGGCGTGTGTGTTGCACGTATGTGCGGCAACCGTTGCACACGTGCAACGCATGTGCCGGCGAAGCTGCCGCTTGCGGCGACACGTGGAGGTGCGTCCAGCCTCCCCCGGCGGCATGCCACCCGTCGTTTTGTTCATATCGACGAGCACTACGACCCTATACTTTCAAAAATAAATTTTAACGCACAGAAATAGAGAAACGACCTCGAACAGTACGGCCGGGTGTCGGTTTTTCGTACCCGAGCATTCGTCAGCGCCGTTTCATGAATTCCGGCCAACAATTTGTTTTATAAACACATTAAACAATCATGAAACAAGAACACATGCTCTGATACCAATGAAGGAAACATATTCCTTGAAATTACGGAAAATATTGACGGAAACATATTCCTAATTTATAATACTAAAACGCAGAAAACGTGCCCATTCTAGACTTGAATCACCGATCGTTCGAAGCATATTACATAAAACGAACATACCTTTTTGCCACAGATTAAATGCCGCTATTGCAGAGAGAGATAGCGATCCTTCTTCACTTTTTGTGTGACATTCCAAGTTTCGACCCATTTTTGGGATTTATAAAACGCGTAATTTGTCAGTGTGCTTATAGTAAAATCTCGCCCAGGAACTGATCACTCCCGGTTATCGTTTTAAATTAGAGATTTCGCTAGAATCGCACTCAATCAAATTTGACCGTTATTTAGACCCCGAACTTGGCAGTCGATTTTCGGGAGTTTCAGGACGAAATAAATTGGACGGTGTCAATATTATGGTAGCCAGCGTTGAGATTGCCAGGAATAGTGGAAAAATGGGAGTTTTTGACCGAGTGCAAATTTGGACCAGTAGACCTCCCTCGCTATAGTTTGATTTAATTAATTTGGCCTTTGTCCCTTTTTATATGCGAGGCTTATTTTGGACCGATAGATGGTTTTCGATTTTGAATTTGGGCCTTCGGATCGCATTTAATATTTGAATGTTCAAATATTTCCTAATTCTATGTTTCTCTCTCTCTCTCTCCTCCCCCTCTGCCGCGCCAGCTACGTGCACGTCTCCCCGTGCGCACGTCCCTTCCTCCCCTAGCAATGCAGACCTCTCTCTCTCTCTCTCTCTCTCTCTCTTTTCCCTCTCCCTTTTTCCCCTCGGCGTGCATGTTACGCCCACGCAGACACGCTTCCCCCCCTGACACACTCTCTCTCCTCTTCTTCTCTTCCCTCTCTCTCTTTTCTTCTTCTTCTTCGTTCCTTCTTACATAGCCCCCCGAACGGTTTGGCTTCTGAGCTCGCCGACTGCCACCGCCGCGAGCCGCCCCGTCGACCTCCTTGCGCCGCCGCCCGACCAGCCGCAGCTACCCCGTCGGTCGCCCCGCTGCCTGGCCACCTTTCCCCCTTGCCGCCGCCCCTACAGAGGCTCCCCCTCTCACTCTCCTCCTCCACGGCCCCCTCTCGCCCTCCGTCCGACGCCGCCTCCGACCGTCGCTGCCGCGAGCTCAGCTCTCCGAGCCGCCAGGAGCTCGCCGCCGCCACCATCGCCGTCGCCCGACGTCCCCGTCGCCACCGCGAGCCACCTCACAGCCGTAGCTCACCGGGCCAAACTCCCCTTCCCCCTGTTCGACCGGCCTTCAGCCCAGCTCACCGGGGAGCCGCCCCGCTCGTCGCCGCCGTCAGTCAGCCACCGCCCCCTGGCCGACCATCCTCTTCCCCTCCCTCGTGCATGCAGCAGCTCGCTGCCGCTTCCGCCATGGCCGAGCCTCGCCGGGCCGCCGGCCAGCTCGTCCGGCCACTTGCCCAGCGCCGCCACCTAGCCCCGGCGACCTTGCCCAGCCCCTTGCAGCCGCCGTGCTCGCCGGAGGCAGCCCAACCGCCGTTATGGTCGTCGTCGCCCAAGCGTCCCGGGCGTGGCCGAGCTCGCCGTGCCCGCTGCCCAGTCGGCCCGAGCGTGCCCAGGCCAACCCCGGGCCGTGGCCGAGCAGCCTAGGCCGTGGCCAAGCTCGCCCGGCCGTGCCCGTGCCCGTGGCCGAGCGTCTCGGGCCGAGCCCGTCACCGTGCCCGTCGCCCGTAGCCGTCCCAGCCCTGTGCCCGGCGCCTTGCCCGTCCAATAAGGCGCGTCGCCCGTGCGCCCCCGGGCATGCCGCGCGGCCACCGCGCCTGCGCGCCAAGCACGCCGACCGGCCATTGTGCCCGTGTTGGCCGGCCACCGCGCCCATGTGGCCCGCGCCCGCGCCTAGTCCGGTACTGTTCACCCGGGCCATTTTAGGCCCGAGCCGA
Source organism: Syzygium aqueum (assembly GCA_031216185.1). Taxonomy (NCBI): domain Eukaryota; kingdom Viridiplantae; phylum Streptophyta; class Magnoliopsida; order Myrtales; family Myrtaceae; genus Syzygium; species Syzygium aqueum. The sequence continues at coordinate 8,376,203 of CM062232.1, forward strand.
TTTTCTCCGGGCCAAACTTAGGTAAGTGACTTCCTAAACCCTACCTAGTACATTGGGTATTATTAGACTTGTCTAGAGTTTGATTAGTATCGGTTTAGGGATTAAACGTAGATTCGGGTTAATATTCGTATGTGTGTGATTGTTATATTAAATTGCGATATTTGTGGGGCTTAATTTAGTAGCTAATTAAGGGGGGGTTAAATGACCGTAATGTCGTGGGTTAGAACGGCTGGGGCGGGTTTTAATTTAATTATATTACGTTATAGTTACGCTATTTGAATTGGGTTAGATAATATGTTTGAATTGGATGATGGTGTGTGGCCGACTTAGATGGTTTTGAGTGCATAGTAGTGGCTAATATTGGTGGATCAGTGATTGGCTTGTTGTGGCATTCGTGGGTGAATTTGATGTTCGTATGTGGCGGATTAATTGTCGAATCGTGGGTTGGTGTGGCTTGTCGTGAATTGGATTGAATTGTGATCATGGATTGCTTGGTGTGACTGGCGTGAAATTGACTGAATTGAATGGCGTGTGCTTGCCTGTCGATTTGAAGCCCGGATCGATCGGAGGGCTACGGACTTGGGACGTGTTGACGGCGGTCCGTGTGAAGGCATGACTGGCCGAGGTGCCAAATGGATGCGGGCTTGAGACGTGCTGACGGTGGCCCATTAAAGGTGTGATAGACCGGGACGTGTTTACGTCGGTCATTGGAACGATTGATTGTGTGGCTTAGGACGTGTTGACAGCGGCCACTGGTATGGAATGATTGGTATGGCTTGGGACGTGTTGACGGCGGCCATTGGTTTGATTGATTGTGCGGCTGGTGAGCCCGTGAGAGGAAAGTTGGTTGGACGCGTGCATGCGACTTGAGTGTGATTGAAATGGCTGTAGCGTGTGATTGGATTGGCTGGTTGAGCGTGTGATTGGTTTGGCTGGTTGAGCGTGTGATTGAATTGGCTGGTTGAATTAGTTAGATTGATTGAGTGTGAGTGTGGTTGGTATTTGAGTGACTATGATGTGTTATTTAATTACCATTATTGCATTTATCACATGACGACTAATGTGCAGAGTTTATATGGACCTGATGGCGAGGTGAGTACAATAATGTGAATCTTTTTATATCTTATGGGGTAGATTGCATGTAAGACTTGTCTGGGTACGCATTGGCCTACGTGGGGTATAGGGGGTTGCTTATTGAGACTCGTTCTCACGGTTATTATATAACCATTTCAGATTCGCGATCATGAGGGATCGGAGACGCTTCAAGGGTATCTCGGAGGTTGAAGACGAGTCAAGTACTCGGTATTTTGAGTCCCCCTTTTTGTAGAGGAGTTAAGTTTGCGAACCATTGCCCTTTGAGGAATGCGGTTCTGTTGTTGTGGCCTAGCTTAGGGAATTGTCTTCTGTGGATGTTGCATGTATTCGTCAAGTGTAGAAATTTCAGTTATTTGTTTATTGCTATTGCTGCCTCTTGTCATTGTTAATTGTCCGGGTTGTTTCTATTTGTTTCCGCGTGTGCTTAATCTCTGATGTTTGGGTTGGGTCGGCGACGTGCCTGGGACGTCGCATTCAATGATCGACCATCGAGGGGCGTCGCGAGCTCGTTAGGGTTCGGGGCGTGACATTTTGTCTTCAGAAAAGTGAGTGTTTTTCTTCTTTCAGATAGTGAACCAAAATTACACACTTTGCACACACTTCTCTTCTGAATACTACGTAAGTTTTTCTCAACTCACTTTTGTTTCCACTTCTCACAAAATAACTGCCATTTGCGGTTATTTCTTTTATGGGCTCTCTTAAGGTTTATGGGCTGGGTTTGGTCCAACATGGGCGGCCCATTTATTTACTAAAAAACCCATCACAAGGGAATCAACATAAAAATTTAGGGACCACAAGATTTATAGGTCTGAAACTAGAACTTTCATAGGGCAGACTTCAAGTGGAATATTTTCTCAAGTCTCAACCCTCAATGCCGCTTGGATAAAAGCATGTATCCGCAGCACTCTTACAAAATTCCATGAGAAAATCTTTGCTTTAACTAAATCTTAAGAGATTGTTACTTTTCACAGCGAGGATGAAAAAGCGAATAGACCCTGTAGAGGCTCCCATAAAAGTTCCATACTTGCTGAGAACTACTCGGTTTAAGCCATAACCGTAGCTTATTTGACAATTCAGTTGCTATCGCATGACAGGATGCGAATTTAAATATGGCCGAGTAGTGCTACAGTTAAATACAAGCCAGATCAAAGCAGAGGATGAAAAAGATTTCCTGAGATCAAGATATAACTAGAGGATTAGCCTAGTTTGCTTTCAATTGGAATTGAAGAATTGCAAATCTGGATTTGATGTGTTCAGAGTTGGGATCCCAGAACAATAAAATCAAATTAATCCACAGACGCTGCCAGTCAGAGATTCTGCACACTTAACCAATTTCTGCTACATTTTGGGATGTTTGTCCTCCACCGTTAGTGTAGACGATGAACAGAATAGCCCCGGATATACCTTCAAGACTTCCAAACTCTTATAATCCTGGAAATTCCCATGGAAAGCCACCACCTTGCCTTGAGAAACCACCTAGAGCTCATCCGCGCTTCCGTATATTAGATGCTCGTCGTGACTAACCTGCAAATCAAGGCAAAAGAGGGCTATTAGCTGCGAAATGATCCATCCTAGAAACAAGATCAGACCTTGAATGAGCGTCTCAACTACATCCAAATCCTACAGTTGGGGATAGGGGAAAAGGTAGAATCATATCTATCCTTGGACAAGAAACTAACGATTTCCAAAGACAACACTTGAGTAGTCACTAGTCATTCAAGCAAAACTTGAAGTAAACATTTATAAACAAGAAAAGGTCCACATTAATTACGTGCAAAGCCCAATACTGCCTATAAGCATAGACATAGGAACTACTTGGTATTATAGATTGCTGTAATACAAAAACACTGATCAGGCCAGCATAACTGCTATATCCCCAACATTTTGCAAGTTGCGAAACATTAGACTGGTCTCTGTTCCATTATAAGTTAGGTGTATGAGGACAGCGGCTCCCTATAGCTGTGATCACCGATTGGTTCTACTATATTTTCAATGTAAAGATCAGATTCCGATAAGTTCAGTCAGTACAAGAACAATAACAAGCTAACTGAAAAGGTAATCTAAGTCATAAGGTGGAGAGAAATGAGTGAACTTACCTGATGATTGGATGGCTCATCAAGCAAATCTATGCGAGGTTTCTTGAAAGTTATCTTGGCAAATGCAACTCTGCTTTTCTGACCACCTATTTATATGTTCAAAGCACCATGTTATAGTGCAATAACATCCAAAAAGCCTCGGAGAAGGTACATAGTGAACCAAAATTCAGATTACAAATTAACTAACCTCCAATAGAGCTTCACAATGTCATACGAAAATTGCTTCAACAAAAAATTTACATATGCAAAAGTAGCAGAGAGCGAGGAGATGTACCAGACAAGGTACACATTGGTTGAAGCGCAAGATTTCCTACTGCACCAAAGGAACCCAAGTGAGCTCGAAGCTTTGGTTCCAGAATTCCCTGCAGGAACAATGCCACATAAGAATGTATTTTCAGATAAAATGACCTAATGCATGACGAAATGATATTTCACGTGGAGTAAATGCAAATAACTAATACTTTAAAGAACCGAATAGATTTTCCCCAGAGGTCACTGCTGACAATGTGCACACAGAGGCGGCAGCATATCGTTACAGCCTCAAGCAAACACAGAGGCTGGCAGCATATCAGCAACCATCATCTGTTCGTCCTTTTTCGCTTTCTCTCCGTAGCTAAGCCTCATCTTCTGTTTTGTAAGGTAATGTGATCCCAGTGAACCACTCTTTCCTGATGACAAGAACTAAACTCATCTGATTCTTCGAGGACAGAAGTATCTTCTTATAATCCTGGGAATTCCCACGGAAAGGCGCCACCTTGCCTTGAGAAACCACCCAGAGCTCATCCAGATATTAGATGTTCATTGTGGCTAACCTGCAAATCAAGGCGAAAAGAAGGCTATCAGTTGTGAAAATGATCCATCCTAGGTCAAATTTAAGTATTTTGGCAAGAAAATCAATCTCACCATCAGAATTTCTCCTCGGAACAAGACCAGACCTTGAATGAGCGCCTCAACTGCATTCAAATCTGTGACATTCCGGAATTTCCGCCAATTGGAATTTATTGAATAACTGAGTTTTATGAAATGTGCTCGTAGTAAATTTCTTGCCCGGAACTGATCATTCCTGGGAACGCTAACCATTAGGGAAAGGCTATTAGCGGAAGTTAAATTCGCACGACTAAAGAAAAATTCGATCGTAAATGGATTTCGACCATTAAATCGCAGAAGTGATATTTTGAGCCACTGTTGGCCGATCCAAGGATAGTTAGGGGTCAGTTCGCCACTGTCATAGTAGTGGATCGTGGGTGATTCCGTTGGACCACGAAACGACTTGACGAATGATCCTGAAATTATACCGAACGATCGTACCCCTCGGATCAAGCGATTGATCTTTGCGATTTTAATGACAATCGAGATCGTTACGTACCGAACGAACTTGCACGTGATTCGATTTAATATCGGTCACGAGTCGATTCTACGAATTTCCCTAGCAAGCCGCCCGTTAGCTCGAGAAACGCTCGAGTTGCGTTTAATAGAATTTAATTATTGAATTTTCACTCAAATTGGACACCGGAAAATTAGGAATTCGCAACGAAACGCTAGGACCATATTGCACGTGACACGTGTCAATTTTTGGTGCGCCTAAATTCTTTGGAAAAATTCAATTTGGGCAAGAAATGGAGAAAGTGACGATTTTGCCCTTAAGGATTTATAAAGGATTAGTTTTAGGGGCAAGGGGCATTTTGGTCATTTGTGCCCTAGATATTTTGGGTCAAGATCACTATGTAAGTCAAGACTTTGACTCTCTCCTCTCATTTTCCTCTCTTCTCTCACGGCAACACCCCCCCTTTTTTTTCTTTCTTGGCCGTGAACCCTTCCTCTCCTTGCCGTGGGTTTTTTCTTGGCCGTTCCTCCTCCACGCCGGCGCCATCGCTTCACCGCCGCACGCCGGACCGCCCTCAAGCCGCTGTCCACGCCACCCGCAAGCCACCAACAGCCATATTTCTCCCTCTTTTCCTCTCTCTCTCTCATCGTGGGTCTCGATCGTGCAAGACCCACAACGCCGCCGGACCGTCGCCGCTCAAACCGGACGCCGCCGTGAGTTCTCGTCGTGTCCGAGATTGTGCCGCCGCTCCCCGTTCTAGCCGATTTAGTCTAGAACTAGGTAAGTCGTCCTCTAATCCCGATTTAGGATATTGGGTATCGCCGGAAAAATTGGATTTTTGGGTTGAAATCGGAGTTGTTCGGACGAGGAACGTTGGGGTTTTAGGTCGGGATTGTGTGGCGGGCCTTGAGGATTAGTTTGGGAATTTTTGGAGGGCAATTTGAGGTGAAATTGAAGCTGTGAAACACTGTTCACAAGCTGCGAAGCACTGTTCACGAGCTGTGAATCACTGTTCACGGGGCTGTGGTGGTTTGTTCGAGATGCAAGTTGAGTTTTTGGAATCGATAGTGCATGGCGAGAAAATTTCGTGAAGGCTCGGAATTAATCCGACGCCGTTTAGTGGGCGAAAAATAAGAAATTGTGTGTCGAAAGTGTTTTTAAATTATAATTAAGTTGTGGTGATTAAATTAAGTATGTTGTTGGGTAATTTGTTGATTGGATATGCTAGTTAGATGTGCACGTAAGTTAGATTAAATTGATTGTTGGTTTTGCCATGCTCTGTGCTGAGTGTGCACGAGTTACGTGTGAAAGAATGCGTGTGCAGACCACGTGTGATTGACCAGTGGTGTATGGTAAATGTATGTCGGGCATGCGCTTGATTGACATTGTGGTGTGGTGAATGATGGTGGGAAAGCGTGTGAAAGTGCGAGTTGGGATCGGGCCGAGTTGGAAATAAAATTGTATATGTGTGTGATTGCGAGTATTGTGCCTGTTATGTGAAGTTTGGCGCATGTGAATGTGTTTGTGAATTATCTGGAGGGTACGTAGTAGCCTAGGTTGGGTTTAGGGGTGAATTTACTGAGAAGTGTTCTCACGGTTGTTTCAACCGATATTTCAGAACCCCGGCAGGAACCATGAATCTTCCGCCACCACCACCAGCACGTTTTGGAGTTCCGATGCACACCGAGAACGATGTAGCAGAGTTTCCCATGCCTGACGACATGACCTGGATTAGGCAGACCACCACCATTTTTGTAGAGGTAGGATTACCGCTATGGGAGACCCAAGTGTATACGGCCTGGTTCTTTAGAGACGCAGACGGGGATGTATTTGGGCCTATCAGGGGGTTTGATGTCCCATATGATTTGGTTGGGGATTGGGATCCATTAGCAGTACCCCCAATAGACGGCGAATTGACTAGTGTGGAAATCAGTGTAGCCCAATCAGTCATGCATCCAGCGTCGGGCGCACAGGCATCGTCAGAGGCCGAACATGAACCCGAGCCCGAGGTATCTCAGGTGGAGGACGACCCGATGGACATAGATTTGGAACCGATTCCTGAGGAAGAACCGGTGGGAGTAGAGTCCGAGGTCGAACCTGAGGACGTACCCGATGAGCCAGAGGAGTCGGAAGAGTTTGTAGGAGAATCGGACTATATACTCCTCTTTCAAGAGTACATGGACCCTAATTATGTCCCCGAGGTTAATTTCTTCGATGAACTTGCTGCAGAATATCAGAAATTTATTCCAGCTGAGTCGGGCGACATTAATCACCCGATCGTGATTGAAGCAGAGTTGGAGTCCTCAGATGATCAGACCGTTGAGGAGAGTTCAGAGAGTTCAGACTCGGGTAAGGAGGAATCGGACTCGGAATGGACACCGAGCAAGGATCAACGAGGCTAGTTTAGAGGGTCAGAGTGGGTTTTTGGAATGAGTACCATTTTTGGGTAGAAAGCCAGGTCACCGATCTTTTTGAATATCGATGGTGTGTGCTGTGGTGTACAAGTGTATGTGGTGGTAATATGGACTGGTTGTAAGTGGTGAATATTGTATAAGTTTGAATGAAAGAAAAATGTATATTCTCCCTGATTAAATTCCCCAGTTTTTTTTTATTTGTCCGGGTTTGTTTGTGAATATTCGCTGAGGTTGTAAATCTCTGATGATAATTTGAGGTCGGCGACATTCCTGGGACGTCGCACTAATCGACCAGCTGCGGGATGTCGCGGGCTCGGCGGGGGTCCGGGGCGTGACATCCCCGTTTGAATTGGTATCAGAGCAAGGTCAGCTCGATCTAAACTGGTCGAAGTTTGGAGTGATAAGGAGTATAGGTTCTGGGGTAGAAATTAGGGAGATTTTAGTGAGCCATAGAGCAAAGTGAGCTACACGTACCTCCTGTTTGTTTGTTGTGATTGATTAATTGAATTGTTTGTCTGCTAAGTGAATTATTGTGTTAATTCACTGCTTAGAACTAGACTGATCTAGTTGGCTTAGATTGCTAATTCCTGAGTGGAATTATAGTAGGTAAGAGAGTGGTAGAATCGTGACGATGAGCAGTGAAGGAAGAGGCGTAGGAAGAGTCCCAAGAAGGGGTGCAGGAAGAGGAACGAGAGGTCGAGGTCGTGCTCGAGCTAGGGCTGTCGAGGATCTCGGAGTGGGTGCTAGAGCAGTAGAGAACCCTGGGGTAGGTGTTGGAGCTGCAGTGGACCCTAGAGGGGAAGTTAGGCCTGCTGAGGATCCTCGAATAGAAGTTGTTATGAGAATGTTGGAACGGATTGGAAATCTGTTAGAACAGCAGGCTTAGGAAAGAGTTGTTCCGATTGCTGAGGCCGCTGAGGCCGCTGCTGTTGTCAATGAGAATGAGAATCAAGGGCAGGGACAAGTGGTTGTTAATAGACCAATGCATCAGCTGGTAGAACAGTTTATGAAGCTTAAACCGCCTAAGTTTGCTGGGAAGGGTGACCCTGAGGCTGCACCTCGATGGATAGAGGAGCTTGAGAAAGCTTTTGAGGTGCTGGAGTATAATGACAATGAGAGGGTAACCCTGGCAGTATATCAGTTGCAGGATAATGCGAACGATTGGTGAAAAGCCACCAAAGACAGGATATTCCCAGAAGGTACAGCTCGAACTTGGATTGTTTTTACTGAGAAATTTTATGAAAAGTATTTCTCGGCAAGTGCAAGGGAGAGGAAACTCGCTGAATTTATGAGACTCCGCCAAGGTCAGATGACGGTGGATCAGTATGAGGCGGAATTTGCGAAATTGTCTAAGTTCGCGCCGAGAATGGTTGAGTATCCCGAGGATAAGGCGCGAAGATTTCGGGACAGATTGAGGACTGATATCCGTAGCCAGTTGTTACTGGTAAATTTGGAGACTTACGAAGAAATGTTTGATAGGGCTCAGATTCTAGAGCGAGATCAGGTGGATAGAGCCGCCGCTTCTGGATCGAGGTTTAACCCAGGTAAGGATAATCGTAACCCTGGGAAGAGGCCGATGATAGATAATAGGCGTTTTACTCCTCCAGTTAAGAGGAATATTGGGAAGCCAGTACGGAATTTTAATGGTCCGTGTAGGATTTGTGGAGGTAGACACGGGAATGGACCTTGTCCAACCCGAGGCGGAGCGTGTTTTGGATGTGGAGGTTTTGGTCACCACATAAAGAATTGCCCCAATCCCAAGCAAAATAGACCGCCTGCGTTGCCGCCACCTCGGAACGGGAATCAAACTGGAGCGGCCCAGACAGCAAATCAGAATAGGCCACCGGCACAAGGACGAGTGTATGCCATGGCTAGACGAGAAGCTGAGAACGCACCAGGGGTTGTCACAGGTACGATTTCTCTGTGCAACCATGCTGCGTATGCTTTATTTGACCCTGGGGCGTCGCATTCTTTTATATCGAAACAGTTTGTTGAGTTGCTTGGAATAGAACCGCAATTGCTTGATGTTGTGCTGTGTGTGATGACTCCCTTGAATGATAAGATGCTGGTTTCATTGGGATGCCCAAACTGTAAGATCGTGATTGGGGATAGGGAGGAAGTGATTGATTTAGCAGTTCTAGACATGTACGATTTCAATGTGATTGTGGGTATGGACTGTTTATCTAAGCAGAGAGCCGTAATGGATTGCAATAGTAGGGTGATCCAATTTAATCCAGTTAGACACCCGGAATTTAAATTTGTGGGAAGTCGAGGAGGACCCTCGATTCCATGGATCTCGTCAATGGAAATGACGAAATTGTTGAGTGAGGGTTGTCAAGGATTTCTAGCGGCCGTACTTGATTCAACAGCTGAAGAGCCGAGGCTTGAGGACATAGCAGTGGTGTACGAGTATCCCGATGTGTTTCCTCAGGAATTGCCGGGACTGCCACCAGCTAGGGAGGTAGAATTTGTGATCGAGTTAGCACCGGAAACTGAGCCAATCTCGAAAGCACCTTATAGAATGTCGTTGTCAGAGTTAAAGGAATTAAATGTGCAGATGCAAAGAGTTGTTAGATAAGGGATTTATTCGTCCCAGTGCATCTCCGTGGGGAGCACCGGTGTTATTTGTTAGAAAGAAAGATGGATCATTGAGATTGTGTATAGACTACAGGCAACTGAATCAAGTGACAGTTAAAAATAAATATCCTTTGCTGAGGATTGATGATTTGTTTGACCAGTTGCAAGGGGCTTCGGTGTTCTCTAAAATTGATTTGAGAACAGGATATCATCAATTGCGAATTAGAAAGGAGGATATACCGAAAACGGCATTTAGGACGAGGTATGGACATTATGAATTTACAGTAATGCCGTTTGGATTGACGAATGCCCCTGCTGCCTTTATGGATCTGATGAATCGGGTGTTTAAGGAATTTTTAGACCAGTTCGTGATCGTGTTTATAGACGATATATTGGTATACTCAAGGAACCTGGAGGAGCATGAATTTCATTTGCGTCGAGTGTTGTAGACTTTAAGAGAGAACGCATTATATGCTAAATTTAGCAAATGCGAATTTTGGCTTAGTCGAGTTGCATTTCTCGGTCATGTGATCTCCGGAGAAGGAATTTCAATGGATCCTTCGAAAATTGAGGCTGTGATGAAATGGCCTAGACCGACAACGGTAACAGAGGTTCGGAGTTTTCTAGGTTTGGCTGGATATTATCGTCGATTCGTGGAAGGATTTTCGGTAATAGCAATGCCGTTGACGCATTTGTTGAAAAAGGAAACGAGGTTTGAATGGACTGATAAATGTGAAAGAAGTTTTCAGGAGTTGAAGCACATGTTGACAACGGCACCAGTGTTGACGATTCCATCAGGACCCGGAGGATACGAGATTTATAGTGATGCGTCGTTGAAGGGATTAGGGTGTGTGTTGATGCAACATGGGCGAGTGGTAGCCTATGCATCCAGGCAGTTGAGGCCACATGAATTGAATTATCCGACGTATGACTTGGAGTTAGCCGCAATAGTGTTCGCCCTGAAGATTTGGCGACATTATTTATGCGGAGAAAGATTTCAGATCTATACTGACCATCAGAGTCTCAAGTATTTATTTTCGTAGAAAGAGCTAAACATGAGGCAGCGTCGGTGGATGGAGTTGTTGAAGGATTACGACTGCGAAATTCTATATCATCCTGGAAGAGCTAACCGGGTAGCCGATGCTTTGAGTCGAAAGTCGAGCATTGCGCATTTAATGGTCAAGGAGTGGATCCTGTTGGAGAATGTGCGAGATTCCGAGTTCAAATTGGAAGTAAGTCATGTTTCGAGCCTGTTAGCGACGTTAAGGATTGAGCCGGAGATCCAGGCTAAAGTTAAAGCTTTGCAGTCTACGGACCCAGAGATACAGAAAGTTATCAAGATGGACGTTACTAAGAGGAAGCCGGATTTTCAGGTATCTGAGGACGGTGTGTTGAAATTTCGTGGAAGGTTATGTGTACCAGACGATGCGGGAGTTAAGGAAGAAATCTTGTCAGAAGCGCATCGTAGTCAGTACAGTATTCACCCAGGTAGTACCAAAATGTACAGGAATTTAAGGCAATTTTATTGGTGGAACGGTATGAAGTCGGATATAGCTAAGCACGTGGCTAAGTGCCTGACGTGTCAGCAGGTGAAAGTGCAACATTGTAAGCCTGGAGGATTGTTGCGACCGTTGGAAATCCCAGAGTGGAAATGGGAGCATATAACCATGGATTTTGTGTCGGGATTGCCGAGAAGTCAAAGAGGTCTTGATACTATTTGGGTGATTGTCGACAGATTGACTAAGTCGGCACACTTTTTGGCGGTGCGAAAAGATTTCGCGCTAGAAAGATATGCGGAGTTATACGTACAACAGATTGTTCGTCTTCATGGGGTACCAGTGTCGATAACCTCAGATCGTGATCCTCGATTTACCGCCAATTTTTGGAAAAGTCTGCAGACGGCTTTAGGGTCCAAGTTACAGTTCAGTACGGCTTACCATCCTCAGACAGATGGCCAGTCTGAGAGGACGATTCAGACATTGGAGGATATGCTCAGAGCGTGTGTGCTGGATTTTCAGGGTAAGTGGGAAGAACAATTACCCTTAGTGGAATTTGCGTACAACAATAGTTTCCAGCAGAGTATCGGAATGGCGCCTTTTGAAGCGCTGTATGGCAGGGCTTGTAGAACGCCCATATGTTGGGATGAAGTGGGAGAAAGGACTATAACTGGGCCAGAGCTTGTTGAGCAATCGATTGAAGCAGTTAAGATTATTCGCGAAAGGCTAAGAACAGCGCAGAGCCGTCAAAAGAGTTATGCAGACCGAAGGCGAAGACCTTTGGAGTTTCAAGTCGGGGATCATGTTTTTCTTAAGGTATCGCCTATGAGGGGACTATCCAGATTTGGTAAAAAGGGAAAGTTGAGTCCGAGGTATGTGGGACCATTTGAAGTACTGGAAAGAATTAGAGATTTGGCGTATCGCCTTGCGTTACCGCCAAATCTATCGCAAGTGCATAACGTGTTCCACGTATCGATGTTGAGAAAATATGAACCGGACCCGACGCATATACTGAATTATGAGGAGATTGAGGTGGATGACAAAGTGTCATATGTGGAAAGACCGGTAAGAATCGAAGATCGCAAAGAACGAGTTTTGAGGAACAAGACAATCCCGATGGTCAAGGTTATTTGGGAGCATCACGGGACTGAAGGCGCAACTTGGGAAAGCGAAGAAACGATGCAACGTCAGTACCCTCAGTTGTTTGAACAGTAGTAGGAATTGTAAATTCTTAGTAGTGGTAAGGTTGTAAATTTCGAGGACGAAATTTTATAAGAGGGGAAGATTGTGACATTCCGGAATTTCTGCCAATTGGAATTTATTGAATAACTGAGTTTTATGAAATGTGCTCGTAGTAAATTTCTCGCCCGGAACTGATCATTCCTGGGAACGCTAACCATTAGGGAAAGGCTATTAGCGGAAGTTAAATTCGCACGACTAAAGAAAAATTCGATCGTAAATGAATTTCGACCATTAAATCGTAGAAGTGATATTTTGAGCCACTGTTGGCCGATCCAAGGATAGTTAGGGGTCAGTTCGCCACTGTCATAGTAGTGGATCGTGGGTGATTCTGTTGGACCACGAAACGACTTGACGAATGATCCTGAAATTATACCGAACGATCGTACCCCTCGGATCAAGCGATTGATCTTTGCGATTTTAACCACTTGAATACAATAATGATTTTGATTAGCTTTCCAAATTTGAATGATCAACTTTCCATCAATATCTACGACCCTGTAGATATGATCGTTAGTTTGATTTTTGTGCCTAATCCGAGTTTGAAACGAATATGGCGGATCGCGTGGATGGTTTGAATCGGTTGTTATCTTTGTTTGTTTAATCGTTTTTCTTTTCAAATAAAACAGAAAAATTCAAAAAAAAATATTAGCTAGATTTAAATTAGAATTTTTGCATGTCTAGGAATTTTGAATATATCTAGAGGATAGAATAATTATTTAATTTAAATTAGGACGTGAGACGATCTAGTTCCTAGTTTAAATTAAGTAATATTCTAATCTTAATAGATTATTTGAGCAATTTAATAATTCCGAATTTTTGCCAAAAAATCCCAAAAAGAAATCATGTTAGGATAGGTTAAGCCATCTTAGATTGCATGTTAATTTAGGCATTTTTACTATTCCGAATTTTAATAGAAAATACCAAAAATAGAAGTCATTAGGTTGCATGTTATTTTAGGCATTTTCATTAATTTCGAATTTCATTTAATTCCGAATTTCTTTTTAAAAAAATACAAAAAAAATACATCATTGCACGTCATTAGAATTAAGTCACGTCGTCGCATGACATATAGTTTGCATGTTAGGTTGCATTATTTCGCATGTCATATTTTGCACGTCATTGCATATAGACTAGATTTCATTTAAATAAAGCGAAAATCCAAAAAAAAAGAATTGAGTGAATGCTTGTTAACTAGAAATCATATTAGGGCTGTCAATGTGATTTTTCGCTAACAATGCCGATGCTTGCTGGATTCGAGGTAAGTTGTTCTCCTAAGCTTGCAATTTATTTAATGCTTTGATTGTTGGATGTTAAATTGGTGGTTTGCGCACCCGCATGAACACCTCACATGTTAGTGACATAAGTTAAAATGGATCCAAACTGCCTGCTAAAATATTTTTGAAATGAAAAGGTACCGAAAGGGCGTTAGACTAGATCTAGCGTAATCAAGTCCCCGGGCTTAGAATCTCTGGTTCGTAGGAATAAAACATATCTCCCTATGTTTTATTTAGGTTTCTAATCAGCCTACCGTAAAATGATTAGTGGCGACTCCAAGCATGAAAATATTTGCACGTTAAGAACTTAAACCCTAAGTTGCGAATTGGTAGGGCTTGGGAGGGCCCGAGTTAAGTTCAATCTTAATAATCCATTAGCCCGAAAATTGAAATTAATTTTTTTAGGGTCGCGACAGCTTGGCGACTCCGCTGGGGACTTGAGTTAAAACTCTTAGTGGACTTAGGCCAATTTTACTTTTCAAAAATTTTTGTTTGGCAGCGAGGATCCCAGATACGTCCCTAACATTTTAAGGTGTTAAATGTTCTTGCAGTATGGGAGGTATAAGGGGAGGCGTGATTGTTAACCCTTGTTTTGCAGGGAGGTGGTTGAATGTATGGTTTAATTTATGCACGAAGCGCTGTTTGATATAACCTGCTGTGCATGCCTTACATTTTCACTACACCGCACACACTACCCGCTGCCGGACCTGGGTGGCATAGGTTTAGGATGGTACTGAGACAGCGGATACCCCGACCAAAACCATTTGGTACAGGTCGCCCTCCTCGGTCCCGAATTTTCTTTCAAGGTGTCATTGAGTACCCACCACGGTTGTATCCCACTCAACCCGGGTCGGCTCTTTGACTAAGCCGGAGTCAGGGGAATCCTAGCCTAACCACCACCATGACTGGTTTAGCTCGGTAATCCTCGCGTCTCCACTTTGCAAGCTAGAGTCTAGATAGAAATCGAGCCTCACAATTCATGCGCATGTCTATGTGATTGACATTTTTCCACCCGGTGAAGTAAGTTTTCTGCAACTCTATCTCGCAATTTATTTGTGTTTCGTCTTTTCTTTGGTCGGTCCATGACATTAGGTCAGTCGTGAGTCTTGGTCTATACACTATGGGAGGGGCAGACGTCCGGATTCTTGATGCTCCTAAGGACGAGCTCCGTGCTTGGTGGAATCTACTCAAAAAAAGGCGTCTAAGATAGCTCGAGCTTATGAGCAGCTAAAGAAGGAAGTCGCCTCCCATATGTCTATAGATCAAGCTAACTAAAAAGCTTGAAGTTGTTTTTTCATTTCAATTTCAGTTCAAATTTGTTTAGGAATTGAGTCATTCGTCTTTAATTCAATTTTATTTCAAGTCATTAGTCGTAAAAATTTTCACCATTTCAATAAAGAGATCTTTTCAATTCAAAGCGGTTAGACCAATGTCATGGATCGACGTGTGATTTTGCTTGACACTTACGTATGCCTGTTTTATTCAAATTAGGTAATTTGCCACGGATCCCCCGCATCCTCATAATACTCGATCGGTGACCAAAAGAAGGATGGCCAATCAAGCTGAGATTGCTGCCATGATCGATGAAAAGCTGAAGGAACATATGAATACAATCAATGAGCAGATCACAGCTGCCATGTCCAAAATGATGGGTGATTTCATGGCCAAGCAGCAGCAAGTCAATACCGCCTCTCAATCGGAGATTCCGCTTCCAACCCGTCAAGGCCTCCGCCTCGACAAATCTCCTGCAGTGACTATTAATCCAACCCTTCAATTGGAAGATGTCATTCTGACTGACACTAGTACGTCTCCGGCGGCCCCTGTTCTTCAGTCACCCCCCAATGATGAAAATGCCAAGTTACTGGCTAAGCTCGACCAGAGATTACGTGAAGTGGAGGGAACTCAAAGCATTCCGGCCGTTGATTTGTCCATTTTTACCCAAGTCCAAGTGCCCGAAAAGTTCAAGATGCCAGCCTTCGAGAAGTACGACGGCATCTCAAACCCAATTCAGCACATCGATATGTACCAGGGACTCATGAATAGATATGCTTCTAACGGGCCTCTGATGATCCAAACCTTCCGAGCAAGCTTGAAGGACGCTGCAATAAGGTGGTATACTAACCACCAGATCAACCGGAAAGATTCGTAGGAAGAGGTAGCAAACCTTTTCGTCAAACACTTCAAATTCAATCTCGATGTCACCATTACGAGAGAAGATCTGGAGAGAGCCGAGCAAAAGAAGGGTGAGACTCTGAAGGAGTATGCCACTCACTGGAGGAACATGGCGGGGCAGATCATGCCGGAACCCGCAGAACGTGACCTAATGAAGCTGTTCGTGTCCACCCTACCGCAGCCGGTTCGTTCACGAATGTTAGTGACGGCCGCCCAATCTTTTGGCCAACTGATAGCCATGGGTGAGGAGATCGAGACCGGGCTCAAGAAGGGATGGTACGGTGAATCAGGTTCATCGGCCAAGAGGTTTACTAATAAGAAGGACAAAGAACCTGTCCCCGAAGTCAACATGACTTATTTGCAGAAACCGCCAGCTCAAACCCCGAAGCTACAATTCAGCACCCAGCAGATAACCTCTTATAGGTGGCAAGGCCAGCAAGACTCACGCCAGCAGCGCAAAACTCGCCAGTTTACTCCACTTCCCAGGACGTTATCTCAAGTACTGGCAGTCCTAAGAAAGAAGAACTTACTGAATTCAGAGCCACAAAGAGCTAACGCTGCTGGCTATGCAAAGTATGATCCGTCGAAGAAATGCGATTACCATAGAGGTGAGGTAGGGCATTCGACTGATGATTGCCAAATACTCAAATATCGAGTGCAGGATCTACTCGACACTGGAGCATTTGCGTTACAGCCAGCTGGTAAGCCCAATGTACAAAACAATCCACTCCCTGATCATTCGAATAGTGCAAATGTTGTCCTTGGCCCGGGAGTCAAACTGGTTCAAAGCTTCAGCGTCCCTCTCAAAGATATGTTCGATGCTCTAGTCCGAGCTGGTTATATTTCGACCGGTGAGGTGGTGTCATTCGGTGACATAAGAGAGAAAGTGGATGAGTTGGTAAGAAAAGGAATGATTGGGACAGCGGATGAATTTGGAGTAGTGGCCACTATATCCCAAGTCACCATTGATTGGAATGAAGAACTCGCAAAGGTAACCGATGAACAAGTGAAGTTGGATCCTGACATGCCCACTCTCGAAGACACCTCTGACGATGATCTTGGGATCATTATACCCGACACTCCGGAAGTATTGACCCTGGCATCACCTCAGCCCTACGCTTACGAAAGTGACAAGATGGTTTCATGGTCGTACGACGTTGATCTAAAGCACGAGGTTCAGGACCTCTTAGATACTGGGGCATCAACATTTCGTGCTTCGTGGCTCTGCGAAGGCCGAGATGATCTTATCATGGTTCCAAACATCCAGATTACATCCCCGAGTCCTGCAAGAATGATACATGAAGAGAATGAGGTGATCGACACCCTGGGGCAACCGAGCGGCAAGTTCGACTACTACGTGAAATATTCAGCTCCCCCAAGCTTCTATATTGACCCGCGTGATATCGTCCCCGATGGATGGGGAGGTATGGATGATCTAACACCTCCAGTGACAGAAGATCCTGATGATGCGATGGAGGGAATCACTGCTCTGTTCAATAACATGCTCATTGGAGCTATCGAGGAAGGACCACTTGAAGGGATGGGCGCTGGCCCTCAAGAGTAATCGTTTCTAGTTTTAGTATCTCCCCCCTGCGTGGGAATCTTTATTTGCTTTCTTTCGATTTTCATTCCAATTCATGTGGCACTTAGGTTTTTCAATTCAATAAGATGTAATTCGTTGATTCAATATCAATAAAATTACAGAAGTTTTTATCATTTTGAATCTTGTTGAAGTGCCCCAAACCAACCCGATGACGATAACCAACGATTGAAAAATTTGTCATCTACGGTAAGAACTGAGGGTTGGGCTTCTCAAGAATTCTCGTCTCGAGATTTTCAAAAGCAAAATGGATTTCCAAAAAGCAAAGAATGATTTTCAAAAGTTGCAGTAGTTAAGCCCTCTCTTGTCTTTTTTATCCCCTTCTTTCATGTTTCAGTACTAATCTCGAGACATGCGAAGGGACGGAAATCGTGGATCCTCATATATGTGATATGAACGGAGCAGTCAAAGCAGCCAACAAGAACATCAAGAAGATTTTGGCTAAAACAGCTGAAAACTATCGTGATTGGCATGAGAGATTACCTTTTGCGCTTATGGCATATCGGACTTCTATCCGGACATCTACAGGGGCAACTCTGTATTCTCTTGTATATGGTATGGAAGCAGTTCTACCTGTTGAAGTTGAAATTCCTTCATTACGTATTCTTTCACAGGTGCAATTGTCAGAAGCAGATTGGATTCAGCAGAGGTTAGACCAGTTGAACATGATTGATGAGAAAAGGCTTAGAGCTCTATGCCATGGCCAGTGCTACCAACAACGAGTTGCTAAATCTTTCAACAAGAAAGTCAAGCCTCGACATTTCCAGGTAGGCGATCTTGTCCTACGGAGGTTATTGCCAATAGTTCCTCTTGCAGAAGGAAAATTCGCCCCGAATTATGGCGGTTCGTACTTTGTGAAGAAAGTCCTTCCAGGAGGTGCTTTGATTTTGGCCGAGATGGATGGTCGTGTTTTTTTCCAGTCCAGTTAATTCTGATTCGGTGAAGAAATACTACACTTGATTTGTACTCATTTTCACTTTGTTTCAATCAAGTTTCAAATTGAATTTCATGAATCAATTGATGTTACTAAGCTTCTTTTGAGGAAAGCCTTTGATCTGGCAATTTGTTTCTGTCCTAATGAAATGATCATGTTGCATGAGAGACTTCAAGATGACGAAAGGCAAGACATTTCCATACACGTCCTGAATAATAATAATCCCCAGTGCGAGTTGAGTGAAAATTCCGTGCTGACAAGGTAAAAGATTATCTCACGAAAAGTATGACGATCAAAATGATGAGAGGCATTCATTTCCTCTATCTAAACACTACAGGTTATCATTTGCTTAACCCCTTTGAACGGAGTTTCACTTCTTACCCCTGTCAGGAACAACCCCATACTGGGGCAATTTCTTAGAACGTTCAAAATGTTTAGAATTTTCTTGCTTTCACTTGCATCAATCTTTAAGTATATTTATTGCATGCAAATTTTGTGTTAGCTCGAGTGCCTTAGACATGACGAAGAGCATTTCTTTCTATATCCCTACACATTATACCCTTTGCATACCCAATTTGAGCAGTGAATTCATTTCAACCCAATTGATGATCATTCTTGTGATAGACAAAAGAAATCATCTCAAGACAAGTTCAAGGTGACTTGGGGCAAATGGGAGCTCGAAGGAAAATTCATCAGAAAGGACTCCAATGAATCGAAGTTCTTTCCAAAAAAAAAAAGAAAGAGAAAAATCTCTCAAAAAAGAAAATCTCTCTCTCTAAAAAAATGATGAAAAATGAGAGAGAGAAATGAGAGAAAGAAAAGCTTCAGCAAGAACTGAGCCGATATGCAGGATCATTCTTCAAGGAAAAGACCATTCGAAGGTTCATTTGTGGAGCAATCGCTAGAGATAGATCAATTGGATGATCACCAATCTCCATGTTCATAATACCCTTTGATGAAAATAGGCCATTCATTTCAAGCCTACCCGAACCTACGTTACAACCCTTACCGAAGTCTCTTCAGAATAGAGCACTTGAGTTAACGTAGAATTTCAAATACTTATAAATGTTGCTTGAAGAAGTGCGAGCAAGATTTTTCTATCTCATTTTTGCAGCATTCCTAACTTGTAAATCCGGAGCAGCTGATGATATCAATTCTTTCAATAGCCTCGACTCGAAGAGTCCCTTTTGCTAAGCCATTGAACAAACCCATGTTTCAGTCCTTATAAAGACCTCTCAGATTGGCCAAATTATACTGATTTTGAGAATATCCGAACCCTTGTCAAGCACGACGAAGAGAGTTTGAGTGATTCTTATACCCACATTAAAGAACGGGTCAAAAGCCTTTCATTGAGAGTGAGTAGAAAGTCCTTTCTGATTAAAGGTCCCTCATTTAATGTGATTAAATTGTCAAAAGGACGAAATAATTGTTCTTATTGATAAATTCCCCAGTGAAGCTTGGTGATTCGAGCAGATTCATAAATTATGTTTTCTCTGCCTCTGCGCATGTAGTATTTTGACATTTTCTCAGGTAAGAATAGGAGCGATGCCATTGGCTCTGTCATAAGAATACAGGTACGCTTGCTACTTATTCTTCGTCGTTTCTCTTTTCGAAATCTAATTTCTCACGTGGTGTTGCCAAGTAGAGTACGCGGCATACCCCCATCTTTTGTTCGCCTAGCAGGATAGGCGCCATGATTTCCTATTTTATATTTGCCAAGTGAAGTACGCGGCAGCATAATTTCTCATTTGGTGTTGCTAAGTGGAGTACGCGGCACACCCCAATTGATGTTGCTGAGTGGAGTACGAAGCACATCCCATTTCATGTTCGCCAAGTGGAGTACGCGGCGGCATGGTTTTTCATGGTGTTGCCAAGTGGAGTACGCGGCACACCCCAATTGATGTTGCTGAGTGGAGTACGAAGCACATCCCATTTCATGTTCGCCAAGTGGAGTACGCGGCGGCATGGTTTTTCATGATGTTGCCAAGTAGAGTACGCGGCACACCCCAATTGATGTTGCTGAGTGGAGTACGAAGCACATCCCATTTCATGTTCGCCAAGTGGAGTACGCGGCGGCATGATTTTTCATGGTGTTGCCAAGTGGAGTACGCGGCACACTCCAATTGATGTTGCTGAGTGGAGTACGAAGCACATCCCATTTCATGTTCGCCAAGTGGAGTACGCGGCGGCATGGTTTTTCATGGTGTTGCCAAGTGGAGTACGCGGCACACCCCAATTGATGTTGCTGAGTGGAGTACGAAGCACATCCCTTTTCATGTTCGCCAAGTGGAGTACGCAGCGGCATGGTGTTGCTAAGTAGAGTACGAAGCACACCAGTTAATACATCTAATTCTTTCTTCATATCATGCGCTATTTCGCATCTGTAGGAAACTACAGGTAACAGATAGGCAATGCAGTACCTCGAAAACCTTACTTCCAGTTGACCAGAAGTTTGGAGATCGAGAGAATTGAAAGCATTATAAAGCATTCCGTCACTGGGACGCTTTTTATGTGATCCGTATGCAAGGCTCTTTCACCGCTCCGCATGAAGTGAGAAGCCTTGGCATATGTTCCTTATTGCTTGCATATCATGCATCATTGCATTTTTTTTAAATAAAAATAAAAAAAAAATCATCATCATTCATCGTTTTGCATAGTTTAAATTTAGGTCTCAGTCTTTGAGCGAAACCTCTGCGAGCCTCCACTCAAAGAGGGGCAGCTGTTGATACCTAAATTTCGGCGCATCATTTAGTGTTAATTTGCATAAAAATTAGGGATTAAATTTTAATCCCTAAACAAAAATATTTAAAATGCATTACATATAGTTTAGGTTTATTTTAATTTAATTGCATTTCGCATCGGACCGATGATGGCGAATGAACTTAAATTTTATCGGACGAGACTCGGTTCGCTCGGGATTCAAGGGCCAAAAATTTCAATGTCAAATGGGCTCGGTCGATTCAATTTGGGCTCAATCTGATATGTTGGGTTTAATTAATTGAAACCCAAAATTAAATCAGCCTATTTAAGTTTAATTAAACCTAAGCCCACTAGGATTAGAAAGCCCACCTAAATTGACCTAGATTAGTGCTATATAAAGATAACATTAGGTCAGAAGGGGGGCACGACAATTTTGAGATCAGAAAATTTTTGAGAGAGGTGAGAATTTTAGAGAGTGAGATAGAGAGAGAGAGAGAGGCCGGAGACCTCACCGTGCGCCGGTCACCGCGTGCCGCCATCCGTGCCTCGAGCCTCAACCGCGCCTCAGCCGCCCGGCACCACCACGACAAGTCAGCAGCAGCGTCACAAATCCTCTCGGTGAAGCTGCCCATCTCTGCGTCCAAGTCCACACCGACGACATGCTGTTCGTGCAGAAAGCGCCGAGCGTGTAGAATCCTCTTCGTCCAAGGTCTTCACGTGAAGGTCTTCACGTGAAGGTCTTCATGTGCAGCAGCAGAGTCAACAACATCCAAGGAAAGTCCACGTTCTTCTCCACGTCCGCTCCGGTCAACCAAGAAGAAGACGCCAAGGGAAGGGATCAGAAGCTGTTGTTGCCGTCGCTGCTTCTTCGTGCCAGCAGCAGCACATACCTTCCAGAATCGCTCACTCCACAGAGCTTATTTGTAGAAGCTCAAAACACGAAAGTTGTAGATCTACGAGTCCTTGATCTGTGGCTTTTGGAATCGGGTCAATCCGACGTGTATTGAGGAAGTTACGCCTATTTTTCCGGAATCATGCAGTCTTGAAATTTTCTACCCGAAGCCACCGCAAGTAGCGCCGACGCAGCTCTCGCCAACCCGTTGTCCAGCCGCTTCAGCCGTGAGCCCCGCCAAAACAGTACCCGTTGCTGCACGTCGCTGTTCGGACGGCCTCGCCATCGGCCCCACCGGCGTCGTGAGTCGACGTCGTCGTCGCCGGACACCCTCCTCACGAAACAGCCGTTGTCCTTGCCGTTGAAGCTGCCAAAACAGCACACCGAGTCTTGCCGTGAGCCCCGCCGGAGCCGTGCCTCACCGCCGGTCATCGCCGTCTCGATCCGCAAGTCGATCCCGATCCCGAAGCGATTCAAATTTCTGAAGGTTATCTGCAAATTAGGTAATTGTCATTATCCTATAATTTTCAGAACATTCAATTTCCTAATCTGGGTATTTGAATATTTTGTGAATATAGCATGGTTATCTAGATACATTAGGATGATGTGCTAGATATCCGCAATATTTTGAAATATTCAAAATTAGGAAAATTTCCTAATTTAGCAACGTATTTGGACGTCTATCCGACCTTATCCCTAAGGTACGATACGCGGCGATACGGAAAATCATTATCCTATTCATAACAACTTGAATACAATAATGATTTTGATTAGCTTTCCAAATTTGAATGATCAACTTTCCATCAATATCTACGACCCTGTAGATATGATCGTTAGTTTGATTTTTGTGCCTAATCCGAGTTTGAAACGAATATGGCGGATCGCGTGGATGGTTTGAATCGGTTGTTATCTTTGTTTGTTTAATCGTTTTTCTTTTCAAATAAAACAGAAAAATTCAAAAAAAAATATTAGCTAGATTTAAATTAGAATTTTTGCATGTCTAGGAATTTTGAATATATCTAGAGGATAGAATAATTATTTAATTTAAATTAGGACGTGAGACGATCTAGTTCCTAGTTTAAATTAAGTAATATTCTAATCTTAATAGATTATTTGAGCAATTTAATAATTCCGAATTTTTGCCAAAAAATCCCAAAAAGAAATCATGTTAGGATAGGTTAAGCCATCTTAGATTGCATGTTAATTTAGGCATTTTTACTATTCCGAATTTTAATAGAAAATACCAAAAATAGAAGTCATTAGGTTGCATGTTATTTTAGGCATTTTCATTAATTTCGAATTTCATTTAATTCCGAATTTCTTTTAAAAAAATACAAAAAAAATACATCATTGCACGTCATTAGAATTAAGTCACGTCGTCGCATGACATATAGTTTGCATGTTAGGTTGCATTATTTCGCATGTCATATTTTGTACGTCATTGCATATAGACTAGATTTCATTTAAATAAAGCGAAAATCAAAAAAAAAAAGAATTGAGTGAATGCTTGTTAACTAGAAATCATATTAGGGCTGTCAATGTGATTTTTCGCTAACAATGCAGATGCTTGCTGGATTCGAGGTAAGTTGTTCTCCTAAGCTTGCAATTTATTTAATGCTTTGATTGTTGGATGTTAAATTGGTGGTTTGCGCACCCGCATGAACATCTCACATGTTAGTGACATAAGTTAAAATGGATCCAAACTGCCTGCTAAAATATTTTTGAAATGAAAAGGTACCGAAAGGGCGTTAGACTAGATCTAGCGTAATCAAGTCCCCGGGCTTAGAATCTCTGGTTCGTAGGAATAAAACATATCTCCCTATATTTTATTTAGGTTTCTAATCAGCCTACCGTAAAATGATTAGTGGCGACTCCAAGCATGAAAATATTTGCACGTTAAGAACTTAAACCCTAAGTTGCGAATTGGTAGGGCTTGGGAGGGCCCGAGTTAAGTTCAATCTTAATAATCCATTAGCCCGAAAATTGAAATTAATTTTTTTAGGGTCGCGACACTGATGTAATGGCTAATCCAAATTTACGACAAGTGACAACAAAACTTGCACAGTATTCAATTTTGCAACTGGAGAGAAAGTCTCCTGATAGTCCACACCATAAATCTGTGTATATCCTTTTGCAACCAATCGAGCCTTGTACCTCTCAATGGTATCATTTGCCTTGTATTTAATGGTGAACACTCACCTACACCCCACGGCTTTCTTCCCTTTTGGCAACTCTACAAGTCTCCAAGTCTGATTTTTTTCTGATGCTTTCATCTCCTCCTTCATAGCTTGGACCCATTTTGGATCCTTCAAGGCCTCTCCCACCCTATTTGGAATTCGAACAATTGATACATTTGACACAAAAGCCTTAGAAAATTCCGACAACCTTCTTGTTGACACAAAATCGGCAATGGGATATTTAAACCTTCGTTTCTCGACATCTGGTGAGTACCGACTAGGAGGCTTACCCCGGTTATGCCTGTCAGGAAGTTTATATCTAACAACCAAATCAGAATCATCAGAAACCTTAAGATCAGGAAGAGAGCTTACCTCAAGATCATTCTCAGGAGAGTGGTTGTGTATTGAAGAAGGGGCAATTTGCGAAGGAGCAGGCTGATCTTGCTCATTAGGTGTAGATATAGGCTGCTGGTTATCCCTACTTTCAGTTGAAAAACAATCACCCTCCCCCTCGACCTCCCCCTCATCATCTGCCATCGCACCTTCCCCCTCATTGCCTGCCATTGAACCATGGCCTAGATCCTCATCAAACTACACCATTGAAACTTTTCATGAGCTGGTTAATGGTCCAGCCCCACCCAGTTGCATCCCGAACTCCACATGTCCTCTTAACTCCGCACCCTCCATGCCAATGTCCCACCAATTTTTCTTTTCACTATAATTCTCCCCCTGAAAGGAACAATGGGGTGGAGAAAAATAGGACTCATATTCCATAAAAGTCACGTCCATGGTAACATGTGTCTTCTTGATTGTCGAATCATAGCAGCGATACCCCTTTTGGTGAATCCCGTAACCAATAAATACACACTATACCGCACACGGGTCAAGTTTGGTGCGTTGGTTCTTGTGAAGATGCATAAAAGCCACACACCCAAACACTTTAAGGGGTATTGTCAAGACTAAAGGAAGAAGCACAAACTAAGATAAAGCTTGTAATGGAGTTTGAAATTGCAACACACGAGAAGGCATACGATTCATCAAGTGAACAGTTGTGACCATTGTTGCATCCCAGAACCTTTTTGGAACATTGTCGTCGACTAGAAGAGCTCTCGCCACCTCTAGAATGTGGCGGTTCTTTCGTTCGGCCACACCGTTCTGTTAAGGGGTTTGAGTGCAAGAGGTCTTATGGATGAGACCATGTTCCTTAAAATAAGAGGTAATGTGTTGATTGATATATTCCCCACCATTGTCCTTGCGGAGAATCTGAATACAAGCTTCAAATTGGGTGGCAACCATTTTATGAAACATACGGAATATGTTAGCAGCCTCATCTTTATGCTTTATCAGATACAACCATGTCATATGTGTGCAGTCATCAACAAAGGTTATAAACCATCTCATTCTAGACATTGTAGTAATTGGAGATGCACCCCACACAAAAGAATGAACCAAACAAAAAGGCTTGCTACTTTTATTAGAGCTCAAAGGAAAAGAAACACGATGACTCTTTGCTATAATGCATGTTTCACATTGAAAAGTGGAATCTGATAAACTACGAAACAACTCAGGAAACAAATACTTCAAATATCTAAATGATGGGTGCCCCAACCGATGATGCCACAACCAAACATCCTTCTCCTTACTAACAGACTGACCATGAGTGTGATAGGCACAGCCAAAGCTGAGAGCATCCACAGTGTATAGCCCCTCCTTCTTAATACCATGCCCAATAATCTCCTTTGTGAGAATGTCCCGAAACAAACAGAAGTCTGGGTACATAAGAGCACGACAATTCAACTTATCAGTAATTTGTCCAATAGACAATAAACGGATGGACAAAGAGGGCACAAGTAATGTATTAGATAGAGAAAGAGATGGCGTGAGAGTCACACTCTCAGCCCCGGTAACTAGATGGCAATGTCCATTAGCATTATATACACTGTCTTGCCGCGGTGAGGTACGGTTGACTAGGTCATTGGGGTCAGGCGTCATATGATCGGTAGCGCCTGAGAAGATAATCCAGCCATTATTTCCACCATGATGAGTAATGACAAAAACAGAACCACAATTACCTTCAGAAGGAAGGATGGAAGAATTAACTGAAGGTACCATTGGGATCAAGGAAAGTGACGAACTCCCAGTCACCAAGGATGCCTACCCTGCACTCTTGCCCAGTTCTACTTCAAATTTCTTCTTATTCACTTGAAAATCGTCCCACCAATCCGGGAATCCATGCAACTCAAAACAAATGTCCCTAGTGTGTTTGGAATTGCCACAATGAGAACAGCTGTCGGGTACCTGAGACTTGGCCTTAATAGCAGACTGAGAGCACCCACCTCTACCCATCGAACTGCTTGCCATCAACTGTAGAGACAGGTCTCCTCGACTGCCCCGTTAGACCATTGCTGTACCCATAGGAAAGCCATCAGCATTGGTTAGCATCACGGCTTGGCGCACATCTTCCCTGCGGACGCGTGCGTAGGCTTCCTCAACTGTGGGGAAAGGCTGCATCTGCAAGACATCTGCACGAACCTTGTCGAGACGATCATAAAGTCCATCCATAAAAAGGTAAACCCTAGCCTCTTGAACAACATTATTGTAGCACTCAATATCTGCAGGACACACCATAGGATTAGGTC
Source organism: Syzygium aqueum (assembly GCA_031216185.1). Classification (NCBI taxonomy): domain Eukaryota; kingdom Viridiplantae; phylum Streptophyta; class Magnoliopsida; order Myrtales; family Myrtaceae; genus Syzygium; species Syzygium aqueum. The sequence goes on from CM062232.1 coordinate 8,402,835, forward strand.
TGCGAAAATCAATTTCACGCTAGAGTCCTTGAAGATCATTGTAGTATTTTTCGATTAGTCCTCCAACTTGCTTGAGTCGTGATACTTGGCACTTTAAATCATACACCTGGGAAGTATTGGTGCCATCAAAGAAAGTGGTAGCTATGGAATCCCACACAACTTTAGCAGTAGGGAATTTGATAAAATTGCCAATTAACGCCGGATCCATAGAATTGATGAGCCATCCTTTCACAGTCGAGTCCCCAGTTTTCCACTTCCGAAAAATGGGATCTGTAGGCAAAGGCTGAGGTAGGTCTCCATTGATATACCCCAGCTTGTCTTTGCCCGTGATGTACATCTCGACCACCTGAGACCATAATCCATAGTTGGTTCCATCCAGTTTAATCACAATATGAGATGAAGCCGAATCATTCTGTGGTGTTGGTGCTGGAGGTGGAGGAGGAGGATTCTGATTCTGAGTCAGAATCTGAGTCAATCTGTCGGTTAGATTCTCCAAAAAACGCTTCTGTGGTCGAATTCCCCCCTTGATTTTGGTGGGGAATCACTGCTCCTCTAGAGTTCTCATCCGCCATGGAGACAACGGCGCAATGAAGAAGACGAGGTTTAATTGCAATCTGAGATGAAGCCGAATCATTCTGCGGTGTTAGCATTGGAGGTAGAGGAGGAGGATTTTAATTCTGAGTCAGAATCTGAGTCAATCTAGTGGTTAGATTCTCTAAAAATGCTTCTGTGGTCGAATTCCCCCCTTGATTTTGGTGAGGAATCACTGCTCCTCTATGGTTTTCATCCGCCATGGAGACAACGGCGCGGTGAAGAAGACGAGCAGACAAAGCAGGATCGTCGTAATCGGGGATTAACGTACAATACTCATAAGGAGCGAACCCTATGCTCTGATACCATGTAGAAGAATATTTTTCTCTATATTAAATCATTATGTACAGCATTACAATCTTTATTATATACAATACAGGGGATAATCCTAGCATATCAATAAATCAGGAAAAAAACTGTAATAAAGGAAAAACAAAAAAATCTCTATTTTGTAGAAAATACAGCTCACGCCAACACCATTAACCACTACCCATCTCGTACCTTCCATTACATCTTCCCATACTTCACTTAGAGCTTTCAGTAAAGATTCTATTTTTATGGCTTCGCTAACGACCCTCTCCTTCTCGGAACTGCCCTCCCCAAAGATATAGCTAATTTATAAACAGAATAAATAACTCCCGCTACTTTATCATTATAACGTACTTATATTTATTTTTACTTTTTGAATAAAAATTTTTCAAAAATAGCTTTCCTTATTGTGTACTAAAAAAATATTTTTCATTTATTTTTCATTTATTTAAAAATCTTAACATTATAGCGTCCAATTCTGCCGCATATTAATCTTAGGCCTTCATAAAGTATGGTACTCTTTCACAAAATAATAAAATAAATTATACGAAATGTCATATTTTTCTCTTCCATCACATCTCATATTAATAAATCTCTAATAATTCAAGAATATGCATATAGACATGCCTAAGAAAAGCGCCGGCTAAGTAACTAGTTATCCTTTACGATCACGACCTCGCTTAACCAAAATGGTGTCTCACTGCACCATGTGCAACACAACCATGGCGAATTTTGAGATAATGGGTTAAGAATAAGTTAGATCCTATTTCTCCGGTTTAAAATAAAGTGACGGCCTTGAACTTAATCCTTGCGATTCGGCCCCAAATCATGATTTTATTTAGAATCTTAGTACCCATGAATAATCTAAGTCCTTGGTGGTCCAAGAAAAAACAAATTAAGTCCTTAATTACATTGTCCCCCCTGATTAAATGAGCATATCATCAATCCAATCATCCAAATTAAAGACAAATTAGCAAAAATTCATTTTCCTTCCTCCTTTTTATAAAATTCTTTTATCAAATTCTTTGTCATTTTCCCTCGTTGGAAATCGATTCTCTCTTTCGTCCTCTCACGTGTCCCTCGCAAGGGGCAGGTCCACGCGCGAAGACTTTGCATGTCAGTTGTCACGTTCTCGTGCTCTTCCCATCTCCTTGCAGATTCGCAGGAAGTCCTCGAACCGCGTCGCTCCGTCCCGGAGAGGAGCTCGCCGGAAAAAACCGTCGGCACCGTTGCATAACCACATGTCTGCCGCCGTGCCGATGCCGGCAGCACCACGGCAGTGGGACAAGGATCATGACCGGTTTCCGAATTCTAGAACGGGTAACTTTTATTGGGTCAAAAATTTTCTTTCTCCAATGATTATTTTTACCAATTTACCCCAATTGTGGATGAGGGTAATAGCCCTTTGGTCTCTGGTGCGATAATTGTTTTCTTTTGGTTAATATTATGAAAAATCCTAAACTGATGAATTTATAATAAATTTATCTAAAATTATTTTTTTGATCACAAAAAATCCCAACTTGATACACTTATCACAAATTTACTCCAAACTATTTTTTTGACCATCAAAAACCCCAAATCGGTATATTTGTGACAAATTTATCCTCCGTTAAATTGGATTAATACAACGAAAAATCACAAACTAGTACACTTGCGACAAGCAAAGGGTAAAACCCTAAACTGATACACCCGTCAACTACCACGTGTCATTTAACTCAGAAATTTGACGATAAAATTTAACGAAAATTAGCGGAGGGTAAAATTGTCACAGGTGTACCAATTTGAGATTTTTGGTTGTCAGAAAATTAGTTTTGGTTAAATTTATTATAAATATGCCAAATTTGGGTTTTTTGTGATAGGATCCATTTTCTTTTTGGGGAATTTATGGTGTTTGGGTCGAGGATGATACTTGAATTTCTTACTTCAAGTAACAACAAACTCCAAAATGATTCAGTCACAAAAATTATAAAAACAAATGCATTGAAAACAAAGTAAAAGCCCCAGATTTTTTCTTAAATTCCCTGGCTTTTGCTACTCGCCATTTTCATTAATCAAAACGATTTGAACCAAGCTGTCATTTGTATTGGAGATTCTTCAACTTCAAGAATAACATATGGCACGAGATGAACATAAGAAGATTAAAAAGGCCGGAAATAATCCTCAATTAAAATAATCTTTCACGCATAATAAAAAACTATAAGAGTGAACAGACAGAAAATTTTAGTGACCCTTTGGGATGATTTTTTTTTTCGCTGAATAAATCTTATGATTATGTTAACCCACTAGTATGGGAGATCCCCTAATAACCGATGATTGTGACTTATTGGTACGGGCTGCTACTCTACAAAAGTGAGGTCGCGAGATTGAAACCATTTGTGATGGTAGCGTGTGGAGGAAAGTGATGGGGTTAAGAATCACTACGGGGCGATTGATCCTGGACCATTGGCACCTTGATGGGAATACTAGTGACGGCGCGCACCTATTTCCAAAGAATGAGTCATGTGTGTTACTGAGTGACGACCTCCTCGAAATAAAAGTATCTCAAAGAATAAGTGGAATCCTTAACATAACATCCTGAGATTAGCTACAGTGATTAATCTTTCCTCCCTCCCCCCTCCTGCACACGAAAAATAATATGTAGGATTGCTTCAAAGGTTGTCAAGAGATGGAGTGGGTATATGAATAGAAGAAAGATGAACTAGGCCATAGTTTGTATATGGGTTTTGATGTGCGGGGTCCATTCAATACTTAGCTATTATATCTGCGTATTCAAAACCTCTGTTTTCACTCTATTCTTCCATTTGTACAGTAGATGTTATTGGAAGAAAGAAAGCATTCATGTTCTGAATATTGACCTGAACAAGATATTATCTAATGGATTCAGGTATCTATGCAGAATTTTGTACTTCAGAGTTGAAAGTGCAAATTTTTTGTTGACCATGAAAATATTTCCCATATAATTCTCCTCAACAGCGCCAAACAACAAAAATGGGCTAAACTTTACCAAAAAAAAACAAAAATGGGCTAAATGTTTCTGTCCAGCTGACTTCTCGTAAAACAGACCCTTGGTTGCCTCTTAAGCTATTGGCAAATGATACTGCATACTCAGTGTAAAAACTTGAGACTCATCCTTCCACGAGCCCTAATCAAGTTCAAATGATAAACGAGGGCCGATGTAACTGTGAGTGCGTCTTATATCGGCAGCCATCCTCTGCATCCTTTTTCGGTTTCTCTCTGTAGCTAAGCCTCATTTTCTGTTTTGGTAAGGTAATGTGACCCCGGTGAACCACTCTTTGCCGATGACAAGAACTAAACTCGTCTGATTCTACAAGGACTGAAGTATCTTGTAAATGCTGGAAATCCCCAAGGGAAAGCGCCACCTTGCCTTGAGGAACCCCCCAGAGCTCGTCCATGCTTCCAGATATTAGATGCTCATCGTGACTAACCTGCAAATCAAGGTGAAAAGAGGCCTATTAGCTGTGAAGACGATCCATCGTTCATCTAATTGAAGTATTTTGGCAAGAAATCAATCTCACCACCAGAATCCCTCCTTGGAACAAGACCTTGAATGAGCACCTCAATCGCATCCAAATCCTATGGTTGGGGATAGTAAAAAAGGCAGAGTCATGCTCTATTTATCCTTAGACAAGAAACTAACAATTTACAACGGTAACACTTTAGTAGTCACTGGTCATTAAAGCAGAACTTAAAGTCCAATACTGCCTATGGGCACAGATACCCGAACTACTTGGTACTATAGACTACTGTAATACAAAAACACTGATCAGGCTAGTATAAATGTTCTGATCCCAATATTTTTCCAGTTGAAACAGTTAGATTGGTTTATGTTCCATTATAAGTTGGATGTAAGATGGCAGAGGCTCCCTATAGCTATGATCACTGATTTGTTGTACTGTATTTTCAATGTAGAGACTAGATTCCGATAAGTTCAACTAGTGCAAGAAAAATAACAAGCTAACTGAAAAAGTAATCGAAGTCATAAGGTGGAGAAAAAGAGTAAACTTACCAGATGATTGGATGGCTTGTCGAGCATAACTATGTGAGGTTTCTTGAACGTTATCATGGCAAATGCAACTCTGCTTTTTCTGACCACCTAATTGTATGATCAAAGCACCATGTTATATGTGCAATAACATCCAAATAGCCTCGGATAAAGTAGACAATGAACCACAATTCAGATTAAAAATTAACTACCCTCTAAAAGAGCTTCACAATGTCATAAGAAAATTGCTTCAACAAAACATTTACGTCTGCAGCAGTTGTAGAGAGGGAGGAGATGTACCAGACAAGTTACACATTGGTTGAAGCGCAAGATTTCCAGTTACACCAAAGAAACCCAAGTGATCCTTCCAAGAGATTTTGCCTATACAGATCGCAATATTATCTACAAAACAAGCAGACTGAATGAGCTAGGGCTGATCCAACCCAATGAGAAGACCCACCCAAATGTCAGTCTTCGACCTTCCATGGTTGGTTTTACAAAATTTATGTGAAACGCCTGCATGGATAAAAATCAGTTTGTATCACGCATCGAATTGAGGAAGAAGAACCGAAATTGATGCCTTCAAAACCCAAAAAAATTATCCGAACCTTAGAAAACCGGACTGTAGCCAACAGAGACGAATCTTTTGTCATGTTTCGGGTGTAATTGATAGCTCATTGGATCCGAACCCGATCAATGTTAATGAGAGGGATATCTTGGATGAGGGGCCAATAGTGGCCAGTGAGTTTTGAGCATCGATGTTTCAGGATCTCGCATCCTTCTACCGTCAATACTTGGAGGGAGGGAGGGAGGCCATCCGCCGGCAAGTACCTCAAATTCGGGCAAATTATAAAGCATAACCATTTGAGAGACGAGAGATGGGTGTGGAGGCCGCTTGATAGTCTTTCCACCTTCCTCATGTTTAATATTCGAAGAAAGGTTAGAGAGGAAGGAAAGAGAAGACTCCATGCATCATCCTCGTCTGCCTCCGAAGGAAACCATGCCTTCTCTCCCTCGCTTCCCATGCTTATTCCGTCAATTGACAGGGCCACTAAGGACGTGAGCAGGGGTAAGCCCCATTCTCTCACTGGCTGCTTCAGATTCTCACACCCTAAGATTATAAGACGCCGCAAATTGGGAGGCAAACCTCCTTCGGGGAAGCTTTCGATATTTTCACAATCGCTAATGTATAGCTCCTGGAGGGATGTAAGTCGATGCCACTGATTTGGTAGAGATTTTATCTTCGGACATTCAATGAGGGATAGAAGCGACAGGGTGATGGGAATGACAGGGAAGTCCTCTATCTCCAAAGTCGGACAATTGAATATTTCCAAATGAGTGAGATAAGAGAGCGTGTGAAGGCACTGTGGTAGGCTTCCCAGATTCTTACAGCTGGCAATACCCAAAGTATTCAACGATTCTATGGCGATCTCTTCTAGTGACTCCACTCCATTGCACCCCCAAATATAAAGTGTCTTCAGAGCTGGAAGTCTACCGTTGGCAAAGGGACAGGATGCTAGAGAATCACATTCATCTATCTTCAAATATTCAAGTTGAGATATCGAGTTATTGCTATCGTGGTCGTTTGGAGGAATGTTTAGACCTGTGAGTTTAGGACAATTCCAAATGCTCAAATGTTTGAGTGTGTGCATCTTGCTTGGAATCTTTTCTAAACCCATGCAATCCCTCAATTCCATCCTTTCAAGGGTGTAGGGCAGCTCTATCTCTCCTTTTTCAGCCACAAAAGATGTGAATTGAGGACAACTATCGATGACTACACTCTGAAGGCAAGTAAGATTTTGCATTTCATTTTCATCTTGCCACAAGTATGTTAGCTTGTCACACTGTCCTATATGAAGCTCCTTTAGCTTGACCAAGCAACTCATATATCCATGATCAAAGCAAACAAGTTTTGCAAGATTCCTAATTTTGAAAATGGTTAAAGAAGTTAGGTTTACAAAACTCTTTAAGATCTCCTCGTTACAATCCTGAAGGTATAACTCACGGAGAGATGGAACACAAATCACACTGGTCGAGTTACTCAAATGCGGGCATGAATGAATTTCAAGCTTTGTGAGACGATCAAGTTGACGAGGTAATGTCCCGACCAATGAAAGACAACTCCGGACAACAAGATGCTGAAGACAAGAGAATGGCACTTCTTCTTCTGGGCCCTCAGCATGCCAATCCTTCCATTCCCACATCTCTTCGAACTTCAAAGTTGTTAAGGATGAAAATGGCCTTTTACCTCCGCAAAATTCAGAGCTTATCATGCTTACTGCATTTAAACCTTCAAGAGATAATTCTCTAAGTGAAGGTAGCTGTCCAAGTGATGGCAGCAATGTAACTTTAGGACAACCACGCAAGCACAAAGACACCATTTTAGAATAGGATGGATCATCTAACCATGATGGGAATATTGCACCACCATAGTCGGAAATAGTGAGATTTTCAAGATTAGTGTGAGGTCGTAGAGAGCGAAGCACTAGTTCTTCGTGCTTATCATTTTGGATGTTTCCAAAATTATCACCCCAATGCAAGAATAATTTGTTAAGGCCTGGCTTTCGATTTAAATTAGCATCACTTGCATCTCTATCTTCTTTCACTTTTTGCAATTCTGATATGAACAATTCTCCTTGAAGATGTGACAAGTTCTTTAACTCCTTTATCTGTGATCCTTTGTTTGGCCCTACCATGAACTTGGACAAGATAATAAGATTCTCCAAATTACTGATACCCAATGGCATCTCTTTTAGACTTTTTGTATCTCTAATGTCAAGAAACTGTAAGTTGACCATTTTTGTAATCCCTGGAGGCAACATACAAAGCTTGCGACAACCTCTTAAGATTAAAGCTTGTAATTTGCACAAGGCAACAATTGACTTCGGTAGCCTTTCAATATCTGTGTACGAGAAATTGAGATATCGAAGTTGTTTTAAATCGCCAAGACAATTCGGTACCTCTATGATGGAACAATGAGATAATGAGAACACCCTCAAGTATTTCAATTTTATTAGCAAGTCATGTAGCACTTTATTGGAAATGTGGAATTTGTCTTTCCAGCTAAATCTATCATGTAGTAGCATTAAACTTCTCAGCACCTTCATGCCTTTGTATTTTCTCAAGCTTTTTGATGTAACAAATAGTGTCGAGATGAATGATGCATACCGAACTTTTTCAAGAGATGCATCATCTTGATCAGTCGCCAGCAAAGACTCCTCTGAGCTAAAGCATGTTCCGCCCGCAATTGACTTAGCTAGATCATTCAAAAGATCATGCATTGAAAACTTAGATGCATCTACCCTTGATTGTTGAAGAAATGATCTAGACACTAATTGATCGAAGTAATCCCGTCCCAATCTCAAGATATCCTCATTTGCTTTTTGTCCATCTAAAAAACCCTCTGCTATCCATAAGAGTACCAGCTCATCCTTTTCAATTTTGTAATCCTTGGGAAACACCGCACAATAAGCAAAACATCTCTTCAAGCAAGAAGGAAGATGGACATAGCTCAATTTCAAAATTGGGAGAACCTCATCTTTTTTTCCCTTCGGAAGATCCCATATTTTGTTATTCAAGATGGCTTTCCATTTATCCGGATTCCTTTCATTAGATAGGGCACCGCCCAACATCTTCGCTGCCAAAGGTAAGCCTTTACATTTTTCAGCTAATTCCTTGCCTATTGCTTCAAGATATGGGTGGCTCTCAAAATTTGTTGCTCCAAGAGCATGAAAGGCTAATAAGCTTGTACAATTATCAAGGGACAGCTCCTCCAAAGGATACGGCGAAGCTCCTCTTATGGAAACAATGGGAACGTTGCGAGTCGTGATGATGATCTTGCTTGCCTTGGCCCCCACTTCAAATGGCTTTAAGAAGTTAGTCCATTTTTCGTAGTTCTCATTCCAAACATCGTCTAAAACCACAAGAAACTTCTTTCCTAATAGATTGTCCTTCAACTTAATTTGAAGCCCATCAAGATCTTCGCCCTCACAGGACAACCTGGTGATTGACCGCAAAATAGTCTTCGTTATGTCAAGAACATCAAAAACATTTGAAACAAAAACCCATGCTCTCCTCTCGAAATAGCTTTTCACTCTAGAATCATTATACAACCGTTGAGCCAAGGCTGTCTTTCCAATACCACCCATCCCAACTATTGGGACTATGCTCAGCGTGGCATCAGAATTTTCGACCTCACTAATCAATAGTTGGAGTATCTGTGCTTCTTCCTTCTCCCTACCGAAAAATCGAGGCTCTGGTAGGGAAGAGGTGGGATCCCTTTTGTTGGTGTAGTTGGATCTGTCTGCAACATTCTCTCTTAAGCTTAGACGAGCCTTCCGGGTGACAATCGCTTCCAACCTGCCATTGATCTCTTGGACCTTGGTTTCAGACACGAGAGAGCGTGGGATCGGATTTGTGACATCCGAAAAATTTTCCTGCGTTTGTTAATAAGTAAGAATTTAGATGTAGTACTTATCGCATGTGGAAATCCTAGTTGAAAGATTAACGTGGCGGTAACGGAAGGCTTGAGCTAAATTGCTACGTCCGTAATTTCGGCGAATGGACCTACTTATGGCTTGATTTTCTAGAGTTCCGATGATAAGAGTATCACCAGGTTAGTTGTTAACGGAGATTGTTATGCTACGAAAGTTCTTTTACTGATTGAATGTTAAGTTAGTAATATACTAAATTGGGTATTTTCTTACATTCAGAAAATTTTTCTAATAGTTTAGACGGGTTCAAAATATTTTCTGAGTTATCAATGCTTAAAACAGACACTAGTTTTTCCTTCTTGTTATACAGATATAGATGTCGCTTTGGCAATTATTAAATATTTGCTTTGGGAACCATTTGAGTTAAGCCAATTGTCCCTCATTGGAGCTTGCCACTTCTTCATATTTACTACCAATGGTTCCAATCCATATGCCTTGATGACATTATACTTAGCCAAAGCAAATGACATAGTACATTACATCATCAATTTTAACCTTGCCTCATTAAAAGCAAGTGATAAATCATATCCTTACTTGGCCAACGAAGAAGAGGTCCCTCAAATATTTCCTCTTGTGGTTAATACTTGTTAAAATATATCTCGAGTTCCAGTCCGCGTACAAAACCCGACCCAAGATAAATTAAAGGAAAATCTAGAAATTGAATATACATGGATATCCACCGTGGAAATCTATATTTCCTGTTCGGTTTTGGAGTCTGGCCAAGGTGCAAAAGAAAGGAAAGTATTGACTAATGCCAGTTTATTTCTTCTCTTGTAAGTGCGGCCAACTGTGTCAGAGAAAAACAAGAGGAAAGGAAAGGCAGAAGGACCCTATTGGTGCCATAACTTGTGTACGGCGATCACTTTGGTGCCATAACTTTTTTTCGAATCACTTTGGTGCTAAAATCGGAAAAAATAGATCACTTTAGTGACTCCGGCCAAAATTCCAGCCAAAAAAATGACGTGGCATTTATTTTTTTAAAAAAAATAATTTAACTTGTACACGTGGAAATTATGTGGCTTTTTTTTTGAATTTTTGAATTTTTTTTTCTTTTTTTATTTCTTTTTCTTCTCCGGCGAGGGCAGCCCTCGCCGGCGTCCGGCGAGGGCGGCCCTCGCCGGCGTCGGGCGAGGGCGGCCCTCGCCGGCGTCGGGCGAGGGCCGCCCTCGCCGGATCTGGCGAGGGCCGCCCTCGCCGGCGTCGGGCGAGGGCGACCCTCGCCCGCCCAAGCGAGGGCCGGTGAGGGAAGCCCTTGCCGGCGTCGGGCGAGGGCGACCCTCGCCCGCCCAGGCGAGGGCCGCCCTCGCCGGAGAAGAAGGAAAAAAATAAAAAAAAAATTAAAATTTAAGTGTTATTTTCCATTTTTTTATTATTTTAATATAATATAATTTTTTTTTCTAAAAAAATACACGTCAGCATTAAATTTTATTTTTAATGCTGACTGGACCTCTCCAGCAAGCCATGGACCTCTCCGGCGAGCCATGTCAGCGCCACGTAGAATTTCCGGCAAGCCACGTCAACGTTGGCACCAAAGTGATCGTTTTTCAAAAAAGTTAGCACCAAAGTGATCCGAAAAAAAGTTATGGTACCAAAGTGATCGCCGTACACAAGTTATGGCACCAATAGTGTCCTTCTGCCGGAAAGGAAATAAAGTTCTAGTTAAAGTTAGGAAAGAGAACAAAAGAAAGGGAAAGTGGGAGCATGGACTTTTGTTGACTGAATCCTATTAGGATTATGTACGTAGAGTTCCCTTTCTTGTATTCTTACTTGTTCACGTCGTCCAAGGAAGAAGTTCACAACACATACAAATATGCTCATGGTCACGGGATGCTTTTAACGAAGAATTGATTCTTGAAGCGTTGTTTCTAAGCTAGTGCTTGGTAGTGGGTTCCTTGGTTTTGTTCATGAAATTACACCAAGAATTTAAGTGTTAAAGTCGATTAAATCTTATGGTAAGATGTGTGTACAATTCCTTCGTAAGATTGAGATATAAATTTCATGAGGAATTATGAGGCAAAATACTGCGTGAGTTATTGGTTGTAATTGGAGCTTGGAAAACACTTAAAGCAATCGAGTGACTTGAATGTGGTTATAATCTCCGTTATGTCCCTTGATCTATGGTGGAATTCGTTATTGCTCTTTCTATGGATGTAGATCATTACGATCGAACCACGTAAATCTACTGTCCAATTTATTTTCTTTTTCTGTCTATTTTATTGTTCGATCGCTTCTGTAACAATTGGTATCAAAGCTAGATTTGGCTGAGTTGAAGTGAATCAATGGCAACAGAAGAAGGAAAAGTGAAAATCAATAGATTTGATGAGAAGAATTTTGATTTTTGGAAGATGCAGATTGAGGATCATCTATATCGGATGAAACTGCACTTACCCCTATTTGGTGAAAAGCCTGAGACGATGAAGCAATCTGACTAGGAATTGATGGATAGACGAGCTTTGAGTGTTATTTGGCTAACATGGGCACGTGACATTGCGTTTGGCATAGTGAAAGAGAAGACCACTACGAGTTTGATGAAAGCCCAATTAGACATGTACAAAAAGCCCTCTATGATCAACAAGGTCTATTTAATACAACGTCTATTTAAATTGAAGGTAAGCAAGGGTGCTTCGGTTGCTGATCATATCAATGAATTCAGTATGATCACTAGTCTATTGAGTTCAGTTGAAATTGACTTTGAAGGTAAGGTACATGCATTGATTCTATTATCTTCATTGCCTGATAGTTGGCATACTACTGTTACCTCTGTTAGTGATTCATCTGGGTCAACAAGTTTGACGTTTGATGGTGTTCAAGATTTAATTATGAGTGAGGACATCTGTAGAAGATAATCTAGTGAACATGTATCTTCTACTTTAGTAGGTGAAATTAGAGGAAAAACTAATACACGTGTGAGTAGAAGTAGTATAAACATGAATAGACGAAGTTAGTCAAGGATTGGTGGTGCTGTCTATTGGAGTTGTAGCAAGAAGGGACATCTTAGAAGGGATTGCTTTAAGCTGAAAAATGACAAGGGTAAGGGAATTAAAGTTGAATCTACGAATGATATTGCAACTATAGCGTATGGTAATTTGGATAATGTTGATTATGTCTTATCTGTCACTGATTATTCGTTGTTTGATGGATAGATTATGGATTCTGGTTGTTTTTTTCACGCTACACCAAATAGGAACTGGTCTACTACTTTTCAATGTACGGATAGTAGTAAAGTACATTGAGGAAACAATTCTAAATGCAGTGTTATAGGTGTTTGTGATGTTAGAATCAGAATGCATGATGGTATTGTGTTGACATTGACTGGAGTGAGCTATGTTCTAGAGTTGAAGAAAAATTTGATTTCCTTGAGTGCCTTGGATTTCGTTGGGTGTTGGTATTCTTCATAATGTGGAGTTCTAAAAGTTCTTTGAGGTGGCATGGTGATAATGAAAGGAATCGAGCATAATGGCCTGTATGAACTTCAAGGTGAGATAGTGATGGAATTCGTTGAGTCTGAATTGTGACATATGCATTTGGGGCACATTAGTGAGAGAAGCCTAATGGTTTTAAGTGAAAGAAATTTGCTATGTGGTTATATTGCTAACGAACTGAATATATACAAGTGTTGTAATTTAAATCAACAACGGAAAGTGCAGTTCAGTGCGACTGTCAAAGAAACCTCGGATATTGTAGAATTAATTCACTTAGATGTTCGCAAGTTGTCATGATTTCTTTCGAGGAAAAGTGCTAGATTTATGCTAAAAGTTGTGGATGACTACTCGAGGAAGACTTGGGTGTTTGTGCTTAGGCACAAGTTTAATACTGTTGTCAGGACCAAATAGTTAAAAGCTTTGATAAAAAAGAAGGCTAGTAAGATGATCAAGCAAGTGCGGACTAACAATAGTATTGAGTTTTACTCGAAACTGTTAAATAAATTTTGCATGAAGGAAGGCATAGTGACACACCGCACTAGTGCTAGTGAACCATAGCATGTTGCAGAGTTAATGAGCAAAACGTTACTAGAGACGACCCATAAAATGCTCTTTAGTGCTAGTATAGCTAGAAGATTTCTGACGGATGCACTTAGTACAGCGAGCCTCCTAAAGAATAGATCCTCATTGACTCAATTGGAAGTCAAACTCTCGAAAAAGTGTGGTCAGGTAATCTTGCTGATTATTTTGTTCTTAGAATATTTGGTTGTCCGTGTTATGTTCAACCAAGTGATGGTAAGCTCGATGGAAGAGCAAGGAAGTGCACGTTACTAAATTATGTACAAGGTGAGTGGGGCTAGCGGTTGTGGTGCCCAGAATTAAATTCACCTATTGTCAGTATAGAAGTCATGTTTGACGAATCTCTAGTACTTCTAAGTAGGAGTGTTAATAGCAGTGTTCATACAAATCCGGACGATATTCAGCTTGAGGTAGAGTTGCAACTAGAAACTCTTGAGGTAGTGAGTATTAGCGAAATAATCAACATAGATAGTGCTTGTAGCGAGGTGGAGCCTGTAGAGCTAATAGTTGCCATAACTGCTAAAATTTACAAGGTGCAATTCGATTTTCTTATAGATATGGATACAATGATGGTTTTGCTTTATTAGCGGTTGAGGTGGTTTTGTCGAAAAATCCTTGTAGAGTGGTTAAAGGTGCATGCGGAATTGGTATTCTGATGAGGTCCATAGCTATAGCGAAGTTCAAGCGAGGCTTGGACTTAGAAAATGTCTGTGGCTGTTGAGCCCACTGGGGGTTATGGGAAAGTAGCAATGAAGTTCTTACAAAGCGACTGTGACTTGACTCAAATGTCGAGTCAAGATGGAGATTGTTAAAATATGTCTTGAGTTTGAGCCTACATATAATATCCAATTCAAAATAAATTAAAGAAAAATCTAGAAGTTGAATATCCGTGGATATCTATCGTGGAAATCTATATTTTCTATTTGGTTTTGGAGTCTGGCCAAGGTGCAAGAGAAAATGAAAGTCCAAGATTGGACTTTGTTGACTAATCCCACTTTGTTTCTTCTCTTGTACGTTTGGCCAACTGTTTCAGAGAAAAAAAAAAGGAAAGGAAATAAAATCTTAATTAAAGTCAGGAAAGAGAACAAAAGAAAGGGAAAGTGGGAGCATTGACTTTTGTTAACTGAATCCTGTTAGGATTATGTACGCGGAGTTCCCTTTCTTGTACTCCTACTTGTTCACGCCGTCCAAGGAAGAAGTCCACAACACATACGTATATGCTCATGGTCACGGGATGCTTTCGTGAAATTACAACAAGAATTTAAGTGTTGAAGTCAATTAAATCTTATAATAAGATTTGTGTACAAATTCCCAACGAGAGATTATTTTGTGAGAAATTATGGAGTTAAATACTATGTGAGTTATTGGGTGTAATTGAGGCTTGAAAAACACTTAGAATGTTTAAGTGACTCGAGTCTGATTATAATCTCCATTGTATCGCTTAATTTATAGTTGAATTTGTTGCTGTTGTCCCCGTGGACGTAGGTCACTACGATTGAACCACATAAATTTAGTGTTCGATTTATTTTCTTGTTCTATCTATTTTATTGTTTGATCACTTCACTTCCGCAACAATACTATCAAGTCAATTGCACCCTAGTTATTAGCATAGAGGTCACATGAACTCATTTCATTGGAACAACTTGCGTCTCTACCTTTAGGCTTCATAATTTTACCCTATAAGCATTTATTACCTTAACCATGGTTAAACAATTTCCTCCCTCCCTTAATTCTTACCTTACCAAAAACAAAAAACAATTTCCTCCCTTCATTTCTTGTGTAGCCAGGTGAATAAATTGGAAGAGAACTCTCAAAGAGATACCACACTTCACTCACCTCACCAATCAACTTTCCACTTCCCTTCAATTTTTGCTTTCAACTTCCAAAGAGACATTCTCTTCTTGTTTCATTCGTCTTCAATAACCCAAGAAAAGGCAAAGGCTCTACTCATGTTTCTAAAGTTTCTGTCTCGATCTTTCTAGTAGGATAAGGTACCGCCGACTTTCATTACTTTCCGTCAACGATTTTGTCACTTGTAAATCAAATGTTTTTAATTTTCGATTTCATCTATTTTGATTAAAGGTGACCAAAGCTTTAAATCGCTCACTTTTCTCAAGGTAAGTAAAAACTCCAGGGACTAAGTTAGGTTATTCTACTTAGAAATCTTGGCTTGGTTGTATGATGATTGAGATTTAAGTTTAAATTCGAATGCTATGTGAAAAAAGTTCTCATGATCGGGTGTTGAAGGATTGGGTTTGTTTGACTTGATTTGATAAGTTCTTGCATGTTTTTTAAGGAATTTTAGTGTATTCAATAAGAATCAATAGCATAGTTGATGGAAAAAGTGTGAAAATGGAAGAGTTGTCAAATCAGAAGTATTGAAAACAAGTTTAAGGAACTTTTCGGAAGGTATCTGGTCATAATAATGAAGTTGTTGATTTATGTGGAAAGTTGCCGAATTCAACAAGAAGTAATTGGTTTTCCGAGTTACCAAATTTTAGAGTTGCCAAAAAATATTATAACAATAATTACTTTCTGTTTTCGATTTCTGGTCTCTGTATGTTGTCCATTCCAAGGTGTACATAGGAATATTATTGTCTATATAAGAATGAACAAGAGGTATGTAGGTTTTATTACATGTGTAAGTAATGTATGAAAAGCCATGGTGGTCACTTTTGAATGAAACTATGTAAGAATCTCATGTTGATTTTTGGACATATTTATGTGTATGAGAAATGCAAATAATAATATGAAAATGTTCCATCGTCTACGAGATCGTAGCAATGATGCTTGGTGTTAAGATGACTACGAATCGGGACGTCCCGTCGGATATCACGGGATGCCTCGGAGTTGAATTGCCCCGTGAGTCGAGAAGACTTGCAAATTGGGATGTGATGAAATAATGAACATGATGTAGATATACATTCACAACGATAAGGTATTAGGTGATATTGGTGCATCATGATATGATATGATATGATATGATATGATATGTCATAATTAGATACGACGCGTGTAGCGCTTGGCGTACCTGGGGCATCAGAGGATTCAACCTAGAGGATTTATGTCGGCCAAAGCAAGAGAACTTCCAATTCACCCACCCTGACTTAGCCTGAGTAGCTTTGATCACGAACTCATCGAGCAAGTCTTCCATGTCATAGGCCAAGTCCCTAACATCATCCAGCCACTGCTTCACTAGACGGTTACCATCGAGTTGCCTATCCTCTGCATCAGCCAACACCACATCAATTGTGACCAGCATCTCCTTCCACTCCTCGAGTGAGGCAATGCTGATTCCTTCCCGCTGCACATAGCCTAATGCTAGAGAAGCCAACTTGTCAAACAGGACCTGAAAGAAGGAAGCCAAGAAGGAACCCGTAACTATCTCTCCGATGGCCATGGTGAATCAATCAATTTTGTGGTTCACAACACCACAAAGGTGTTATGATGAAGCAAAGATAAAATGAGCTAATGGAGAGAGACAACTATGAAGCGTAGGAAGACCAAGACGTTCATGGACAAAAAATATTAAAGAAAGACTATGAAGCGTAGGAAGACCAAGACGTTCAAGGACAAAAACTATTAAAGAAAGACCAAGACTTTTCACAAGTGCTTTTTTTTTCCGCAAGTGCTTGTTTCTTCAATTGCTCTCCTTAATCATCAAATCAAGACCTTTGGCTGTCGGACCTTTACTTTTGGCCATCCAAAACAGAGTCTTCGCATGACCAACTTAGGTGCACGCATATTTTCGTCGAAAGTGTTATCACCCATGACTGTTTCGTTGGCTTTTTTAGCATCAGTAAATTCTCAGTATCTATATGATTCTAATGTCTTTTATTTTTTGCTTTATTGGTGAACACACGATCCGTGTACGCTTTTATGTGATAGTTACAGTGCTAAAATTTTGCAGCATGATGGGTGGCAATAATCCGCTGAAGGGTGCTAAGGTAGTAGCTGCTAAGGTAGCAGGTGATGACCCGGCCGAATCGCTTAATAGGAGATTCCTGGTCCTTTGAGCATGATTTTCCTGTTCATCATTGTGTTGCCTAAAATATAATTCTTTTCATTTTCACTAGATTTTGCATTGTGAGTTCATGATTTGTGACTATTTACCATAAATGGATTAGTCGGTCTCCTGACCCTTTTTCTTTTTTTTATGATGAATAATGAAGTTGACGCAGTTATTAGGATTGGCCATTAAGCATCTCCATGCAAGTTGCACCGACTAAAATAAACAATTTGAAACCTAAGATATTGATAATACACCCAACAACGACATTTTCTGTGGTAGATCTACAAGTCATCAAAGACGGCTAACTTTGTTTTTCAGTAAGGAAAATAAAAACACGTCCTTTCGGCTAAACAAGAAAAAAGGGTCAGCCACACCAACTAATTCATTAAGCAAGTTGCTTTGGGCTAACTTTTTCTGTTCAAAGGATCACAATTTTCCTATCAAGCGATTTACTATGATCAACTACCATTATATTTTGATGGTTCGCGCCATGATGGGGTGTGTTTGAGATGCACCTTTTGAAGAGACGTGAGTGGTTGTCTTTTAAGGAAAATTAAAATAACTTCATGAATAGACAAAAACTAAAATACAAAAAAGAACGTACAGGAAACGAACATTCTCCTCTCTATTAGAGTAACACGCAAATGGTTTCCATCATTACTTTGAGAAGACAATCGACATTAATGCTGTGGAACAAGAATATTTTTCTTGTGATTATATTCAGATCATTGTGAAGCTGTGGTGATTCATCCATTACTCGTTGGTGATTCAATCTATATTCCTGGATAATTCTTTTATTGTGCATAGAAAGGTTAGTCAATTTCTTCCGTGACTTTTTCCCTACAACTACCTTAGCACCCTTCAATAGATCATCGCTCCTCATCTTGCTTTGAATTTTTAGCACTATAATCATAAGGATACTGACACTATATGGATGCAGAAAAAGGCAACAAAAACACTCACAAGCAATAATTTTTTTACGAAAATACTCGTGCATTCGAAGTTGGTCAATGGAAAAAAACATCACGTTTCATTTTCTGTTTTGGATGGCCACAAGAAAAGGTCTTCTCTTTCAAATGACAGCCAAAAGTTTTGATTTGGGGAAAAAGGAGAACAATTGATTTATCTAACTCAAGGACATAATGTGCATAAAAACATTTGCTCTTTGGTCTAACCCAAACTGCATGTCGTAATAATATACTCAAATAAAATACTTTTTATTAGGAAGACCCAAACTTTACCGGATATCATGTACTTTTTTGTCTAGAAAGTGAAGCAAATATGAAAAAGAGCTGATGGGAACGTAACTTGAGTAAGATCCAGAAAGACCAAGACTTTCCGAGATGCAAATGGCTCCGTCGCTTCACTTTTCACATCCCTTCTCTTCCATCCCTATGTGAATGTTTCTTTTTTCATTAATAGTAGAAATTCGACGTGTGACATGTCTTTCTTAATTTTGACAATATTAGAAAAAGTTTGAGAAGAAAGCCAAGCAGGAACGAAAAACATCTCTCAAATGCCGATGGGTGAATCAGTCACCATAGAGAACAACTTGAGTTATGGTGAAGAAGACATTGGGGAGAGAAAACTATAAAAGTCCAGAAAGACCAAGACTTTCACCTATCAGGAAGACCAAGACTATCAAAGATAAACATCAGAGGCTAGAGAAATCAATTTAAAATACATTTTGTCCACAAGTGCTTGTTTCATAATATTTTGCGAATACTGCCGGAGACTTTACTGGATGTCGTGTGCTCTTTTGCCGGGAAAGTGAAGCAAAAGTGCAGAATTTCCACGCGTAACGTGTGAAGCAAAAGTGAAGCAGCTTAAGAAAAACTGGAAAGAAACTTTAATCAATTCCAGGATGACCAAGACTTTGCATGAGGAAATTGACTCTGTTGCTTCGCTTTTCACATCCCTCTACCATGCCTATCGGGATGTCTCTTTTTCCAATGCGAGTAGAATTTCCACGCGTTACATATAATTAACAATACTACTTTTGTTCAACTCTTTCCATGTCTAATCATATTGGGGTTTTTCATTCATTACACCCTATTGAACGTGTCTATTAGAATTATGTCTAGGTTTTCATTTATGTTTACAAGTTAAAGTTTAATAAAATAAAAAAAAGGCAAAATAAGAAACGAAAAAGAAAAAAAAAAGCAAAAAACTGAAAAAGATTTTAAAAAAAAACGGCAGGAATGGGGCGATAGAGAGAGCGCCACCAATCCCATGGCCACTGCCACGCCGTGGTTGTCAGCACCACCGCTAGGACAACTTACTCCAATGCCGACTCATCTATCGCAGCTTGTGCTGAGAGCTAGACTAACCATCACAACCAACCACCTTTAGTGGCAAAAGAACACTACAAGTGTCATAACTTGTGTATGGCGTTCACTTTGGTGCCATAACTTTTTTTTGGATCATTTTAGTGCTAAAATTTTTAAAAAACGATAGCTTCAGTGCTAAAATTTTTGAAAAACAATCACTTAAGTGCCAACTCCGGTGCCATGCACAATTTTTCGCCGGAAATCCGACGTGGCATTTTTTTATTAATTTCTGAAGTTAACGTGGCTCACTGGAGGATCGTCGGAGATTGACACTTAAGTGATCGTTTTTCAAAAATTTTAGCACTTAAATGATCGTTTTTAAAAAATTTTGGTATTTAAGTAATCGTTTTTCAAAAATTTTAGCACTAAAGTGATCAAAAAAAAACTTATGACACTTAAGTGATCGTTTTTCCTCCGACTTGGCACCAAAGTGATCCGAAAAAAAGTTATGGCACCAAAGTGATATCCGTACACAAATTATGGCACTTATAGTATCCTTTTGCCCACCTTTAGTTAGCCAACTACTGACCTAACTTAATCTAAAGGGGAATTCACAGCGTAAAGAATGAATTCTAGGATTAACAATTTCCCAGGTGCACTGTGAAATGTTGGGTTCCACGTGGAGCCTACATCATAGAATGGTCGATTTGAGCCGAGCTCCCGTGCTCTGGGTTCATTCAATATCATTCTGTGTCTACGACTTTATTAGTAGGTGCCACCGTAAAAAATGGGTTTAGGCCCAAGAGAACCAATTCTGATTTCTTACGCCCATGAAGTCCACAAATGAAGCCCAACGGACTAACTTCCTTCAGCTGATTTATAATTGTTGTAGACAGCTTTACAAGGGAAAGTAGAATAGTTAAGAGAGAGAAAGAAAATCAAGAAAACTAGGAAAGAGAATTGACCGAGAGAGAGAGTTTTGGTTCAAGCTTGCCGCCTTGCCGGACACATGTTACGCGTCGGATTAACGTCATTGCAAAGCGCTCAATAAGAATCAAAGACTTAAATTTATCCAATTGAAGAAATTTTCTTGGATAAGCTATAATTTCAATTCAGTTTGAGTTTTAGGTTGCTGGGTCGATTGTAAAGGTTGTTGAGCTTTGAAATCATGTTGTAATGAAACTTAGTGTGTTGTGAAATGGGGGGATTTATGGCATTAAACTTGGGGTTACTATTTGGTTAGGGTGAAATTTTAAAGTTTATTGCGCACCGTTGGAACCAGATTTGTGTTGGGTTAATAATACAACCTAGAGATGGGTGAATACGTTTTTTGGGAACTATCAAGAACATTTGTGAAATATAACAAGTTAAACTTCAAATAGCCATATATACAGATTATGAAAATCAAGTGTGCATGCTACTGATGAATAGGTGGTGATGCTAATGAATAGGTAATGCTAATTGTGAAGAGATAAAAGATATAGCAAGCAGATATGTAGAGATTTGACTATATCTCCAAACATATGTCCACTCTTAATAATAACGGCTACAACAAAGCTAGAATCTACTAGTAATATTCAAGATAAGTTACGATAGCAAGTATCGCCTTTTCAATACATCACATTATTAGAACTCACGTACTGCTATCACACTTGTACACTTGCTCTTATCTCTGATTACAAATATTAGCACCACACAAACATTGACATCAAGAATACACAACACCTAACAACAAAAACAAAGCAAAGAAGAACACTCAAAGCACATGACTTGTTTTGTTTATTTCCACCCAACATAATTACTTCTCTTTGACTCAATCTATAGCCATCCATCCTCATATGACCGTTCCCCATTGAAATCCTCAATTAGCCATTGGTTCTACCAATAACAAAAGTAAAACGTCGCTCAGAATAGTCAAAATGGCTCTCTAACATCGGCAACATCTCTTTGACAATGGTAATCTCCTTAAATAGTGTCATTGTACTTTTGTTAGAGTTTGTCCCTTGTGCATAAATGCCATAACTGCTCCTGATCAACTCAAGTGCTCTTTTTTGGATTCCAAACCTTGGAAATAACCATTAGACACTAGATTGAGGTTGGAAAGAGGATGCCACACACGTCTTTCCCCTCTCTAATATTGGCAGCAGCTCCTGCTGACAATCTATTGCTCCTAATAACGATGCCGATATTTCTTTTGGTCCTTCCAAGTATATTGGCAATTTCGATTTTACTAAGCTATTCATCTTCACCCAATCTTGGTACCCTTAAAACATTCCAAACATCCACGTTCTTCTCAACTTATTCATCCTCAATTATGGTCCTTCCAGATGTTCACTTTATCTGAAGATCATTCCAACTTGAGATATCTTCAGCACCCAATATCATGTTCACCTCAGTTATCGACAACGATTCCTTGATATCGATAGAGCACTTCTCATATTAGAATCTCTTGATGCTCATTATGACATCATCTGTATATTGGCTTGTGCATATATTACCTAGTAATACTCGATCAATATACACATTAGTAACCTTTGATTATCTTTGTCATCGTCAATATAACATTCGGGATTAGCCCAACAATCTCCCCCTTTTTTATTATGACAAAAAAATATTTGAATGTGCATATGTTTCGCCCCGCAATAAAAGATATTGAATTTTGTACCTGTGAAAAGTAAAACACATTTGCTTAT
The DNA here is from genome assembly GCA_031216185.1 of Syzygium aqueum. Taxonomy (NCBI): domain Eukaryota; kingdom Viridiplantae; phylum Streptophyta; class Magnoliopsida; order Myrtales; family Myrtaceae; genus Syzygium; species Syzygium aqueum. Next base: position 8,425,207 of record CM062232.1, read on the forward strand.
CTTGCCAAAAAATAGGAATTCGGATCACGGCATAATAAGCGCACAATGCAATCTTCAAATATCAAAATATTCAATGAATATAATCAAGAGATAGCGAGTAGAATCAATATGAGCTAAGAATAAGAATTATTAATAGCTCATGCTTCTACAAGTTAATCATATGAGTTTCAAATAGGAATGAAATTCATCAAGTGAACTAATACTCCCTCAAACACATATGCATATTCATCAAACATCTCCCCCTTTTTATCATAATCAAAAAGTCGTTAATAATGTATATGCAATTCAACTCATTTTCGCACAAGTTCACTACAAATGTTAGGCATGAAACATAATTTCAAGCAACCTATCCGACATGCTCATCCGAACAGAAAAAATGTGCAATAAAGCTTGAGTTGGGTAGATCAAACATCATATGCATTGACAAATACATACATCAAGGAACATAGATGCATACAATTATTATCATAATAGAGAAAATATAATCATTATCCGCACATATAATGAACAGTCATCTCAATCATCAACATCAGCTAGAGATTTATCTAATGATAAAAGGTAAGTGATATAGAAGAAATATGGGATAAGAATTGCACGAGTATAATAACTTTCGTATGGTACTCACTTGAGGGCAATGACTTTTTTTTCTCTCACTTAAGCACCACATTGGAGTAAAATCAATCATTTGGTGCCACTTCTCACAAATTGTCCTACGTGAATTTTTGCATTTATTTTGTAAATTTTTTTATTATTTTTTGAATTTTTTATTTTCCTTTTTTCTCTTTGTTTTTTTTTGTTCACCAGCCATAAAAGGCCTCACCCTCTTAGGCAGGCCTGTGAAGGCCTTGGCCAATGCCATTGCCAGTTGCGAGCGAAGACCTTCACGGTGAGGCCACCATGGCACTACGCAAGCAGGCCATGGCGGTCGCCATGCCCACAGCCGGCGAGACCCTGATAACCATGGGGTCCTCGCCTAAGGCCATCGTGCCCTCGCTAGATTTGGGCAAGGCCGACAATAGATTTTCCAGCAAGGCAAATTATTAATGGCACTTGAGTGATTGATTTTTTAAATTTGTGGTTGTTAAGTAATCGATTTTTCAAATTTGTGGTACTTAAGTGAATGAAAAAAATTACAAAAATTATCTACGTCAACGCGAGCGGTGCCACGTAGGATGACTGGCATCCACATCAGATTTTCCGACGAGGTAAATCACCGATGGCACTTAAGGCTGCGTATGGTAACATTTCCATTCCCAGAAACAATTTTTGTTCAGAAATAGTTTTTTCTATTTCTATTCCTTAGACGAGTTTTTGAGTAGAATAATGCGTTTGGTAGCTGTACAAAATTTCTATTCTTAGAATAGAAAAAGAACAAAAATACATTTAGTACAATCCTAAAAATTTCTATTCCCAATTTTTTTTCATTTAATTATAAAAATGTCAGTGAAGACTTAATGTTACATTCTGAATTTCGATCGATTTTTGATATTTATAAAGCGAGTAATTTGGCAGTGTACTTATAGTAAAATCTCGCCCGGAACTGATCACTCTTGGGTTATTTTTAAATTAGAGATTTCGCTAGAATCGGACTCGATCAAATTTGATCGTTATTTAGAGGCCGAACTTTGGTGTCGAATTTCTCGGAGTTTCGTGATGAATTTAATTGGACGATGTCGATATTAATGTGGCCAATCTCGAGATTGCCCGGATTTGTCGGGAAGTGAAATTTCGACCAGATGTAGATTTAGACCAGTATACTTCCCTTTTTATTTCAATTCTTTTGTGCCTTTTTAGCATTTTCTTTAATTGGGTTTGTGAATTTTTCTAGACCCTAAGATTTTGGCTTGACCACCAAGTTCATTGTGGACCCTTGGACGAGAATGAGTGGGGTTGGTGGGGTTTCGTAATGTTTGTTTTTGTTTCCTTTTTCTCTCTCTCTCTCACTATCACCCCCTCCCCTCGCTGTTCTGCTCGTCGGGTTCTCCCTTCCTTTTTCGCGTGTGACCTCGTACAGCCACGCCAGCTCCGTCGCCACCACGCCCCACCCACCCGGCCACCACTCGCTGGCTGTCCGCCAGCCGTCGCCCTGCTGTTGGCCACCCTTCCCCCACCGTCTCAAACCCCCTCCCTCGCTAAGCTCTCTCTCCCTCTCCTCCTGCTCCTTCTTCCCTGGCCGTACCAGCTCTGCCCAGCCACCAGCCGCCGTCGTGCTCGCCGCCCAGCCGTCTGGCGACCACCCGTCACTGCTGCCCCCACCGTCTCTCCGACGGCCACGCATTCCCCCCCACCCCCCCCCCCCCCCCCATTTTCCCCTCTGTTCTGGCCGAGCTCCCCACCTCCCTCTCGAGCGCGCGCCTCTGCCCGTCGACCAGATCTGCCGCTCGTTGCCCGTCCAGCCTCCAACGCGGTTGCTTCTGTTTTTCCCCCCAGCCGCTCGCCATCGCGGCGTCGCCGTCCCTGCCCCTGCCACTGTTCCGCGGAGTACCTCAGGTACTGCCGCTTCTACCTCTCGCTCGTCCGCCTTGGCCCACCCGTCACCCCCATTCCCGTCGCCGTCGCTGGCCAGCTGCCGCCGGAGCTGCCGTTGTTCCGGCGAGGTCCCTGCCACTTGCTGCTGCTGCTGCTTCTCACCACCGTGAACCCAGCCGCTCGCCCATGCTGCCGCTGAGTCGACGCCGCCGCTATCACAACGATCCTCCCAACAGCCCAGCCCCGTTTTCTTGCTCAAGTCAAGGTAAGTGACTTCCTAATCCTCGCTTAGGGCTTTGGGTATTGCTAGACTTGATTAGGGGTTGTTTGGTGTGGGATCGTGGTGAGATTATGGCTGATTTGAAGGGGTTTGATGGCTGGTTCGGTAATCTTCTAGTGGCGATCGTGATATGTCGTTTTGTGAGTTGAGTGGGGTGATGTGCGGGCGGAATCTTGACTGTTTAATGGCTGGTCATTGTGAGATTTATGATTGATTTTTGCCCGGTGAATGGCCGGTTCGATGAGCCGATGTTGGGTGATCTGTGGAATGAAATGTGGGCTATGTTATATCGGAATGGCGTGTTAGTGAGGCTAATTGTGCGGCTGTTTGGTGCTGATTTTATGACGGTTTGATGCTGATTTTTGTGGCTGTTGATGCTAATTTGGTGGCTGGTTTTGGGGTGAGTGAATGGGTCGGAATGTGGGCCGAAATGAGGTGGTTTATTGTTGAAATCATGGCTGGATTGGTGGTCATTAGTGCTGGAAATTATGTCAAAGTTCATTGGGTGTTCTTGTATGATTTAATGTCCGCTTGGCAGTGGTTCGTGTTGTTTGTTCGTGGTTGGGTTGACGCCTATTATGTGAGCTGTGGCTTGGTGTGATTAGAATGAGTGGCGATTGAGCATATTATGGCGTTGTTTGAATATGTGATTGGCATGGTAATTTATTGAATTATGTGGCATATGTGTTTGCTTGACCAAGCCCGGATTGATTGGAGGGCTGCCGACCTGTAGGGTGTTGACCCAGGTTGTGAGAAAGGACCTGTGGAATGTTGACCTGGGTCGTGAGACAGGTCCTAAGGTGTGTTGACGCGGGACAAAGCCTGGATTGATCGGAAGGCTGACCTAAGGCGTGTTTATGCGGGTCATGAGAAAGTGAGAAAGGACCTGTGGGGTGTTGACCCGAGTCGTAAGAAAGGTCCTGCAGAGTGTTGATGCGGGATAAAGCCCGGATTTATCAGAGGGCTGCCAGCCTAGAGCGTGTTGATGCGGGTGGCGAGAAAGGACCTGTGGGGTGCTGACCCGAGTCGTGAGAAAGTTGGATGGATGCGAACATGTAATGTACTTGATTGAATTGGGTGAACGTACATATGTATGGTGCTCGAGTGATTGTGATATGTACATTAGATGTTATTGCATTAATGTGAATTGGCTAATATACAGAGTTGGCACTTGGTTTAAGGCGAGGTAAGTATGTTTGTGTGGATTCGATTGTGTTGGCTGTTAGATAGCATGTTAGACTTGTCTGAGTACGCATTGGCCTAGGTGGAGTTTAGGTTGTCTGCTTATTGAGATTTATTTTCATTGTTGTAGTGCAAACAATTTCAGATCCGCAACCGTGATTGATTTGGAGACGTTGCCAGAGTGCCTCGGGGATCGAGGATGGGTCAAGTTACCCCGTCTTCTAAGTGCCCCTTTTGTAGAGGAGTTAAGCTCACCAACCACCGCCCCCTTTTGATGATTGTGGTTTGAAGTGAGTGGTTTGGGTTGATATTGTGTATTTATGAATGCTGTAAGTTATGCCATGCAATGGCAATGCATTTATTGATTTGTATAAGTACTACCCCTTCTTCTTCGTTTACTGTCTGGGTTGTTTAAAATTTCACTTCCGCTTGCGTATGACGTTGGGTGCTTCGTTTGAGTCGACGACGAGTCCTGGGACGTCGCGTTTGATACGATCGTCGTAAGGGTGTCGCGAGCCCATTAGGGTCCGGGGCGTGACACTTAACAATTCATGTTTGGATAAAACTAGATCAGAAACAGAATCAAAATATATTATGGTATAAAATTGAATGACCTTAATATAGTTATAAAAAAATTACTCTTTATAGACAAAGCAAATACTGGGTGGTGCTTGAGGAAATTAGGATTTGGGGTTTAGGGTTTAGCATTTATGGTATAGGTTTTTAGGATTTGGGGTTTGGGTTTGGGTTTGGTTTGGGGTTTAGGGTTATTGAGGTTTCGGGTTTCGAGTTTTGGGCTTGGGTTTTGGGTTTTGGGGTTCGGGGTTTGGGGTTTTGGTTGTTGGGTTTTAGGGTTTGGATTTTGGGTTTTGGGCATTAGGTTTTAGGGTTTCAGGTTTAGGATTTTAAGGTTTAGGTTTTAGGATTTTAGAATTTAGGGTTTCGATTTTTGGTTTTGGGGTAGGATTTTGGGTTATAGGGTTTTGGGGTTTGGGTTTGGGATTTAGGGTTTAGGGTTTTGAGGTTTTGGATTCGGGTTTGGGTTTTGGGTTTTAGGAGATTTTGGGGTTTCAAGTATTAGGTTTTAGGGTTTACGATTTTATGGTTTCAAGTTTAGGGTTTTAGGATTTTGGGTTTTAAGGTTTGGGGTTTAGAGTTTTAAGATTTAGGGTTCGGTTTTTGGGTTTAGGGGTTGGGGTTTCGGGTTAAAGGTTTTAGGGTTTGGGGTTTAGGATTTTGGGTTTTAGGGTTTGAGGTTTTGGGATTTAATGGTTTATGAAATTGTTTCTCTAAAATGACATTGTTTCTCTTTTTGTTCTTGGGAATAGAAAAGTAGATTTTTTAACTTCTTGTTTATATTCCAAATCTATTCCTTGGTCACTTTTCTATATCGGGGAATAGAAAAATTAATTGACGTACACATATGGATTTCTATTTTTTTTTTGTTTCAAGGAACAAAAGAACCGAAAAATAGAGAAATAGAAACGTTACAAACACGCCTTAAATGTGTTTTTTTTGCTCTTAAACTCGTCTAGGGAATAGAAATAGAAAAAAACTATTTCTGAACAAAAATTGTTTCTAGGAATATAAACGTTACTAAACAAACCCTAAGTGATTGATTTTTCAATTTTGTGATATTTAAGTGAGCGAAAAAAAAGTTAAGGCCCTGAAATGAGCATTGTACGAAAATTATGACACTTCTACTATTCTTATCCCAAGAAATACTTACCGTACCATACTATGCTAAGTCCTACCTAAGCATTCACCTTTTCTTACATCCTCGAAATGATAATCTAAGATTCGGACCGAAATCAGCTTAAGTATATCAAAATTTTCCTATACTTGATCTTTGCTCTTCATCCTTTCGTTTTCCTCCCCCTATTATCATGATAGTTCTTGTAAATAGCTTTTATTGAGATTCAAAAATTTTCCTAATTCTTAACATCTTCTACATTGGTCTTGTTGCAATTGTCAGTGCTGTTGTCATGCTTTTCGTTCTGATGTCACTCCTTTCAGTTATTGAACCAAAGATTCTGCTTCTCTTTTCTTGGTAACATCATTATCAGTTTTTGCTCTTTGAAATTTGAGAAGAAGATTTGAGCTCTTCAATCAAGCTTATCTCGATTTCAATCTGCATTAACTCGACAAACTTCTTGCATAAATGTTATCAAACATGTAGCATCTCAGGTCATGTATCATGCCATTTCTTTTGTATAAATAAGAGTAGTATCTATAAGCATTTCAGGCATTTTAACTAAGAAACCATTCGACCTTTAATACGGAGCTTTTAGGGGTTTGCTCATTTCATTCAAAACATTTTGATGTTTTCTCCAATTATTTTTAATTGACTGCATAGAGCAAAATTTTCAAACCTTTGTAAATAGAAAAATTTGCTGCTGCTGATTTTGTTCTTGAAGAGTTGTCAAACTTCACATGGATGGATTCTCTTATATAACGTATCCAATGTCTTGTAATAAATGCATGTAATGCCTTATGAAAAAAAGAATTATACATATGAATCATATGTAATCATAAACAATTCAATAAGTATCAGCAAGAATCATAATAAATCAATCTCAAAATTTGCAAGGCAAGTTAAAGGAGAACCATGAAATTTTGATTCTCTTACCCAAAATAGAAGTTTAACAAACATCATACCTTTGAATCTAAATTTTGTCAATCGGGTTGTCAATATCTCCACCTTGAGCTTGATTTGCCACCAGTTGTGCAGTTGCAGAATGGGCACATCCTAACCTCTAAGCAATAGGGCGTGGATGTAGACCGTTACCAGTGGTATCGCAAGGATCGAGTTGATTCCTTGTGCGCACCATCATATCTCCTCAAATCAGCCACACTAGTCCCATCGCGCATGCCAAAAAGATGTTCCATCGGAATTTCTTCCGTGACAAAATATCTTTCATCGAAAGTAATTCTTCAGCTTTTAATTAAAGGATCTTGTGCTTACTCCATACAAGAAATATCTAGACGAATGAGGGAATCGACAACTTTAAATAGGTCAGGACTGTACAAATGCAAATTGTGTTGGAACCCAATCGACAACACAAATCAGAAAATGTAGACTCAAGAAAGTGACCAAATGTAAACAAATGATGCTGGAATTTAATCAACGACACAACACCCGGGATAAAGATTACATGCTGGAATTCAATCAACTACGCGAATCATAAAGCCACAACTATAAAAATAAAATACAATACAGGAAAGTAAAGTACTAAAAGATAAATTTGTTATATTTGTGCAGTGGAGGGGGGAAGGGGGTGCTTCTAGTAGACGATTGGCGGTATTTATAGTGATTTAGTGGTGACTGCTTTATGGCAGTTCCCAATAGTTACATGTCCACAAGTGGTTTCTATTGATTGCTTCCATGTTCTCCATCTCCAAAAATTTTGTTCCCATGCTCTCATGGTGCCTTGATTCTGCTTCCAAGCAGTTGCTTTTACCAAACTGTGTACCAACTGCTCTATGATTCCCCTTTGGATAGTTGTTGTCCCGCGCTTCGAATATTGATCATCCCACGATCTTGTAACTGTTCCCTCAAAAAATCTACACCCATTCCTCCTTGATCTCAATTACTTTGCTGATTTTGAACTTTGCGATCATGCTTCTATGCCCCTTGAGTGAACATCTGCCAATTACTCCATTATTTCAATTGCTTTATCTCGAACCGGTGACCACATTCGTGGATTTCTCATCCTTTAGAAGAACTTAGATAGCATTTTGCTATGTTCCCATTGCTAGTATCCATATTAATATCTGCTAGCATTCCATCATTGTGCATCGACAACTGAATACATGCCACCGATGTGTATCAATATCGATCGGCTAATAGCTATGTTTGTAGCTGTCAACAAGATGTCACTTGCGTGGTGATGTCCACGTATTTCTCATGTGACTGCCTTTGCTCACATGTCAAGCGCATGCTTACTCATGACAACGACTCGATTATTTTTTGTGTAAACAATTTGTTTAAACTTTAACCATCATCTTCTTTACTTTGTAGGGTCTTGGACGGTGGCCGATGCTCGAACAAGGTTTGGGGTCTTTTCACTCGACAATGTTCGTGCTCGGTGCTCCCCATTGACGTGCAACTCCAGGAATAGAAGAAGCTCCATGGAAGGCATTCAACATGTTGGGCCATCCTCTCGTGGGTGGCGCGTCATGATAGGCACGCGGATTTGGCGAGGGAGAAAACGCTGCAGACTTCCCGGACAGCTTCCTAGGAGAAGGAAGTAAGGTCCGAAAAAGCTTTTATATCATAGAGAATGTGCAAAACTTAAGGTATATTTTTCATCTAGGCTCTGTTTGTTTAATTGAAATTTCATTTTTTTATAGTGTTTGATGCTAGTAATTTAGTTGGTCTAGGGAAATACTTTCCAATGGGAGGAAAAGCAAAGCGTAAAAATTAGGAAAATGATTTCAGATCTTAGAATCGAGAAACCTTCGCACCATCATAGACCAGTTCATTATCATCTATCTCCTCTTCTCTGGAAACATACACGAATGCCATCCTCCATTTTCACATCATTGTCATCCACCAACAAAATGGATTACCAAACAGAACCAAATCGCCATTGTACCCTCCTTCACAACCATGCCCAACCACAGTAACAAGCACCACCACAAACACCATCACAACCGCCGCCGCCGCCATTCGCAACCAGCAAAAATTAAGGAAAAAAGAAATGGCAGCGGGACGCTTCACCAGTCAAGTGGTCAAGTAATCAAGATATGAAGGTAGGAGGGACTTCTCAAGCTTTTCCGCCACCTAATCGCTACCATTTGACTTGTATTCTGTGACTACTGTTGCTGCGTTGTAAATGAACGCTGTCAGCTGTTCACAGTGCCTGGCGGAGAAAAAGGAAAAATAACATAAATAATCCCTGAATTTTGGTCCAATGTGTAATATGACCCATAGACTTTTAATTTGTGCAATGCAATCCCCAAACTTGAGCCAAATGTGTAATGTTGTCTTTGAACTTTTAATTTATTTAATATTTTTTTTGGTAAAAAATTAATTTATTTAATATAATTCCTGAACTATTGGAAAATGTTCAATTTAGTCCCTAAACTATGTGAAAATAAAGCAAATGGAATAACTACATTGAATATTTATCAATAATTCAGGGACTACATTGAATAAATAAAACTCCACATATAGCATTGCACATTGAGCCAAAGTTGAGATACCTCATTACACAAATTAAAAGTTCATGGGCAACATTGCATATTGAACCAAAGTTTATGGACTTTTTGTGTTATCATCCCAAAAAAGAAAGTAGTAAGAAGAAGAAAAGGAGTAAGTTGGACACAAAAAGTGAAGAAATATGTGGCCCAAACCACTTTCCCTGCCCATATTAGAAAATGATATCTAATTTTCTATCCAACCAGCCTAAAATAATTTTCAATTCATTTTCAAGGTTCAACTAGACACCAGAAAAAACTATCATCTACTTGAAAATAAATTATTAGAAATCATTTTCTGAAAACACTAAATTGTCAATGAAACAAGTAGAACCCTTGTCAATTGATAGTTTATTTCTTCAAGTAGTATCGATAGTATTCTTAGAGGTTTTCCCAACTCTAAATGGTTCGGTAAAAAAAAGGTATATTTGAAAAAAAAAACTAAAAATCGCTTTATACCACTCAAAAATAATAATTAGGCTCTAGAATTTTTTTTAATTGTTGAAATATGATTTTTATTCGACGCGTCCTAAAAGTAAATTCTTGAGATTAGGGTTTTTGATTGCAACATGACCCAATCCTCAACTAAAAAGAATCATTTAACATTTAAATTAGCATTAGCCATTCATTTTCTAGATTTTTGAAATTTTGACTTTGGGTTGACTTTTGATCAAAGTTTGACCAAAAAGTCAACTCTTTGACTTTTTAAAATTTTTTTCCTTACCAAAAAAATTTTAAAAAGTCAAAGAGTTGACTTTTTGGTCAAACTTTGATCAAAAGTCAACCCAAAGTCAAATTTTGGTTTTTTGCATAAAAAACCCCAAAATAGCAATTTCACTTTTGCACAATCAATTTTTAAAAGAATTCAAAGTGTGACCCATTAATTGACATTTTAGTACATAAGTACTAAAATGTTGACTTTTTCTCAACACTTTGTCCAAAAAAATTGTAAAATTTCAAAACCCCTAAATCAACTCATTTTCAGCTTAATTTCACTTTGGCATCATCAATTTTACAAAAATCGGTTTGGAATCAACTTTTCCCCAATTTACGGAATTTGGTTCAAATCTGCCAAAAATGAAATTACTTCATTTCTAATCATTTTTTTAGAATGATTTCCTTGATGACATTTGATTTAGAGGTCATATTACATTCAATTTTTAAGTCAATTTTAGAATTTCAAGCCAAGAATGAAAACCCACAATTTAGGCCCTAATCAATGATTCCTGTTGGTTCTTCATGATTTGCACAATTGAGATACGAATGAGCCTAATTTCTTATATGAAATTTAAATTCGAAATCAATTTTGTAAGATTTACACGAATTTGAGCCAATTTGATTAATTTAGTGATCCAATGATTGAGAAATCTAAGAGTAATTGATCCAATTAGTGCAATTCAATTTGACCCATTCTAAACTAGCATCCACTTTGATGAATTGAAGCTCAATTTGGCCAATTGGACTTCAATTAAATCCATTAGTCTAGCTTGGCCATGCAATTTAACTCAAATTAAAGAACAAATAGGCCAAACAAGTTAAATTGGATCAATTTGTGCTTGAATTTAAAATTGGTTCAATCCAATTTAATCGAATTCAATATTAATCGGATCAATTAAATTTAATAGGAATTAAATTGCACAAAATTGGAACAAATTGGTTCAAGAATTGAACTGATTCAACCCGGTCAAAATTGGGTTAAACCAGTCTAATCGGTTCAACCCAGTTTGATCGGAATTGAACGTGTCCAATCGAACCGGCCATTTTCTGGTCAAAAATCTGGCTGTCGGCGGTTCATTCCAACCAGTCAAGGCCGGCCACATCCCTTTTGTGCCCAAGATGACAAAAATGCCCTTAAATGGAAATTACAAAAATGCCCAAAAGCAAAATTACCAAAATACCCTTACTTAAGGATTAAGCAAATTACTTGAGATTAAGCAAATCAATCATGGCAATTCATTTAGAACAGATCATGGCCATCCATAATGCCATGTCACCTATCCTTAACCCTTAAAGAATATTTTTAATCATTAAGTATGCATTCTAGGCCAGTAGATTTATCTAAGAGCTAGAATTCAAAGTTGGGGGTATATAAGCTTTTTCTCTCCAAAATTGGAGAAGGAACTCTCATTTTCAGATCTGTTTTCTCTCTCTATATCATGTTCTCTCCTTCTCTACTCTTGGCCGTGAGCTCTCCTTGCTCACGTCGGCCATCTGGTGACCAGTTTCCAGCGCACCGTCGCTACTGCGACAACCCCTGGACGTCTTGGAACCAGTCGCAAGGCCAGCCACCATCTCTAGTGGCCGGAGCTTCCTTGCCGACCTCGTTTTCATCTCGACACAATCACCGGTGCTACTGTCGGTGATCTGTCCAGCTAGTGAATCCGGCTCTTCTGGCATCCAGGCGTCCTTCCTAGGCGGTTCGAGACTTGTAATTAGCATCCTTAACTTCATCTTGAAGCTGTGGTGGCCGGCTTCCACCGGAAAAGCCATCGAAGTTCCATTTTAAGCTTGATTTTCTTCTTTTTCTTTGGATGACAATCTTACGTCAATTTTTTTACCTTATGACATAGATATTAGGAGCTATATTTGGTGCCATTTCAGAGTTCAATGGTGGCTAAAATAGCTTCTTTGAGCTCAGTAACATCATTGAACAAGGTAGGTACTCTTGGATTTTATCCTGTAAAATCGTGTACCGAGAGATCTAAATGCTCGAAATGTTGATTTTAGCTTGCAAATGTCGAAATCTTGCAAAGTGATGAACAAGAGAGTCGTAGCATACATCCCAAGCTTCGATTTGATATGCTGCACGCCTTAAATGGATATCATTTGCTAGGTCAAAACTTCTTTGAAAATCGAGCTCAACAACTGGAATGAGAATGTTGTATTCTGTTCTTTTGTGATACTGAATGACCTTACTCGGTTTGATGATTTTTCTGATTTTCTAAGTTCGTTATTTGAGAAAACTTCTTTCATGAAAGTTGTCAAGAATATTCAGATCTATCCACTGTAAAAATTTCATAAAATTCCAAAGATGGTAGATTAGGACGATCAGCAACATCATCTAGCCTTAGTTCTTGTGATAGATAAGTTTCTAACTGACCTTTATGTGTTCTTTGATTTTTATAAATTCCTATATTCAAAATCTAGAAAAGTGTTCCACATGAAAGTTTATACTGAGATCCAGAGATTTCCTTTGACATCAATTTCATAAAAATCTGAGTTCATTTGGATTTTCAAACTAATTTTTATGATTTGGTCAGTATCTGTGTTCAGATAAGATTTCCTTTCTCTAAAATCCAAAATATGTTTCTCCAAATTTGATATTGTTAAAGTCCTCTTTTACTAAAACTAAAAACTAAAAAGTTGTTCATTAGGGTCTTATTATGCAGACTAATAAGTTTGGGGATCCAATAGAAATTTTTAGGGAGTCAATTTGCTAAATGTCTTAGATAAGATCCTCCAAGCTAAAATCCGATTTCCAAATGAGTCCTTGATGAAGACTGAATTTTATAAAAATTTGGAGGGCTTTTTAGGAAAAATTAAAAACACGAAAGCTTCCACACACGCAGAATCCTAACTGTAAAAAAGTTTTGGCAGGGTTTTGATAACAGTCACTATTTTTCCCGCAATTTGTTTTGAATTCAAATTCAAACTGGATCCAGACTGTCCCTAAGGGTAAATTTGTCCTTTTCGTGAAAATCAGTGGAGAATTAGAAAAAGTGATCTTCTTGACTTTTGATCCTCATGACATAATCTTTCTAATGACACCTTAATCACTTCATTTGGACATCATTAGCTTAATTAATCACATATGAACAAAAGGGGTCTGAATTTGATAACAATTGAATAAGTGGTCCTCTTATAAGGCCCACTTCCCATTGCTTGATTGGTGGGAAACAAGGCCCATGGGCATAAGTGCATACATTATCCATTGTCTTGTATGTGTTTGATAGATGTATGTTAGGCCCAGTCCACGTTCGGCGGGTAACCGATGGTGGTCACTTAGAACTCAACTTTAGGGGTTAATCGACACAAGTTGCCGTTTTGTGAATGCAAATGATAACTCGTTATCGTTAACCATTAATCAAACAATATTAGATGATTAAGTGGGTGGGTAAATCAAAATATATGCAAAGAAAATGCTTATCCCGAGGCCTGTGTTTGATTAGTGAATTACTTGCATCATTGCCTTGCTTTGTTGTTCCTTTGTGCATTGTTTATTGTGAATGTATCTTATGGATGTAAACACCGACACCCGAGAGGCGGTCCATGGAGGCAAAAGTCCAAAATTGTAAAAGACTAAGGTAATAGACTGATGTCCAATCTGATCTCAATTTCTATTCAATTGACAGAGGCAATAGACCGATGTCCGATCCGGTTTCAATATGTATTCAATTCATTCATTCCCGATCATGTCTCGAGTTTTCAATTCATATTGTAATAAACACCTGACGAGTTGCAGGTTTTAATTTCTTGCACTTAGAATTAGCTCGTTTTTTCAATACCTTGGTTGTTTACTTTACGCAATGTCTTTCAATATAATTGATCGTTTGTTTCTTTTCTAGACTAAGATAGGATTAGTTTAGAATCTTAAAAGAAAAAATAAAAACAAGATGCATGATAACCTAGTGGACTAAGACTTTGGCATGAAAAATGGTAAAAAACAAATGTATGACAACTTAGATAACAATCATGATAAGTTTAGCGGTACCGAAAGGGCATTAATAGAAATATTAACGTAAGCTAGTCCCTAAACCCATAATATCTGATTTTCATAGAAACCGAAATGAAACTACCACGTTTCGGTTGGATATTCTAGTCGACGCTCGACCTAGGTTAATGGCGACTCCTAAAATGATAAAATCGATCTGCTGTCACGCGAGGTATAGATTTGGGGAAAATCACGTTCATGATCAATTGACCATATGGATGACCAAAAGATTGACACTTCGGTAAGCCGTCTTTTATGACGTTCTATATGGACCGTTTCATGAACACTTACCTCTAAACCCGCTTCATCGAGTTTGGCTCTCGTGAGGTAGGTCGCGACATTAATTCCCTATCTTTCACCAATTGCCATCATTAATACAAAAATTTCATATGAATCACAGTCATTTTGGACTCTTCAAGTTCCGCCTGAAAATTGCTATATGGCGTGTGAGATGAAATTGGGAACAAATAAAGAATCTAGGATTAGAAAATCAAGTAGCCCCCAGTAAAAATTATTTTTTCATGTGAAATAAACAATTATAAGAGTAATTAGACAAAAAAAATGGCATTCATACTCACACGAAAGCATCCAAAAATCTACGAACAATACATAACAGGGTACTTCCTATTCCAAGTCTCATGAATGAGTGACCCTTTTGATGATTCCTGAAAGGCCATGTTAATATAGAACTTTGGGGACCGTAGATCACCAGCATGACCTGATGGTACAACCTGATATTTCATAAATGCCAGGTCATGAGGATAACCTGCTAGTGAGGGTAGAGCATGTGTCTTGTCTTGTCTTGTCTTGTCCGAATGACAGGACCTCTGGCAATTTGGTGTGCTTCTAGTGAGGGGACTTGGCTATACAAGATAAATGGTTTGCAAGTGACAAAATACCTCGTGGCAAGCATTTTTTTTATGATAACTCAACAGAGTCAATATAGCATGGTCACCTTCATTGCCACTCTTGACCTTTCCTTTACATTTAAGAAAAAGAAAGTGTGGGACCAATAAAATTGTTGTTATGAGATTACATGGGAATTTTGTTGTAGTTACAGGTGTTAATGGCTCAACATTAATTCACGTGTAACCGTTGTGTCCTAAGGGTTAATGGCTCTACTTATGAGAGCATTTAATATCGACATTAATTGTGGGTTAATGGCTCTACTAATGTGAGCATAACCGACATGACTCTTGAATTCATGTTCCTTTAGTTTTCTGCAGTTATTTTCCCTCGTCAATAAATAGACGTGTCTTCTTAGTTCTAACGAGAGACAGAAAAAGAACTCCTCGAAGTCCTCCTAGAGCATCTCTTAAGTTTTCTCTTCAACAATATTCCGATAAGTGTGCTGGCTTCGAGAAGAGTTTGACAAAGTCTTATTTGTATAGTGCTGATACAAATAGGTTTGAGGCATTGTATTTTGAGAGGCATAGTTTATGAAGCTGCTTGACACCATTGGTAGGAACTAATTGCCTTAAGGAGATTCAGATAGCCGTACCTCACCTTCTGTTTTATTTTTATTATCACTTTCTCGAACTTATTCTGGTTACAACAGATAGTGTTACATATTTTCCTCTAATACATAATTTTTTCTTACTTATCTCCAACAATCTTAAGGCAATTAGCTTACTATTTGTTGTTCTAGCCAAATTCGCAATGGTTGATAACAATGGAACACCCAATGATGTCCAAAATGTTTCTGGAAACATTCCTATGGTTGTTTCGACTTGTGAGGTTCAGACTTCGAGCCTTTGGACTGAAACCATATATGATGGTACAAGTGCAAGTCGTTTGACTGACATACCTAGGATTGTTCCAAATAGTATAGGCCTAATGGCATATGGTTCATTTTCTGGAGAGAAGGTTCAGCGGATTTGCCTAATTTGATGGTACCATCTCCAGGAACACCGAACGAGAAACTAGAGAAATTCGCCGGTGCAAACTTTAAGCAATGTTAGAAGAAGATGTTCTTTTATTTGACCACACTAACTTTGGTCAAGTACTTATCGGAGGTGTGCCCGATAATTAGTCCAGATGAGCAAGATGTTATGACGCTTAGTGTGTTGGAGGCTTGGAAGCATGGGGACTCTCTATGCGGAAACTATATCTTTAACTGTTTTGTAAATTCTCTATGCAATGTTTATTGTAACATTGAAACTGCTAAACGGTTATGGGAGTCTTTAGAAAAGAAATACAAAACTAAGAACACGGGCACCAAGAAATTCGTGGTTGCCATAATGTGAGCATAACCAAAATTACTCTCAACTTATAGCTGTTAATTGTGGATTAATGGCTCTACTAATATAAGCATAACCGACATAACTCTTGAGTTCATGTCCCTTCATTTTTCTGCAGTTATTTCCCTCGTCTATAAATAGACGTGTCTTCTTAGTTCTAACGAGAAATAGAAAAGAATTTATCGAAGTACTCCTAGAGCGTCTCTTGAGTTTTCTCTTCAACAATATTCCTCTAAGTGTACCAATTTCGAGAAGGGTTCGACAGAGTCTTGTTCGTATATTGCTGATACAAATAGGTTTGAGGTGTTGTATCTTAAGGAGCATAATTCGTGAATCTGCTTGGTATCATTGGCAAGAACTAATTGCCTTAAGGAGATTTGGATAGGCGTACCTCACCTACTGTGTCACGCCTCGAATCCCAACGGGCTCATGACACTCCTTCAACGATCGTAATGAACGCGACGTCCCAGGACGCATCGCCGACCCAAACGAACTACGCAAGCGGAAGCGAAATAAAATAACCCTGATAAAAAGATATGACAAATGGGTAGAACAAGCGAGATTTTAGTGAACACAAAACAATAAGCTGAATCCACAGTATTCATACATTAGGCCGCTAGGGTTAAATCCACATCATCATCAAAAGGAACAGGGGGCTGGGTAGACTACTAACAGCACAAAACGGGACTCTACCAAAAAGAAAGCTTCCTAGCCTTACTCCTAAACATCCCCACGGTGTCCAATCCGAATTAGACCCTGAGGAGTCTGATTCTGAGTCCGAGTCTATCTCGATTGGGTTCTCCTCCTCATCTCCCTGCTCGACCGCCATGGGCTCCTCTTCGGGCTCGGGCTCGGGCTCTCCTTCGGGTTCGAGCTCAGGCTCTCCTTCGGGTTCGGGCTCAGGAACAGGTACCGGTACTAGACTGGGGTTCACCGGAGGATTGCTGGGATCTGACACCTCGCCATCGGGAGCGAACTTGTCCCAGGGCTCCTAATTAACCGCGTTCTCATTGGTGTGTCACAACCCTTCAAAACCTCGGATTGGCCCTGAGTTCACCAACCTGACCCTATGGGACCAAGCCAAGTAGTCGTGGCGCTCCAGTTCATCTCATCCCACATCTACCTAAACGTAAGTGTGATGCCTAATATATATCTCGCTCGAGTTCAGGCTCGGGTACTCATTATCCTCATGCACTATATGGACGGGGACCCTAAAACGCCTAGGTGGCGACATTCTCAAGGGTGGGGATCTGAAAATGGTTATATAATAACCGTGAGAACGAGTTTCAATAAGCAACACCCTAAACCTTACCTAGGCTAATGCGTACCCAGACAAGTTTAACATGCGAATCACCAGTCAACACAACCGATTTCACACGATAAGCTTACCTCGCCTCGAATCACGAGCCAACCCTGCATATTAGTTCGAACATGATAATGCAAGAAGAATTCACCACCATATCACAATCACCCGGCACACACACACTTCCCACTCGCATTCAATCATTCCATCCAAGCAACCATACGTATCATTAGCCAATTCAATCAATCACATTGCACACACGGGTACGATCAACCTTCCTCTTACGGGCTCACAAGCCACACCATTCGATTAAAACCAATGGCCGCCGTCAACACGTCCCAAGCCACACTATTCATGTCTTTCCAATGACCGACGTAAACACGTCCCGGTCCATCACACCTTTAACGGGCCACCGTCAACACGTCTCAAGCATGCATCCAATTGGCCCATCGGTCATTCATGCCTTCACACAGACCGCTATCAACATGTCCCAAGTCCGTAGCCCTCCAATCAATCCAGGCTTAAAATCGACAGGCAAGCACACGCCATCCAATCAATCAATTCCATGCCAATTACATCAAACATTCCACATTCACAACTCAACCCAATTCACATTTCGCCACCTCAACATACGAACCCGACGTTCAAGTCGGCCACACACAATCATCCAATTCAAACATATTAAAGTAGCCCAATTCAAATAACACAATTATAACGTAATATAATTAAATTATAACCCGAGACAAGTCTATAAAATACCCAAAATACTAGATAGGGTTTAGGATGTCACTTACAAAGTTTTGGCCCGGGAAAAGTCGGCTCGAGCCAAAAATTGCCCGACGGTCGGCCACGGGCTAAATCCTCGGTCACGGCTGGGCACGGGCGCAGGCATGGGCATCGACACGGGCACGGGCGCAGCGATGGGCATAAGGCTCAATGGAGACGGGCAGCGACTGGGATGGCTCGGGCACGGCTAGGCAGCGGGCTAGGCGAGCTCGGCCACGGCCCAGGATGCTCGGGCAACAGGCTCGGCTACGCCCCGAACGACTTGCCCGCGGTTGAGTTGGCTGCTGACGGCTAGCTGGCTGGCTAGCTGGTCGGCCGGTTGGCTGGCCAGCAGCGGCGATGAGCAGCAGCGACGGTGACGGCACGGAGGAGAAAGGGAAGTCAGCCGGGTGGTGGTGGCGAGAGAGAGAGAGAGAGAGAGAGAGAGAGAGAGAGAGAGAGAGAGAGAGAGAGAGTTGGGGGCTGAGAGAGGGGCGTCGGGGTGGCAGTGGTGCGGCGGGGTGATGGCGGCGGTCGGGGGCGGCGACAAGTAGCGGCGCGGCAGCCAGGTGTTACGGCGGCGCGGCGACGAGTTGGTCCTGGCGACGGTGGAAAGCGAAGGAAGAAGAAGAAGATGGACGTGGCGGGGTGGTGCGGCTGGAGGGCACTCGGCGGCGGCGACGGCGATGCTCGGGCATCGGGGAGGCGCTGGAGAGTTGTTTGGGCAGAGGGACGATGGTTGGGACTCGCTGGATGCGACGGCGAGCGGCGGCAAGCCAAGCTCGCGCGCTCGGGAGGGGAGGAAGGCAGCGTCGGCCGGAGCTGTCGGGCGACGCGACGGCGTGGCGACTGTGCGAGGGGAACGACAGCAATAGTGGCGGGTGGAGCAGCGTCGGGCGAAGGCAGAAGGCGGATGAGCGACCGCTGTGGGGGAGGAGAGGAGTTGGGGGAGGAGAGGAGAATGACCAGGCAACGGGGGGGCCGGCAGGACTGCAGTGGCCGGTCGGGCGGTGGCGTAGCTCGGTCAGGCTACGGCAGCGCGAGGCGAACGACGGGGCGACCAGCGGCGGTGGCAGTCGGCGAGCAGAGCATAAGCTGAACCGTTCGGGCAAGGAAGAAGGAGAGGAAGAAGAAGAAGGAGAGAGAGAGAGAGAGAGAGAGAGAGAGAGAGAGAGAGAGAGAGAGGAGGAAGAGAGAGGGAGAGGAGAGAGAGTGGCCTTTGCATGGGGAAGGGAAGGAGTCAGATGTGCAGGGGGGTAGCGTGCGCGGGGAAAAGAGAAAGGGAGAGAGAGAGAGAGAGAGAGAGAGAGAGAGAGAGAGAGAGAAGAAAGAAAAGGGAGGAAGCAGACGCAATGAAGAAGGGGAGGGGGAAAACGTGCGCGGCAGAGAGAGGAGAGAGAGAAAGAAAGAGAGAGAGAAACAAAAAGTAAATTTTTATCATTGAGCACGATCTAACAGACACGATTCAAAATCGGAAAATGGTCTAACGGTCCACGAAAAACCCTAATTAATAACATAGGACAAAAGCCAAAATAAAATAAAAATAAAATGACTCAAAAACACACTACGAGGGAGGTCTACTAGTCTAAAATCGCACCCTGTCAAAAAATCCACTATTCACATATTCCTGGCAATACCGACGCTGGCCACAATAATATCGACACCGTCCAATTTATTTCGACCCGAAACTCCCGAAAATCGACTGCCAAGTTTGGGATCTAAATAACGGTCAAATGCGATCAAGTGCGATTCTAGAAAAATCTCTATTTTAAAAACAAGAACCCGAGAGTAATCAGTTCCTGGGCAAGATTCTAATATAAGGGCACTGACGAATCACACGTTTTATAAATCCCAAAAATGGGCTAAAATCCAGAATGTCACATACTGTTTTATTTTTATTATCACTTTCTCGAACTTATTCTAGTTACAACAAACAATGTTACGTATCTTCCTCTAATAAGTAATTTCTTCTTATTCATCTCCAACAAATTTAAATAGAAGAAAGATGGGCTGTGAACTTTGACAAGGAAGTCATATTTACATGGATTATAATCTACGGAGTTAATTCAAACTTAGCTATTAGGTTTGCCAACTCGAGAACTCCTGTTTTAAATTCTATTTTCGAAGTAGCTGCTCTTCTTATTGGAGGTAAGAAATATTCTTAGATTGACTTTGAATGTAGACCTCGATAATCAATATCATCATATAAATTAATCTTATTTGGAGCATGTCACCCCCAAATATTAACTTTAGACCTTCAGTAGCTGGTTTGTGAAAATTTATGGGAAGCATGTCCATGGAAAGACATGAACTTTTTTTTTGTCGGCCACGAAAACGGCACCCCAAAATCAACATAGCTAGAATCTAGAATATAATAATGGAAAAAGAAAAATTTTTGCGTACCTAATTTGGAATTCAACGTTCCTGATGTGAAATAGCGACAATCCCAAGCGCTTTTCCTCTATTGCCCTCTTTCACACTGGCTCAATGAAACTGCCCCTCATGCTCTTTATGTGAGATTGTTTGTGTATCATCCGAGTTAGAGAAAAGACTTCAGCATTATTTATAGAGTTTTCAATCACATGCCCTCTCATCACAGGTTGGGTTTACTTGGCCCACACTAGCCAGCCGAATATTAGACTACTTAAGAATCTTTATATCTCACCTTATTAGTTAAAGCCCATAAAATGGTAAATTACAATCTCAATTATTGTAACCCATATCAGAAAAGCTTTTACATTTATTGGATCGCAAAGAGGAAGAAAAAAAGAAGTCCAAGTCATTACTTGAAGAAAATAATTAGACAGCGAAGAGAAATTTTCTTAGTAAATCCAAGCTTGATCAATTCCAATGAGCGTGATTTCTTAGATGAGCTGCCAATAGTCGCCTGTTAGTTTTGAGCTTTGGTTTTTCGGAATCTCATATTGAATTATGCAGGATACTTTGAGGGAGGGAGGGAAGCCATTGTTTGGCAAGTCCTCTTAACTTATAAATGTCTATCATAATTTACCATGTAGCCACCAATTTTAAGCAAGTTTTCTAGTTTGAGTAAGTTTCGTAAAAGAAGTTTCCTATTTTGAATCAAAATCATTTCTATGTAAAAAGTGGGTCTTCTTCATAAAGAGTATCCAAAAGGAACTTTTGGCGAAGACAATTAATTGTGCAGTGTGTCTATGAATTACCTTTTGTAGAAATTACAAGTGTTTTGAAACAAATATATCTTGTGGTAAGATTTGTGAATTCCTTTATGAAATTGAGATATTATTTCTTGAGTAATTATGAGGGCTAAACATTGTTTGAGTTAGGGGTGTATAACTGGACCAGGTTTACTCGGGAACCAAACCAGCCCACTCGAAAAACAAGTTTGGGAATCGATGCCTTTTTGAACCAATCTAGAAACCGATTCTATTTTTTGGGAACTGGTTATAACCGGTCCAGTTCCCGATTCCAAGTAAAAACCCACTCTAAACCGAACTGGTTTTAGAACCAATTTTAAGGTAATGTAAAAAAGCCCTAGCATCTGTCTCTCTTAGTCTTTCTCTTTAGTCTCTTCTAGTTCGCGAGTCCCCTCCCTTCTAACCCTTCTCAGTCTGGTCACAACTCGTAAGAAATCGTCACTGTAGCTTATTGCTGCTCCTCGCTGTCTCAGTCGCCGCAACCTAGCTTGTAGCATCTTATCGCCGTGGCTACTCGCCGCCTTAATCGGCACAACCTAGCTCGTCACATCTCATCGCCACAGCAACTCGTCGCCACGGCTGCTCGCAGCAACCCAGCTCATCATCGCATCTCGTCGCCACTTTTTGCTGCCTTAGTTGCCGCAACCCAACTCGTCGTATCTCCTCGTCGCAGCTGCTTGCCGCAACCCATCTCATCGCATCTAGTCACCATGGTTGCTTGCCGCAACCCATCTCGTCGCCACTTGTCACCGTGGTTGCTTGCCGCCTCAGTCGCTACAACCCAGCTTGTCGCCTCTCATCGTCGCAGCCCACAAGAATGCAACCCCTCTCATTGCATCTCGTCTTGTTTTCGCCGACTCCGACACAACTATCTAGGGCAAGGTGAGTTTGAAATTGAATTTTTTGGTACTTTTTTGGGCAATCCTGCTCGTCTCGCCTATTGTCTCTATGCTTTTTTGTTTTTGTCTTTGGCCTATGGTTGCGGTACCATCATGCTTATCATTAGGTGATGAGGTTTTTGTTGTTTGCATTGCGTCCGAGTTGACGCAGGTCGATCACGTGGTTTGATGTTGAGCACGGTTTTGATAATTGAATCTAGCAGGTTTGTGATATTGAGTCTGGTCTTGAGCGCGGTTCTGATAAGGGGCCTAAGAGTTTGTAAAAAAAATCTCTATGGAGAATTCATATATGTGTCTTGAGCTCAGTTCTGTACGTGTTTGGTAAGGGGCCCGAGAGGTTTTTGTTCTTAGCTCTATGTTTCTTGCCTGTTCTCGTCCGGCTTTGACATATTCCGATGCATGCCCTTTGATCCGGATCAATAAGAGCAATTCACTGCAAAACAAGAATGAAGAGTTTGACTTTAGTTTGCTATGCTCGTGGTGTAAGCATTAAAAGTAATACTTTTATGCAGAAAAATTATGAAATATAGAATCTTAGATCTTTATGATTTTCACAATAAAAGAGATGAAGACATACCTTTATTCATAGCGTTGCCTTTGAAGATAACTGTTGCAGAAACAGGAGAAATGTACAAATCTGATTTCTCTCCCTTAACCCACTTTTCTCTTTAACGTATCTTATCTGATGGAGGATAAAATACAACGTTTGTTCAAGCTCAGGTGGAGAGGGGATCAGACTCTATTTATATGGCCTATCAATAGGTGCCTTCCATCAAAGCATATCTTTTATTTCGTAAGAGTCACACCTCTTCGTAGCTAATACGGTTATTATAGCATAATAATTATTAAACCATTCATTTAATAATATCATGTGGGCCACAATTATTCTTACATTCTCTCACTTGGCCCATATGACATTTCTTTCATAGTTTAATAAAGACCATAATGTGCACAACAACATTATGCTGAAACCTTTCTTAAATTGGCTACCACGTAATGATCACAATTAAATAAAGAGACTAATGCGAGTCATAGTGGTTATATGTCATTAATCGACATAGTCCCTCCTATGTACTACAACTATAGGTCTTTACTTAACATGATCCATAAATAAGAAGTATAGTAATGGTCCAACTATAATAACTCTGTTAGAGACTATCTTGTTGAACATTCATCTATTTCCATCATGTATACTGCATAAATAACAGGATATATCAAAAACACATAATTGAGCTCAAAGTGTCAAATAAATAAACTTAATGCACTTATAATACAATCATTAATAATGTCCAATAATACCCATTCTTTCAACATGTTCATTAAATGTTTTGGGCGGTAGTCATTTCGTTAAGGGATCTGTAATCATAAAGTTGGTATTAATATGCTCAATTGACACTCTTTGTTTCTGAACTTCTTTAACAGACAAGTATTTAATCTCCATATGTTTAGCGCCCTTGGAGTACTTGTCGTTCTTAGAGAAGAAAACTATTGTAGATTTATCACAATAAATTTTTAGCGGCCCGGCAATACTGTCAACAATCACAAGCCCTGAAATAAAGTTCCGCAGCTATAACCCATGAATAGTGGCCTCAAAGCATGCCGCAAACTTAGTCTCCATAGTAGTTGTAGCAATAACTGATTGCTTTGCACTTTTTCATGAAATTGCGCCTCCAACCATAAGATACAAGTAACCAAAAGTTGATTTTTTTATATTGGTACATCCAGCTAAGTTTGAATCTGAATATCCAATCAACTTAAGATAATCAAATCTTTTTATAAGTGAGCATATGATTCTTTGTTCCTTACAAGTATATGAGAACTTTCTTTGCAACTTTCCAATGATCTAATCTTAGGTTACTTTGATACCTACCCAACATTCTGATAGCAAAACTGATGTCTGGTCCGGTGCAAGTTTGAGCATACATTAAACTCCTAACAACAACTACATAAGGAATACTTTTCATTCGTTCTCGTTCCAATTCACTTTTCGGGCATTGCATAAGGCTAAATTTATCACCTTTCTGAATTGGAATAACTCCTGATGAACATTTATCCATACTGAATCTCTCTAAAATTTTATCAATATAGGCTTTCTGAGACAACCCTAACAATCCTTGTGATCTATGACGGAATATTTCTATTCCTATCACATACGCTGCCTCTCCCTTATCTTTCATTTCAAATTCTTAGAGAGAAATTTTTTGGTTTCATGTAACAAACCAAGATCATTAGTAGCAAGCAAAAGGTAATCAACATATAGAACTAGAAAAATAAATTTGCTCCCACTGACGTTCATGTATATACACCGATCAATAGTGTTTTCCTTAAATCTAAAAGAAGTTATGGTATCATTAAACTTAAGATACCATTGTCGGGAAGCATGTTTAAGTCCATATATTGACTTCTTTAATTAACACACCATGTGTTCCTTTCCTTTAGTTAAAAAGCCCTTGGGTTGGTCCATATAAACCTCTTCCTCTAAATTCCTATTAAGAAAGTCAATTTTGACATCTATTTGGTGTAACTCTAAATTGTAATGAGCCACCAAAGTCATAATGATTCTAAGTGAGTCTTTTTTGGAGACTGGTGAAAATGTCTCTTTGTAGTTAATGCCTTCTTTCTAAGTAAAACCTTTGGCAACAAGTCCGGCTTTATATCGTTCGATATTACCTTTTGAGTCTCGCTTAATCTTAAAGACCCATTTACACCCAACCTTTTCCATCCTTCAAGCAATTCATCGACATTCCAAACTTGATTTTGATCCATAGTAACTCTTCTTCCATGGCATTGAACCATTCAGTAGAATCATCACATTTCATGGCTTCTGAAATGAATTTGGATCATTACTAACTCCTAAGTCAATTTCCGACTCTTGTAGATAAACCACGTAGTCATTAGAAATAGAAGACCTCATTTCTCTTTGAGATCTTCTTAATGCTATTTCTTACGGCTCAACTACTGTAGGTTCAATATTGACATTTTCATTATGGAGTGTTTGATCATTTATTTGTTGATCTTGATTATTGTTGGGTTGAACTATAATATCAAGAAACCCACTTATCGGTGGCTGCGTTGGTTTACGCTCAGTTCCTTTCATGAGAGGTCCTGGGTTCAAACTCACCCATCGGTGCTTTAAGTGGGGGGTTGTAGCGATGGGATGCTGCGCTAGCCCCTCTCGAGGACTAGTCGGGCATCATCGCTGGTTTGAGCGCTAGCTCGCCGATCGCGCGGACACCTTGGTTATAAAAAAAAAAAGGAACTATAATATTAGGAACAACTACTTTAGAATTTTGGGTAGAGGAAGTTCCACCCTAACTTCTTGAATGCAAACATCACACATTCTTTTACTCCAACTAATGTCAACATTTTCAATGAACGTAGCATTTCTAGATTCAACAATTCTTGTACTATGATTAGGACAGTAAAATCTATACCCTTTGAATTTCTTTGCATAACCAATGAAGTAACCACTAGTTGTTCTTAAATCCAATTTCTTTTCATGTGAATTGTAAATTCTTACTTCTGCTGGACAACCCCAAACATGCAGGTGTCGTAAATTAGGTTTTCTTCCCATCCATAGTGCAAAGGGAGTCTTTGGAACTGCTTTACTGGGAACCTGTTTAATAAATACATAAAAGTCTTTAATGCATATATCCACAATGATAACGGTAGAGATGAATGACTTATCATACTCCAAACAATTTCCATTAAAGTACGATTACGCATTTCTGCTACATCATTTTGTTGTCGTGTACCTGACATTGTGTATTAAACACAAATACCATG
Source organism: Syzygium aqueum (assembly GCA_031216185.1). Lineage (NCBI taxonomy): Eukaryota > Viridiplantae > Streptophyta > Magnoliopsida > Myrtales > Myrtaceae > Syzygium > Syzygium aqueum. Next base: position 8,451,220 of record CM062232.1, read on the forward strand.
TCTTTTAATGAATTTAGCAAATGGACCCAGACATTGTCCTAATTCATCATACTTTCCATAATATTCACCACCTCTATTCGACTTTACTAGTTTCACCTTTTTATCTAATTACCTTTCAACCTCTTTAATAAACACCTCAACTGTATTCACTGATTTGGATTTATCATGCAATAGATAAATATAACCATAACGTGAAAAATAATCAATAAATGTGATAAAATAACTTTCTCCACCAAAAAATGGAACATCAAAATGACCACATATATTAGTGTGTATAATTTCAAGAAGCTCTATGCTTCTTGTGGCACCTTTCTTAGTGTGTTTTGTTTGTTTCCCTTGATACAATCAATACACACTCCAAGATTAGTAAAATCCAAATTTGGAAAAATTTCATTCTTAACTAATCTTTGCATTCTTTCTTTAGATATGTGACCCAAACGTTTATGCCACAAGTAAGCAGAATTCTCATCAACTAAACTGCATTTAATGCCAACATTATGATGCAAGGTCATTAAGGTCTCAACAAAAGCATTATCAAGTTTAAACTTGTAGAGATCATCACATAAAATTCCAATTCCAATAAGATTATTATTCTTATATAAACTAAAAGATCCATAGCCAAACTTAAAAAGAGAATCTTGCTACATCAAGTTTTGGCCAATAAACTAAATTGTGGGAAAATGTAGGTACATAAAGGGTTCAAAACAAATTCAAAAAATGCTCAGTATCTAAGATTAAACGATAAGTGCCAATGCCTTCAACTGGAGCTTTGTTTCTATTCCCCATGAGCAAATAATTCTCATTTGGCTTTATGGTTTGGATCAAAAGAAATCTCTACATCGTATTTGAAACATGAGTGGTGGCACCAGAATCAATCCACCAAGTATTATGAGGAACTTCAGTAAAATTTGATTCAAAAAATACTTTTTCGAACCAAGCTTTACGCTTAAAACAATCTTTTTTCAAGTGTCCAATTTTATTACAAAAGTGACATTTAATAAGATTGTATTCCTTCTTGTAGATTTGAGAAACCTTGGAATAGTCATTCAGGTTGTGTAAACCTTTCTTCTTGCTCCTTCCACTTTTTTTCTTGGAATTCTTCTTAGCTTCTTGATGACTTAAGAGATGAACAGAATGAGCCTTTTTTTACCAAAAAAAAAAACAGAATGAGCCTTTTGATTTTTTATCCTTATTTCCTCTTGAACAAGCATATTGGCCAATTCATTTACATTTCACTTATCCTTTATAGTGTTGTAATTCATTTGAAATGGCCCATATTGTTTATGAGGCAGGGAATTAAGTATGAATTGTACTAAAAAGTACTCGTCCATGTTCATACCCAAAGTCCCTAATTTTGTTGCTAAGTTTGTCATCTCTAGTAAATGTTCAATCATGGTATGTGAACCATCATATTTCATGGTAGTCAAAGTACTCATCCATGTGCCAACAAGTGACCTATCAGCAGTTTGAAAACACTCTACCACAAATTTCATAAATTCCTTAGCACTATTAGTTTTGGGAAGACTTGTCTTTAAGTTATTTGCAACTATCATTCGCATAAACATTAAGCTTAATATGTTCGATCTTTCCCAAGTTTTATGAAAAGACTTTTCATTATCACTGCTCTCATCAGTAATAGCAGTCAGTTTCTCAACTTGAAGTGATAAATTAAGATCTAAGACACCTAGGTGAAATTGGACTTATTCACTCCAATCAGGGAAATTCATTCCATTGAACAAAAGAAGAGACGAAGCATGCGAATGAAGAGAAATAGGTACAGATACTGCAAATATATAAGAATATAATCATACATTAATGCTTTGAAAATATCACATTATCATATTCAAATTAAACAATATATGTATGTCATAGCTCTCCTTTGGGTGGTCCTATGATATACAAACATACAATAAACCATAATGATGTTAATAACTTTAATTTAGTAATTATAAATACACCTCATTAAAATTTATTTGATATCTTTGGATATACAAACAAATTTAACAAGACATATTAATTACCAACTATTATGTTCACAAATTATAGGAAATTGATTAACCTTTGGGTGAATCCCTAAGTTCTTATAATAAATGAACTTCAATATACCCATGACACCAATAAGAATATGCAATATATCAATTTCTGTCATAGCATTAATTAGTCATTGGTAATTGAATGAAATATTTATACAATTTCAAAAATTCTATACATTATGGTTCGGTCACTTTGGTGACTAACAAAGCACTCATAATTGAATTCTTGAAATTGTAAAACACAATAATTATTTTATTCACAAACATTCACCAAATTGCACGTAAGGGCAAAACCAAAAATTATTGCATAAGGGCAAAACTGTAAAATTAGAATTCGATAGGGGGCATAACCATAAATTCAGCAACCAGTGGCAAAATGGTAAATAATTCGATCAATGACAAAACAGTAAATAAAACGATCAAGGGCAGAATCGTAAAATCATGCAGGGAAGGGCAAAACCGTAAATAACCGACTAAGAGGGGTGCACGCCTCAACTGCCATGTGGGCACATGGGGCCCACACGCCTATGCATGCACGAGCACATGTGTGACACAAACCTGTTCCTTCACCGCGCACGTCACGCACCTACAACCGCAGGGCACAGGTGCTTTCCAAGCATCTTCTTCATTGTGTCCATTCATGCTTTTTTGTCACCCCGTTTTGCCGCGCCTTCCATCATTAGGGTCTCCTCCAACAGCCCATCTCTGACCAAATTAATGAGTGGGTTTTGGAGACCACGCTGACGCCATCACACAGGTCCAAGATTCGACGAAATGAATCGGAACAAGAAATCATTTCAACCAACATGCAAATAACAAGAAAAGAGCAACATGAATCTCTATCCCAGAAACCATAATTGGAAAAACCATGAGATCCCAAACCATGCTCTGATACCAACTATAAGCGTTAAACGTAATACTTTTATGCTGAAAAATTTTGAAATCCAAAATCTTAGATCTTCATGAATTTCACAATAAGAGGAATAAAGACATGCCTTTTATCCATAGTGTTGTCTTTGAAGATAATTGTTGCAAAAACAGAAGAAACCTAGAAATCTGATTTCTCTCCCTTAACCCACTTTTCTCTTTAACGTATCTTATCTAATGGAGGATAAAATACAATGTTTGTTCACTCGTGGGTGGAGAGGGGACCAGACTCTATTTATATAGGCTATCAATAGTTGCCTTCCATCAAAGCACATCTTTCATTTCATAAGAATTGCACCTCTTCATAGCCAATATGGTAATTATAGCATAATAATTATTAAACCATTAATTTAATAACATCATGTGGGCCATAATTATTCTTACATGTGGCTATAATTGTTGTTGCACAAATGAAGAGTGACAAACTCCTTATTCTATAATTGTTGGTCCTATATTATTATAAAATTTGTTTTCTGTAGAATTCTAACATTCTTGTATAATTTGATTTCAGTTAATGGATCAAGACAAAGACATATCAATCGAAGTGGATAGATGTAATGAAATGAGTCCTCTCATGGAATTGCCATTCCATGGAGGTGCTGAAGTGCACTCTACAACCATAAGCGTGACAAACAAGGTGAGGGTACCTAACTCCCATCCTCCTTGGTAAAAAGCAAGCTAATAATCGGAGATCTGGGATAATTTTTCAAAAGTCATAAATAAGAACACAAACGAACAAAGGTAAAGTGCATTAACTGTGGGACTGAGTATAAATACTCTGTTGATCATGGAATGTCTACATGTGGAAGCACTTGAGAAGCTGCAAAAAGTATCCTCATATCGATAAGAAGCAAATGTTGTTTGCACCAAGTAACAAAAATGCGGTTGGCGAGATTGGGCAAAATACTGGTGATGGTAGTGTCTTAACAACTTGGAAATTTGATCAAGAATGTTGTAGGCACATGCTTGCTAGGATGATCATTATTGATGAACAACCTTTTCCACGGTTGAGCGAGTCGGTTTTTGTGATTTTGTCATTGAATTACAACCTCTCTTCCAACATTTATCACGGTTTACGGTAGCTAGAGATTGTATGGAGTTGTATTTGGGTGAAAGAACTTGTTTGAAAGCTTACTTTGGTAATCTTAATTCTAGGATTGCACTCACGACTAACATATGGAGTTCCATTCCAAACTTGAACTATTTATGTCTCATTGCACATTTTATTGATAAAAACTGGAAGTTGCATAAAAGAATAATCAATTTTATGGTGATGCATAGTCACAAGGGTAGGGAAATTGGGAAAATGGCGGAGAAGTGCATTTACGAGTGGAGAATAGAAAAGAAGGTGTCCACGATAACCATGGATAATGCTAGTTCCAATGATGTGGCCGTTGGTTATTTGAAGGAAAAATTTTCAAGGGAAAGGTTTTTGATCTTGAATGGTGATGTTTTACATATGAGGCGCACTGCTCATATATTAAACTTGATTGTAAAAGATGGATTAAATGAGGTGCACTATTCTATTACACATATCCAAAACGTAATTAGGTATGCGAGGAGTTCTCCCATGAGAGCTTAAAACATTTTAATCTTGTATTGAGAGTGAGAGGATTACATACAAGGGTTCAGTTTGTCTCGATATTGCCACTAGATGAAACTTCACTTACCTAATGTTAGACACTGTCATAAAGTTTAGGAAAGCCTTTGAAAGGATGGAAGAAGATGATTTATCTTTTTTAAGGGAGATTGACAATGATTCTCCTTGAAATGAAAATTGGGAAAATGTCATCATTCTTTCTAAATTTTGAAATAGTTTTATGATGCCACCAAACAGATGTCGGGGGGAGTTCATATGTTACTTCAAATGATTATTTTGAGGATATAGCTTTTTTTGTATAAATATTTGAATCATGCGGATATAGCTTTTATGTATAAATATTTGAATCATGCGGCGAATTCTTTGGACCCTAAGTTTCAAGGTATTATGGAAGTTTGGTAAAATTAAACATGATGGTGTCGATTACGATTACATTGGATCCTACAAAAAAGTTGAATTATGTGAAGTTCTGTTATGGACAAATTTATGACGATGAAGCGACAATTGATGAGATGCATGATAAGGCAAAGCTTGCCTTAGAGCATTTGTATGAATTTTATTAGCAATCATTTGTTGGTTCTAGCAAACAACATTTTGGTGGTTCAAGTGTGAGTACTAGTAGTAGTGGTTCCAATGCCAATACTGATAACAATGAAGATAACAATGAGGATGACATCCAAGTTTGGCGAAAAAACTTTCTTCACGCAAAGAAAAGAGTGCTTAATGAAAACAAATCCGAGCTTGATCGGTATCTTGAAGCCAAAAGTGAAGATATCATTAATCTTGACCTTTTGATGTGGTGGAAGAATAGTGGATCAAAGTATAAAATCTTATCTTTGATGGCTGAGGATGTTTTGTCCATTCCCGTGACTACCATTACTTTAGAGTCAACTTTTCATACATCGGGATGTGTACTTGACGGCTTTCGAAGTTCTTTGACTCCTAAAATGGTGGAAGGTTTGATTTGCACTCGAGATTAATTGAGAGCCATTCGCGTGCCGATTAATGTTGAAGAGTGCATTGAGAATGCGGAAAAGTTTTAGTCAGGTAAGTAGTGTATAGTTCTTTCTATCTTGTAATTCATTCAAATATTTATCTATTGAGTGAATACTTTATTAATCTCTTTTTTGGTTTTTATATTTGGATTGTCTTACTGAGGACATTATCATTGGTAAATAGACTTTCTTTTGTGGAAACTCTGATTTTGTGGTGAGTAAATAGACTTCATTAATCGGCATATTTGCATTTGTCTTTAGAGCATGGTTTCTTGCTGATTTTTCTTTATGTATGAATTTCGGGTTTTTTACCATGCTCGCGATGGTTCTGGATGGTCGCAACGCAAGAACTTTGTTGGGTCTTGTTGTTTCATCATTTTTCATGGAGCTGTGGTTGAATTGGTCTCTTAGGATAGGTCTTGTTATTGTCTTCTCCTAGAAACATCGGTGCTTTTCATCATTTTCATTTGCCTACAGCACTGACTTTTCAATTGTAGAAGCAAATAGTTATTGGAGGGTTGGTTAAGTTTTCCATTTTTGCTAGACCAAGTTTCGAAATTCAGAAATTTTAGATCCTCAAGTTGTCGTATATGAAATCTATGTGCAGCGCGCTTTTAACATGGTTAGTTCATTTGGGTGTTGTCCATCCACTGTGAGTGAAAATTTAGTGAACTTTGTTTGCTTGAAACTAATTGACAGGATTGTGCATTAGCTGATATATTTTCATCATTTTTATTTTTGTTGCTTCTAGAAGCATAGAGCACTTGTGAACATGTCAAGTGGAGCATTTTAATTGCTAGACATAGTGCTTTGGGCTTGTTTATTTCACTCAAAATTTTTGAAACCAGAAAAAAGGAAAAAAAAAACAGGTTCTCGGATAGACCTTGAAACCGGATCGAAAAAATGGAATAGGTTCCAAAATAGGGTCCATGTAAAACAAGGTAGGTTCCAGATACCAAAAACTGAAAACCGGTTATAACTGGGTAGGTTCCAAGTTCTAGGACTAGACACCACCCACCTTGAAATCGATTACCCCTAGTGTAAGTTATTTGGGGTTGGAAAATACTGAGAGTATTTGAGTAACTTTAGTGTAGTTGTAATATCCGTTATATCGCTTTTTACAGTAGAATCCTTTGTTGCTCTTCCTATGGAGTAAGTCTTATTGACCAAACCATATATTCTGTTTATTTTATTGTTCAATCACCCATTTTTCATAGTAATTGGTATCAAAGTTAAGCTTGGTTGAGTTAAAGCAAATTGACGAGGAAACAAGAAGGAAAAATTAAAATTGATAGATTTGATGTGAATGATTTTAGTTTGTAATATGAAGATTGACGATTATTTATGCCATAGGAGTCCATACTTACCCTTGTGTAGCAAGAAGTTGAGCAGGTGAAGCAACTTGATTAGGAATTGTTGGATAGATAGGCATTGGGTATTATTCGGCTAATGTTGTCCCGTAATGTCATGTTTAACATTGTGAAATCAAACACCATTGTTGAACTAATGAATACCCTATCAAACATGTACGAGAAGCCATCTGCGATCAACAATGTCTACTGGATGCGACGTCTGTTTCACTTAAAGATAGGCGAAGGTGCATGGGTTGCTAAACATATCAATAAATTCCATGTAATCGTTAGTCAATTGACTAATTAAGATTGACTTAATGATAAGGTATGTTATTCATATTGCCTGATAATTATAATACTACCTATTTGATGTATGATTGTGTTCGTGATTTGATTCTGAAGACATCCGTATAAGATAATATGGTGAACCTATGACTGTTATTTTAGTAGGTGAAATTAGAGGAAGAAATTGTACTCATGTTAGCAAAAGTAGTGTGACACTGTACAGATGAAATCGCTCTAGGATTGGTGGTGTTGTGTGTTAATTATGGCAAATGAGGCATGTTAGAAGGGATTACCCTAAGCTAAAGAACGAGAAAGGTAAGGAAATTGGAATTGAGTCTATAAATGATATTGTAGCTATTGCTCATAATAATTCAGATAGTACTGATTATGTTCTAGTTATATTGAAGGTTTTCGAATGGGTTATGAATTTCGGTTGTTCATTTCTATGTGTCATCGATCAGAAATCGGTACACTACTTAAGTGCAGCTATGAATAAAATCGAGTGCAATGTTGCGGGTCTTGGAATGTCAAAATCAGAATACATGATGATATCGTCGACAACATTGACCGCAACTGAGGGCATGTTCCAAAATTGAACAGCACTTCTTTTCCGTGCACGCGGTCGAATTCACCTCTGAGCCCCACCCAAAAGCCAAAATCAACCAGACTCTGTTGTTTGATTAACGAAGGAAGCCGATTCTGATTAAAGCCTCACGACCAAAGTCCATCCATGAAAAATCTCACAAGAGGAGGACAATTCGGTCAATCCAGCCATCCAAAACCCACGAAACTGGGAGACAACAAATATAAAATAAATAAAAAAGCCATCGGAATTTCGGAGATATTAAAGTGGAAACCTCTTTTTCCATTTTAATGGCAATAATCCTAATGACCCTCTCCTTCTCCGAACTGCCCTCCCCAAAGATCCCACCTTTCTCCCCCTCCTCCCACTCCCCTGCCCTCCTCATCTCGTCGCGCATCCGCAGGAGGTCGTCCAGCCTCGTCGCTCGGTCCCGGAGACGGGCTCGCCGGAGAAACCCGCCGGACCCGCCGGGTCGCGACATGTCCACCGCCGTCCAGATGCCGCCGCCGGCTGCCGGCCGCCGGTGGGACGAGGAACATGACCGGTTACTGAATTCCACGGGTAACTTCCATCGCGTCGGTCTTTTCGTCTCCGACGATCAGTTTCGCCAATTTACACCCCAATCATGGACGCCGTTTGTCTTTTCTTTGAGGAATTTGTGGTTTTGGTTGAGCGTAGGTCGAGGATGATAGTTGAATTTTAGGATGTTTGTTTGGTACCCAATCATGGGTTGCTTAGTTCGGTTTGTGTTGCTCTGAAGAAATTGTGAGTCTGCTTGACGTGACAGTGGCAATGTAGGTGTTGTGGGTTTACTGGTCAAGTCGTTGATGGTTATAATTCAATTCATCCTCCGGCAGATTGGTGCTGTTGGCCGATCATCTTTGCTCATGCTCATCTCTGATTTAAGTTGAGCTGATCTGTTACCTGTCTAATCTAGTTGTAGTTGCACAAGTAGAGATGAGAGTGTTCTTCCAGCTTTGTAAAATACTGTTTGAGTGAAGTGTGAAACCTGCTGCTTCTTGGTTGTGTGGAATAATTACAATTGCTATGTAAGCACATCGTGTCGACTGCTCAATCTTTTCGAACATGGAAAAAAGTGTCGACTTGTTAAGTGATGCTAGCTTCGCAACTTATGTCAAAAGTGGACTCCTCTGTGAAGGGTCACTGAGAAGTGGCTTTTTTCTTTGTTGTTCATTTTGGCAGCTGTCGGATACTACTCAGTAACGTGATTTAGCTTGTTGCGATCTTTCTCGGACATTTATCCTCAAACTTGATGCTGCTTTCCTATTGACACTACTGCTCTGATGCCGTTTTTTTTTTCCTTATCTGTTTCCTTTGATAATTCAGGGGCAGGAAATGGGGATACATTGACAGTAAAAACTGACAAAGAAACAAGCAATTCCAGTAAAAATGTTCTTCGCAAGAAAAACAGCTATACAAGTGCAATTAAGTTTTTTGGGGTCGACTTGTCCCCAGACAATATTGCAGTTGCGATGGTTTATTTTGTTCAAGGTGTCTTGGGCCTTGCAAGACTCGCCGTCAGTTTTTATTTGAAAGATGATTTGCATCTAGATCCTGCAGAGGTATGTCATTGTTTTTTGAGGATTCTTAACGAAAAATTAGATCTCCTTTGAGCACATTCAATTTGTATGTTCCAGTAGTATGAAGAGAGAAACTCATGGGCTTCCTCTGATAGTCTATACCTCTGTACTTTCCTACTTAAGAAGATTTTCTCGTCTGTTATGGCCTTGGTTAGTCTTGACTCGGCCAATTCATTAGCAAATCTATAAGTCTTTATGCATCTTAATAGCAAGGAACATCTTTTTAAGCAGCTGATTAGCGTCCGTTTGCTCTGATTCTTACGGGGACTAACACTCTGTTTGCGGTTGACTAGACAGCTGTCGTATCTGGTTTTTCTGCATTACCATGGCTCGTAAAACCTCTATATGGGTTTATCAGGTGCATTTTCTCTTTTAATCTCGTTTTAACAGATCGCATTTGTTTCTGATAAGAATTGCATCTATTTTTTATTTTTAGGGAAATTATTTACAAACGAGATTGTTGTTGCAGTGACTCTGTCCCACTTTTTGGTTACCGAAGAAGATCATACTTGGTTTTATCAGGGCTTCTGGGAGCACTTTCATGGAGTTTAATGGCCACCTTTGTTGATAGCAAATACAGTGCAGCATTCTGCATACTGCTTGGATCTCTCTCTGTTGCCTTCTCTGATGTTGTATGTATCCACCCTTAATTTCGTACTTCCATAGATATGAAATGTTTTTTGGCGTCCAAAATGTTGCTTTAACTGCCGTATAGATGCCTATGATTTTCTATGACAGCTGAAAATGACAAATTAGCAAATGGAATGATTTAATGCCTGTGAAAGTAGAACTCTGGAAACTGGGTACCTCCGGAAATTGGTGGTTGAAATTCACGTGATTCAATGACAATCTAGTGGTTGGTTTGTAGGATGCCTTCTTATACTTTACTTTTTCAGAGCATGACAGGACTACATGGCTAATTTAAGATTTTCTTAGCTACTTGCACAAAGGGAAATTGCATTACCTTGGAATTAGATAATGCACATGGCCAGCATGTACTCAACAACCGCTTTTGCATGCAAAACTAGAGTGGAGTTGAGTTGTAATGGAAATGAGCAAGTACACCAGGCTTGCATTGAACCTGCTTGTACGTAAAAAAGGTCATGTATCCACCAGCCTTCTCATAGCCTAACCTGTCAGAGTTGTTTCCATTTTCTTGTCGCTCTTAATATATGGGTTTTCCACCTGAACGTTCTCAATCGAATCATTCTAATAGAGATACTTAGCTTTAAGTTGAATATTTGCCATTGTTTTCTGTGGATACATACAAATCATGCCAAACATTGAAGTATGCTGTAGGTTGTGGATTCCATGGTTGTGGAGAGGGCCCGTGGTGAATCACAAAGCATGTCTGGATCCCTTCAGTCCTTATGCTGGGGATCCTCAGCTTTTGGTGGAATTGTGAGCTCTTACTTTAGTGGGTCCCTTGTGGATGCATATGGAGTAAGGTGCTTATGGTGAATCTTTCATTTGTTGGCAAACTAATATTGAATCTTTGCTCTGGTTGCACTTTAAGCAACCTCTTCAACATCTCAAAAACTGAATTTTCCCATGTCAATCTCATTTCTCAGGTTTGTATTTGGTCTTACAGCGCTGCTACCTCTGATAACGTCTGCGGTAGCTGTTCTTGTTAAAGAGCAGCCAGTGGTTGGTTCAGTAAGAGCACTGAAACAGAATCTTCCTCTTGCCAATGCTGGCTTTGTGGAAAAGTCAAAAGAGGATATTATAAAGCTCTGGGGTGCAGTGAAGCAACCCAATGTACTTCTCCCCACATTATTCATCTTTCTTTGGCAGGCTACACCACAATCAGATTCGGCTATGTTTTACTTCACGTAAGTTCAGACATGATTGGTCCTTTTAATTGCGACAATTTCTTTCTAGACGATGGGGGATTCTCATCTCCTTGCATGATGGCAATTTTGATGACATTTTTGGGAATTCAGCACAAACAAACTTGGTTTCACTCCGGAGTTTCTTGGACGAGTCAAACTTGTTACTTCCATTGCGTCACTTTTAGGTGTTGGACTCTATAACGGGTTTCTGAAAAAGGTTCCACTACGGAAGATCTTTGTTGCAACGACATTATTCGGATCAGCGCTGGGGATGACACAGGCAGGTGTCATGCTTGTATGTAGTTAAAATTAAGCTGCCTTGATTCCCAGGCTTGTTTCATCACTTGCTTTCTTTCTTCATTAGGTTTTCCTTGTGAAAGGCTTAAACCGTCAATTCGGTATAAGCGATGAGTGGTTTGCAATTGGAGACTCCTTAATATTGACCGTTCTGGGCCAGGTAATTAGTTTCCAACACATTCAGTTATGCTGGTCTATCTTAATAAGGTGCCATCCTCACAACCGGTGCACCTAACACATTAATACTTGCGTGCTAGGTCAGTCAGACCAGAAAAACTGGTGTCAAACACATGTTTGGTCCTTGGTACTGGTCTATTTCTCTAAAATGGGACTATGGTATAGGCTAATTAGTATAATATTTTATACTAAGGTACTTGGACATGAACATTAGGAAATTATCATGATATTGATAATCTGCAGTTTTGGGATATTGTCTTTTTGGTGAAAAATTGAATTCATTAATTATTTTTCAAATTTTTATCATAAAAGTCATTGAGTTATAGGACCAAATACATTTCTTGAGATATCTAAGGCCAATATGTAGCATCCTGTGTCCACGTATCTCTCAAATCCATGTTATGTCATGTCAACATTAGAAGTGCCTCCAATAGAACACCTGGTTCATAAAATCACTTATTTGCACACATTTGTGCAGCGTAACCAGATTTTTGTGCCTAAAATGTCCTAATACGTAGCACAAATACTGTTGCCACTTGTATATCTTGTGCTGCTTCTGAGCTTTCTTCTCTACGTTAGATCATTGTATAACTTCCTAGTATGAATCTTCCAATGCTAGACTTCCATGTGATAGCATCAGCTATCATGCTACAACAGAAGGAGCATGCATTAATTTTATTGCTTTCACACCAGTGCGTTATCCTCTGGTGCGGACTGCTGACTTAACGAACTAGTGATTTATCCTAGGGTTACTAGGAAAGAGGGCACACATTAAAATATGATAAACAGGAAAAGGAATTACTATTACGCGGAAGTGGGGAGAGAAATTACGAGTGTTAGTAGATAATGATTTCTTTCGCTAACTCTACTAAAAGGGGATCTTTTATGGTAATAGCTGATCAAATAGATGTATCTGGGGAAAATTTGGTGATCTTTTTGTCGACGGAAGCTCCTATTGCACTTGTAGTTTTTGTGATAGCGGTGAGGGAACATGTGGATTGAGTTATTTCAGGAATATATTTAAATTGTTGTAGGATAAGGAAGATTACTTAAATTTAGAATCTGTATAAAAGAGATTTCTTAGATAACACAATTAGTATGTTTACATTTTAAATCACTATTTTGTCCATTGTTTAGTAATATGTAATCATTGTTTGTTTCCTTAGAATGCATGGGTATTTTGTGGAATTTCTAGGAAAAAGTTTAAGGTTGAAGGTTCCTTTTGGTTGCTTTATTATATAGAGATTGGAGAGATTATTTAACCCCTCATATTTATGTTGTAGGCTTCTTTCATGCCTGTCCTTGTCCTGGCGGCAAGACTATGTCCAGAGGGAATGGAAGCTACACTTTTTGCTACCCTCATGTCCATATCCAATGGGGGGAGCGTGGTAGGTGGGCTTATCGGTGCTGGACTGACACAGCTCTTTGGTATCACCAAGGACAGGTTTGACAATTTGGCCTTTTTGATAGTGCTATGCAATCTCAGCTCGTTGTTGCCCTTGCCTCTCCTCGGCCTCCTTCCACAGGATGATTCTGATGCCACCTTAGAGGATGAAGATATTGAGATGAAGTCCAACTGAGTGGTTTGTGCCGCTAGGTTTTCCAAGTTCAGGTACATCCACCGTCGGATTGTTCACCTTACTGTAGACTATGTGCACAGAGAGAGAGAGAGAGAGAGAGAGAGAGAGAGAGAGAGAGAGAGAATCACAAGGATCCATGGTCAAGGGCAAGTTGGCCAGAACTACAGCTTGCGCTTATTCCAATCTGTAGTTGTGAAGCCACTCTTCCTCCGAATGCAGTGACTTTTCTGAAATCTGAGCCTTACTGTAGTTAGTGGATTCGAAGGTTCTATTATGCCCAAACTGTCATGGATTCAACTTCTCAGTAGGTGCTTGAAATAATATACTCGGTGAGTTCACCTTATCCAATAAGAAAGTACGACTCTTTTCCCCTACAGATATGTGTATGCTCCATTGATGCAACTTTCAGATTTTCAACTTGCAAAATAAGCTGTTCAGTGCATATTCATGTATAATAGGAAATTTTCAGATTTTGGAAAAACTCGGTTTGCAATAAATTTTGTCAGATTGTAGTATGATATTGTCTCAATGCATATGCTTTTAACTGCTTAGTCCTCAGATGTATGCTTAACAGATAGAAGAGGTAATATATTATTGTCTTTCTTCTTGGGAATAAAGAGAACGCGGAAACTATTTGTAGCTGTGGAAAAAGCGCAAACAGAAATAACTCAATCCACATGTTCCCTCACCGCTATCACAAAAACTACGAGTGCAATAATCTCTCTTGATTTTCAACTCATGGTTTAAACTTCAAACAGAGTCGAACTCGTCTATGAACTAATGTGGTGGAACGCATTGAGCGGTCTGAGAGGTAAAAATCTCTCCTGATTTCAATCATCCATAGTAACATCAGATCCAAAGCCGGAGTCAGTTTCAAAATAAAATGAGGCGTCCGTTCGTCCTAGTAGATCCGGAGAAATTTGTTCTCTTCAATGAAGTAGAATCTATGTAAAGATAGGCCCAATTAATAAACAACATTATGAGTTGAAAAAGGGGATCCGATACTTGAAACTATCTACCTGTGAGCTCACCGTGAACCGCGTAAACTCGCTATCAAGCGCGAAATAGTGATTCGACGTTGTTCCCTTGGGAGGAGCAATAGGAAGAACACCGGTTTCTTCTCATTCTCTATCAACTGAAGTTGCTGGAGACACGTCGAGTAACCCTCGTGCCGAAGTCGAACCTTGTGCGAATGTAATCTAAGTAAGGTACTCATTCATCATCTTCTCAACCTCAACCTGAGAGACATATCTAGGAGGTCTAACGATCCAAGGAAAACATGAAGTCGAAAAGGTTGACATGTTCCCTTGAAGAGTTTAATGTCTCCCTTAATCACACGATCAAAGGCTTTTACAGAGCTTATAGATGCTGTTAGTCGCTATGGAAAGAACTAATGGGGAGATCATAGGAAGAATCTCAGTAATTCAAGCCCCAAAATACTGAGAAAATTACTAAAAAAGTTTTAAACCCATTGTAATTGTGCTAATTCAATCATTTCTTTTTTTACCAATTGAGTAGATTGGATTGAATTGACATAATTGCAATAGGTTTATGAATTTTTTGGTAATTTTTCCTAACTTGTAATTGATTAGAGAGAGGAATAACGGGAGATGGAGGAGAGAACTTGAACGAATTATCTCATGGAAAATTCCTTTGAAAGCTGATGTGGGAATCTTATAAAATTTTGATATTATTTTTCCCAACAAAGTGAGACAAGCTCATTTGCATTAGCATTAATTTAAGTTTTACATAAATATAATGTAAATGTAAGTTATAGCTATAATAGCAGTCTAAAGCTTAAAAAAAAGATTTGACTGAGTCAACCTCCCTCCCCTTCCATGCATCCCCTTCTGCTTAATGAGGGACAAAAGAAGTTCATGTGAATATGCATCAAAATTGGTCACTAATGTCAATAATAATGTTATTGATGAATAGCGAAAAATAAATGATATGAAAAATATTTTCCTAAAAATTATTATTTGTGTAGCTTGAAATAATTGGTTAATTGAAATTTTTTTCATTATTGACAATAATTTATATCTAAACATTTCGTGGAGGGTGAAAATATTTTCCATTCATTCATTTTTGTAAACGATACAAAGAATCATTTTTAGAAATATTTTTTTCCAAATTATTCATTTTCTTTGAAATAAATGGAGCCTTAAGTGAAGTTTACAGTTCCTGCAAAGTAAAGGTCCATTTCTGCAACATATTTGGGCCTTCATTTCGTTTTTCTTCCACGGCACTATGCAACTGGGTTCACCCCGCATTTAGGTATGCCACATGAGGGTAGTATCAACACGTTCAACTTTTCAAATTTCTACCAAGTTGATTAGGAATTTCCGTTTTGCCTCCTTTCCTTTTTAGTTTTATAAATTAGGGACATGAGCACTAGACCTCGAAAAACTGAACCCGAGCCCAATAAACCACCTTGGAAATAGTGTATTTTTTATTTTTTATTTCCAGTGAAAGCCTCAGTTAACAATATTTGATATTGATCTGTAGTCCACAAACTCCATCTCTTGTGAGGATTACACTTTCAAAAAGAGTAGACGAAAAATGTCTTAAATTTATTTTTAAGTGATATAGTTTATTTAACTCAATCGAATTCAACTAACTAAGAATGAAAGGAATGATATGATCCATCTAATGTAGCACAACTTATCAATCTAGAAAAACCTCTATTCTAGATAATACAATTTCGGATGATCCTGCTTGATAATATGTGACAAAACCAAAGTACTCTTGCTGCCGGGCATATGATTTGATCGCTTCGGTAAATTTGAGAGGAAATTAGTTAGCGATACTCTGAAGAAGATACATCAAATTAAATTGTGACATAAATTGGTTTGATTGCAAATCGGGAAAAATCGGCATCTACAAGAAGTTCTCTTTTCTACTTTTGTTGATGAGCAGCAAAATCAATTGTACATCCAAAGAACAATCCACATATTGCCCACTCAGCAAGTCCATAAATGTGCAAAGCCAAGTCCATGGTGTTCACAAGCTCATAAGTCATTCTCAGTAGCTTAAAATTTCAGGACACCTATCTCATTTGGATGATTCATTGGACAATCCCACATGGTGGGTCCTCCAACTTATCCATTGTATTGTCTTGTCCTCCTCTTCAATACCAACTTCTTCTCTATATACCAAATTTGAGTTTCGAAGGACTGAATTGGACATAACTTCAAAAACTTCAACATTTGATCCACTAGGAGTGCCTCATCAGAGGCCGAACTTCCTAGAATGGCATGTTCAAGCTTTCCTTACATGTCTCATGTGCCAATGTGTTTTTGAGGTTCCCGGTCTGGCCATAGGTTCGTGCTTTGGTTATTTGTCCCATCTGTCTTCAATTTTCTTTTCTTGTTTTGTTTACGGAAGACCTGCTCATATAAATGTTAGGTAACTATAAGCCCTATCGGACAATAAATTATTAGGTGGTTTTAGTTCACGCGTCTTCATCGTCTGTCTAATCAATTATCAAGCATTAGGAACCAAAAACAGTTCCTCGAGAGCTTGTAAAAGCACCTGTATTCTTCTCAAGTACAATATATTGGATGCAGTAATCACCATTTAAATTGTAGTTGAGCCTGAATAGCAGATGATTAAGGCTAGAGATACTGAGATTGGTATACTAAATGGGTTGATTAAGTGGTGGTCGAACAAATAGTAGATGGTTATTTAAACTAGTGCACCCATTTAAGCATCTAACAGTGTTTGCCGTATCATTTAGTAATCCAATTCTGTGCGTCGATCTTAATATCTCTAGCATTGTTCTTAGTACTTGAATAAATTTTTCGCATGCCAAAGACATGCGTTCATGCGTATGAATGATAGGCAATAATAGATTGGTTTTGCATGGAGAAGATGACAGAGATACTGACCTTTGCAGAAATTTTTCCATATTTTTCTAATATAGATCAGACCTATACTTCCAGGAATTCTCCAAATATTTTTTTATGAGTATTTCATGTAATATTAGCTATCTCATAAGATTTCACAATTGTAAAATGCTCCAAAGCTCGCATGCAATGCTCTTACTTGCCATTAGGGGTGATCGGTTCCAGGGTGGGTAGGGTCCAGACCTGGAACCTGGAACCTATCCTGTTACAACCGGTTCTCAGTTTTTGGAACCTGGAACCTACCCTGTTTCCCTAGACCTTGTTTTGGAACCTACCCTATTTTTTCGGTCCGGTTCCAGGTTCTACCCGATAACCTTTTTTTTTTTTTTTTTTTCTGGTTTCAAAAATTTAGAGCAAAATAAACAATCCACAAGCACCATATCCAGCAATTGACATGCTCCCCTTGACATGTTCATAAGTGCTCTATATTTCTCGAAGTGATAAAAATGAAAATGATGAAAATATATCAGCTAATGCATAACCACCTAATCAGGTTATCCATGGGCACAACTCATGCTCCAAGTAAATTTGGTTTTTAATTCTCCGCAAATGCCAAAGTCAACAAGTGGTAAAAGGACTCGACTGCCCAGCAACCTTTCCTGGTGGCTTGCCATCTCACTGCATCTTCTTCGTTCCCGAATGGTTTTGCCTCTTCAAGCGTTGCATAAAACATAAAACATAGATATGGAGCCTTATCCCAGCGATCGAAGTTTCTCACAATTCAATAGAGACAATAGGCGAAACAAGCTGGGTTGCCCAAAAAAATACCAAAAATCTCAATTGCGGACTCACCTTTCTCTCGATAGTTACGTCGGAGTCGGCGACAATAAGGCGAGAGGCGATGAGAGGGGTTGTGTTCTTGCGGGCCACGGCAACGAGAGGCAACGAGCTAGGTTGCGGTGACGAGCAGCGCGGCGATGAGCGGTGAGCAGTTGCAATGATGAGTTCTTGCGAGCATACTGAGAAGGGCCAAAAGAAAGGGGACTCGGAAGAGACTCAAGGGAGAGACTGAGAGTAATAAATGCTAGGATTTTTTTACAGTAACTGAAAAGCGGTTCTAAAACTGGTCCGGGTGGATTTTCACTTAGACCCGGGAACCGGACCTGTTCCAACCGGTTCCGAAAAAATAGAACCGATTCCCGGACCGATTCAAACAGGGACCGGTTCCCGGACCTGTTTTTCGGGTGGGCCGGTCCGGTTCCTGGGTAAACCCGGTCCAGTTGCACACCCCTACTTGCCATCATATTATAAATACACACTCCTCGTCTTTTGGTTTTTCCGATTCTCTGATCTCTCTTCACTCCTTTTTGTTTTTGATTTTTGCAGTGCATTCAACTCTCTTCACCAAAGGCCCTTCAATGGAGTTCGAACGATTATTTAAAACAATTCCATATTCAATCATAATATATAAATGTCGCGACCCTAAAATTTTTTTTTTATTTCTTTTTCGGGCTAATGGATTGCTAGATCAATTAAATTAACTAACCTAGCTCGAGTTCTCCCAAACTCTACCAAATCGCAACTTAGGTCCAATTGTGAACATGCAAATGTTTTCATGCTTGGAGTCGCCACTAATCAATTTACGGTAGGTCGATTAGAAACCTAAATAAAACATAGGGAGATATGTTTTATTCCTACGAACCAGAGATTCTAAGCCCGGGGACTTGATTACGCTAGATCTAGTCTAACGCCCTTTCGGTACCTTTTCATTTCAAAAATATTTTGGCAGGCAATTTGGATTCATTTTAACTTAATTACTAACATGTGAGGTGTTCATGCGGGTACGCAAACCATCAATTTAACACTCATAAATCAAAGCATTAAATAAATTGCTAGTTTAGGAGAACAACTTACCTCGAATCCAGGAAGCATCTGCATTGTCAGCGAAAAATCATACAGACAATCCTAATATGATTTCTAATTAACAAGGCATTCACTCAATTTCTTTTTTTTTTTAGATTTTCACTTTATTTAAATGAAATCTAACCTATATGCAATGATGTGCAAAATATGACATGCAAATAAATGCAACCTAGCATGCAAAACTATATGACACGCGACGACGTGACCTAATTCTAATGACGTGCAATGATGTATGTCGCGACCCTAAAAATAATTTTATCGATTTCTCGGGCTAATGGATTATTAAGATTAATCTTAACTCGGACCCTCCCAAGTCCTACCAATTCGCAACTTAGAGTTTCAGTTTTTTAACATGCAGTCGTTTTCATGCTTGGAGTCGCCACTAATCTATTGACGGTAGGTCGATTAGAAACCTAAATAAAACATAGGGAGATATGTTTTATTCCTACGAACCAGAGATTCTAAGTCCGGGGACTTGATTACGCTAGATCTAGTCTAACACCCTTTCGGTACCTTTTCATTTCAAAAATATTTTTGCAGGCAATTTGAATCCATTTTAACTTAACCACTAACATGTGAGGTGTTCATGCGGGTGCGCAAACCACCAATTTAACACCCAGAAATCAAAGCATTAAATAAATTGCAAGTTGGGAGGAATTACTTACCTCGAATCCAGCAAGCATCTGCATTGTTAGCGAAAAATCATACAGACAATCCTAATATGATTTCTAATTAACAAGGCATTCACTCAATTTCTTTTTTTTGATTTTCACTTTATTTAAATGAAGTCTAGCCTAGATGCAATGACATAAAAAAATGACACGTGAATTAATGCAACCTAACATGCATTCTATATGACACGCGATGACGTGACCTAATTCTAATGACGTGCGAATGATTATTTTTTTTTTGGTATTTTTCTTTAAGGAAATTCAGAATTAAACGAAATTCGGAATTAATGAAAGTGCCTAAAATAACATGCAACCTAATGACCTCTATTTTGGTATTTTCTGTTTAAAATTCGAAATTTAAAAATACCTAAATTAACATGCAATCTATGATGATTTAATCTACCCTAGAATGACTTCTTTTTGGGATTTTTGATTAAAAATTCGGAATAATAAAATAACGTGAATAATCCATTAGGATTTGAAATAATACCTAATTTAAATTAGGAAACTTGCCACGTTACGTCCTAATTTAAATTAGATATTTATCTTATCCTTCAGGATATATTCAAAAACCCTAGACATGCAAAAATTCTAATTTAAATCTCAAAACAGAAATTTTTTTTGGGGTTTTCTTTTTATTTGAGAAGGAAAACAATTTAAACAAAACAAGGATAACAATCAAACTTAAATCAACCACGCGATCCGCCAAATTCGTTTCAAACTCGGATTAGGCACAAAAATCAAATTATCGGTCATATCTAAAGGGTTATAGATATTAACGGATAATTGATCATTCGAATTTGGGAAGCTAATGAAATTTATCATCGTATCTAAGTGATTATAGATAGGATGATAATTTCCCGTATCGCCGCGTATCGGACTTTAGGGTTAAAGTCGGATAGTCATCCAGATACGTTGCTCAAATTAGGAAATTTCCCTAATTTGAATATTTCCAAACACTGCGGATATGTCAGGCGTTATCCTAAGATATCTAACAAATATTCATGCAATATCCACAAAATATTCAAATACCCAAATTAGGAAATTAAATATTTCTGAAAATTCAACGGATAATATCGTTACCTAATTTGGATAACTTCCAAATTTGAACGTCTCGGGATCGAGCTTGCGGATCGGGACAACAACGAACAAACGACGGGACGACGACGACGGTTCGAGGGGCACTCCGGCAACGTCGGGTATTTTCCGGCACGGCGACGGAACAATGGACTGCAACTTCGGTGGCTGTTGGAATTCTACCGAGAAACCTGCACAGAAACTACCCACGTTGTTGTGGATTGCTTAGAAGTGGCACAGAACTTGTTGATGGCAGGACAGTGACGTTGAATGGTCGGACGAAGAAGTCCTCATGCACGCTGCATAGAGAGATCTTCAGGACTGTAGCTGCTTCGTGGACCAATATTCAATCCGGCGGGGATGTCACAGTAGGGACAGGAAGCGTTGAAAAGCTTCTCGGTTGATTGGCAGGAGCAGCTCCTTTGTTGACTGGAGGAGCCGAACTGTGCAGGGGCTTCTCGGTGGGGACTTCTTCTACGTACTCTGCATGAGAACAGGAAGAAGCAGCAACTGGATCCTTCAAGGTCTTGATCGCTGGACAGAGGAAGGCTGACAAGTCTTCGGTTGACTGGAACTCCACTTCAAGGCTGTGTAGGCGTCGTGGCTGAAGGAGAACGTGCATGGGTTGTTGGAGAACGTGGACTGGGCAGAGGAGTTGAACGTGGATGACTTTCAAGTTGTTGACGCTGATGCGGGAACGTTGTGGACTTCTCTTCAACGATCAGTAATTCAGCGTCAGTCAGAGGCTGTTCTGGATCAGTGAGAACGTAGCTGAAGAACGATCGGCTTCGCTGGGATCATGGTGGAGCGGGAGCTGCTCATGTGATTGACGTAGGAGGAGGCCAACGTCTACAGCAGCTTCTCAACGTCTTGATGGAGTCGGATCAGCACAGCGTCAAGGACAACAACACATCGGACGAGGTCAGGCGCGGCGAGTGCGGATGGCCGCGTATGGTGCTCGGCGTGGAGAGGACCGGCGCGCTTTCTCTCTTTCACTCTCACTCTAAAAATTTCTGATCTGAAAGTTGTGACCTCCTTCCGAATTTCTGACCTAAACATGATTATATAGTCCTAAACTAGGTCAATTAGGTGGGCTTTAAAGTCCTAATGGGCTTAGGCTTGGGCTTAAGTCTAATTAAATTAAATGGGTTGAATTAACTTAGGCTGAATTAATTAAATTCAACAAACTAAATCAAGCCCAAATTAAAAACAACCAAGCCCGTGCGACGTGAATTTCCCGGCCCTTGCATTCCGAGCGAGCCGAGTCTCGTTCAATGAAATTTAAGCTCATTCGCCACCGCCAATCCGATGCAAAATGCAATTAAATTAAAATGAACCTAAACTATATGTTATGCAATTTAAATATTTTTGTTTTAGGGGTTAAAAATTTAATCCCTAATTTTCTATGCAAATTAACACTAAATGAATGACGGTAAAATTTAGGTGTCAACAGCTGCCCTTCTTTGAAGGTGAGCTCGCAGAGGTTGCATTCAAAGATTAAATGATACCTAAATTTCAACCATGCAAAATGATGAATGATTTTGATTTTTTTTTTAAAATGCAATGATGCATGATATGCAAGCAATAAGGAACGTATGCTAAGACTTCTCACTTCATGCGGAGCGGTGAAAGAGACTTACATACGGATCGCACCAAAAAGCGTCTGAGTGACAGAATGCTTTATAATGCTTTGAATTCCCTCGATCTCCAAACTTCTGATCAACTGGAAGTAAGGTTTTCGAGGTACTGGATTGCCTATCTGTTACCTGTAGTTTCCTACAGATGCGAAATGGCGCATGATATGAAGAAAGGGATATATTGATTGGTGTGCTTCGTACTCCACTTAGCGACACCAATTGAGAAACTATGTCGCCTATCCTGCTAGGCGAACATAAAATGAGACAGGGTGTGCCGCGTACTCCACTTGGCAACACCAAATGAAAAGTTGTGCCGTCTATCCTGCTAGACGAACATGAAACGGGATTGTATGCCACATATCCTGCTAGGTGAACAGAGGACTAGATATTACACCGCCTATCCTGCTAGGCTATCAAAGGACTGGATATTATGCCACCTATCCTGCTAGGTGAACAGAGGACTGGATATTACGCCACCTATCCTGCTAGGCGAACAAAGGACTGGATGTTACGCTGTCTATCCTGCTAGACGAACATGAGACTGGATATTATGCCGTCTATCCTGCTAGACAAACAATGAGACTGGGGTGTTACGTCGTCTATCCTGCTAGACGAACAAAAAACTGGGGTGTTACATCGTTTATCCTGTTAGACGAACAAAAGACTGGGATATTATGCCACCTATCCTGCTAGGTGAACATGAGACTGGATATTACGTCGTCTATCCTGCTAGACGAACAAAAGATTGGGGTGTTACATCGTCTATCCTGCTAGACGAACAAAAGACTAGGGTGTTACGTCGTCTACCCTGCTAGACGAATAAAAGACTGGGATATTATGCCACCTATCCTGCTAGGTGAACATGAGATTGGATATTACGTCGTCTATCCTGCTAGACGAACAAAAGACTGGGGTGTTACATCGTTTATCCTGCTAGACGAACAAAAGACTGGGGTGTTACCTCGTCTATCCTGTTAGACGAACAAAAGACTGGGGTGTTACGTCGTCTATCCTGCTAGACGAACAAAAGACTGGGGTGTTACATCGTCTATCCTGCTAGACGAACAAAAGACTGGGGTGTTACGTCGTCTATCCTGCTAGACGAACAAAAGACTGGGGTGTTACGTCGTCTATCCTGCTAGACGAACAGAGGACTGGGGTGTTACGTCGTCTATTCTGCTAGACGAACAGAGGACTGAGATGTTATGCCGCCGCGTACTCCACTTGGCGAACATAAAATGGGATGTGCTTCGTACTCCACTCAGCAACATCAATTGGGGTGTACCGCGTACTCCACTTGGCAACACCATGCCGCCGCGTACTCCACTTGGCGAACATGAAATGGGATGTGCTTCGTACTCCACTCAGCAACATCAATTGGGGTGTGCCGCGTACTCCACTTGGCAACACCATGCCGCCGCGTACTCCACTTGGCGAACATGAAAATAAGATATGCTTCGTACTCCACTTAGCAACATCAAATGGGGAATTATGCTGCCGCGTACTCCACTTGGCAAACATAAAATAGGAAATTATGGCGCCTATCCTGCTAGGCGAACAAAAGATGGGGTGTGCCGCGTACTCCACTTGGCAACACCATGTGAGAAATTGTATTTCGAAATGAGAAACGACGAAGAATAAGTAGCAAGCGTACCTGAATTCTTCTTATGACGGAGCCAATGGCATCGCTCCTGTTCTTACCTGAGAAAATGTTAAAATACCACATGCGCAGAGGTAGAGAAAACATAATTTATGAATCTGCTCGCCTTACCAAGCTTCATTGGGGAATTTATCAATAAGAACAATCATTTTGTCCTTTTGACAGTTTGATCACATTAAATGAGATACCTTTAATCAGAAAGGACTTTCTACTCACTCTCAATGAAAGGTTTTTGTCCCGACCTTTAATGCGGGTATAAGAATCACTCAAACTCTCTTCGTCGTGCTTGACAAGGGTTCGGATATTCTCAAAATCAGTATAATTTAGCCAATCTGAGAGGTCTTTATAAGGACTGAAACATGGGTTTGTTCAATGTCTTAGCAAAAGGGACTCTTTGAGTCGAGGCTATTGAAAGGATTGATATCATCAGCTGCTCCGGATTCACAAGTCAAGAATGCTGCAAAAACGAGATAGAAAAATCTTGCTCGCACTTCTTCGAGCAACATTTATAAGCATTTGAAACTCTACGTTAACTCAAGTGCCCTATTCTGAAGAGACTTCGGTAAGGATTGTAACGTAGGTTCGGGTAGGCTTGAAATGAATGGCCTATTTTCATCAAAGGGGTATTATGATCGTGGAGATTGGTGATCATCCAATTGATCTATCTCTAGCGATTGCTCCACAAATGAACCTTCAAATGGTCTTTTCCTTGAAGAATGATCTTGCATATCGACTCAATTCTTGCTAAAGCTGTTCTTTCTCTCTTTCTCCTCTTTTTTTTTTCGAGAGGGATTTTTTTTTGAGAGAGAGATTTTCTTTTCCTTCGAGAGATTTTTCTCCTTTTTTTTGAGAGAACTTCGATTTATTGGAGTCCCTTTGTGTCTTTTCTGATGAATTTTCCTTTGAGCTCCGATTTGCCCCAAGTCACCTTGAACTTGTCTTGAGATGATTTCTTTTGTCTATCACAAGAATGATCACCAATAGGGTTGAAATGAATTCGCCGCTTAAATTGGGTATGCAAAGGGTATAATGTGTAAGGGTATGGAAAGAAATGATCTTCGTCATGTCTAAAGCACTCGAGCTAACATAAAATTTGCATGCAATAAATATACTTGAAGATTGATGCAAGTGAAAGCAAGAAAATTCTAACCATTTTGAACTTTCTAAGAAATTGCCCCAGCATGGGATTGTTCCTGACAGGGGTAAGAAATGAAACTCCGTTCAAAGGGGTTAAGCAAATGATAACCTGTAGTGTTTAGATAGAGGAAATGAATGCCTCTTATCATTTTGATCGTCATACTTTTCGTGAGATAACCCTTTACCTTGTCAGCACGGAATTTTCACTCAACTCGTACTAGGGATTATTATTCAGGATGTGTATGGAAATGGCTTGCCTTTCGTCATCTTGAAGTCTCTCATGAAATATGATCACTTCATTAGGACAGAAATAGATTGCTAGATCAAAAGCTTTCCTCAAACGAAGTTTAGTAATATCAATTGATTCACGAAATTCAATTTGCAACTTGATTGAAACAAAGTCAGAATGAGTACAAATCAAGTGTAATATTTTTTCACAGAATCAGAATTAACTGGATTGGAAAAAACACGACCATCCATCTCGGCCAAAATCAAAGCATCTCCCGGGAGGACTTTTTCACAACGTACGGGCCGCCATAATTTGGGGCGAATCTTCCTTCTGCAAGGGGAAATATCAGCAATAACTTCTGCAGGACAAGGTCGCCTACCTGAAAATGTCGATGCTTGACTTTCTTGTTGAAAGATTTAGCAACTCATTGTTGGTAGCACTAGCCATGGCATAGAGCTCTAAGCCTTATCTCATCAATCATGTTCAACTGGTCTAATCTCTGTTGGATCCAATATGCTTCCGACAATTGTACCTGTGAAAGAATACGTAATGAGGGAATTTGAACCTCAACAGGTAGAACTGCTTTCATACCGTACACAAGTGAATATGGAGTTGCCCCTGTAGATGTCCGGATAAAAGTTCGACATGCCATAAGCGCAAAAAGTAATCTCTCATGTCAATCACAATAGTTCTCAGCTGTTTTAGCCAAGATTTTCTTGATATTCTTATTGGCTGCTTCGATTGCTCCGTTCATATCACATATATGAGGATCAACGATTTCCGTCCCTTCGCATGCCTCTAGATTAGTACTGAAACATGAAGGAAATGGATCAAAAAGACAAGACAGGGTTTAACCACATGCAATTTTCGAAAATTGTTCTTTGCTTTTTTTTAAATTCATTTTGCTTTCGAAGACCTTGAAACGAGAATTCTTGAGAAGCCCAACCCTCAGTTCTTACCGTAGATGACAAATTTTTCAATCGTTGGTTATCGTCATCGGGTTGGTTTGGGGTACTTCAACAAGATTCAAAATGATAAAAACTTCTGTAATTTTATTGATATTGAATCAACGAATTACATCTTATTGAATTGAAAAACCTAAGTGCCACATGAATTAGAATGAAAATCGAAAGAAAGCAAATAAAGATTCCCACGCAGGGGGGAGATACTAAAACTAGAAACGATTACACTTGAGGGCCAGCGCCCATCCCTTCCAACGGTCCTTCCTCAATAGCTCCAATGAGCATGTTATTTAACAGAGCAGTGATTCCCTCCATCGCATCATTAGGATCTTCTGTCACTGGAGGTGTTAGGTTATCCATTAGGCTTACCGGCTGGCTACAGCGCAAACGCTCCAGTGTCGAGTAGATCCTGCACTCGATGTTTGAGCACTTGGCATTCATCTGTCGAATGCCCAACCTCACCTCTATGATAATCGCATTTCTTCGACGGATCATACTTTGCATAGCCGGCAGGGTTAGATTTTTGTGGTTCTGAATTCAGCAAATTCTTCTTCCTTAGCACCGCTAGTACCTGAGATAACGTCCCAGGAAGTGGAGTAAACTGGCGAAGCTTACGCTGCGGGCGTGGGTCTTGCTGGCCTTGCCGCCCATAAGAAGTTGTCTGTTGGGTGCTGAATTGTAGCTTCGGGGCTTGAGCTGGCGGCTTCTGCAGATAGGTCATGTTGACTTCGGGGACCAGTTCTTTATCCTTCTTATTAGTAAACCTCTTGGCCGATGAACCTGACTCACCGTACCATCCCTTCTTGAGCCCGGTCTCGATTTCCTCACCCATGGCTATCAGTTGGCCAAAAGATTGGGCGGCCATCACTAACATTCGTGAACGAACCGGCTGTGGTAGGGTGGAAACGAACAACTTCATTAGGTCACGTTCTGCGGGTTCCGGCATGATCTGTCCCGCCATATTCCTCCAGCGAGTGGCATACTCTTTTAGGGTTTCGCCCTTCTTCTGCTCGGCTCTCTCCAGATCTTCTCTCGTAATGGTGACATCGAGATTGAATTTGAAGTGTTTGACAAAAAGGTTCGCCACCTCTTCCCACGAGTCCTTCCGATTGATCTGGTGGTTGGTATACCATCTCATTACAGCATCCTTTAAGCTTGCTTGAAAAGTTTGGATCATCAGAGATCCGTTGGAAATATATCTATTCATGAGCCCCTGGTACATATCGATATGCTGAATTGGGTTCGACGTGCCGTCATACTTCTCGAAGGCTGGCATCTTGAACTTTTCGGGCACTTGGACCCGGGTAAAAATGGACAAATCAACAGGCGGAACACTTTGAGTACCCTCCACTTCACGTAATCTCTGGTCGAGCTTAGCCAGCAACTTGGCACTCTCATCATTAGGGGGTGACTGAAGAACAGGGACCGACGGAGAAGCACTGGTGTCAATCAGAATGACATCATCCGGTTGAAGGGTTGGATTAGTGTTCACTGCAGGAGTTTTGTCAAGGCGGAGGCCTTGACGGGTTGGAAGCGGAATCTCCGATTGAGAGGCGGTGTAGACCTGCTGCTGCTTGGCCATGAAATCATCCATCATTTTGGACATGGCAGCTGTGATCTGCTCATTGATCATATTCATATGTTCCTTCAGCTTTTCATCGATCATGGCTGCAATCTCGGCTTGATTGGCCATCCTTCTTTTGGTCACCGATCGAGTATTATGAGGATGAGGGGGATCCGTGGCAAACTACCTAATTTAGATAGAGCATGGTTAGTATGTGTCTTCGAAACGATCGGTCCATGACTCAGTCTAATCGTCCTTTTTATTCTCATTTTCCATGACCTTTTTCATTACTCCATGTATTTGTGAAAATGATGGCACATTTCTTAGAAAATAATGACTTATGACAGACCTAGGAGAATAATGATAAGAATTGAAAGTAATTTTTTCAAAACTTTATTTTTTTCTTTTTCTTTCCTTTGAAAAGAAGTTCAATGATCATTACTTTCAAAAATTACGATCGACTTAGACCTATCATGGACCGACCACACGTACGAAAAAGGGTAAGTAAATTGCAAGATAAAGGTTCAGAACACTTACTGCACCGGGTAAGGTAATGGCAATCACATAGACATGCGCATGAATTGTGAGGCTCGATTTCTATCTAAACTCTGGCTTGCAAAGTAGAGACGAGAGGATTACCGAGCTAAACCAGTCATGGTGGTGGTTAGGCTAGGATTCCCCTGACTCCGGCTTGGTCAAAGAGCCGACCCGGGTTGAGTGGGATACAACCGTGGTGGGTACTCAATGACACCTTGAAAAAAATTTCGAGACCGAGGAGGGCGACCCGTACCATATGGCTTTGGTCGGGGTATCCGCAATCTCAGTACCATCCTAAACCTATGCCGTCCAGGTCCGACAGCGGGTAGTGTGTGCGGTGTAGTGTAAATGTAAGGCATGCACAGCAGGTTATATCAAACAGCGCTTCGTGCATAAATTAAACCATACATCCGAACACCTCCCTGCAAAACAAGGGTTAACAATCACGCTTCCCCTTATACCTCCCATACTGCAAGAACATTTAACACCTAAAATGTTAGGGACGTACCTGGGATCCTCGCTGCCAAACAAAAATTATTTTTGAAATGAAAAATTGGCCTAAGTCCACTAAGAGTTTTACTCAAGTCCCCAGCGGAGTCGCCAAGCTGTCGCGACCCTAAAAAATTTTAATCATTTTCTCGGGCTAATGGATTATTAAGATTAATCTTAACTCGGACCCTCCCAAGTCCTACCAATTCGCAACTTAGAGTTTCAGTTTTTTAACATGCAGTCGTTTTCATGCTTGGAGTCGCCACTAATCTATTGACGGTAGGTCGATTAGAAACCTAAATAAAACATAGGGAGATATGTTTTATTCCTACGAACCAGAGATTCTAAGTCCGGGGACTTGATTACGCTAGATCTAGTCTAACGCCCTTTCGGTACCTTTTCATTTCAAAAATATTTTTGCAGGCAATTTGAATCCATTTTAACTTAACCACTAACATGTGAGGTGTTCATGCGGGTGCGCAAACCACCAATTTAACACCCAGAAATCAAAGCATTAAATAAATTGCAAGTTGGGAGGAATTACTTACCTCGAATCCAGCAAGCATCTGCATTGTTAGCGAAAAATCATACAGACAATCCTAATATGATTTCTAATTAACAAGGCATTCACTCAATTTCTTTTTTTTGATTTTCACTTTATTTAAATGAAGTCTAGCCTAGATGCAATGACATAAAAAAATGACACGTGAATTAATGCAACCTAACATGCATTCTATATGACACGCGATGACGTGACCTAATTCTAATGACGTGCGAATGATTATTTTTTTTTTGGTATTTTTCTTTAAGGAAATTCAGAATTAAACGAAATTCGGAATTAATGAAAGTGCCTAAAATAACATGCAACCTAATGACCTCTATTTTGGTATTTTCTGTTTAAAATTCGAAATTTAAAAATACCTAAGTTAACATGCAATCTATGATGATTTAATCTACCCTAGAATGACTTCTTTTTGGGATTTTTGATTAAAAATTCGGAATAATAAAATAACGTGAATAATCCATTAGGATTTGAAATAATACCTAATTTAAATTAGGAAACTTGCCACGTTACGTCCTAATTTAAATTAGATATTTATCTTATCCTTCAGGATATATTCAAAAACCCTAGACATGCAAAAATTCTAATTTAAATCTCAAAACAGAAATTTTTTTTGGGGTTTTCTTTTTATTTGAGAAGGAAAACAATTTAAACAAAACAAGGATAACAATCAAACTTAAATCAACCACGCGATCCGCCAAATTCGTTTCAAACTCGGATTAGGCACAAAAATCAAATTATCGGTCATATCTAAAGGGTTATAGATATTAACGGATAATTGATCATTCGAATTTGGGAAGCTAATGAAATTTATCATCGTATCTAAGTGATTATAGATAGGATGATAATTTCCCGTATCGCCGCGTATCGGACTTTAGGGTTAAAGTCGGATAGTCATTCAGATACGTTGCTCAAATTAGGAAATTTCCCTAATTTGAATATTTCCAAACACTGCGGATATGTCAGGCGTTATCCTAAGATATCTAACAAATATTCATGCAATATCCACAAAATATTCAAATACCCAAATTAGGAAATTAAATATTTCTGAAAATTCAACGGATAATATCGTTACCTAATTTGGATAACTTCCAAATTTGAACGTCTCGGGATCGAGCTTGCGGATCGGGACAACAACGAACAAACGACGGGACGACGACGACGGTTCGAGGGGCACTCCGGCAACGTCGGGTATTTTCCGGCACGGCGACGGAACAATGGACTGCAACTTCGGTGGCTGTTGGAATTCTACCGAGAAACCTGCACAGAAACTACCCACGTTGTTGTGGATTGCTTAGAAGTGGCACAGAACTTGTTGATGGCAGGACAGTGACGTTGAATGGTCGGACGAAGAAGTCCTCATGCACGCTGCATAGAGAGATCTTCAGGACTGTAGCTGCTTCGTGGACCAATATTCAATCCGGCGGGGATGTCACAGTAGGGACAGGAAGCGTTGAAAAGCTTCTCGGTTGATTGGCAGGAGCAGCTCCTTTGTTGACTGGAGGAGCCGAACTGTGCAGGGGCTTCTCGGTGGGGACTTCTTCTACGTACTCTGCATGAGAACAGGAAGAAGCAGCAACTGGATCCTTCAAGGTCTTGATCGCTGGACAGAGGAAGGCTGACAAGTCTTCGGTTGACTGGAACTCCACTTCAAGGCTGTGTAGGCGTCGTGGCTGAAGGAGAACGTGCATGGGTTGTTGGAGAACGTGGACTGGGCAGAGGAGTTGAACGTGGATGACTTTCAAGTTGTTGACGCTGATGCGGGAACGTTGTGGACTTCTCTTCAACGATCAGTAATTCAGCGTCAGTCAGAGGCTGTTCTGGATCAGTGAGAACGTAGCTGAAGAACGATCGGCTTCGCTGGGATCATGGTGGAGCGGGAGCTGCTCATGTGATTGACGTAGGAGGAGGCCAACGTCTACAGCAGCTTCTCAACGTCTTGATGGAGTCGGATCAGCACAGCGTCAAGGACAACAACACATCGGACGAGGTCAGGCGCGGCGAGTGCGGATGGCCGCGTATGGTGCTCGGCGTGGAGAGGACCGGCGCGCTTTCTCTCTTTCACTCTCACTCTAAAAATTTCTGATCTGAAAGTTGTGACCTCCTTCCGAATTTCTGACCTAAACATGATTATATAGTCCTAAACTAGGTCAATTAGGTGGGCTTTAAAGTCCTAATGGGCTTAGGCTTGGGCTTAAGTCTAATTAAATTAAATGGGTTGAATTAACTTAGGCTGAATTAATTAAATTCAACAAACTAAATCAAGCCCAAATTAAAAACAACCAAGCCCGTGCGACGTGAATTTCCCGGCCCTTGCATTCCGAGCGAGCCGAGTCTCGTTCAATGAAATTTAAGCTCATTCGCCACCGCCAATCCGATGCAAAATGCAATTAAATTAAAATGAACCTAAACTATATGTTATGCAATTTAAATATTTTTGTTTTAGGGGTTAAAAATTTAATCCCTAATTTTCTATGCAAATTAACACTAAATGAATGACGGTAAAATTTAGGTGTCAACAATATATAGTACCCAAATATGCATGTAGCAAGCAATTTCGCGTTTAGATTTTCATGGGTCAAGGCCAACATATCGCCCTTCCAAGAAGATTTAATATGGCGGGAGTTGGAAGTTACAATGGGTGGTTGAGTTTCAAATGATTGAGCCAATTTTAATAACATAAAGTTCAAGACTAGAGAATTCAGTAACTTCCAAACCGGTCCACAGAATCACAGAAGCGGAATACATATACCGCTGTCCCAATGGGGTCCAGTGGGAAGCAGGGTTTGGCCAAGAAAACATATGAGATTGATGGACGGCCAATTTGAAAAAGAGACGTAGTGTTCGTCTCATATTGGAATAGACATTCAATGAGTTTAGGTTTAGACTAATATGGCATGGATCGGATTAAGGTTCAAGCAAAAAGTAGTCAAATCTAGAGAAGATGCGTGATGATTTTCAAACCAATCAATACTTGTTTAACCACCTTCACAAACAAATATATTGGAACAACGACACGTTAGACTCATCAGATTTTCCAATATAATCAAATTCCGATGATGTGTTAGCAATCATTAATATCAGTTTTGCCTCAAAACTGAGAGGCGATATCAATATGTTACAGTTACCGGTACAAGGATCTAATCTGAATCAACGATAGATGAATTGTCAGCATGACATTATTTTTTGCAAATTGTACTTCGTAGTTCTTTAGGGTTTTGAGTGAATAAATCATGATTTTAAGGTCAAGGTTTAATTGACATGGTTAATGGGACAGGCTTCAATTGCAATTGAGGCATGACCTTACGCTCGCGTTAAGTGAGTTGGGATGATGCTAATGATTTCTCAGGTTAAGGACAGCATGGTAGTGACACATTGATAGCGGTCTTCGTCTTCTTCCTATCTATAGCTAATACCCATATTAATGTACAACCTCTATTTCTAATTTCATTTATCAGTTTTTCCTTCTGAGGACGATGTTCATGTCCTGTAAGAGCCAAGGTGGACATAAACGATAGTTGAGGGCAAGCTTTCATTTTCTTTTTTTAATATAGGATATCCGAACCTTTCAACTAGATTAATATCCACAGATGCATGCAGATCACTTCACTCACGTGCATCGCATAAGACTTTACACATATGGCCGGGAATCACCTCTGAAATCACTCTTGAGTGGTAGAACATGATGGTTCGAAAACAAAATTTGTCGCATCCGAACGAAACGCCGGATCACTCATCCAATCCTTGGATGGTTAGGGTTGAGCTTCCCATATTCAATTCGTGGAGGCTATAAATATCTAGAGCGTTGCTCATCCCCATGAACACAACACATTTTTATTCAACAAGATGCCAAGTGATTGATTGCAAGCAAGAGAAGATGTAGGACGGGGAAGTAGTTAGATGAGTACAGAGGAAAATGCTTAAATGAGAGTCGAGACCAAGAGGCTGCATGTGGGAAGCCATGTGAGGGCTATAAATTATGATGACACCTCCAATTTTTTTTTCTCTTTTTTCTGTTGGATTTTTCGTGTCCAATTCATTTAATAATATTTTAATTTTCTTGAATTATTATCGCAGGGTATCTCGCATCACTCGTTTGATCCATGTCTTTTATATTCATTCATGTGATGACAGGAGAAACAGAAAAGGCCCCATATGGGAAATCATTGATCCTGTGCACAATCAGGGCATGGAGCCAATCCAATTGAGGATGTGATATCATGGTTGAAGAAAAAAGTATGTATTATATAGCAAATTCATTTGGATACATTCGCATTATATGTGCATATATACGTGCGGCTAACCAAACTTATAGAAGAATTCGATGAGATACCTGTAAATTATGGAATAAATTATTTGATCCACATGGCTTGGCTGAAACTGCTCAGCCGAGTGCCCTTGTGGCTAGAAGCCACAAGATATACACTCAATGCAAGTGTGCATTTATGTTAAAGGTAACATTCTATTTTTGGTCCCCTACCTTTTCACATGTTTTTGAATCAAGTCCTTGAACTTGCATAACTCTTGTAATAAAATCCCTAAGGTTCCCGATTTGGTCAATTGGCGCTAATGTGACCGTTGGAGCTAGCAAGAGTGGTGGGAAAGTTTGAGTACAATGCTTATGTTGAGAAATCTCATTGCTCAAGGTCTGGTGGAGATCTTCATATTTTAGGTTTTTAGCTCCGCATGTTTATTTCAAGACATTTTGTTGAGTAATTAAGAATAAAACATGGAACTCACATTTCCTTATGTGTGAAATCACTCTCTCTTGACAATTTTTTTAGATTATTAGCGACTTTTTTTCTATATAACAATATGAGAAAGGACTGTATTATTCCATCCTCCAACCAAAGGTTTGATTAATGGGTTATAAATATCAGCATTTTTCACATGCAAACTTCATTACAAATAAGTGTGGGTGATACCCTTCCACCAATCAAAACTTCCTCCAACCAGGGATAAAGAAAAACATCACGTTAGGATAATGTTATAATGTCGACTTGCCAATTATATAATACAGCAATTAATGATGGAATGACATATTAATTCAAGGAGGCAATTTTCTCTTGACAATTCTAGACTTAGCTCTTGAAGTACTTTGCCAAATTGAACAAACTACTACTAATAGGCCGTACTCTTTATGAACTTGTATACTGACTGAATTAACTCTCTTTTGAGATCGTGACATGTTGCTACTTATTTGCTTTTTTGGGAGATAAGGTCCACTACATATTATGATATCATGTTTTTATATTGCACAATGAGTGAATTTTTCATCTGCTAACTAAAACAGGTAGATATCCTTAATTTATCATAGAAATTTTGTTGAGTAAATGGTCATGTTCTAATCATTAACCCAAGAGAAGACTTTGCTCTACTTCGTGGGAAAATAATAATACAGAAAATCGTTGGTGGAGAAGATCTAAAACCAAATTGATGGAACTGCATAGGCTTTTGTATGAGTTTGAGTCTAGTGGGGCAGTGTTTGCTGTTGGTGAGCACAAAGAAACAGACATGAAATGCTCCTGTGGCCACGGGAAATGTGGGAGATCTACCGGACAAGCACTCACATGTCGGGAAATTGCCTTCTGATGATGACAATTACTCTTTCATAAGAAGACATGGTGTGTGTTTGTGGGGTTTCTTCAAGTTGAACACTCAAAAGAACCCACATGCTAGGGCACTTCTTGGTTTAGGTGGACCATCTTGATGGCCAATCAATTCTTAAGATTTGTAGCTGCTTGTTTGGTTTGGAGAAATCTGTGGGGGATATAAGAAGTGAACAAAAAGAAAGAGTTCAAAGATTTTCATGTTAATTTGAAGAGAGGGAAAGAAAATCCATTTTCAACTATTATCAATGTGCAAGAGGAGGTGCATATAATTTAAAAGTCGAATAAGATGATAAAAGAAGAACTTTTCAGGAAGAAAATTCTGAAAAAGAAAAATATAAAGGAAGATAATTTTGTGTTGCATCACAAGGTATTGTCCAATTTAACCCCTGTGCCTCACGATTTTGTCCTGAAAAGGGCATAGTGAAAGAAAAAGTGAGCCCCATAAGCCATAGCAATCGTTGATTCTCAATTAACGTGGGATTTGATTCTCTTAAGTTTTTTTTTAATTGCAATTTAGTCTTCTTGTTTAACTCGTAGAACAAGTTTCTTTTGTTACCTACTTTTGATAACTATGATTAATTTTTTATTTAAAAAAATTATAAAATTTTGTGGAACTATTGCCAACTATTCTAAAAACTTAAACCGTTAGATGAAGGTGTGATTTAATATTTAAGTATTTTGACACTCCCCCTTACGTTTAGTTTGGTCTTTTTTACCCTATATTAAGCATGGAAGTATTTAATTGAGAAGACAAATGAGGTTTGAAAAGACTTGAACTCAAAACTTTAGCTTTATGCCATATGAGATTTGGTAGAACCACTGCCAACTATTCTAAAAGCTTAAACTATTAGATGAAGGCATGGTTTAATACTTAATTATTCTAACCGAAATTATTAAAAAAAACCTTCGATGTTGATGTGGCATGGAGCTTCCTAGACATAAAAAGTTTGAGTTTGGGGAAGGGAGGTCATCATAAAGTTGCTTACCTCGGGCTAATGTCAGGGTTGTGACCATTCCCTAACCGCTGCTTGCGAGGGCCAAATGACTCGCATGCATTAGTTCTAAGTCTTAGCTGGCAAGGATTGGCCATCACTTATTAACCATGGAGGAGTAGGTTTTGTATACGTGCGATGCATGTGATCCCACTTCATCTCAATCATTAAATAGTCTCAGTCTAACGTATATGAAATCTACACAATCTAACAATTGAGATGCAATGAACTCACATGTATTGACTGCATGTAGGAACTTTTTGCCATGGAGAGGCTCCTTCTCTTTCTTCTCCTCCCACATTAGCAGTTCTACGGAAGCGAATCAATGAAGTTGTCACCGACAAGTCACGGAAGGATTCGATTGCGTAAATTAATGAGTCAAAAGACCTGATACCACAACGAAAGTTCAGAGGATCAAGTTGCTCAGATAATAACTGAGATTTCAAGCATTTAAACCGTATTTGATTAACCTTTTTCTTTTTAAAGGAAGCACTAACCCTAAAAGGGAGAAAATCTCAGATAATATCTATTAGTTTATGCATCAAACAAGCGGCAGTGATCCTTTTTTTCTTCTTCCACTTATTAATTAAAGTCCTATCTGTCGGGAGAATAGCGATGGCGTTTAGTCTAATCAATCTAAATCGCAAGTTAGGCTGTATTCGCTAGCAAACATGAGGTTGAAACAGGATTTTGGATCGTCTCACTATTCTTAACCGAAAACCCTAAAATCTAATGATATGTAAATTTCAGGTGCTATGACCTGAACCCGATCATATAGTTGTAAAATTCTATCGCATGAAAAGGCCTTGGATTTGCAGGCCTCCCACCTACTTGAATAGAAGCCCCCTCATCCAAGAGAATTAACACAGGAAAATGAAAACTCATATTGAGTTACATTAAACTAGAAGGGATAATAGTATAAGGGCCTATGAAGACAAGGTCAAATTTGAAAAAAAGAAAAGAAAATATAGAGAGGCCAGGACAAAGTGGGGGCTCTCTAGAAGGGACATGTCATGAGCTGCTTCTATGTTTTTAGTACTTATTTGTCGAGACAAAATCGCAAGAAAATAATAGTATGAGGGCTCATGGAGACTAGCTCAAATTCAAGTATGTTCAGATGTTCCGTGAATGCAGATAATAATGTGAGAAGCTTATTAGGACCAATATGAACACGAAAGGATCAAAAGGTGACCTTTCTTTTGGCTTTTTTCCTTTTTTTCTAATGATTTTGGGTAAGGATGAAAATGTTGGGGGGAGGGGAGGGGAGGGGAGAAATGATTGGTTCCAATTGGTGAATGCTACTTGAGACCTCCAACTGCTGAACCAAATACTATGCACATTGCATGCACATGAATAGTAAAGATGGGACCATCCTTAGATATGATAGTGATAGCATTATCAATTTGAATGCATGATTCTATGAACACCTACCTATAGACTCCTTTCTTGGATATCATTAAGAAAAAAAAGTGTATTTATCATTGAAAAAAGTTTCACATAGAAGGTGTATTGTTCATTGGAATTGTCTGTACTAACTTCTTCAAGGGACAAAAAAACATCGTTTTCTTTTCTTTTGATTTTTTCATGCACATGCGTTTGCGTTCTTGCTATTCAATACAAAGATAACTGTGAGATCTTTACTGGAATCTCCTTGATTACTTGACTCCATTATTTCAAAACACGCAATTATTCAATCATACGAGTCCTTTCTCCTTCATGTGGGTCTCTTGGATAAGGTTGAGCTAAAGCATATGAAGGTCAAGAGCAACATAATTTCTTATCTTTTGTTACTCCTTTTTCTCAAGAAAAGACCAAGAGAATGCATAGTCCACATAATACCTAATGACTGCGCCCGATCATTGATCTGTCTTTTTCGATTGTTGCTTACGTTGAAATCAATCTTGATGATTAGATTGTGGTGAGATCGTGCGTGGTTGTGACATTCATGGAATGATTGCGATCCATGTATTGGTGTTTCAATCAAAATCTCCAATCAATAAGTGGACCATACACATATCTCTTGTGCGTGGTTCTCTTCTGATAAATACAAGGGTTTACAGGAAAGCAAAAGGCCGCAGCTATACATGTAACAAAAATTTGGTCCATCAAGAGTCTTTTATTGGGGAAATTGTTTAAAAAGTCATAAACCTATTGCACTTTTACCAATTCAGTGCTAAACCTTTCAATTTTGCTAATTAAATCCTAATCAATTTCACATTATGCCAATTGAGTAAATCCGGCCAATTTAGCCGGAAATCACTAACGTGGATACGAGCCGTCCTATATAGTATGGCTGACACTAATATAGATCATTTTTAATAATATTTTATTATCTTTAAATTATTTTTTTCTTGTTTTTCTTTTTTTCTTTTCTTCTTCCAATTCTGGTGAGGTTCGTCATATGACCCTCGCTGGTCACAAGTGAGGGCCAGCCAACCCTCGCAAGGTCTAGGCAAGGGCCGCAACCCTCACCTGCGTCCAGCAAGGGTTTTGTCACCCTCACCAAATCTGGTTGAGGGCCGTGATCCTTGCCCATGACCGGCGAGGGCCTCAAGGCCCTTGCTTAGTGGTCGGAGAGGTTTGGCCAGCCCTCACTGTAGTTGGAAGAAGAAAAAGAAAAAGGAAAAAAAAGAAAAATAAATAAATTCAATTTTTTTTAATAAAATTGTCCATGTCAACGCCATCCATCTTATGTGACACTATTGGCATCCACATTAACGATTTCCAATTAACATTGGCTGAATGGAATCAATTATCAAAACGTGAAAATATTTAGGACTCAATTGACAAAATTAAAAAGTTTAGGATTGAATTAGCAAAAGTGAAACAAATTTACGACTTTTTGGACAATTTTACTGTCCTTTATCACCTGTATCATCCCTAAAATCACTCTAAACCAGTTTACAAAAAAATAAAAGATAAAAATAAATCTACACGAAAGGGGTAGAAGAAAGAACAAAGGGAGTCTATGTTAAACGTATCATCGAGTCATCATCATCAGCATAATCATCATCAACGGAATGCCTGTTATCACCAATGTAATTCCAACGGCCAATAAAGAAGCATACCGTAACAAAATTCATCGGCAATTGAAGAACGCAGCCGAAAGAAAAATCCTAATATTGTAACCCGTATGTAGACTCGTGTTAGGTCTATTGATGGTGCAAAAATAATTTACTGTCAAAGTGTCCCATATCGCTTTTTTATGGGATTTGTCTAGGCCGTATATAATGATCTCCATCCACTTAATGACTTAAATATTTAGAAAAAACTTTATACACAGTATCAGAGCCAAGTTTCAATTGTTTGCACTCCATTTAGTTAATAGTTCATTCAGATGTGATTCTGATTGCCTTATTCCCCGTTGTCAATACCATAGACTTAAGTACCAAACAAGCTTACTCATATGAACAATAGTCATCGGTCAAATCGAATAGGTATGGAACCCTAAGGGAACGTCTGCGTACAAATTTGGATGGACGAAAATCGCCAATGATGAAGAGCAATATCTCAAGTTCAAGAACACTCTTTTTGACAAAATTGTCAAGCAAACGATGACATGATGGAGAACTAAAGCGATGGAGAAAGCAACCCCAAGTTGCATGTGCGTTCAGTAGGGTCAAAGACCCTACTCGTAAAGCAACTCAACATGGGGCTGCAAAATTCGGGCATTGCACTATCTATTTCCAGCAACCAATTTATTTTCCTTTACAATAATGATGCCAAAACAAGGGAAGCATCGCGTCAAAAAGAAAGTGATGCAAGGTGGTCTAACATGACCAAACGCATGAATTTTCAATTTGTGTTGGAAAAGGTTTTACAAAGGAAGAAGGGTTTTACATGCACAAGTCAATTGGGGGGGGGGGGGAGGTGGTTAGCGAATTGGGTATGAAATGCCCTTATGTGCAAAAGGTGGACCAAACGATTCTGACTGCAAATCAAAAGTCACATGAAGCAGTATATACCTTCTACATTGAAAAACAATCATTTGCCCAATACAAGACAGAAAGCAGGTGAATGAGAGGGTCATCAATTATTGTAGAATCGATACCCATTTTAGAATTGCATTCAACTGTCCCAAGTGCACATCAACCTTGTTCGTTGTCTTTCCCCCTTGAGAAATCAGGGTTTGGATATAAAGAATCACATGGAAAAAAAGTTATCGCATGTACTCGAGAAGGGCTTGCCCATCCTCAAGTCCCTTTAGGGGCCAATCTCTTGAAAAATTAGTCATCAGCAAATGTGGAATTTCAAGCTCAAAAAAGGTTACTGGCTGGGCGAACTTTCTCACCCTTCTACTTGAGAAAGAAAACGAAATCTATGAATCATCCTCATATGATGCATCATTCGGAAAACCTCAACATACAATAAAGGATAGTTCAATATTGGTCGAAAAGTAGGAACCAGTGTCCAATAAAACATTTTATTAGGTCCATCGACAATGAAATTTTTTGTGGGAATATGCGCATAAAATTTGGGCATTATAAGCAACTTATCGTGTGCATGAGGGACCAAACAAAAATTGAGTTCATTAAACCCCAAGAAAGAGCAAGAAAATAGAAACATGCGTCTGAGCCAGAAGCTGGAGCCATGGCTGGCTTGGTGGAGCGAAGCCAAGACAGAAGCCAATCAACGACCGGTTCAACCGAAAGTAACCGTCAATGGGGGCGAAAGAAAAGGTGAGAATAAGAATAGCAATGGAGTTTCCGACTACCGATGCATTAGCAAAATGACAAAGGAGTGAGAAGAACATTTATTGTAAAATATATTGCAGAGAGGCCCCCCCTGACCACCTTGCCTCATTTTCCACTGCCCATGTCCCTTAGAACGTGGAGTAAATTATGGCTGCTTGCTCCATTAACCTTCTCTCTCTCTCTCAATTATTGTTTAACATGTTGCAGGCAAGACAGACTATCATTAAAAAAAATTTGTTTATCCCACTCTACCTATGCTCTTACTTTGCCTTTCTTCGTAGCGAAAGAGTCTAACCCTATTTCAGAAACTAAACGATCCCACTTCTATCAAATTTCTTTATCATCGGGCTACGTATCCCAGCAGATAATCTTAGAATTTAACCGATACCATTTTAGAATTTCTTTCCATATGTAATAAATGTTTGTACGAAATTTTTTTAGCATCCCAATAATCTCTAATGGATGTTCCAAGTACACTGTGTGCTAACGGAAGCATACAAGTTTGTGCTCTTGATGAAGAAAAAAACTTAATAGCATGCAAAGCATGTAGCGCGAATACAGATGTTGAGCATGGAAGACAAGAATGGTTGCTAAAATCATATATTGCACCTATTCTTTAGCTATTTTACGCTTTTGCGAACTTTAGAACCTTTTGTTTTTCCTTCAGAAAGCAATAATTAATTAAATGACATCTACTTTTCTCTTACATAGAAATAAACTACAAAAAGGATTTGCTAGGAAAATGATTCGAGAACTAATAAGAAGATGCAATTAAATTAATTCGTTTTGATTAATCAAGTGACTTGTCAAACTCTTATGAGGTGATAATCAAGCATATCATCGTTTTGCTTGTGATTTCACTTCGGTAAATAGTAAACACCATTGCCCGGTGAACAATTTGACATTGAAAGACCAAGCTGCTGAAATTTTTACACTGTAATTTATAAACTACCTATATGGAATAGATTTTCGAAGTTTGAAGACAAAATATCAAGATCAAATATTTGAAGTTTGCAATGTAAAAGGACATACAGACA
Source organism: Syzygium aqueum (assembly GCA_031216185.1). Taxonomy (NCBI): domain Eukaryota; kingdom Viridiplantae; phylum Streptophyta; class Magnoliopsida; order Myrtales; family Myrtaceae; genus Syzygium; species Syzygium aqueum. Next base: position 8,493,110 of record CM062232.1, read on the forward strand.
GGAGGTTTCCCTTAAAGGAGAAAAGACTAATGAAAAGGTTATTAAGTCCAGGAATAAATGGTTTGGACAAGATAAATGAGTACTAAGCATCTTGTTCCATATAATCTGTACAAAATACCTTATTCATGGTTTAGGATGTGGTGTAGAGGATTGTTGAAGGGTGTAAACCATTTCATGTAAGATAAAAAATTTGGGAATCAGAACTCTCTTAGCTCTCTACAAGAATGAATATCTTAACTTGCTGTATTCAAGATTAAGAGAGAGTACATCATTCGGACAAATGTGTCAAGAGATGAAAATCAATGGTTGTTCATATAAGATGATGGAATAGTGAACACTTAAAAAATTATTCTACAGGGGAGTCCTTATATTTTTGTTAGAATTTCAAAATCATCTTTTAATCATTATTAACAAGATGGTTAGATGTTCGTCCTTAGTGGAAGTTGATGATTGATTTTGCTAATATGATTTTAACGATATTAAATTTTCTGACGTGAAAACTCTCTCTAGAAATAAGGTTACCACATTCACATGCTCTCTCTCTCTCTCCGCCCATACAACAATGCGGTCATACCCCTCAAGTGACAACAATCACCACCACCTTGAGGTGGTTCCGTGTCTAAGGTGATTGTTGTGGCCTCTCTCTCTCTCTATTGCTTTTTATTCATAATTGTTTATATTGGTGATGCAATGCTTACTTGGCATTATGGAAATTTGAGCGAATTGTAACGTGGCACATGCTTCCTGACTTCCAACTTAGTCTTCACGTTAATCAAATTAAACGAGTATATGGCTATGAGCATTTTATAGAAGTGTTACCGACCATTTTGATTAGGGAAGGAAAGGTATAAGAGCAATTTGAAATCGTAAGAACAGAAACTATGAGTGACTTTATCCCTATTTTACACTGCCCTAGGCCAACTTCTTCAATTTATTTGTACACATATGCTATAAAAATGTTCCCCTCCTCTTCAAGAGATTCAGGGCTTCTCACCGCTTTGCAGTCAGGACCCAAAAACAAATCTCATGTGACGAGGCACCAACTCAACAGGGTGTAGTGAAAAATGAAACATAAAAGAAAATGTAAAGAAATCATTCATTTCTCTCTCTCTCTCTCTCTCTCTCTCTCTCTCTCTCTCTCATTCGCACGAGCCAAGCCCAACTATAAAAGGGCACCCTCAATTTACGGCAGTCTCCCAAATTGATCACTTTTTTAGCTCCCGAGTCTTCAGAGACTCGTTGGAAAAAAAGTTCTCAACTCTCCCAAACACGCACCCTCCAAAAAAAGAAGACCCAAAAGGTGAAAAAAAAAAAACAGAGAGAGACAAAGAAGCCATTCGGGGTTGAAGAGACAGGGCAGATCAAGAGCAGAGTATGGAGATTGAAACGGTGAAGTGCGAGTGTTGTGGGTTGAAGGAGGACTGCACCCAAGACTACATATCCCAAGTGCAGTCCAAATTTGAAGGCAAATGGCTCTGTGGGTTGTGCTCAGAGGCTGTGAGGGATGAAGCGAACAGAGCCAACAGCAACAACAAGAAGCCATTCGGGGTTGAAGAAGCCGTGAGAGCTCACATGTCCTTCTGCAGAAAGTACAAGTCAAGCCCTGCATTCAGGGTCGCTGATGGGATGAGGCAGATGCTGAGGAGGAGGTCTGGCGATCTGTCGTCTTCATCTTCTTCATCATCTTCCTCTTCTTCTTCTTCATCTTCTAAGAAGTACTCAAGATCAGCCAGCACTTCACAAGTTGGTGATGAATCACCATACTCGCTGCACTGATTGAGGGAAACAGATAGCGGGGGAAAGGCTAGCTATTGCTGATCTTGGTTTGGCTTTCTTGAAAATCCAACCAAAAAGGGACAAAAAAAAAAAGAGACCAAAAAAGAAAAAAAAATGGAGAAAGCTTTCATCTTTTGTCTTGTACAGGGAATGTTGAATTTAGTGGACGCTTCTTCTGAGCCCTTGGAATTTTTGCTGCGTCTACACCCATGTGTTCATGGGATGTGATTGTTTCTGATTTTCTCTCCTTTTCTTTTTCTTTTTTCCAATTAATTTCCAAAAACCCTTCATTCTTTTTGTAATCTTTTTTCCAAATTTTCTAGCTCAATATTTTCTTCAGATTTTTCCATTGACAATTTTTTTTTTGTAAGATTTCCATTGAAATTTTAGCTCTGCATCATACAATAAAAAAATTGCAATCACTGGCACTGATGATGCATGATGGACTTAGTAAACCAAGAAATCACTCTATTTTCCCTCTTTTACTTGACATTTCTTTTCTAAGACTTGGTAAGAATATAGGGATTGCATATCTATTCACAATTTTCATTTTTTTTAAGGTTGAGAATATCAAGGGTAAATCTAGGAGCTTACAATAACATAAGTCAAATGTCCTTTCACTAAAGAAAGGACTGATTCAACATCACGACGTGGGCTTCAATTATTAAAGCTGAAAATGTTTTTTTTTATCCCACTATGCCTTGGTTATAATGTTATATGTCGCAATTATTCGTGCTTGTCTTTGCGACGACTTAGCACGAGTTCTAACCATTGGGGTCCTGGTTTCAATCATGGATCTCACCTATCGAAATAGACCACCATCATATGCTAATGCTGCACATGCTAAATCCATTATTGGACGACCGAAACTCAATAATTTGGACTGGAAAATAATAATTTATTCCACCAAGTCAAAGAATGTGAACTATAACATTGTGTCAATCACAATTTAGTCATAGTGCAATGACCCTCCCTAGAAAAATCCTGTTGAAAAATCACTCTGACCCTATGATTGTGAGACCCAGTAAAAAAATATAATATTATTACTAAATAATAATGTCAGTTTATTAAATTGATTTGAGATAATAATTCCTTAATTCTCGCCATGACAAGTGGACCCATGAAGATTCTGTAGAACACGGTATCTTGTTTTAGTTGGAATCTATATATAAAAAATAATGTGACGAAATTAGTCTACCTATTCACAATTTTCAAAAATGTAAAGAGTGCTTAATCTATTAGGTTTTGGGGTATATGATGATTGGCGTGTTCATATACTAAGAGCACGTAAATAATATTAATTAGGATTATCGATTATTATTGAAGTTTGAACCGTAATTTACGTGTTAATTTCAACCATTTTCATTTGTTACATTGTAGCCTCTACATATTTACGTTTATAGAACCATCATAGTTTTGCCCCTTCAAGGTAGACTATCATCACGCATGCATGGAACGAGATACGTAATGATACTTGCACACGCAGTAGTACGTAAAGCTTTAACACATGCTAGCCAATACAAACTCAAACCCCTAAAAGCATAGCCCCAATTTGTTGATGAGTTAGTCCTAACGTCATGTCCTGTCATCTCCAGATCTGTCTACGAACATCGCAGCGGCTCGCCTAATCCTTCGTGGCGGTCAATCTCGAAAGAAAATCACGGAGCGATACATCATAATTTTCAGTCGCTTCGATGCGATGGATTCCTCACTACTAATTTAGAGACTTTCGGTCCCATCCAAAAAGCCAACATACAGTACGAAGTCAGTAGGCCAAATTATAGGGATGTGGTTCCCCATACGATATGGTTTGAGATCTTTGCTCATGGGGGCCAATATAGACAAGGCAGTGCAGCGAGACAGCAACGTTTGTGCGTGTAGGACATGATTCGACTGCATGGTCATACGGCCGCTGCCGTGTCCGGGCTTTGCACCGTTCAATTAAGCCGTGGCATCTCGAATTGGATTCCGGTTTGACACCGAAAAGCAATCGCAATGAAATGGGGGAAGGGGGAATTTCATTTCCTTTGGGGGACACGTCTCTCCGAATTTTTGGCTTCTATTTTTCCTTTCTTTTTCGGCCTCCACGTGGCCGCGGGGTTGGACCGAGGGCGAGGCGAAACCGATGGTGATGATTCGTTATAGATGTGACCAGGAGAGCTGTCATGTGTCGCGAAATTAATGCCACGGTTAGAGTTTTGAAAGACTCACTCGTTCTTTAACTATCGGGTCGTTATTCCTTTAAGAGTGTCAACTAAGAAATCGAGATGACTGGACACCGGCTCTGCTGTAAGTCGATGCGTGTGGAAAAAATCGTGAACTACATTAGTCTTATTTCGAACTTTCATAGCAACGTGCACGTTGCCAATGCATCCTGTTCTTGTACCAATATGTCAACATGTTACAAATCGAAGTATGTTTTATCCATAGGCAAAAGCTCATCTGAGGACGAAGCAATAATAATGTTTATACACATTTAATTCTTTCACTACTAATTCTAGCAATCACCCACTATGTTTGCTTGTTTTGTTTTTTTTTTTTGGGCCTGTACCCACTATACTTTTCAATTCCCGGGTTTTCTACAATTTTTTCTTTTTTGTCGATAGATAAATTTATTTATTTTGGTAAGAAAGACAGAAGGGCCTGCAAAGTAGACTTCGGTACATAGGCTACGTTTGGTTCAATTTTAGGACAAGCTTTCGGAAATGCAAAGAATTTTAGCCTAAAGTGCTTTCATGAAATATTGTTTAGTAAACTGTAATAAAAAAAGACATTGGGAAGTAACTTTGAGAGAAATGTTATTTGGTGCAAAATTATTTAAAAAGTTCTTTGAGGTGATCAATTTAAACTTTTTAATTTTTAATTTGTTTAAAATTGGAAAAAGTAATGTCTGAAACTTCTACAATTTAATGTCCAGAAAAGATATCGAGATTTATGAAAAGGCATTTCTTATTTGGGCTTTCACAACCTAGTCTGCTAAAATGTTGGCCTCTTGAATTCGTCATCTATTTCTAGAATGGAGTATTTCCTGAAATCAAATAGATTTATTTTCTATATTGTCTAAACATATGCAAGTAAGAAAATACGCATATACAAAGTAGTTTATATATATTAAAGAATAAAAAAGAACTATTTCATTCACAGGTAGTGGATCTATATAAAAAGGAGTAAATGTATTTATTCGGGTAAATATCTCCCAAACTCAAAAGCACGAAAATAATTCTTAAAGCACGAGTTTTCAACCAACTATTTGAATTTAAAAACAAACGAGAATTCCAAAAAAAAAAATTTAATCTTTTTTGAAGCACTAATTTGTGTTTGAGTTTCTTATATCAATTATAGAATAATTGACACCTGAGATTAACATTGTCTTTTTATTTGCGAAGTAGTCATTTTTTTACCTGAAAATACTGCTGTTGCAACTCAAAAACATACCTTAGCCTAGCTTGGCCGCTACTGCCGCTGCCGATTGCCTTCACTGTCTTCACATTGGTCACCGGAGACGACCGCCGTGACGAGCAATAGCATGCCTCCCTCTCTGTTCATTTTAAAATTGAAGGGATAAATATACTAGGAATCCAATTTTACAAGTCCAATTTTACAAGTTCCATACATCAAATCGACCCCGCTCTGGCATCAAGAGTTGGAAGTCCTAATTACTAATTACTACGTAAGAAAGACAAGCTGAGAAATTTCTTCTTAAAGTAAGAACGGGGTCGAATTCAACATAAAAGATGTTGAAAAAGACATACGGGGAGATGGGTGTGCAACACTCTCCATTGACACTTTGGAGGGTTGTCACAAGTCTTCAGGGCTCTATTGTTGGTTTTCAGCGAGGCGACAACTGCTTTGAGCACCAACAATTACCCGTCATGCAATCAGCTGTTCCAATTCTATACATGATGTTGGTTGAATTGGCGAACAAGAAGGGTGGTCGCTTCTTCAATGAAACAATATGGGCTATGATGGCGAAATTTCTCAAATATTACAAGGACATTCTGCTTGCTTTTTTTTAGTGTCGATCATCTTGAATACAGAGTTTATATTAGAGGGACTCGAAACTCTCATTGTTTCATATTACAAAAAACTTGGCACTAGGTGAGGAGGTCCAAATGGAGGAGATATTGGAGGTGATGAGTAATTGGCTCTGAAATATCTATGTTGCATTTTCTGGTTGATTCAATACGATGTATTCCAACCTATGGACAAAGATTGCACCCTCATTGAATAGTGCCTCGAAATTTTTATGGTCTCTGGTTGGTAAGAAGAAGAATACTTGACAACCTTTCGCCGGCTCTTCGTTTTCATCTACCAATTCGTTGGAGACGTAATTGGCAACAAACTACTTTGAATACTTTTAAAGAGTTGGCGGAGATAATATCGACATTCTGAAATAGCGAAACAGAAGAACTGACAGTATCCTGATGCTTTCCACTGTGGTATGTGACATAGTGAACCCCACCGGCATCTACAGGACCATTGAAGTCCACATTCAATATTGGACGACAGATCATGGAAAACGCTTGTCTATGAAAAATTTAATGAATGTGGTAAGGCGTCATTGGTGTTTACAAAAAATTTGACTCCCGCCGAACGATCTCAATGTAAACAAGAGGACAACGATTGTTGTATCATCCAAATCGTGGTAAGGGACACAACGCCGAACACACCAAATCTATTAGACATTCTCTTGGGTATGATTTGCAAGCAATCGTTATTAAGGCATTTGTACTCATAACTATTGTTTTCCAATTTATTTGAAAATTTACTTCTACTTCATTCACGATTCATCGAGTGAGTATTTTTTTTTATTAATTCCCCCAATTAAATTTTGTATTATTTGTAATATCAGAAAAAACTAGTTTAAGTTTTTTTTTGAAAATTTTTGACTAAAAAAGAATGTAATTTAATTTTGCAAAAGAGCACATGATTTCTTAAACCCAACTTCTAAAGTGGAACTCGGGTCAGCCCGAGATTTTCCCCAAGACCCGACCTGCACGGACTCACCGACCCGACCGATTCTTGGCCCGATCAGTAGCGTCAGTTTGAGCTCGCAGATGACCGTTAGAAATTCAAATTTCAAAACCCCTTTGGGCAAAATCTCACACCCCCGAAAACACACATGAACACACCCAGCGAGAGATAGAGAGAGAGAATCAAACGATTTGACAGACACATTTGATCCAACGCAGCCATGAAAGCACTCCTCTCAGATTCATCGTCCTCGTCGTCGTCGTCTTCGTTGGTCAATGCGAAATCGGGGACCACTACCAGCAGCGTGTCCTCGACTCCAGTTCGGGACGACCGGGCTGAGTCCAGAGACAGCTGCTACTTCCCCGGATGCCGGAAGGACGCTAACTGCGAGTGCGAGATCTGCCTGGCCAGCATCAGCGCGACCCTCGATCTCATGCCCGCCAGCGTCCAGAAGAGCTCCTTCACTAAGCTGTCCCCTTTGTCGCAGCCGATGGCGCCACGGCGTGCCCCGGTGTCCTTCGACCCATCTGTTCTGTCCACTCCTGGGACGACTATCTCGAAGACAGTGGAAAGTCCGCCGAGCTTGAAATCAGCTCTGTTGCGTGAGGGGAAGGAGATGAGGGAGAAGAAGGCGAGTTTGGGGTCGGGGTCGGTGTCGCGGCTAGAGAGGAGATTTCTACGGTGGGCTTTGTGTGTCGTGTTGATATTCATGGCGGATGTGGGGCTTCAGTGGTTGGTCTCAGCTGCTGTAAGACCCGAGCTATCAAGTGATGCAGTGAGGCAGATTGGCGAGGATTCTCGGAGAGTAGGTGATTTGATTTGGAAGATCAGGTTTTTGCAGAGAGAGATAGGGGGTTTTGTTGAAGGCAGGGTATCAAATTGCAGTGACCAGAATTCTGCGTGGAAGATCAGTCAGGTTTGAACAAAGTCTGAATTTTTTTTCTCTTTTACAAATCGATTTCTTTGCCGTTGAATTTCTCAAGTGATACCTCTGAGGTTATCTCATTTTTAAAAAGATGGCTCCGATTCAAGTAGTGATGAAAGCACATGCGTGCGTATTGTAGGGTGGTCTGCTATTGAATTCTAGGTGCACACTGTACAAATCGATGACAGAAGAGGTGAGCATATGGGGATGGCCTTTGCAGACCGCGGGGCTTCTCACAACTGGCGCTTCTTCCAGATCGTTCACTGTCATCAATGGCAGAGTCACAGAGGTAAATTTCAGCATGATAATAACAGTTATAACGATCCGAAATGGCTATAGCTGCAACCAAACCTGTTGAGAAGATTGTTGTTTTGTTACCACGCATGATAAGCTTTGTATCTTTCAAGATTGCCCAGTAAAACTTCTTGGCCTTATGTAACTAATTGAGGGTCAGAAATCTGTATGACCTTCAAAGTGTGCACGGGCCATGATATGTTTCATGCAATTGCTAGAAGCATTGCTTGCGGTTTTATTATCATCTTCTTGTAGCAACTGAACTGAACTGCAATCTTTCAAAGGGCCGGCTTCTTTTAACTGCTTGCCTTACTGATGAGCTGAAAACTTGAGAAAGACTTTTGAGTTTTGGCTTCATTTTCCATTTTGTCCATGTCACACCATTTGCTCATTGGGTTTATTATGTTTTCTTCCGTTCAATAGTGGAGCAACGGAAACGTGGGCTATATCATCCGAAAGGTAACTAGTTCTTGGGTGCACGGAAAATGGAGAGCATCTGTTGTGCAGCTTGATCCTGGTACTTTGATTCTGGAGTACAAAAGGAGCTCGATATTGGACGACTCAGGATTTCTAATGAAAGCACTGGAGTTCCTGAAGTACCAGATGACGGCAGTAATCGGACGAATGAATCAACGGTTTTGGTATTTCCCTGCTTTCGAGCACCATCCTGAGCAAAGCAGAGCAAAATATAGCAGCAAAGTCCCAACTTGAGCTTGTGTGCTGCAGAATGCTTCAGTTCTCGATCCTCATCCCTTATGAGGAACTTTTTTGGTTTTTCTGCGTAGCATGCACATGGTGAAATTGATAGCTCTTGATTTTGACTATTCTTTTGTTTTCTCACCCGTACTTTGAACAGCATTAGTTCGAACAAGTTTTAGACAACAACTGTATTTATTGGACACAGTAATTGTAAAGTTTTATTCGCTTTGTGGAGGTAAGTTCTGATTGCCATGTTGCCACACGGAACTATAGCTGTAGTCGACCGTAAGTTTCAGAAATGTCCAAGATGCACAACTTTTACATTAACAAACATACACAAATCAAAGTTCGCTGAACATTTCAGCTTAAAAGATATCTAATGATATCCGGTAGGTGGTCAACCTCAAGTGGAACTCCTACCAATGAAGTACGAAACAGAAGCCCAGTGGGCAGGGACAAGGCATATGCAAACTCTTTTTGCACCTCAAGAGTTTTGGAATTACAGAATAGCATTCTACATGAATGTTTTCTTTACAGACAACAACTAGAGTGTAATTTACAATTTCAATTTAATATTGGAAGGAAGAGGTCGCAGAGTACAATCACCAATAGTCTCTACAAGAGCAAATGCCATCTTTGCAATGGTGAAACCTAGTCCTGTCTCTGACAATGATTTCTCTTCTGTATTCCTTTGAGATAAGCTTCATGAAAGTATGACAGTCCTCGCATATCCTGAGGTTCTTTACTATGCGGATGCATGATCCTGTTCTCTGGGTCAACAAGCCGTAGCAAACTGCCAACTTCTCACTATGCCAAAGCACCACTTCTCTCTTATCTTCATCCTCTACGTCAACCAAAACACAATGGGCACTAGGAGCATAGCCGACAAGCTTCAACTCTCTAACCACCTCATCTAATTTCACATAGATTTGATCTGCTCGACTGTGATCCCGGTCAGCCATAGCAAACTGGTGTACCTCGTTGTTTAATTCAATCCTACTCCATCCCCTCTCCTTGAATACACCCATCTGTCTCATTAATTGCCTCAACTCACCGACATCTTGCCATCTTCTATGTTTTGCATAGATATTCGATAAGACCACGTGAGCTCCATCATGATCTGGCTCCAGCTTGAGGAGCTGCTTGGCGGCAAATTCTCCTAGTTCGTCCTCACCGTGAACCCGACAAGCGGCCATCAATGAACCCCATATGACAACATTAGGAGCCAGAGGCATCGTCTCTATAACCTCCAGAGCTTCTCTTAATAGACCAGCACGCCCAAAGAGGTCTACCATACAACCATAGTGCTCATATTTTGGCTTGAGATTGTGTTCATTAACAATGGATGCGAAGATTTCCCGGCCCTTCTCAACCAACCCAGCGTGGCTGCAAGCATAAAGCACACCAATAAACGTTATCTCGTTAGGCTCAACATTTTCTTCTCTCATTTGATAAAAGAACCTTAGTGCATTATTGGCATCCCCGTGCATGGCAAAAGAATTGATCATAGTGGTCCAAGAGATCACGTTTTTGCTCGAAATTTTCTCAAAAACTTTTCGCGCTCTCTCCAAGCTACCACATTTGGCATACATATCGACAAGGGCGTTCTTGACAGGCAGAGCTTCTCCAAAACCATTCTCATCAACGAACTTATGCATCCATCTGGCTTGATCTAATACACCGAGATGAGCACACGCAGATACAACACTCAGGATGGTGATCTGATCAGGTTTTATTCCCCACGCTTGAATCTCCTTGAACAAAATGAGAGCTTCTTGAGGTTGATCACTCTCAGCATAGCCAGAGATCATTGCACTCCAACAGACCAAGTCTTTTTCATCCAGCTGGTCAAAAATTAGTCGCGCATTCTCAATTTGTCCAATTTTGGAATACCACGATATCATGGCAGTTGAAACAACTAAATTCTTGGGAGACATTTTGTCAAAAAATTCTTGAGCCAAATCCATGCATCCAGAACTTGCATACATGCTGATGAGGGCACTCTGAATATGCGGATCCAGTATGACATTATTCTTGGTGATGTACTCATGGATCTTCTTTCCATAGGTTAAGTTACCGGCCCGAGCACAAGCTGAAAGTATGCTAGAAAGAATCATCTTGTCTGGTTCCACATTAGAACTCCGCATTTCTTCAAACAGAGACATAGCTTCATCAAAGAGGCCATTCTGACAGAATCTGCAATGTCATAAGATAACGCACATGAAATAAGATGGCTGGAAAGTGCAAATCTATAGCTTGATGCATTTAAGAGACTACTGCATTTCGGCTTTTCAACTGTTAAAATATGTGTTATGAAAAAGTTTCCACAATCCGCGACAATCACCTTCAACTAGTGCAGGGTATAAACTCAAAAGGACACAGTATCAGGTGCATCTGTACGTGAAACAGCAAGGAAATCACCATACCCATCAATCATAATGCTCCAAGAAACCACATCTCGCTGCGACATTTTATCGAACAGCAAGTGCGCATCCATAACACGCCCACCTGCAGCATACACACGGACCAAAGCAGTCTGCACAAAAGGATCACCACCGTACCCCAACTTAAAAACCAACCCATGAATCTCCGATCCCTCGACTAATCCCGCCTCTTTCGAGCCCGCCTTGAGCAAGGGAGGGAAGCTGAACCTATCCAAAACAACACCTTCCCTCCACATTTCATCGAACACAACGAGGGCATCCCCGGGCCGGTCGCCGCGGGACAGCTCCCGCAGGAACTTGTTGAGGACTCTGGTTTTCGAGGAGCCGGGGACGTGGCGGAAGACGGAGAGGGCATAACCGAGGCTCGGGGAGGAGAGGAGGAGGTGGAGGAGGAGGGGGGCGGCGGAGGGGTGGTTGAGGTTGGTGCGGCGGAGGATCTGGGCGTGGACTTGCTTGAGTTGGGCCGGGGTGGTGGCGGTGGTTAGGGCGGTGTGGAGTGAGGTGGTTGTGGCGGTTGCGGCGACGGAGGCGGCGGCGGCGGCGGTGGCGGAGGGAGGAGGGAAGGATGTGGCGGGATGGAGCAGCGCTTGCATGGCGTGCGGACTGGAGCGTGGCGTGACGATGCAAATGGATACCGGAACACGTGTTAAATCGAAACTTATACGGTCAAGTACGACGAGACACATGAAATCCACGTACGAACCATCGTGTTCGAAGATTCAGATGTTCATATAAACGTGCATTTATTTCACGAAAAATAATTTTCAAGAAAACACTTTTTCTCATTTTTCAATATTTAGTTTACTTAAAAAAATAAGTCAATTAAAAATATTTTCTTAATTAATGAAAAATATTTTATTACCAAAGTTTAAATTCAGGAAAATGATTTTCCATTTAAAAGAATCAAAAAAACGTTTTTCAAAGTATAACTAGCTATCGACATTTAAACTCCAAACTTTACGCTTAAGCACTAAAACCCCCACGTTGGTTCTCGAGTACCAACATTTAGGATCAGGTCTTGACGGTCGGGCTCGAAACCTCAGTGTCTAGGGCCCAGGCCCTCGGCACCCATGCTCGAGTCCATCAAGACTGAGCTCGAACCCCTAGTGTCCGTACCCGATGCTTGTACCCAAGCTTGGCCGGGGCGGCAAACTCGCGGCTCGCCAAATCCAAGCTAGCCCAAGCTTCGTCAATTGGGCTTGGCCGAGGCCGGCGAGCTCACGGCTCGCTAGATCCAGGCGAGCCTGGGCTTAGCCAGGGCCGACAAGCTCCCAACTCGCGAGATCTAGGTGAGGTTGGCGAGCTCGAGCTTGCCTATGGCCATCGTTGGGTGAGCCTCAAGCTCGCCAGTGGCCATCGTCGGCCGGTCGCGGCGGAGGGAGAAGGAAAAAGAAAAGGAAAGAAAAAGAAAAAAGAAAATTAAAAATAATTAAAAATTTGATTTTTTAAAAAAATAAAAAATATTAAAAAATCATTTTTTCCCTAAAATAAAGTCACGAGATTTAAATAATTTTCCAATGAAATCCAAACATCAAAAACCGATTTTCATTATGGATCACCAAATAAAGGAAAACTAAGCGTATTATTGAAAAATGATTTTTCGGAAAATATGTGCCTTTATCATTGAGTTTTTCGCGAAATAAATACACCCTAAGTTTAGTACATATATGGAATGATTACGCGGATGTTTAGGGAGGGGCTTCAACTAGGGAAGTTGGATAAGTAGTTGGTGGTAACCTCCTTTGCTTTTGCTAAATGAATTTATTGTCCTACCCAAAAAAATATTATTAGATTCAAAGTACTAATTCTATTTCACAAGTGCGTAACTTATTTTAAATAATCTATGAACTTTGACCCAATACACAATGTAGTCCCTAAACTTTAAATTTATTCAATATAGTCTCTGAATTTTAGCCTAATGTGCAATGTTGTCATTGAACTTTTAATTTGTTCAATATTATCCCTAGACTTTTGATACATGTTCAATGATATTTGGACTTAGGGTACATATTCAATTTGGTCCATAAATTATTTGAAAATATTTAATTTTTTCCTTCCTTTTATTCAAATTGGGAGATAACATTGAACATTTTCATATAATCCAAAGACTTAAAAACATGTACTAAAAGTTCATGTTGAACAAATTAAAAATTCAGGGATGATATTGAATATTAAGCTAAAATTTCTAGATCATATTGATCAAATTTAAAGTTTAGGTATCATATTATATATTAGAGTAAAGTTTATGATCCATTTATGTTATTTACCAATGGCCACGTCACCTATCGTATTAATTTGTATGCACCTCTTGGGTTCACCTGGCTCCATTACAATTTAACAAAAAACGAGAAAGAAATTTGATGGGGTATGTAGCGGCTTTGCTCGCGGAAGACGTATCATTAACCTGGGACGATTCAACATGACACATATAAGATACTATTGACATCCCAAAATTTTCGTTTGTTTGTTGAACGAGCGTACGTAATGGAACGTTACATGGGAATTAGAAGGATTGTCGATGAGCTACAAAAGAGTCAACTTCGAAAGACGCGGATGGTTTTAGAGGCCACTATACCATCACCATAACAATCGCCGCAAGACCATCCTACAATTATTTATCATTTCATTCGTTAACGTTGTGTTACGCACTAACCGTCTTGACGATAAAATTTTGTTCCGCACCAATTTTGATTAAATCCTTTCACGCTATTCCCACAATTCCACCTCCCCTCTTCCGCCCCTTGTATACCATTGGGAATATTGTGGTCACGCCCCACTTCTCACCGTCCGCCAATGCAAGACACCTCCCCGTTGGCTTGCCACACCACCAGCTGCTCTCACCCTCTCACCACCACTCGCCACCTCCTCCCCCCCTCCTCGCCACACTAATTCTGCCTTTGCCATCTGTCAAACTAGCACCACCAGCCTCACTTCCCATCGCATGCAGAAGGTTGGGAAAAACCACTTCATTCCCCAAAATTCTGACCGACCACTCTGCTTCTGCTTGCTGCTTCTTCAAATCTTGGGCTTCTGTTTTGGATAGCAACTCCTCGACATTCTGCCCATCGCAACCACCGCTTGACGTCTTCTCATGTCGACGACCCGCCCTCCTTATCCGTGAAACTGAAGGACGACCAGAGGGCCCCAACCACTCGCCAGACTGCCATCTCCCACCGGAACTGTCTCTCGTCGAGCCAAATCGAGGCAAGTGAAATTCTGCCTCCCTATATTATATCGGATTTGGTTGTGTCACACCCCGAACACAACCAAAATGGGATCATAACACAACCGTCCTTTCACTCAAAAGACGCAGCCTCAATTTAAACAAAACCCGAATAACATCAGAGCTTTCTAAAACCATAAAAAGGATATATACAAATCCGACAAAAAAAGCTATTCCAATAGCTCAACGTCACTATGTACAACGCACCCAAAAATTCCACTATCAAAAGAAATCGTCCGACTAACGCCCGCTCACGCCCTACTAGCGGCCAGCAGAAGAACCTAAAATGTATGTAAGATAAGGGATGAGCTACCACGGCTCAGTGAGTAACATATTTCTTCTAAGCGGATCGAACAATCACTATGCAATAGTATCAAAAATATCACAGCCTATAACTCACACTCAATGTACAATATAGCCAAAAAATCTCAAAGATATGATAACTTTTCAATAAAAGGCATCCGTATCAGATTACTCAATAAAAACTCACTTAACAACAATAGCTAATCATCAATGGTCTATCCATTGACTAATCTCATCACATAACACGTTGATGGTTCATCCATCAACCAATCTCATGCTCGTCATCAAACTATGGTCAAGTTTAACGCCGTGACAAAGGCGACCAAGTTTACCCCTCTTGGCAAGGTCTACCACCTATTATAAGCCGGCGGTTTGGCCCAGAAGGATATCCTGACAGTATGCATACTCCCCCCTCAACGGGTTCTCAACATAGGAATACGAGCAGCAACAACTTATAACTCAATCCAGAAATCCATAATCAACACCAATAAGTCCATTTCACAAAACATTTCGCAACAAAAATAGCCCTCGGCTAATCCTCTTCACAAAACCTTTAATATAAGCATTCACAAAAGCTTCATTTCAATAACGTCATAAGACTTTTCAACTCATTTCACAATTGACAAAAGGTAGCAAATGATCGATCCAATTTATGCAGAAAACATGCTCCATTGTATTAAAAATTATATCTCATTATCAAAATACAAATTTGTAAATATATAGAAGATATAATGTCCCTCACCTGGTAATAAAAAAACTAACCCATATGTGTTCCTCGAGCTGACGGTTCCAAAATCCTATTAAACATACGGAAAACAAATCAAAACCGAGTAATACTTCCCCCTAACGCGCAACTCGAATAAGCTAAGGCTAACTAGCCAATAATCCGACACCCACGTGCCTACGACGGCTTGCTCAATGGAAAAAATCTAATGCCAACCACAACGAACAACTCGCGCACCAAATTTCCACGCGCCATAACTTCCTCCACCGGACTCCGTTTTGCACGCTCTTATAGTCAAAACGAAACTCATCCAACATACTATGGATGTCCCAGCACAGCCAACCCAAACAATAGCCCAAAAAATGACAATAAAAGCCTTGAAAATTACTGTTCACGAAATTCCAGATTATGCTATCAACTTGAAAATTTGATTTCAGACAAACCGTAACTCCGAATCGATATCCATGAAAGCGCACAGCCCCACAACACCATAATCTTTCATTTTCATGGATATTTAAGACTTGACAACTCAAAAACTTGAACTACGCAACTCAAATCCACATAACTCTTATTTCCGAGCCCTAATCGAAAAATTACTCTGATAGGACTAATGAGGGTTGCGAGTACTTACTAGTCATTGTGTTATGTAGTCGGAACAACTCTGCGAGGACCCGCGTACACAAACCCTCCCTTTCACTCTTCCCTTTCTCCTCTCCTTTTTCCTTTTCTTTTCCTCTGTTTTTTTTTTTCTTCTCTTCTTCTGCAAGCAACCGCTGCTTTCTCCCTTTTTATCTTCACCTTTTTTTTTTGACTTTTGACTGCTCTTTTTTTTTTATTCCTCCTTCAGCCTAAGTCTTTTGACCTGGTCAAAAGAAGAGGCAAATATTACAGGTTGCATATCGAATTGGTCATAAGTTCAAGCTTTTGATGGAAATAGATGGTGTTGGTGGAAGTTAGCTTCTGGTTTTGGGTGTTTTTGAACACCAAACTCGTGGGGATCAAGTATTGAGTTGTTCTTGAACTTTGGTTGTGATTTCCAGACTCGGTTTTGCTGAACCTTCACCGTTTCCCAATTTTGTAGAGATTTTGTGGTCTGAATATCGCAAAACTTCTTTCATAAAAGTTGTTCAAAACATCTTCAAGTATAACATATTTTAATTTCAAAATTTTTGGAGGTTTTTTGGGTAGCACGAAGACCTAATCTCCAACCCGTACTAGACTGCCTAGGTGCACTGTTTCAGTGACCTTTCCATGTTCGTGATTATTTTATAAAAGTTTCTAGAAATATTCCGAACAAACTCCCCTCACAAAATTTCTTGGGGACTTCTTCCTCTATGACATATTTAAATTTGAGAATTTTTGGAGATTATTTGTGTACTGAAATGAGCTCATTTTGAGAGCCAAGTATTCTCTTCCAATGAACAGTTTTTGGTCTGACTTTAAGCTCCCGAACAAGGTATTTACCGAAACAATTAGACTTTGAGTTCTTCATGAAATTTTTTATCAAGGTGTCCTCTGTGACATGTTCAAAATTTAGAATTTTTGGAGTTCATTTACTAATTATTTTAATCTGATTTAAAAAACGGTGTGAAACTACCCAGTTTTTCTTTTTTCAAGTATTCACTATTTTCTAGGTGAAAACGTGGGAATCTAGATTTAATATCTTCTGGAGATAGAATCTAAACATTCTGAGCTTTCAAATGAGATATGATAAACCTTGATTGGATGTCAAATGATGGGGCAAGTGAGGGCAAGTTCATAAACAAGTTTGTAACCGGCATGCAATGCTAGAAAGGATTTATAGTTGTGTTGCTGTCTGTGTGACATTGAAAAAGATTGATTATTGTTGGTGATCTGTGCATTGGATGAGTTGATTATATCTGTGGCTTGATGGGTTATGGAATACCGTCGATTGATGGACCGTTGATGCCCCGAGGAGCCGAAGGGAAAGCAGGATGCCTGGTTGTGAGAACGAAATGCCTAGGAGGATTCTGCCCTAAATGCCTCGGGAGTGTGATTGGGATGACATGGTCAGTGGATCACGAAGCCTACGCGGGCTATTGAGAATTCCGGCGTACACCGCGGCAAATTGGAGTGTGCACTGAACCCCGCCAAATGGGAGTTTTCTTCCTTACGTGATCGACGAGTGCACTGGGCATGTGACTTGGAGTGAGATAATGACACCCATGCAAGCGTGAAATTGTGTGTACGTGTTTGAATCATAATTTTGATCATGATTGCTGAGTTAGAGTGTCAATTGGGATAGTTACTAGTATGGAACCTTAAAGTATGTTTTAATTGGTTAGCAAGTCCAGATTAGAAGACTGTCATTATTATGCATGTTGATGTGCATGCTGTTGCTTGTTTGGCATAGGGTGATAGACATTTCACTGCTGAGCTATCGCTCATTCTTGTAGTGGCTAAACTTTTACAGACTAGTTGAGATGCCGTTCCTTCCTGCCTCTCCGTCTGTTAGCTATGGAGTCACCATAGATTTCTTGACCCATCTGACTGAGTTCCAGGATCCGAACTTTCCGCACGTGGTGTTCGTGAGATGCATCTTGGTATTGATTGTTAACATTGGGTTCCCAATGGGCCCTATACTCATGGGGTTCATGGCGGTGTTTGCCTGAGTGGGCGGGCGGATGATAGGGCCGCTACCCCACCTTGACAAGGATGGAGCTGACGACGGAGATAGTGGAGTGGAGTGATAGAGAGAGAGAGGAGCAGGAAAGTACCATTTTTGAACATGACTGATATTTTTGGATAGAGTCGCGTGGAGGATGATCCATTTTGACTGACGTGAGTGATGGGTACATGTAGATAGACTGGGTAGGGAGCTGTCCCACTGTTAACCCTCAAACTCACCTATGTATCACCTTATGTTAATAAATAATGAAGTTTTTGAAGTTCAGTGTCAGTGTTACCCTTCATAGTAGTAGACTTCCTTTATTTATAATTCATGTTATAAATGCTGATCCCTACCCAGTCTATCTACATGTACCAATCACTCACGTCAATCAAAATGGATCACCCTCCACACAACTCTGTGCAAAAATATCAACCGTGTTAAAAAATGGTACTTCCCTGCTCCTCCCTGTCTATATCACCCCATGCCGCTGTCTCCGTCAGTAGCTCCATCCCCGTCGAGGTGGGGTAGCGACCTTATCATTCACCTGCCCACTCGGGCAAACACTACCATGAACCCCATGAGTACAGGGCCCACCGGGGACCCAATGTCAACAATCAAGACCAAGATGCATCTCACGAACACCATGTGCAGAAAGTCCGAATCCTAGAACTCAGTCAAATGGGCTGAGAAATCTATAGGGACTCCATAGCTAACAGAGAGAGAGGTAGGAAGGATCGGCATCTCAACTAGTCTATAAAAGTTTAGCCACTACAAGAGTGAGCAATAGCTCAGCAGTAAGATGTCTATCACCTTATGCCAAACAAGCAACAGCAGGCACATCAACAGGCATAAGAATGATAGTTTTCTAATCTGGACTTAGTAACCAATTAAAACATACTTTAAGGTTCCATACTAGTAACTATCCCAAATGACACTTTAACTAAGTAATTATGATCAAAAGTACGATTCAAACACGCACACACAATTTCACGCTTGCATGGGTATCATTTTATCACTCCAAGTCACATTGCCGGTGAACTGACCGGTCATGCAAGGAGGAAAACTCCCATCTGGCAGGGTTCAATGAGCACTCTGATCCACCGCGGTGTACGTCGAAATTATCAACGGGCCATGCAAGCTTTGTGATCCACTGACCACGTGTGACATCCCCAATTTGGAACGAGATGACCAAAGGAAATGGCCATGGAATCAGTGTGCGGACCATGCCGAGGGCTAGTCATAGATCAGATGGTACGGCCAGGACGAGTGTACTAAGGATTAGTTGTGGTTCGATCGAAAGTTCATCCATGGATAAGTCAAGAGATCAACAATGAAGAGGCTATCTAGTCACGCAAGTTAATTAGAGCGATTTGACCATGGGTTGACCTTTCGACCATAAAGGTCACTAGTGGGACGATCCGGGGTGACCATGGATCAGTGCCATACGAGCATGTGCCGGTCGTGGGTGGTTCCGCTCGACCATGCATCGGTCACGGGTGACCATAGATCGGACCCGTAGTACTCGATTCCACACGGTTACATGACAACCTAGGGTCAACCATGAATTGTTGATACTCGATTATGGACCGGCACGAATTAGCCATGGATCGTTGCGTTGAATTGGATAGGCCGTGGGCAAGCCATGTGCCAGGCCTTATGCCCGGCCGTGTGCCCATTAGTCAGGCCATGGGCCGGCCTTGTGCCCGTTCGTATGCTGGTCATTGTACTTGACCCCCGTACTAGGCCTTGTGCCCTTTGGTTCTAGCCCAAAATCTACCCCGTACCAATCAGAGTGGGCCACGAGCCGCGCATTGTGCCGCCCATGAGCCGATACATGTGTCCGATCCATGAACCAGTCCATTAACCATGTGTTCCGTCCATATGCTCGGCATTATGTGCGTGTGGCCCAGCCTTATGCCCGGTACACGATCCGTACGGCATAATACCGTGCCCATGCACTCAACCATGTGCCCGTGCAGCAGGCTCGACCCCCTTGTGGCCCAGCTGTATGCCCAAGTGGCCTAGCTGTTTACTAGGCCCTGCGCTTGGTTAGGCCAATAGACCAGGCCATGTGCTAGGACAATTTTGCTAGATCGGCCTTGCGCCATTCTACCCGGTCCTTGGCTTGATTGTGTCCAAGTATACTAGGACATATTTTTACACCGAACCTCAGATCCAAATGGGAGGGTCGATCAATTATGGCATTTTAGAACCCCTAATTATCTTAGTTTCTTGCTAAGCCAAATTTTAGTGAAAATTTGGGTGTCCAAGAGATGATGTGCCATTAGAACTAGTAAGGACCCCAATGATGGGGTGCTCTTGAGATAGGCACACCATATTCACGCCTAGGAGCCCCTTGCACAAGAAGACAACTTGATATGACTAAATTGCTAATAATTGAACTTGGCATCAATAATGTAGACCAATCTCTAATAATAGATCCTTGACACCAATAATGGAGTTGTCTTGCTTGAGACCAATAATTTTGGAATTCTAAAGAGTGGCCCAAGCCTAGAGAGGGATTCATGAATAAGAGACAAATTGACAACTTCTTTAGCAAGTTGTCAATAATGAGGTTTATCATGTAAGAAGACCAATAATAGAGGCCAAGCTAGGTATCTCCTGATTAATAAACGAATAAGGTGGCTCACCCTAGCAATTATCGAGTGTCTTGAAGGTAAGGACAAGAAGTTCTTCACGTGAGAAATGAGGGCTAAAATAAGTCTAGTCAATGTAAAACCAAAATGGAGCTTATCCAAGAAGGCACAAATAATAATAAGAGAGGCAATAATTGAGGTGTCTTGAGGAAGACACCAATAATTTGTGTCTTGAAATCCAAGACAATGAAGGACATGTCTAAGTCAAGAAGAGAGGTTTACGCCTAGGGAGAAAGAGATCAAGGACAATCATAATTTGGTCTTGAATAATCCAATAGGGTATAATGACCCTAGAAGAGAAACTTGGAGATCAAGTTGGAAATGATTGGCCTTAATTGAAGGCTTGAATAAGAAGCTTAATAATGACCAAAGACTTTTAAGAACCACTTCATTATCAACCTAGACTTTTAGGGCCATCTATTATTAAATTTGGCTTCATCTTCATTCAGGACCTTTAGTGGACCACACTATAAATAGGCTTGGTCCCCACTTAGCCTCCTTTTTCCTTGCACCACCAACTCTCACGCCACTCTCTCTCTCTCTCGGGGTAAGTACAGCGCAAGTGCCATAACTTTTGTACAGAGGACACTTAAGTGCCATAACTTTTTTTTGCTCACTTGAGTGCCATAACTTCCCAAAAAAAGATCACTTAGGTGCCACTTACGAGCTGGTCGTGAGGGCCTAAAACCGCAGCTTTTCTGACCGAACGATGATCTTCCCGGTGAGACGAGCCCCATCAGCTTGAAGAGGGGGTGTCGGTGAATTATTCCATGGCCTCCGTTCATCTCGAAATTTCCGTTTTAACCTCTGTTGACGAAGGAAAAAATGCTTCGTAGTCACAAATTTATCGAGCCGATTTGTGTGACTACAAAGCATTTTCACCTTCGTCAACAGAGGCTAAAACGGAAATTTCGAGATAAACAGAGGCCATGGAATGATTCACCGACACCCCCTCTTCAAGCTGGTAGTGCTCGCGTCATCGGAAAGGTCACCATTCGATCGGAAAAGCCGCGGTTTCAGGCTCTCACGACTAGCTTGTCAGAGGGGTTGATCGTGAGGGTAGGAAACCACAACTTTTTCAGCCAAACAGTGACCTTTCCGGCGAGGCGAGCACCACCAGCTTGAAGAGGGGATGTCGGTGAATCATTCCATAGCCTCCATTCATCTCAAAATTTCCATTTTAGTGTCTATTGATGAAGATAAAAATGCTTCGTAGTCACATATTTATCGAGCCGATTTGTGTGACTACGAAGCATTTTTACCTTTGTCAACGGAGGCTAAAACGGAAATTTTGAGATGAACGAAGGCCATGGAATGATTCACCGACACCCCCTCTTCAAGCTAGTGGTGCTCACCTCACCAGGAAGGTCACCGTTTGGCTGGAAAAGTCACAGTTTCGAGCTCTCACAACCAACCCCTCTGACAAGCTAGTCATGAGGGCCTGAAACCGCGGCTTTTCCGGTCGAAAGGTGACCTTTCTGGTGAGGCGAGCACCACCAGCTTGAAGAGGGGGTGTCGATGAATCATTCCGTGACCTCCGTTCGTCTCAAAATTTCCGTTTTAGCCTCCGTTAACGAAGGTGACAATGCTTCGTAGCATAAGTAGATTCCCTAATCTCGAGATAAGATGATGCAATGCGTTGTTGGCTAGTGTTTGTACTCGAACCTGCTTGGACTTTGCCTGAGGCTTGCTGGTCATGTTGTTCTTTGCACGCTTTAAGTTCGAGTTTATGACGACTCGGCCGCAAAAGAAGGAATGTATGTCTTATACGCACGCTATGATGCATAGACCGAAACTTGCTTGTCAAAGGTTCGATATCGAGACTTATCGGATCCAAGTTAAGTCAGTTTGGTTTATCGCTTGGTGCATCGAATCAAGTCACAAGCCTTGGATCATGGCCGACATAATAGTTGATTTTGATTAGGTCCATGAATCACACTTCCGCTCATGCCTTCGGACTATTGTTTGCATGGCTATAAAAAAAAGAAGATAAGAATTGGATTGCTAGATGGTTGTGACACATGGACACACGTGGGACTAAAGCCGTCTACGATGAATTTCGAGACATTGCCCAATGGATTTCGAATGCCTGATGGATTTCGGAAGGACTGATAGATTTTGGTCAAGAATGAATGAATCCTGTGTGTTTTATTTTTGCATGCATCATGTAAATATCATGCTTGACATTCTCTTGGCAATTGTGTGTATCATGAATAGTATATAGGCAAGGTAAGAAATACCTTTGCTATTAATTTGCCATCGACAACTCGAGGCGGTAAGGTCAGATGAGTGTTCGGCGACGATTGATTTCTCCTCACTTGAAATTAGTGGATTTACTTATTGAGTCAATGACTCACTATCCATTGTTTTTCCTAGACTTGTAAGATGGTGGCTCCGCCCGTCCGTTTCGACATTCATATAGAACTGATAGTGGACGTTTTGGATGTAGTAGATGTGGAAATGGGTCGTACCTACCGGAAGGTGATTTCGCAAGTCCTAGTAGATGAGGGATTTGAGAATCCCATTCCCCACAAGTACGAAGCATGGTACATGTAGATGAACAAAGGCATGTTCGACCTCTTCCATGGGTTCAATGACCCCTTCGGCGGTGCCAATGGGCCAGCACCCAGGAACGCCGCAAGTGGAGTCTAGGCGGTGGTTCCTGCTCAAGAGGGACCGAGCAAGTTTTGAAGGAAACTTTTGGGATACACTTTTTGGATCTTGGCTGGATGGCCACAGTAGAGGTGCTAGGCATAACCCAACTGTGTTGTTATAGCGGGTATATATGTGTGTGTGAAACAGCCCATAAAAGAAGGGGCATGTAAAAAGGTTTGTATTGTAAAAATATATATGCTATCATGTAAATATAAGACTTGCTTATGATGCTGGTCTTAATCCCGTTACCTATTCTAATTGTGATTGTCTGAATTAATTCTTCCGCTTGTTCGCAACGAAAAGATAATAATAAATGGGACGCAGCAAAGGTAAACTCATGGGTCACGATCTTGGCCAAGACGTGACACCACGGCATCCTGATCACACTCCCGGGACATCTAGGGCAGAATCCTCCTAGGCATCTAGTTCTCACAACCAGGCATCCCGCTTTCCCTTCCGCTCCTCGGGGAATCGTCGGTTGATCGTCGGTCCATCAACCGACGGTATTTGATAACCCATCAAGCCACACATATAATCAACTCATGTAGTGTATAGATCACCAACAATAATAAATCTTTTTCAATGTCACAACGACAATAACACAACAATCAATCCTTTCTAGCATCGCTTGTCGGTTACAAGCTTGTTTATGAACTTGGCCTCACTTGCCCCATCATTTGACATCCGATCAAGGTCTATCATATCTCATTTGAAATCTCAGAATGTTTAGATTCTATCTCCAAAAGACATCAAATCGAGATTCCCACATTTTCACCTAGAAAATAATGAATCCTTGAAAAAAAAAGGTAAACTGGGCAGTTTTGCACCATTTTTGAAATCGGATTAAAATAATTAGTAAATGAACTTAAAAAATTCTAAATTTTGAATATGTCACTGAAAACACCTTTATAAAAAATTTTCATGAAGAACTCAAAGTCTAAATCGTTTTGTAAATACCTCATTCAGAAGCTTAAATTCAGACCACAAACTGTTCACTAGAACAGAATCTTTGCCTCTCAAGATGAGCTCAGTTCAGTATCCAATTCATCTCCAAAATTTCTAAAGTTTAAATATGTTGTAGAGGAAGAAGTCCCCAAGAAATTTTGTGAAGGGAGTTCGTTTGGAATTCTTCTTGAGAATTTAGAGAATTTTATAAAAAATCGAGAACGTGAAAAGGTCACTGAAACAGTGCACCCGGGCAGTCTAGCATGGGTTGGAAATTAGGCCTTCGTGCTATCAAAAAAACTCCAAAAATTCTAAAATTAAAATATGTTATACTCCAAGATGTTTTTAACAACTTTTATGGAGAAAGTTTCCCCAAATTCATTCCAAAAAAATCTCTATAAAAATGGAAAATGGTAAAGGTCCAGCAGTACCAATTCTGGAATCAAGGCAAAAGTTGCAGAAGTTACCCAAAACTTGACCATACGAATTTTTGTTCATGAACTCCCAAACCAGAAGCTACCTCCACAAACACCATCCATTTCCATCAATATCCTGCATCTATGACCAACTCGACATGCAACTAATTCCTAGTTTAGAATAGGGAGCCAGAATTCCACTTGCCTTAACGTCGGCTCGCGAGAAACTGTTGTCAGGGAAGACGGGGATGTCACCGTGTATTCTGGTTCTCTGGTCGCGCTCCTTGGTTCACGGTTCGTCGTGAGCAGTTTCCCGGCGGTCCCGCGGCTGTGGGGTCGGACGGAACAGGCGAGACGCGGCTGTTTTTTATGGCAGATTGGCCAAAGTGAGGCTGGTTCTTCGGGAAGGAAGACTGAGCAGCAAAAGAAATGAAGATGAATTTGGTTGGGGAAGGAAACTGTGCAGGAAAAACAGAAGAAGCTTGGGGTCGGTCAATTCAAGAAATGGATTTATCTCTCCCCCCCTCCTTCTTGCATGTAACATTTAGAAAATTGGGGGCGTTGTTAGCATGGTGTCTGGACAAGTGGCTAGGGAGTCAACGTGGCATGAAAAAGGGCAGAGGAGTGGCAGATGGTGGATGTAATAGTGGAGATGGCTGATGGCGTGATATGAAGATGGAGAGGGAAGTGTCTTGCTTTGGATGATGGTGGGAAATGATGGCATGACTATAGCATTTCCGAATGGCACGTAAGTGGTGGAAATTGTGGATACCGTGAGAAAGGGGTTGAACAAAAATTGGCGCGGCAGGGGTTGATGTGAAAGAAAACTTAACTAACATTGTAACGTAAACAAGGGAAATTTTAACGGGGTTAATATCACGAAAAATTCTAAACTGGTACATTTGTGATAATTTTACTCCGGACTATTTTTTTTACCACAAAAAACCTCCAAACCGGTACATCTGTGATAAATTTACCCCAACCTATTTTTTTGACCACCAAAAATTCTAAACTGGTATACTTACGACAATTTTACCCCGAACTATTTCTTTGACCACCAAAAACCCTACACTAGTACACTTGTGAAAATTATACCCCCTGAACTAATTTTTTGACCACTAAAAACCCTAGACTTGTATATTTGTGACAAATTTACCCTCTGTTAATGTCCATTAAATTATATTAATATCACAAAAAATCACAAATTGATAAACTTGAGATAAACAGAGGGGTAAAACCCAAAACCGATACATATATTAATTACCACGTGTCATTAAACTTCGCAATTTAACAGTAAAATTTAACAAAAACTAACGGAGAGTAAATTTGTCACAAGTGTACCAGTTTGGAGTTTTTGGTGGCCAAAAATTAGTCCGGGGGTAAAATTGTCACAGGTATACCAGTATAGGGTTTTTGATGGTCAAAAAAATAGTTCGGGGTAAAATTATCACAAGTGTACCAGTTTAGGGTTTTTTATGATCAAAAAAATAATTCGGGGTAAATTTGTGACAAGTGTACCAATTTTGGGTTTTTCATGGTTTTAACCCAATTTTAATGTTAGAATGGTTAGTCAGTAAGACGACATTAAAGGACAAATTAATGGGTGATCGTAGAATGGTCTTGCGGTGGTTGTCATAGTGATGGCATGGTGGCATCGTAATAATATCCGTGTCTTTTAAGGTTGATGCTTCCGTAGCTCGTCGATAATTATTCAAATTCCCACGTAACATTCCGTTCCACACGTCGTTAAACTATGGGCGAAAATTTGGGATGTCACAATTGGCACTTCAAATAACTTTGGCGACTATTCCCGATGGATCGACATTTTTGCGAGCCACGAGAAGCACTATCGAAATCTATTGGAGTATAACATAACTGAGTATCGAGAACCTCGGAATCCTTCTCCTGTTGCGACTTCCCTCGACGGATGCACAGACAAGTTCTACTGGATTTGGGAAGATTATGGGGGAGGATTCTTGAAACCTTGGAGCTTACTTTAAGCAGCTGCAATATCCAGTCCAGGTTCATGTTCATTTCGTCCCATTTAGTCTCATACTCTGTCCATTAACTTAGCTCGGTAAGCATGACGACGTCGATGCTTAGTGTTCAACAAGAGAGAGAAATGACACGACTCCATTGAACAGCAACTATGCCATCGATATGTTACACAGGATACGAGTGATACAATGCAATAGTCGACACAAATACGAGACCGGCCATACGGCTATATTAACCAATGGCGATATCATGAGACATCATAATTCACCCACAAACAAAGACACACAATTACCACCAAGAAAGCACGCAGGCTAAAGACGAAACACAAATCAGCACCGGAAATCCGCATCTCACTAGTCTTCAGGACTTAACCTCAAGCCTTCATACTCCATCACAAATTTGCATCTACAATTTACCAAAATCTTTATCAAAGATACACAGGAAGCGAACGAACAATCGGTAAATGTTTTATAGTTCCCGAAGCTGAATGCACACACGTGCACAGTTCATAATTCTTCAATCATTCACACACAGCTGCCACCAGACAAGCCATGCAGGCTAAAAGCAAGAAAAACCAGCACAGAAAACCCATAGCGCTTAGTTTAGTTTTCAGGACTTCTAACCGGATGTTGTCCAACTCAATTACAACCTACATGTTCGCTATTCATTACCTCTATATGCAAACATGCACTGGAAGCAAACCAAACATCAGTAAATACACTTAAGTTTCAAATTCAGTGAGAAAAATGGCTGTTGCATAGTGCGCAGCTCTTTTTAGCTATGGCATGGGACATTGACATCAATTGTACCATTCAAAAGGACTCCTGTTGTGCATGCTGGGCTGACTCCCTAAGATTGCAATGAAAACATATGCTGGAAACTGATACGTGGCATTTACACAACCAGTTTTTTTTATGATGAGTCCTGGAAAAGAGATGATGAGATAACAAAACAAACATTGAAAATACTTGGCAATAGGAGCCAATATCAGAGCACATCATGCACGAGAATGTGAAGTGTGAAAGTGAATATAGTTGGCCAACTCAAACAATAAGTTGGACATTAAAGAGGCACTAGACAGTCGTGCGGTAGATCTATTGCAGAGTTGAATAAGACAGCACATTTTCTTACCTTCATGCTACACCAAGGTTATGCAGCTTATTGCTATTAGGAGTTGGCATATTCTTATTCCATTGAGGTCTTTGCATTTCTATATGACAGTAACGCCAAAGCATACTTTCATAATCCTTGATCACGTTGCCCTCAATGTTAGCTCGAGCAGGACTTCCCAGTGGATAATTATTATCGAATGCAGATGATTGCACAAAAAATTCCACTCCATGTTTTTCAGTTGCCTTGGAGACCTAGTTAAGTGTAATTCTTAAACGAGTACTCAGGCTCTGTAAAGGGCAGAGATGCGAACAGAACAATGATTAAGAATGGTAAAACTAGCAAAAGAACCATTAGGCTAAATCCTCCTGCATCGGAGTCCTCTCTCCTGTATCCACCCGCTCCACCCATCCTATAAACATGAGATGTCGTAAAAGGGGTCCCCCTGACGGAAGAAGGATCTGAATCTCATCCAGGTCAAAAAATCATCATCAAACAAGTCATTTCCAGTTCTCCTCCTCTGCCTTGCATTATGCCACTTATTATACTCAAATTCCTCGACAAAACCAGTCTGATCGTACCGTCTCCTCGACCCATCATCACGCAAGCACTTAAATGCTTTGGACACTTTCTTGAATGCCTCCTCCACACCCGGTGCCTTTCTTATCAGGATGCACTTTCAGCGAAAATTTCCTATAAGCCTTCTTAATTACCCCCGAGGAGCAAGCTTTTTCTAACCCCATAGTGCATAACAATCCCTCGTTCTCTTAGTCTGCTCAAATAGTTGGACATGTTCTTCACCATATTTCTTTTTCTGGGCATTTGAACCTTCATCACCAGAACCGAAGGGTTAAACCAAGTAAAGGAGAGAGAAGGAAGAGCCACTTGGGGCAAAATTTGATGTGTCTTCCACGTGCGACTACTTTGCCAATGTAACACTAATCGACCAACAGACACTCAACCTGATGGTGAGAGAGGAGGTTGGGACGAGACTCAAGTTCGAATTCAGGTCTATTGAATAGAGACCTGCGAAGTTGGCTTACCGAGAAACAATACTCTTACCAGACCAAAATGCTTACAGAAGCACAACAATGAACACCATAAAATAGTGTTGGAATTGACTTCACCAAAATAGAGTATAAGACAAACTGTACATTGAAGCCAAAGTTCACGGGCCGATTCTATAAACATTCCTGAAAAATGTAAACTGGCGCCGTAAAATTGAAAGTGCACTTAGTACAACCCACGCTGAATCTCACACAACACCAGGAACATACCAACATGTTAAGAACTTGCTCATGGTACAGACTGCATAAGATTTCTAGACAATTTACAATGGCTTTCATTTTCAGTTGAAGAACGGTACATGATTCAATAGTGGGCTCTAAACTTCGTCATCAGAACCGAAGGGTTGCCTTCTTAAAGATTCCAATACTTCTCTGGGATGATTGCCTGGAGCACCCCTACTACCCGTCGCTCCATCGCGAGACCTGAATTGGGCACTTTGAGAGAACTAAGAGGTGGCATCGAAGTCCCTCTGTTTACTTCCCTGAGCACAGACCGTGCTGTGGCCTCGGCTGCGGCATCTGCCAGGGCCGAAGCCACTCTAGAATTGCTCTGCAACTTGTTAGAGGACTTGTTCTGGCGCGACACTCCACTGGGAGCAATGGAAGCCAGAGGAGTATGATTATTCCCTGATTTTTCCATTCCAGCAACTGCCTCTGCAGCTTCTGATCTGGCCTTTGCAGATTCATGTTTCTGCATATCATATAAGAGCTCCCTTTGGAGCTGCTTATCGGCAACCAATATGTCATCTATCTCATTCTTGTAGTCCTTGAGGAGGAGACGGAGGCAATCCATGAGGGAACCCGTGAGGGGGCTGTTCTTGCTCTCAAGTAGTCTCTTCAGCTCTATGAATATGGGAATGGTGTTTTGTATGAGGCTCTTTCTTACTGCTTGACTTATTACCCGTCCCTTAGCACCCGCAGTGGATGTTCCACCAGAACCATTGCTTTCTTCATCCATTTCGGGAGACTCTAACGTGGAATTCCGGCTTGTTGGGAGGCAGATCTCCTTGCAAGCAAGAATCTGAAAAGCATCCTGTTCCCTCAGTTGAGGGTGCATATATCCACGTAAAGATCAGTTTATGCAGGTCATAAGAAGAATTAGGAGATTCATTGAGGATAAGCTTACGGGGTCAAATACTACAGTTTTATTAAACCAAAAGAACGGTGATTGGTGAGAAATCTTCAACGACTGCTAAGTGCCAGTTCAATCACAGTACATGGAGTTCAGCAAGCATTTCACAGAGAGAAGACATTTTCCCTTCGATGGTAAAGCCAAGGGACAGTTTCCATGTTATTTTGGGCTTATGGAGATAGCATTTGCAATGTGTAATTCCAAGCAGGAAACATATTCATTATTTTTTTCCAGCATCATCTATTGAGATAAGGAGAAATACTTCCACGTGTATTACAGTCTGTATCACATTCTCTGCAGCTATCCATGCATAATTGTTGACCAATATTAATGTGCATAGCTAGTACCTGTAGACCTGACTGTCCAGTAGCATCTTCGATATTGAGCATACCATCAGATGCCGCTGCAAGTATCTCTGCACAAATCTTGGCAAATGTGGCCAACAAGTGCTCGGGTGCCATTTGTTTCAGCAAACAAGTGCATATGCGCAGTCTCTTGGACCTTGAAATTTCATCAATGCCCCTGGAAATTTTAAGCCTGATGAACACTCTCTTTTGGTACCATATGACATTTTCTCTTTGAATGAGATCTCGATTCCAGCAAACATTCTTAATTGAGATATATAATCCATACCTTATGGAAAACAGCCGGCTCTCAGACTGTGAACTCTGTGAACTACAATGTCCACTGTGTGCACGACAATCATTCAGAACAAAAATTGCTTCCACAAAACTGTTATAAGCTAAAAGTGGCACTTTGACTGCAAAAAGAGAAGAACGTATATTCAAAAGGACAGGATTTATAAGCAGCTCATTGAAGATCAACCTTTATAACTGTAAACTACCTCTTAGAATATTCCCAAAGAGGAAATCAGCAAGTTCTCTGATCTTTTCAGATTCATCCACCAGAGACAAAAGAAATCGAAGAAAGAGCACTCCCCTCCATTTCACATAGTCCCTCTAAAGTGATTTATGCCAACCAATCAATGGAAGAGTTCAGCGTCATCAACAAGCAAAGCTTTGTATATAAATGACATCATAAATAGTGATACAGAAGCAAAAATAGACCTGGAGCAATCTTGACAGTAGTATGAAAGTCTGCCTCCTAACAAGCTCACACGGATCACCCAGACACCTCGTGATCTTTGCTATGTGACTGTATAGCAATAAAGCATTAGTCATGTGGACAGTTTTCCAAGTTTCAAGTGAATACTTGTCATTTTCGCATGCGGGTCAAATATCACAACTAGTACAATTAGCGCTCACCAATCAATTAAAGCAGTGTAACGAACACAAAAATCTGCCATCATCACAACAAGATCGTTCCTAAGAGCGGCAGAATCACTTTTCTCAAGCTCCTGCAACATTAGGAAAAGGTTAACACAATAACCAAGAAAAAAAAATGGAGAAAGCCAAATAGAAGACAAGGTCGTTTAGGGACAAACTTGAATACCATAAAACATTATCAGGAACAAAATATGTCGACCAAGAAGCAAATCTCGGAGTTCGAGGGGAAAACCGGGAAGCATTTCCAGCAAAGGTTTCACATATTCATTTGAAATTTCAAGAACAAATTCATTATTTTTTATCATTTATTTAATCTCTAATCCTCGAATCATCTAAATTCGAGTCCTGGCATGCATCAAACTGGTATTTCACTAAGCAGTAACTTCAATAAATTTCAATATCTTGAGAACTAACTTTAAGCTGTGAGATTTATAGTCTAGTTCAAACAATACTAGTAGAAAATACATAAGGCCAAAACTTTCCTCAAACTTAAGTTTTATATTATCATAACCCATTTAATTAAAAGACAATAACAAATGGAGCAGCACAGAAAAACAGTGTTTGCAGTTTGGGCCTTTCAGTCTCTAAAGGAAAGTAATCTCACATCCTCAATGGGAATATTCAAGGCAATCTAGATAAAATCTCCACATATCAGCACCTTTTAATCTTGAAGTGACACTTGAATTGGCATCACAGCAAAGTGCAACCTTACCAAACCACACTTTAGAAAAAAAGCTACTTCATGACATTAGGATAGTAATGTACTAAAAGGTGCAAAATGTTCGGAGTAAAATGCACCCAACTTGTTCTTTTCTAAACCAGAACATGAAACCAAAAAAATTCTCAATAAAATGTAAGCTGATTTTTGATAAGGAACACATACTACCTGCACAAACAGGGGTATATAATGCTTTGCAATTTTGCCATCTACAAGGCAAATCTTTCCCATTGTTAACCACCCCTGTATATACAATGATACAGCTATCTGCTTCAGAGAAACTTGAGGAGCTGGTATAAACTTTGATTTTGGATGGAGATCTCCAGAAGTAATGATCTTGTGCAATAATGGGATCACTGTGCTCAAGTCTGCTGAAGGACAAACCATAGCTAAATAACCAACTGTATAAGCCGCAATTGTTGCTTGTGACGGTAATTCAGATGTCTACATAGATCTTCTACATCTTCTATTCCCACTTCTTGGAGGAGTAAAGAAGCTGCCTTCTTCATTTGCTTGTGTGTTCTCAGAAATGTACTTTTCTACAACTTGGGTGGCTTTAGAGAGAAGTTGTCTTACCCATCTTAGAATAGGTGAGTCGGACTCTCCTGCACTTGAAGCCTTTGCTTGCACACCGTTCTAAGGACTTTTACATGAGCATTGACCTGCAACAAGACAGTCTCATTAATAACATATGCACATGCATTCGTTAGTGAATATGAGTGATATTTCAAATAAATCTGCCTTCCCATTCATGAATTCATTGGGCCAGCTCCACAGTTGGTTTTGAAAAACTTTCATTGCAAAACATGAATCATGCCACGGTAATGATGGCTGTTGGAAAATGTGGTCTCAAGAGGAGACATTCTTTCTAATCCCATGGGTCATTGGAAACAATGGTCAGAGGACAATTGGAAGCTACTTAAGGTACTTGGATTAGTATCAAGGCATTTGAAGGGCAAGGGATGACCTTGAAATTGATGTCTTTTGTAAGATGAAAAACATCAGTACGTAATGACAGCCATCGAATCAAGAAAAAACCTATTCAATTTATCTTATTCTACGTGTTAAACGAGCCTCAAGCATGAGACCATATTTGTTCCATTACTTGAAGTTCCACAACATATGATGACTCCTTAAGTGCATTGCTGAGATTTATGAGTTCTTCATTCACTTGTCATAGGAAACAGATTTACCGCATTTCCACAAGACTCGTTAAGTGCATGGCTGAGATTAACGAGTTCTTCATTTACTTGTCATATGAAACAGATTTACCGCAGTCCCCTTTCTTAGGCCACATGGTAGAGAAAACAGCCAGCATGCAGAAAATCAAAGGTGATTGGCCTGAAATGATTGATGATGACAGATTATGTACCTCTGTCAGGTGCATATCAAATCCTTCAATTCGTTTCAGTAAATTGTGAGCCAAGTCTGCAGCAGGGTCAGGGGGCAGCTCAAGAGAAATATTAGACATTGATTGCAAGAGGAAAACACGATCACCAGCCCAAGTGACAGAGTTGGGTTCCAGATCATCATTCTCTTCATGCCAATCTCCATGGGTAAGTGGAGTCTTTATCTCACATTCCAATCTAGTTTTTTCAAGGAGTTGCCAGTGATGATGGAGAAATTCCCAGTCAACAGCATTCGGAAGGAATGCTGACACCTCTGATAGAAGAAACCATGCCCTGTGGAGCTGTCCACTTTTCAATTGGCAGCGACTGACTTAACCAGAGAGACTCGGATACTCTAATCATATTCTGAAGAGCTGTAGCTACTACAGGGCTAAGCCGATTTTTCTTGCCAAGACTTTTGCAGATCTTTTTTATCCAAGGCACTAATTCACCATTGCAAATCTCTCGCAGTAGACCCAATGCTCCATCTGGAAATAGTAATTCAATCCGTCTTTCAAAATCTTTTTCCTTGTCATGCAAATTATGTCGAGCAGAGTAATTATGAGGTGAACCAGCTAATCCCGCTCTTGATATCTTTTCCAGAACCAGTTCTTGGAACAAGTTCGCACATTCCTCCTGGATGCTTGACTCATTGTCACTTATTAAGCGAGGGACAGAATGCAACCGCTCAGTTGCTACAATTCTATCTGGAAATTTCTTGAAGGCCTAGAGAGCAAAGGAAGAGATTCACATAAGATTATGCGCTGCAACAGAAACTCGGGAGCAAATGATGTGTATAAAATCAAAATGCTAAGAGGCAAATAACATTTTAAGCTTGTTAATTGCAAAAGCATGAGATTCTATGAAAAATGCTATGCTAAATTTACAGTTTAATTGCCATAAAACAGAAGTATGCAAATTTGGCTATCCGTTCTTTTGAAATGTCCATCGAATTATTCACATCAACGCAATCTAATAAAGATCCACAATTGGGAAGCTAAGAGTAGTCATGGAGGACTTTAGAGATTATTGCATGAGGCAGACATGCAATCATATTAATCACATGTCAGTTACTTGATCTTGTGCCGAAACATATAAATCCCACAAATCAGAGATTATTAGATTCTGACAAAGTATTACGCCTTTATTGTTAGAGATAGACAAAAGAATGTAAAAGCACTGACCACCAAAAAGAAACGATAACACAGAAAGTACAATCAAATGACCAGGCCAACTAACCACAATACATAAATGTTAATGGTCCATTTCCATCCTTCTCCGCTGCCAACAGAAAAGTAACCAATTCCTTCATTGATCTCTTGCGAGAATACTACAAGTCAATGGTCTCGTGCTTACCTACTAGGAATCTAAAAGGAAATTGTTAAAGCCAATTAAGGCTGTTAATCAGACTAATGACGGTATCTCACATTCAAGAAGTTCTGTGTGTGTCAATAGTGAGCTTATGCATCATGAATTGACCATTTCATGGGATTCTTAAATTAGGAGAAATGGAAATCAAGAATATCAAACTGCTTAAACCACATGTATTCACCAGTAAATATAATAACCCCAAAATAACTTGCTCAAAAATAAGTTTATGACAAAATATCACAAGGTAAGGCCACACAATCTGACCTCACAAAGGGCTGAACTGCTGCTTTCCTTATACTGACAAGCGGATCAGAACAAGCCATACCCATAGTCTTTAGCAAAACTCCATCAAAAGAGC
Source organism: Syzygium aqueum (assembly GCA_031216185.1). Taxonomy (NCBI): domain Eukaryota; kingdom Viridiplantae; phylum Streptophyta; class Magnoliopsida; order Myrtales; family Myrtaceae; genus Syzygium; species Syzygium aqueum. The sequence goes on from CM062232.1 coordinate 8,528,205, forward strand.
CACTGAAAAAAGATGTCAACTTCGTGACCAGATGAAATGCAGCCTTCCTGACTGCTGCCTTCTCATCCGAACACCGAATCTTCAAAAGATTATTTATAGTGGCCTCTGTCTTCTGACCAATACCATCTCCAATCCCTAGTACTTGCTTCATAATCTTGCAAATCCTATCATCATTTGTGAAAAACCCTACCAAATGAACTAAATATGATAAAGCGCGTGCTCTAATCGCGGAGCTCAAATCAGAACAGCGCTTAATCAAGGCCTGCAAACATCTCACTCCCCACAAATCATTCACTTCATTTGCTTGAACACCGAGTGGATCTTCAATGTCAAGACAATTGGGACAATAAGATCAACGGCCAAGAGCCTAAAACTACCTTTTCCTTCTGTCATCTTCACCACATATTGCACAAAGCTGACCTGATCGCTATATTCCAGAGCTCTAAATATCTCCATTATTGACTCCACTGCCGAGGCACGAAGCTCAGACTTCTCTGGTGCCTTCTGCACCAGATATTTCGGCAAATTTGCAACAGTTTTCTTTATGCCTTCGCACTCTTTCCCCACATCCACCATACAATTTGTCACAAAATTCAAAGCAAACGATCTCACTTCTGATTTAGCCAATATAATCAATGGAGACAGAGATTTCAAAACCTCTGCAGCAGAATTAACCTGATCTCCATGCTCAGGTCTCAATGCTGCTCTTAAGAGTTGAGCACAAAAGTTAGTTGGCTTGCGATAAACACTCGAGTCGCCGAAAAAATCAGGCACTATTGTTGGAAGTTCGGCTACAGTATGAACCAAAGACTTCAAACTATCCGGGAATCTATCCAGATGAATCAAATCCATCACCAAAACTAGCTTTTCCAACACAACAAAGAAAAGCCTCTCATCAATCTCACTCTCCTCAACATCCTTATTACCAATGCGGCGCAAATTCCTAGATCCCCGGCCACGCCTCCCTCCTTTCCTCTTCAGTTTGGCCGGGGCTCTCGCGCCACTTCCAGAACCATCCTCGAGAATTACTTGCCGAGACTTGACAGACTTCCGGACAGAGCGCAAAAGAGAAACGAACGACATCGGAGCGAAGAGGCTCAGGACCGGGGCATCCGGCGACAGGAGCAGAGACAGATAAAAGTCCAACGCTAAGAGAGAGAGGCGAGCGCTGCTACCCGAGTCCATGGCCGAGCCGATGCGCTGCGCCAGCGACGACTGAGGGAGGTTCCTCGATGCGAGCTCCTCGAAGAACCGGCCGGCGAGCTCCGAATCGCCCTCGGCGGCGCCGACGAGGCGGTGCAGTTCCGAGAGCGTCGATTCGGACATCGGCTGCGGCTGGGGCAGGAGGGAGGAGGCGGCGGCTGCGGCTGCGGCGGCGGCGACAGACGGAGGCGCGTGGAGATCTTCCAAGTCGGCGACGATTCGCGAGAGGGTTTCTTCCATGGCTGGCTGTGGTCATCGGAGCTCGGAGGATCGCCGGTCTCTCCCTCCTGACTTGGAGTTCGCGACGGTGGCGTCAGTCCTTGAAACTTTTCGACTTTCCCGCTCCAAAATCTTTTCACTCCGGACCGGTTGAGAAACCTTTCGCGGGTCGACCGGTTCAACCGGGTTGAACCGCCGAGTTGGAAGTTGCGGATGAGTTTTATAATAAATATTATTAAAGAATGTGTTTGCTTCGCGAAAAATTAATAGTTTGGAAAGTATTTATCTTAAAATTAATCACTTGTATCGCTTACAAAAATGAACGAACATAAAATATTTTTGTTATTCTTGAAAATATTTAAACATAAATCATTATTGATAGTGAGTAAAAATTTCATCGACTAATTATTTCAGGCGGTACTAGCAATCAGTTTTAGGAAAATTCTTTCTAAATCGTTCATTTTTCAATGAAAGAAATGGAGCTCAAGTATCACATTAACAATTAGTACAGGAGATAAAGAATTTTTTGATGCAGAGAGGTTAGGATTGACGGGGTAATTGTTGACACTTAAATTTTACCAAACATCTAGTCGTAATTTGTATAAAAAAATTAGGGATTAAATTTTTAACCCCTAAACAAAAATATTTAATTTTTTCATAACATATAGTTTAGGCTCATTTTAGTTTAATTGCATTATCGCATCGGACCGGTGATGATGAGCAAGTTTAAATTTCGTCGAATGAAATTCGATTCGCTCGGGAATGCTAGGGTCGAGAATTTCACGTTACACGGGCTTGGTTGTTTTAATTTGGGCTTAATTTAATAATGTGAGTTTAATTAATTTAGCCTAAGTTAATTCAGCCCATTTAATTTGATTAGACCTAAGCTCAAGCCTAAGCCTATTAAAACATTAAGCCCATCTAATCTGACCTAGATTAATATTATATAAACAACATTAGGTCAGATTTTTGGGGAGGAGGTCAGAATTTTCAGATTAGAAAGTTCAGAGAGAACAAGTGAGAGAGAGAAGAGGCCGGCGATCACCCTTCATGTGCACCACCGCCCTTGCCTCGCTGGACCGCCGTGCTTCGCATGCTGCCACCCTCCGGCGTCTTCCCCGCCGTGTCGCCGCCCGCGACGCCGTGCAGCCTCACCGCTCGCCGTCCTCGCCTGAACAGCTTCTGTTCGTGCTCGGTGAAACCACCACCGCTCGTGCCGAAGCCCGCTGAACGCCTGCAGCCACCGTCCCTGCCGCAAGTCACCGCCCCGGAGAAGCCCCTGCACTAGTCCGCGTTGAAGACCTGCTAATTCTGTTCTTCTTCGTCCACTTCCACCCAGAATCGCTCACTCCGCAGAGCTTATTTGTGGAAACTCAAAACATGAAAGTTGTAGATCTACGAGTCCTTGATCTGTGGCTTTTGGAATCAGGTCAATCCGACGTGTATTGAGGAAGTTACGCTCATTTTTTTCGGAATCGTGCAGTCTTGAAATTTTCTGCTCGTGTCCCCTCACCGACGCCGTTCACCGCCAGACGCAGCTGCTGTCCCGACGGTGCCGTGAGTCCGCCGGTGTAGCCGTTGCCCGTACCGTCGTCGTCGCCGGTCATCGCGATCCCGATCCGCAATCAATCGCGATCCCGATCCGCAATCAATCGCGATCCCGATCCAATTCAGAATTTGGAAATATTTCAAATTAGATAAGATTATCCAATTTTCAGAATATTCAATTTCCTGATTTGCATATTTGAATATTTTGTGGATATTGCATGAATATTTGTTAGATATCTTAGGATAATGCCTGATATATCCGCAACGTTTGGAGATATTCAAATTAGGAAAATTTCCTAATTTAGCAACGTATCGGGACGTCTATCCGACTTTAACCCTAAAGTCCGATACGCGACGATACGGGAAATTATCATCCTATCTATAATCATTTAGATACGATGACAAATTTCATTAGCTTTCCAAATTCGAATGATCAATTATCCGTTAATATCTATAACCCTTTAGATATGACCGATAATTTGATTTTTGTGCCAAATCCGAGTTTGAAACGAATTTGGCGGATTGCGTGGTTGATTTGAGTTTGATTGTTATCCTTGTTTTGATTGTTTTCCTTTTCAAATAAAAAGAAAACCCAAAAAAAATTTCTGTTTTTTTGAGATTTAAATTAGAATTTTGCATGTCTAGGATTTTTGAATATATCCTGAAGGATGAGATAAGTATTTAATTTAAATTAGGACTTAACGTGGCATGTTTCCTAATTTAAATTAGGTATTATTTTAATCCTAATGGATTATTCACGTTATTTTATTATTCCGAATTTTCATAAAAAACCCAAAAAATGGTGAATTGTTTCATGTTTTATTATGATAGATTGCATTTTAATTTAAGTAATTTATTATTCCGAATTTTAATCAAAAATCCCAAAAAGAAATCATTCTAGTGTAGATTAAGTCATCATAGTTTGCATGTTAATTTAGGTATTTTTGAATTTCGAATTTTAAACAGAAAATACCAAAAATAGAAATCATTAGGTTGCATGTTATTTTAGGCATTTTCATTAATTCCGAATTTCACTTAATTCCGAATTTCCTTAAAGAAAAATACCAAAAATAATTCATTCGTCCGTCATTAAAATTAGGTCACATTGTCGCATGACATATAGTATGCATGTTAGGTTGCATTATTTCGCATGTCATATTTGCACGTCATTGCATATAGTTTAAGTTTCATTTAATAAAGTGAAAATCAAAAAAATTGAGTGAATGCTTTGTTAATTAGAAATCATATTAGGGCTGTCTGTATGATTTTTCGCTAACAACGCAGATGCTTGCTGGATTCGAGGTAAGTAATCCATCCCAACTTGCAATTTATTTAATGCTTTGATTTTTGGGTGTTAAATTGGTGGTTTGCGCACCCGCATGAACACCTCACATGTTAGTAAATAAGCTAAAAATGGATCCAAACTGCCTGCCAAAAATATTTTTGAAAAGAAAAGGTACCGAAAGGGCGTTAGACTAGATCTAGCGTAATCAAGTCTCCGGGCTTAGAATCTCTGGTTCGTAGGAATAAAACATATCTCCCTATGTTTTATTTAGGTTTCTAATCAGCCTACCGTAAATTGATTAGTGGCGACTCCAAGCATGAAAACATTTGCATGTTAAGAACTTAAACCCTAAGTTGCGAATTGGTAGGGCTTGGGAGGGCCCGAGTTAAGATTAGTCTTAATAATCCATTAGCCCGAGAAAAGGAGAAAAAATTTTTAGGGTCGCGACAGTAATTTAAACGCATATTTAAATGGATTGGAAACATTAGACTATGGTCTGGTCTGGTCTGGTCTAGTCTGAGTCCGAAAATTGGCCGGTTTGAGTTTTGGTTGGAAACAAGAGTTATAATGGCCATGAGAGAGAGATTGCAAAACGAGAGAGAGCAAGGAGCTGCAGAGAAGAGGGGGAGATGATGAAATTTGACCTTGGGGGAAGGAGGGAAGGACAGAAATGGGGCCATGATGGCATCGGTCGGCTTTGGCCGGGCTGTTCGAGTTGACGGAGGGGGTGGCCAGTGGTGGGAGGAGACGATGGCGAGCTTGGTTGAAAATTTGGGTGCGAGTTGAAGCCGGTTTTTTCTAAACCTTCACACAAACGAGGATATGTTAGTCATTTTAGTTGGACCAAGGTATGTATCTTATAGTTTTAAGAATAAATGTATAATTTTTGTCATGAGATGAAAATCCGGGTATATTTTCGTTATTTACCATTTTGGACATTTCTGTCAAAATTCTAAAATATTAATCGGATTCTAAAAAACTGTGGAATGTTGTATATGAATCATTGCGGCGATATTCATATTAAAATTTACATGTCAACATTTATACATTACGAAATTTTCAGGTGCTTAAAATTAAATAAAAAAAGAGAGTTAAATTAGGTGTGCCGCAAGATGTGCAAAGAAAAGAAAAGTCCGAAAGTAAAAGTTACAAATTCTTATTTCGTCAAGGCTTTTTTTTTAGAAATGGGAGAAGTGAGAAAATGAAGGGTTGTCATAAAAAATCAAAGGGAGAATTTAAAGTTTTTTTTTTTTGGAGAAGAAAAGAGAGGGATAATTCAAAATTGTGTCTCCCTAACAAAATTTCTCCCTCCCGAGCATATAGGAATGGCGATACTGCCCGCCCCACAGAATTGAAAGATTTTAAAGCTGATTTATCGAAGAACACTGGCATTACTCGAATTGAAAAATCCACGAAAAGTGATCTTAGCCTTATAAAATTTGATCGTACCTCTACCTTGTCAAGTGACTCGACCGACCAAATTAAGACGTTAGAGACTCGAACAATCAATAATCAACAAAATGTCGAGAACTTAATCCGCCAAATCGAAACGTAAAAGTCAAGAAGAGATTCTGCACTAATCCATGCCCGTCTATCCATGTGTAGATAACTTCATATCACCGTAAAAATGACGGTACTTCCAACTCAACAAGCAAAACAAATGTCTGTATCGAGTTTTCATGAATCCATTTAATCTCAGTCACGCAATCACGTAGGAACCACCGACCGAACTACTTTAAAAGGCCAACCTGGTCATCGTTGGCGGGTTGGCGGCTTCAGCTCAGACGACCGCGGCTTACAACAAGGGAACGCTCAGGGACGACTGCCAAGATCCATATCTCTGACATTCTCACGCTAATTCTTGGCAGATAAGATTGAACTAAAAGTTTAGGTTAATGATACAAATGGTTCATGAACTTTAACTCAATGTATAATGTGTGCATGAATTTCAAATTTGTTCAATGATGTACATGAGTTTTAGCTCAATGCGCAATATCGTCTTTAAACTTTTAACAAGCTCAATGTAGTTTCTGTATTTTTTTAGACATGTTCAATTTAATCCCTGAACTATACGAAAATATTCAATTGTCCCTAAACTTGAACTAATGGAGGAACAAAATTGAACATTTTCATACTGTCCAGGGAATAAATTGAACATATCCCACATGTCCAGATACGATATTGAACAAATTAAAAGTACACAGGCGATATTACACATTAGGCTAAAGTTAGGGGAATATGCTGAACTAATTTACAGTTTATAAATCACATTACACATTGAGTCAAAATTCATAGATTATTTGAGTCATCCGGTATATGGCATTCCTCGAATTCAATTTGTGCGACATCATTTAGTGCACTAAGTGATATTGCTCTCTGGTTTTTTTATGGGGGTTCAGGTCTATTAGGATGTGCTTAAACAATTACTTAATTAATGGGGCCGATCACAACTTGACATATGATGTGAGGCGACATTGTTCTTCGCAGGGCGCCATGTTGAAGCTGCCGGCGGACAGAGTGGTGGACCAAGAGGACGCGGAGTGGGTGGCGGACGTGGAGCTGAGGGCGGGGGCCAAGACGGCAGCCCACCGGGGCGGGGTGGCGGCGTCCGTGGCTGCTGCCGTGAGACTCGATGAGAGTATCACCAATCCGTGAAGAATGTAGTAAAAAGCTCGTTTCCTCCTCTGGTGGTGTTTCTGTTAAGAGTAAAGAGGTGTCCCATGTGCGTTTAGAGAAACGTCTCTTTTTGCCGTTGCTTTTTCCTTTTGGGAGGTGAAGGGGTTGCTCTTGCTTGTGCAATATCAAATATGGGCATGTACTTAGTGCAGCTTTTTCTCATGTAAAATAAAAACCAAAAATAATATTAAGTTCAATGTCCTTTCTTTTACGAATATTTATGTAAGTGCTTGTACAAACCATTCGAATATTCAATTTGTTTTGCGAGCCGCTTTGATATCGTTGAGCTAGTGCTAATCAAGCTGCCTAATTTGATTAATGGAATAACTTTTAGATTGCCCTCCATTAAAAATCAACACACAATGTTCAGTTGGGCCTTTACATCAACAAATTAGCAATAGTCGAACTCGTTTCAAATTTGACGGGAAAGTGGAGAAATAGCACAACAAAGCCGTCAAAATTTGAGCTTAAGTTGCTAGTTCGAGTCTCATTGCCTAATGTGACGTGCTACTTAGTAAACACTATATTTGGCCACTGCTGGTGCTGATGATTGAAATAATCCTGCGCATCAAAGAACTTGGAATTAAAGTCGTTTTGATTTGAGCTTTTCAAATTGAGATGATGTCAAATTGCTGCATCATATATTTAAGGGATTCGAATTTCATAAAAAATAATAGGTGAAATACATACAAAATTTAAGAATTTATACATATAATGAGAAAAGTGTTGTAACATATTGCGTTGCAAGAATATAATAGAGAGAATAGAGAGAGATTAAGTAGAGACAGTAGATAAACACCAAAGATGATAGAGAAAGTCAGAGGAGAAATTTTATTTTCACCGTTCTGTTCTTCTGTTCTAATTTCTTCTTACAATGACCAAAACTAAGCTCCTATTTATAAGAAAACAAGGATGCATATATCATTTATGTCAATGTATTGAATATATACATTGAATAGAGGGATGACCATTCATTGGAGATTGTAGGTTACAAATGTACCATAATAGGTACATTGAATATTCATTCATGTACGTAGGTTACGAATGTGCCATAATAGGTGCATTGAATATAATGAATATTCATTCATGTATTTCATAACAAAAAGAGTTATTTTTCAGTGGGGTTGAGTTTCTTGTGTGAGAACGGTGCTTTTAGGCGCTATCGCGTCCTGTCCAATCTTGTGCACAAAATAAGCACTAGCAAAATGAAAAGAGCGCAACTCTCTTGCATGAAGAGCCTTTCTCGATCACCTGGATAGCTTTGCCCTAAACCCTGATTTCTTCCCAAAAATCCCTAGAATCCATATCCACGTTAATACCACAGTTGGTTTTTACTCCCTACCCTTACACCTTTCCAAAACCCTTAACTTCTTTGTTTCCCATTCTAAATGACGAGACTTAGATCCAAAATCCCGACTTTGAAGAAAGAGGCACAACCACAGCACAAAGGCCACAGGTTTCCAGGTGCAATAGTTAGCTGATTAGTTCCCTCCTCTGGCGCCATTCCTTTCCAGAAGTCCCCAGCCACTGTTAACCTCAAGGTTCAAAAGCAAATGAAATGGCATAGAAGAAACCCACGATGGGTGATAGTTGTATCCAGAATGGGTCCATGTCCGTCTTCTGGTAGGTTCCCTTCTCCTCTAGATGGTTCCTCTCTTTGGGTCCCTAAGGAAGAAACACAACCGAAACAAATCGCAAGTTAGGAGCTTTAGGTTGCCTAAGGAATAGATTTCTAACAATATGGGAGAAAACAGAGAACGGGAGCTAAGGATGGCGGCATTGTGTAGAAGGCTAGGACATCTCTGGACAGGAAGAAAAATCGCTGTGTTAGATAATGTGGTTACTGAGGATAAACTGCAAGAGTTTGAACGTACTGTTTTCAGCAAGCTTTTTGGAAGCTCGTCTGTTAATTTCTAAGCCTTCCAAGCCACGATGAAGAAAGCATGGAAATTGAATTCTGTCATTTGCAAGCATCTACAACCAGGTCTATTTTCATTTGAGTTTGAGTCAGTGGAGGTAAGAAACAAAATACTAAACCCTGGACCTTGGTCCTTCTCAAGTCATTTGCTAGTATTAAAGCTATGGGAGCCAAGTATGCCGCCACATTGTATTTTATTTGACTCCTCCACCTTTTGGGTTCAAATTCATGGATTACCTATAGAAGGAAGGTCTGAAGCAGCAATAAGAGAAATAGTAGGAAATATAGATGAAGTTTCAGAAGTGCGTACAGAAACAAAAGGCTTTGCATCCATAGTGGTGGGGAGAGCTAGAGTTACGTTAAAATTATCAAATTCCCTTTCCTCAGGCATGCTTTCTAGTTTTAGAGGCAAGGAGCATTGGTTGGACTTTAGGTATGAAAGACTTCCCCATTTCTGCTATTCGTGTGGGGTTATTGGACATTATGCAAAAAACTGTTAACTTGTGCCTTATGAGGTCGAACTCATGTCCAAAACTGAAACACTGCTATACGGGCCTCGGCTAAAAGCTGAAGAGAATTCTAGTAGCCCATTTTGGACAGCCTATTATGGGGAAATCTATGAAGTGGAAGATGAGCAGGAGATGGTACAAGAAACCCCAGAAAATTCAGGATTGATCGCAGTGGCGCAAAATAAAAGAAGGTTGCTCGCATACATGACCACACAATATACAATAGGATAGGGGTAAGAGGGTATTAACGGAAAAGGAGTTGCTAGCTATAGTGCACATACCAGAAATTGAAGTAGATGCTAATCTTGAATTAGCCTCTCCACTGCAGATAGACATATCCCCATCGCTGATAGCAGGTGAAAGATTGCAAAGCAACTATAGAAAGCTAATGGTAAGGAATCATAAGAAGAGCAGAAGATTCGGACCGTATGATAAAAAAACCTTGGATGGCCAAGTGCTAGATGAAATATAGCTTTTAGAAACTCCGATGCAACTTGCAAAAAAACCTAATCAATGGGCTTTGGTAGCTAGCCCTAATAAGCCACCGGGTTACATATGAAGCTATTCTGTTGGAACTGTCAGGGGTTGGGCACACCCTTGACAATTCAAGCTTTAAGGGCCATTATAGCCCAGGAAAGGCCCGAGGTGGTTTTTTGATGGAGACCAAGAACTAAGATTTTACAGTTCGCTATATCAGCAGGAATTTAAACTTTCAAAACTGCTATAATGTCAATCCGGTAGGGATTGAGGGGGGGGGGCTTAGCTCTGATGTGGAAGGATGGAATTTCCTTGAAAGTTAATCTTTCCACAAATGAGTTCATTGATATTACTCTTCAGGACGATGAAGTGGGTAAACAATTCAGAGCTACCTTTATTCATGCCCCAACATCGTTCCGGGATAAAATTAAATTCTAGGAAGAGGTGAAGATGTTGAGTAGCCAAAACACCTTGCCTTGGGTGTGTATAGGGGACTTCAATGACATTTTGTATTACTGGGAAAAGCTAGGGAAGAGGCTTCCGGAACAACATAGACTAAATGCATTTAGAGATTTCCTCAATGCCTATAGTTTAATGGAGTTAGAGTGTAAAGGATGCGCATTCACTTGGGCGAACAATCGAGAAGGGCAAGATTTTGTTAAAGAAAGACTGGATAGGGCGATTTGCAATATTGAGTGGAGAATATCATTCCCTCAAGCTAAGGTTTTCGTTCTACCAGCCATCGGATCTGATCACAGCCCTATATTACTGACATTAGCAGCCGAACCTCCTAGGAGTAAGAGAACATTCAAATTTGAAGCATTCTAGTTGGAACATGAGGATTGTGGGAGGATAATCACACAAATCTGGAATCAAGATAGATTACAACACTCTAATCTAGTGCAGAAAATACAGGAAGTTTCAAGGGGATTGGCAGCTTGGAGCAGGAACACTTTTCAGAACAGCCGCAAGAAGATTAAAGAGTTACAAGAAGAACTCATGGGCATAACAAATGATTACAATCTGCACATTAGTCAAAACAAAAGGAGGGCCATTACTGAATAGATCGAAACACTGTGGAGACAAGAGGAAATGTATTGGGGAATGAGATCCCGAATCAATTGACTGAAATAGGGTGATAAGAACACAAATTTCTTTCGCGCCACAATGATTCAAAGACGACAGAGGAACAGAATATTGATGCTTAAACTGCAGAAAACATATGGATTTGTGATCCGGAGAGGTTAAAAGAAATGACAGGGGACTTCTTTCAAAAGCTTTATCATTCGGACGGCCCTCGATAATTAGAACTTGTTCTGCAACAGTGCTCTACTATTGTCACGACTGAGATGAATCAATATTTGATAGCTCAGGTCACAATGGAAGAGGTCCATACAGCATCATTTTAATTAGGCTCATTAAAGGCGTCGGGACCGGATGGATTGAATGGCCAATTTTACCAAAGAAATTGGGAAAGCTTAAAAAATGGGATTTTTGAAGAAGTGAAGGAATTTTTTCATTCTGGAAATCTAAACCCAGAACTAAACAGAACATATATCACTTTGATCCCAAAAGTTCATCACCCGGAAAGCCTTGATCAATTCAGATCTATCAGCCTTTGCAACTTCGCATACAAAATTATCTCCAAAATCATGGCAAATAGATTGAAGCAGTGGTTACCAACAATAGTAGAAGGAGAACAAAGTGTGTTTGTGGCCGGGAGACAAATACAAGACAACATTCTCATTGTTCAGGAAGTCCTTCACCAATTGCGTATCAGAAAAAGGAAAAAAAAGATTCCAGGCAGTAGTAAAACTTGATATGAAGAAAGCCTATGATAGGGTAGAGTGGGTCTTTCTTGAGGCTACAATGTTGAAAATAAGGTTCTGTAACTGGTGGGTGCAGAGAGCAATGAAATATGTCGCTTCTGTCTCTTTCAGTGTTAAATTAAATGGAGAACCACTACCCTATTTTCAGCCTACTCGGGGGATAAGACAAGGGGATCCCATTTCTCCCTATTTGTTCATCATAGTAGCAAACACACTCTCCACATTGATGAATAAAGCAATTCAAGATGGAACTCTCTCTGGCATTCAACTCAATAGGCATTGTCCAGTCCTATCTCACCTCCTTTTTGCTAATGATTCGATCTTCTTCTTAGATGGTGTCGCGACCCTAAAAAATTTTACTTTTTTCGGGCTAATGGATTATTAAGACTAAGCTTAACTCGGGCCCTCCCAAGCCCTACCAATTCACAACTTAGGGTTTAAGCTCTTAACATGCAAATATTTTCATGCTTGGAGTCGCCACTAATCAATTTATGGTAGGTCGATTAGAAACCTAAATAAAACATAGGGAGATATGTTTTATTTCTACAAACTAGAGATTCTAAGCCAGGGATTTGATTACGCTAGATCTAGTCTAACGCCCTTTCAGTACATTTTTTTTTCAAAAAATATTTTGGCAGGCAGTTTGGATCCATTTTAGCTTAGTCACTAACATGTAAGGTGTTCATGCGTATGCACAAACCACCAATTTAACACCTAGGAAAGCATTAAATAAATTGCAAGTTGGAAGAATTACTTACCTCAAACCAACGCAAGCATTTGCATTGTTAGCTAGAAAATCACACTGACAATCCTAATATGATTTCTAATTAACAAGCAATTCACTCAATTTTTTGCATTTTCACTTATTTAAATGAAATCTAGTCTACATGCAATGACGTGCAAAAATGACATGCGAAATAATGCAATCTAACATACAAATTATATGTCATGTGACGACGTAACCTAATTCTAATGACGAGCAAATGATTATTTTTGGTATTTTATGATGAAATTCGGAATAAAAATATGCCTAAATTAACATGCAATCTATGATGACTTAATCTATCCTAGCATGATTTTTTTTGGGATTTTTGCTAAAATTCGGAATAATAAATTACTTAAATTAAGAATGCAATCTATCTTAATCAACCATAAAGCAATTCATTCCTTTTTTGGGGTTTTTATGAAAATTCGGAATTAAAAAATGACCTAAATAATCTATTAAGATTAGAATATTACTTAATTTAAACTAGGAAATAAATTATCTCAAGTCCTAATTTAAATTAATTAATTACCCTATCTTCTAGATATATTTAGGATTCCCTAAACATGCAAAACTCTAATTCAAATCTAACTGATATTTTTTGAATTTTCTGTTTTATTTGAAAAGGAAAGAAAAACAATTTAAATAGAGATAATGACCACATTCAAAACAACCACGCGATCCGCCAGATTTGTTTCAAACTCGGATTAGGCACAAAAATCAAACTATCGGTCATATCTATAAGGTTATAGATATTGACGGATAGTCGATCATTCAAATTTGGAAAGCGGATAAAAATCATTATCGTATCCAAGTGATTATGGATAGGATAATAATTTTCCGTATCGCCGCATATCGTACCTTAGGGTTAAAGTTGGATAGTCGTCCAGATACGTTGCTGAATTAAGAAATTTCCTAATTTTGAATATTCAAAGTACTGCGGATATCATGAACATTATCTTAAGATATCTAATTAACTACATGATAAGCACGAAATATTCAAAACATGCAAATTAGGAAATTAAATATTCAAAAGTGTCGGATAATAATCTCTTACCTAATTCGCAGATAATTCCCAAATTCGAATCGACTCGGGATCGAGTTTGCAGATCGGGATCGGGTTTACGGATCAAGCGACGAGCGACGGCGAGCGGCCAGTGTCGGGAACGGCATGATGGCGGGCTCGGTGACTTCGCCGGCAAGAACAGCGGCTGTGTTGTGGACGGTGGCGAGAGGCGGTGCAAGGGTGTGACTTGCAGCAACGGCGGGGAGTTTAGTCCCGGTGATTATTCACGTTCAACTTGGTCTTCCCTTCAAGTTTCGAACACAACGTTGTAGCCGATTCGCTGGATGTTCGCCTGAAGATCACTGGGACGTTGTCGGGAGCAGCTCACAATTTCTGGAAAGCGAACGACTAGACTGGAAAGGCGCCAGAGAAATCTGCAAAGAAAAACTCAAGGTGTGGACTTGGACACGGAAGGGGTAGCTTGACCGAGGCTTCCTTTCTCTTCTCTTTCTTTCTCACAATCTCTCCATGTCTTTGCATGTATGCTCACGTATTCTGCATGGCTTTGCTTTTGTGGCCGTGTCTCCCAAAAAACAGCCCCCCCTCCTTTGACTTTTTTTCTCTTTCTTGGCGTTTTCTCCTCTTGCTTCACCGTGAGTGCAGAATGTGGAAGTCTTTTGCTCTCTGCCTTGACACTCGTGAATTGAGCCTCGGACGGAAAGAACAGCAACAATCTCACGCCTTGATGAAGACAGGAGCAGTGATTCGGTGAGGTCGTGGAGGCGGCGGCGCTCGATGGAACTTCCGTGGGAGGCGGTAGCGCTCGGCGGAGCAGTCTCGGTGCAGCTCCGGCAAGCGATGACAGCACATGCGACGCGCGAAGAAGGGTGCGACGGCGGGTGGTGGCGCGGGTGGTGGTGTTGCGCCGGCCTCTCTCTCTCTCTCTCACTCTCGCACGTGTGTCTCTCACGTCTAAAAATCAGATCTGAAATTGTGTTCTCTCCCTAAAATCTGACCTAAAACACGTTTATATAATGCTAACCTAGGTCAAATAGATGGGCGCTATAGTCCTAATGGGCTTAGGCTTAGGCTTAGGTTTAACTTAATTTAAATGAGCTGATTTAATTAAGGATAATGGGCTGAATTAAACTCAAATTAAAACAACCGAGCCCGTTTGACTTGAAATTCCCGCCCCTTGGATTCCGAGCGAGCCGAGTTTTGTTCGATGAATTTTAAGCTCGTTCACCATTGCCAATCCGATACAAAAAATGCAATTAAATTAAAATGAACCTAAACTATATGCTATACAATTTAAATATTTTTGTTTAGGGGTTAAAAATTAATCCCTAATTTTCTATGCAAATTACACTAAACGACGCGTCAAAATTTAGGTGTCAACAGATGGCAAGCTCATTGAATGTCAAAATCTTGCACTAATCCTCAATCAATATTGCTATGCATATGGGCAAGCCATTAATTTGAACAAGTCTGGAATCTCCTTTAGCACATGCTGTCCGCAGAGTTTAAGAGACAATATGGCAACTGAACTTAGAATCCCAGAGATTCGGAAGATTGGCAAGTATTTAGGGATTCCATCAGATTGGGGTGACTCCAAAAAACAAATGTTTGCATGGATTTTAGCCAGAGTCAATATGAAATTAGAAAGGTGGAAGGAAAAATTCATCTCAAAGGTAGGTAAGGAAACCCTAATCAAAAGTGTTGTTCAAGTTCTTCCCCAATATGCCATGTCGGTATTCAAGATCCCGGTCTCAATTTGTAAATCCATAGAAAGAAAGGTGGCAAGTTTTTGGTGGAAGAACAGCGACTCAAAGAAAGGCCTTCACTGGAAGAGATGGGAAGTGCTCAAAACCAGGAAAGATCAAGGGGGATTGGGATTCGGAGACCTAATATCCTTCAATAAAGCAATGCTAGGCAAGCAAGCATGGAGACTCTCTCAAGACCAATCATCCTTATGAAGCCAAATCCTTAAAGGCATCTACTTCCCCACAAAGTCTTTCTGGCGGGCTGGAAAGGGATCTCGGCCGTCATGGGGATGGCAGAGTATTCTTAAGGAAAGAGATGCGATATCAAACTCAGCATTATGAGCTATTGGCACGGGGGAAAAAATCAATATCCGAGAAGATAGGTGGCTAAAAAGAGGAGTAATAGGAGGACAAGCAAACTCTCAAGAACCAACCAAGGTTGCAAACCTGATCCGAGATGATAAAACATGGGATGAAGATTTACTAGCAAGAATATTCAATGAACAGACTGTAAATGAAGTGCTAGCAATACCACTATGTAGTTATGCAACAGAGGACAAACTGGTGTGGACAACTACAAAGTCGGGGGTCTTCTCGGTGAAAAGTGCATACAACTAGATTCATCAAGAGGAAACCACACAAAATGCAATGCAAGCATCATCATCTTTCAATCCACCCCGTAAGCTCTGGTGCACAATATGGAATTTACAAGTCCCACCCAAGGTCGGAATATTTTTGTGGAGTGTTTGCCAGAATGTTCTCCCCACAGCAAACAACCTCTATAAGAGAAAGATTTTACCTCGACCAGCATGCCCCTTCTGTGATCAAGAAGCTAAAATAGTAGAGCATCTCCTTCTCCTCTGCCCATGGACTGAAGCCATCTGGACAGATCTATCGGTACAGAATAGAATAGTACGTCAAGAACTATCAAGAATTGAGGTATGGATCCTTAATTATAAGCTACAACTAGATAAATTGCTAAATCTAGATGAGATGGCCATCCTGTTGTGGCTGATCTGGAAGGCAAGAAATGATTTTGTGTTTAGAAGAAAACCCCCAATTCCAAGTTCCATAATCGAGTCGGCAAGACATATATCGCAAAATTACAGGAAGTGGAACCATCATAATGCTAGGCTGCATGCAGAACAGGACCCTTTTACTGCGTGCAAAACAGAACCCTTCACCTCTGTACTGGAAACCACCGAAGGGAAACTGCTTCAAAATCAACATAGATGGATCTTACCTAGAAGATGCAGCAACAGGAGTGGTTTCTGGAATCCTCAGAAACAAAGCTAGATCTTTGCTGGACGGCTTCGCCAAGACCGTCCCTACAATCTTGCCGCTACACGCCGAACTGCAAGCTTTGCTACACGCCTTGTCTTTCCTCGTGGACAAAAGATCGCAGGGAATTGTGATAGAAACAGACGGCCTTGAGGTAGTGAAGAAACTGTACAGCCAGACAGAAGTCGATTGGGAAAAGGAATGCTTTATTAAAGAAGCGCACCTTCATATGGCCCATTTCACAAACCTAACTGTGGCCCATTGCAATCGATCCGCGAATCAAGCTGCTGATTGGGTCGCCAAGGCGCAACGAACAAATCCTCTATTTCCTTCTTGGCTAGCCCATCCCCCTCAATCTTTATGAGAACTGTTATGTTTTGATGCCCCTTCGTCGGGTTGTAGTGTCATGAACACTTAATTTCTTCTCTAGGTCTCATCTACATTGTGTTAAAATTTCATAATTTTTAAGCTGATTTACTTAGGTAATGATAGCGACTTCCGAAGGTGTGCAAACTGCCTTTATGAGGCAATTTTGGGATTCTGGATAAAATTCCTTTTCGTAACTTGTCTTTTAAGATTTGTCTTGCTGACTAACCAATTTTATACCATTTCTATGATTTATAAGTGGATGAAGGTTGGTTAGTTCTGAACTTGAGTTGTTTTCTTTGCATTAGCGAAGTGAATGATATTTTAGACTAAAATATCGAATTGTTGCACCATGAGTATGACTGTTCTGTCGTTTTCCATGACAACGATGCCCAGGAGTTGGGATGTTTGGAGGGGTAACTCGGTTCCTCTGGATGCCTGGGGTGTAACTAGGGTCCCCAGATGACCTCGCAATCCTGGAGGGGGCAAGATGTCTGAGGAAGTAACTAGGTTCCCTTGGATGCTTGGGGGTGTAACACGGTTCCCCAGATATCCTTGCAATGCCGTGTGGGTGCGAGGTGCCTAGGGGTAACGGGGTTCCCTAGAAGATGGTGCCAGCTAAGTTTTGAATCAAAAGTGATTATTATTATTATTGCTACGATTCACTTGCGTTACTGGTTTAGAGACTCCAAGATATCTTCATTTTTATACCAACTTACTATTTTGTTTTTGAAGAAGGTACTCAGATAAGTTGATTTTAAAAATGACTTCATATATTTTATGTTTGGAGTTTTCCTCACATGTGTAGTAATAGGTTTATATAGTATAGATTGGTAAACATTTTACTTGCAGAGTTTATGCTCACTGGTTGTCGACTATCCTCTTTCAGATTAGTAACCATGCCAATCCTGCCTGCCTCCACCTCAATTAGTTGTGGCGCCCCTATCGATTTCTCTAGTCATATTACTAAGTTTGCGAATCCTGATTTCCCACAGATTGTTTTTGTGAAGTGCATAAGCGTTCTGACCGTAGACATAGGATACCCAAGGGGTCCAGTGCTCCTGGGTTTTGTACTAGTGTACGCCCGAGTTGGAGGGTGATTGGTGGGACCTCTCCCACATTAAGGAGATGACGGAGTTGACGACGGTAGCAATGGGGTAGAGTGAGACGAGGACTAGAGGATGGTGGAGTAGCATTTTTTGAGACCAAGCAGTGATTTTTGGACATACTGCGGGTGATGGATAGGTGACGTTGTACATATGTGCTTACCGGTGGAGAGGATACGACTGACGGAGTCTTTGGTATGGCTAGGGTTGGCAGGACCCTTTTTGTTTCCCCAATGTACCCCAACCTATGTCGCCTAAGTACATAAATAAGAAATGAAAATGAGATCGCCACGTTTATATCTTCTGCGTGTGTTCCTGTAAATTTGACATGTCGCGGGTTGTTCTTTGAATTTATACACTTTTGCATTCATAAAAAGTGAAAGAATACATTAACTGCATTAGAGGTGACGTACTGGGAGCATCACACGAGCAGTTGACTAGTCCGGTCAACCGGGTCGAATCCCGGGTCGGGTCCCAGGTCAACCGAGTCGATCAACCATTCGCTAACGTCAGCGTGTGCTAGCCGTGCCTGCGCATGGGAGCGCGTGGGTGCGCATGGGTGCCACATGTCGCCGTCCAACAGCGCGTGCGGCATTCCCCGGTGGCACACCGCCTATGGTTTTGCTCGTCTCGTCAAGTAGGTTCTAGATATATGATCAAAATCAATTTTTATCTAACAAAAAATCATGAAAACAAGCCAAATGCGTACGTTCTACATCTAGTCTATGGTTGCTCTGATACCATATATTGGCTGCGAAAAATGACACCCAAGATCTCCATAGCTAGAATCTAGAACACAATAATTGAGTAAAAGGGATTTGCGCACCTAATTTGAAATTCATCGCTCTTGATGCGGAATAGTGACGATCCTCATTGCAAGTTCTTCTTCTCTATTACCCACTATATCATTAGCTCAATGAGACTATCCCTCATAGTTAGCATTTACTCATTATGTGAGATAATTTATGCAATAGGGTTAGAAGAGGGACTTGAGCACTATTTATAGAATTTTAAACCAAGTTCTCTTATCATGGGCCTAGCCTTACTCGGCCCACACTAACCAATTTCATGTTAGACTATTTAAGAGTCTTTATATGTTACCTTATTAGATAAATCACGTAAAATGATAAATTACAATCTCAATTAATTTAGCAAACTCTTACAAAGTGAATACCATGATAGTCACATTTCACACATAGTAACGCGTGGAAACAAAGTTCACATCACAAATGTCCTTGTCCAATAATAGCAAAGATCATTTCCAAAGCTTTAGGGGACGGGAGAGGTGGGACCGATAGGTGGATTCAAACATTTCAAAATACAAGGGAATTTGTAGGATTGCGAACAATATGGCAGGTGTGGCGGCCAACAAAGTAATTGGGATGTAAATCCACTTCAATTGTTCGCGCAGGATGATTGTAAGAGCAGAGCCGAATGCCACCAGCATAAAGACCAAAGAGAGGAAAAGAAAAGTGAGGCCTAGTATCATTTTTGTCGCTAGTGAGTGGAGGAAATCTTCGATTGCGTAGCATGAAGTTAGGATAGTCAAGAACATCAAAGTGGCAGTGATAGAGGAGAAGAGAGCGAGAGCGTCTGCAACTGCAAATACCATGAATGGGCCCTTCTTTAGAAAGATTGGGATCACACCATTGCCCTCGTTGCCCCCAGGTATAGTGAAAGCTGTAGCGAAAGTTACTGTAATGATGAGAGTTGCGACGACACTACATGATGATGATGTTTCATTCACCCATTGCCTTGCCTCTATGAGCAAATTTTGGTGTTGCTCTTCAAAAACTTCCCAGTATGTTTTTCCTCTCTCTTCTTTCTTTTCTATCAATTTCCTGCTTTTACAAGAAGGAAAGCTCCTATCTTCCAGTGCCTGTAGAAAAATAAATGACGCATATCAATGTAAATGTAAATTAAAGAGCAGAAAAGGGTGGCAAGCAAATAAAGTGAACTAACCTTAAACCACTGAATCTCCCTCTGCATAAGAAAAGCTGCTCCAGAAGCATTTGAGGATACACATTTTGGTGACCATTCGGTCACAGCCGTCATCAGCACATGGTTCGACCATAAACTGTCAGTAAAATGTGGAATTGCGTTGTGTTCGTTCACTAGTCTAAACAACCCAACATGCCGTCCATTCACTACTTCTTTTATCAGTTCTTTCGTGAAACTTTTTTCCCACATCAACTCCGGAAAATGCTGGAGACACAACTCAACAATTTCAGAGATTTCTCGAGATGCAGCGTCAACGATAATGCCTGAAGTCAATAAAAACTTGACTGTCTTGGGAGTTCCCATACGAGTCTTCATCTCCATAAGAGCTAGATTTGCAAAGTCAAGTGAGCATTTGTGCCTCCACTTTGATTCTCCGAGCCTTTTGATAAAAGCTGCATGTAACACCAAATAAGCAAATTTCCTCACGTAATTCGAAGAGGCATTCGTGTTTGCATTGTGTTCTTATGTATATCCCATTGTGGAGAAACAAAAGATGGATTTAAGATATTAATCGAGAAAGCAAACTTCATATGGCTTGAAAAATCAAAATGCATGCATTAGAAAACATATGGATTTATATTTGAACACACGCAATGTCATGTGAAAAAAAGACTTATTTTTTCTTTGAAGAATGGATAGATTCAACGACGGTTTGATCTGTTTTCGTTTGAGTATTTTTACGGATTCACCTAATAGATACATATCATTTAGACTTTGAATTGAATTAAATCAAATCGAATTGTATCATGATATACAAATTGAGAGCAGGTCCATATTAGTAAATATGATCTCAAAGGATATACTAAAAGTATCAATTTACACTATAAAATAAGGTCTTTTGATACAATGGCGTTTTATGTACCTGTTCGTGTGGCAAGATTCCACAGTGATGTCTTGAGCCACTTAAATGCTAGTATTACCGCCACGAAGAGGAGAGAAGAATCGTGTCAGCAAAGTAGGAATTGAGGACAAACAAAAAGATAAATATCACACTCATGATGTGAAAATTGCACGTGTAATTACATTTATACTCAGTTTGTTTCGTAGAAAACAAATAATTTGGAAAATATTTTCCTAAAGCTGATCGCTTGTATTGCTTGAATTAATTAGTCAATAAAAAATATTTTCATTATAGACAACAATTTATGTCTAAATATTTTTGTGGAAAATGAAAATATTTTCGTTCATTAATTTTTATAAGTGTTACGAGCAATCGGTTTTATGAAAATATTTTTCAAATTATTAATTTTTTGTGAAACAAATGCACCCTTAATAATGCTTGAATGTATGAGGAAACAACTTGGATCAATCAACCTCTATGACCTGAAATCCAAATCTTCAATTATAAAAAATTCTACTGGGTAATTTGACATTGACTAAAACTTCTCAAGTAACTTTACAAATGTTATATTAGATACTAATTTGTGCCATACATCATGGTTTAGATGTTACTTTGTATATGTAGATGTAGTCTTTGTCCCTTAACTTTTCCAATAGGATCCCTAGATGATGTGCGTTTTGTCGTGTTAATCCATCCAATAAGCAGATTAACGAAAAGGCTCATGTGACTGTCAAGTTGCCGTTAAAAGCACAATGCGTCAATTTTCCTATTAGAGTAAAGATTGTTTTCATCTAAATAAGTTGAACAAGAGGAAGGTTAAAGCTAAAATCCTGATCTCATACTTCCTGCCCTTTGTACCTTGAGCCATCTTCGTGCCTTCGGATTTGTCAAATGATGAATCGACCAAGCATAGAGGGATGCCTAAAAATCGGAACAGATAAAGTGGACACCATGGAGATAGAGTTGCTTGAATTGTACGTATGTAACCAAAGAAACACAAGAAGTACCTACATTTATAAATAAATTTTTCCCAAAAATTGAGTCTAGCTCCACTAGGGAAGCAAGACCTCATCTTCGCCAAGTCTCGGAATGGGCTAATGTTTTTGGTGTAATCGGATGTCACCATGTCTTGGTATTGGCGAGCTAAATACAAGGCTATGTCTTTTGGGACACAACAACAAAAAAGTTAGTTCAAGTAAACAATAAAGGAAATGAGATCAGACGAGTGAGCATAAAATCCTACCCATATGGCCGGCGTTGATAAGATGGGTCATGGTAAGATAATGGGGGGTGGATGTTGTACGCCTGGCCAGGTACCAGATAACCTCCTTTTGCATAGGAGCATATGTAGTAGCACACAATAGGGCAATGGGTATTATTTCAGGTCTAGCGTCAACTTTGTCCACTAATGCCTTTACCATCCTCACTCTTCCTCTCCGAGCAGCAGCATAGAGGGCCCTCGTGATAATGGGAACATCAACTTTTGGAGACAACCACTTGACCAGGTTCTCGACCAATTGATCTTGTGCGGTCATAATTGCAACATCAAGCACAATACTAGATTTATTTCCTATGGTCATTACTTTAGCCGTCATTGCTTCGCAATCTTCATTGAGGATTTTCTTGACCGCTTTCCAATCGCCTTTTAATGTGGCTTTAAATAACGGTCGATATTTTTCATTGACCTCCGGTGTTGGAATGACTACAAAAATTGCACATTAAAAGTCTTCAGGCTTTTGCACTTCTATTTAGGTCAACATTAACCATTGCACTAGCTCAAAGTTCTATTGAAATGTGGTTCCAAGCGAAGGGGCTATTGTTTACTCAACTTACCTTTTGCTATGAGCGCGCTCAATGTACTCATTGGAAGTAAAAATATATATTTTTTGTTCTTTCTCAATTATAATTCAAGATATTAATTGTATTTGAAAATTATGAAAGATTATATTTGAATTATATGTCAGGATTTGTTTTGACTTAAAAAAATTCAAAATGAATGAAAAACAAATTTATGAAAAACAAAAATTAAAAGTTTAAATTGACACCTCTAGTTGGTCCACAACCATCTTGGGAAGCTTTATTAGTTGCCCTGCCTTCTAAGTACGTGAACCTCTTTGTTTTTAAGAAGAGAAATGAACATAAATAAACTTAGAAAAACTAAGTACACTTTTTATGCTTTAGATCGTCTATACATGACCAATATGAGGCTCATTCATTGCATGGAATCTTTTGTATTAAACTTAGATGGTAAACGTTTAAACCAAAAGATGGTCCAGGTCCACAACCATCTTGGGAATTTTTCTTTTTGTGGCAAGAACATTCCGCCATCCATGTATCTTGGAGAATGTGTTTGTTAGTGAATTTTCTCCTTTGATGTTATCTATGCACTTTGTAATAATAGTGACAACTATTTCTACTGACAAGTTATTTTTGGCTTAGAACAACATTTCCTGCTTTCATTTTTTGGAGATGACTGTAGTAGATTGACTATTTCAGGATCATATTTCTAAATGATTAGTCTCATGGGATCTCTTAACATAAGTAAGAAACTATTCAGAACCCTTTTTTTTTTGCCCTCTGCTCTCGATGAAATTGCTTTGTAGGACAATCAACTGCAAATTCAATTTGCATAGAAAGTAAACATAGCAAATAATTAGTTCTCACAGGGTGATTGTTTGGATAAAAATCTCTGATAAGAGGAAATTTTCTGGTAATTAATTTTAATGAAGTGGTCATTGTGTGCTTGTAAGAAATGAAACTAGGACTGCCAAAAAGAAATTGTGTCATCATCAACAGCTATAGGAAAACTTGCGGAGCCAAGTTAAACCAAAGTAGGGGATTTGACTTTGAGTACTATATTTTGCGTATTTACTGTTTACTTGAAAGGAATAGTCATGTCCGTGGGCCCGAGAAAATGAATCAATGAGCGGTATCTGGTAACAACACATGCCTAGGAACAAATCAGAACTAAGAAGGATAGAACGGAAATACCCGGCAGTGTCGATCTGCGTCGGGTACCCATTGAGTATTCATTGCCGTGCCCTCTCGCGATCATATGAAAATGAAAGCAGAGAGTATTTTTACGTGGTTGGAGTGGAAGTTATGTTCTGTTCTAATGGATCTTCAATTTTTATACATCAACTTGTGGATGGAGCCAAAGCTCCAGCTGTGGATGACGTACCATTCTCTTTTCCTGAATGACGATTTCTGGTTTCATTTCCAAATTTTTATGACATCAAAAAATTTATGGGTCCTTTTATTTACAAAAGCGTAGATTTGGAGAATTTACGAAAAAAGATACAAGTGTAATTTCACATAATTATTTTTTATCTTTTCTTCCACCATCCCCTTCTTTGCATACAACATAGCTCAATGAATTTTTATTCAGTGTAGTAGCGGTGTAAAAATTTCTTTACATATGCAGGTTTTATAAAATGACACATATACACTTTTTATTTTTATTATTTAGGTTTATTTGATAAACAATAAATAGATATGTTTTCATTCTGAGAAAATATGTCTAAAAGAGACATTCACACAGTCAATGTATTCAATATAAATCCTGTTTCAAAGGAATGTACATTGGCGGTGCAAAATTTTCTTCACAAGCACATTTTAGATAATGACACATAATCAATTTTAATTTTGCACTTAACTTTATTTCGTAAACAGGTTATTGTTTTCATTTTGAGACTATTTGTGAAGAAAAAAACTTTTACGATGACGATGTATGTAATGTTAGATAATATTTTTATTCACCACCGTTAGATAGAAACATGGGGAAAATCATTCTCTTCACTTTTTTTTTATCTTCGCCACTTTTTCCTTAACTTTTATTTTCATCACCAACTCAAAAAATCTTCCAAACATAATTTGTGTCTCGATTGTCCTTGTAGTAAAAGAGATATATTAATTTTAACTTAATGTGGGTATTCTCAAAAGACAAATATCAGAATTTTTTCTAAGAAAAGAATAATTAAGAGAAGATTGAATCCATGTTATCTTTGTAAAAGTGAGGAAAATGGGGAGAAAAAAAATTTAGATGAAAAGGTAATCAATAAAATTGTCTCCTATTTGGAAAAATAAAGATGGAACGTGTTTCTAGACCTATCAAATTGGTGGGTCGGGTCAAGTCATAAATAGTCCGACCCAAATTGACCCATTAACCCGTTTATGGCTCATTTATTCGTAACGTAAGTTTGTCAACCCATATCAGACCCAATCCGACACATATTACTAAAATGCTTATATATTTAATCCAATCTAAGAAAACTTGTTTCTTATGATTTTTTAAAAAAATTACATTTCTAAAACACTTCCATGCAATACAAATCTAGTTGACAATTTTTATAATTTTTTTTAAAATTGAGGCTCCGTTTGTTTTGTGCCAAGAAATCATTTTCCAGGAAAATAATAATATTTTTGAGTATTTGGCTAAAACTTGAAAATGAACTTGGAAAATATTTTCTGCCCTTTGATATGGAAAATCTGGTTTGATTTTCTTCTGAGCACTCATTTTTATAATTTTTATTTTTTAAAAAAATCTAATTTTTAAGTATTTTTTCTTTTTTTCTTCTCTTTCTATTTTTTTTCCTTCTTCTTTAGCTCGCCCGAGGCTGGCGAGGTCGAGTCTTGCCAGCGCCAGACTTTGCCGAGGTGAGGTTTCACTAGATCGGTAAGCTCGAACTAACCTGAGGTCGGATTGATGAGGCTTGAGCCTCGCCATAGGGGGAGAGAGTGTGTGTGTGGACTTAGTAGGTTGGAAATGAGTTTTAAACTCAACACATCTAAACTCATTTATTTTAGACTTTAAATTTTAAAACTCATTTAAGGTAAACTCTTCAAAATTGAAGAGACTAGGGATTTGAGACCCATTTTAATACATCTACGTGTTTTATGTGCACGGTGGTACGCGGACAGGTCTAAAATGTACAATTATATATGAAATTATTGAGGGCTCTTCTCGAACATCTTTTGTACACACTTTTTTGGCCCGACATTGGGCGACTTAAAAATGTCATTAAAGTCAAGATGCTGCCAAAGGACCTCCCCCGCAACGATGTGACATTCTTGCCTCTTCTAAAAAGTTAGCATGACGTGATTGCTTACATCCTCAAGAGGAAAATTACTTCGCGTCGTGACATGGATTATGACACTTGCTAGGTGTCTCAACATGAAATATATCGCATAATCTTTAGATAATATAAATTTTACTAAACTGTTAATATTGACTCCGGGGCCATAATTTGGATTTAAACGTAAGAAACTAACGGCCAAAATCGTCTATGACAATACAACTAATCTAGAAGCCCCAATTAATAAAATGACTAATAAGCTCATCGATAGTAAGTTTTCAATGGGCAGTGTTCAAATAAAGTATATGACATGTGACAATAATCGATTGACTTGAAGCATGCACAAAAATTAAAGACCGAGTCAAAGAGGATCCATTGACCAAAGATAACCATAGCTAAGGAATCCGAAGCAGTTATAATCATCCCTTGAGAAATGCACAAGTCAAGTCAATTTGATATCTTGCGTTGTGACATTAGTACGCATAACGAAATGACACATTTTAATATACAAGAAGAAACAAGAAAAGACGACAATCATCAGTAATCAAGAAATCACAAAAATCACAACAACAAATCATATTTTAATAATGAAGATATTTATACAAGATGATCCTTCGTATCATTTCAATTTAAATTAGATTTTGCCTAGGTTTGAATTTGAATTTTGAATTAGATAAAATTTCCTAGTTCCGGTACTCATCTTTGTTTCTAAAAGCTTTTGTAGTCATGTTTTGTAAGTCTTTTACTTTCTTTATGCACTCCAATCATTTTCATTAGAAGTTTATGTTGAGCTTCAGTCATCGAGCAAGCATCACATCGAAGGATGTAAGCCATTTATTGTAATTCAATAAAACTCTCTGCAACCTCAATGTTGTCTCCAATCGACTTTTTGTGCATTATTTAGCATTTCAAAATTTGCAAGGCCATTGATGCTTTAAGGGATATTAGAATCCATTTACTTTTGATACGTAGCCATATTTAACCACTCAATTAGCCATCAATCATCTTCGATCAAACATTAATCCCTAATTGAAGCCATTGAGCTTCTGGCAATGATGACCTTGCAAAAATTCTATGTAACGATTATTTATACGGGTCTTTCGATAGGACCCACATAATTAATAATCCGAATAATCTTTGTCCACATAATCTATAACTCATGTAATAAGAAACTTACAAGTTCTATGCGAATGGATCTCACAAAAACAACCGTTGTGATGCCTTTGATTCGCTAGATTGGGATTTAGGCAAGAATTTTCCTGTATTATAACTTCTCGTATCAATTATGTGATTGTCATTAGTTGCCCTTTAGTCATTTATTTACTTCTCTTGTTAGATTTTGCCCTTCCTTTTTTTATACCCTGCTTCAATGTTTCTCTTTTATTGAAGGAAGACTCACATACCTCGTGGTCATGGCAATGATGAACCTATTGGTCCATTCGAAGAAGGAACACTACTACCACTTAATATCGCGATTTCATTCGCAAAAAAAAACGGGAGTCAACTTTGATTTTAGGCCGTACAAATGTGAAGGTAACGGTTTAAAGAAGTTGATAAATTATTCAAGTTATCGTAATGTTGATATGTTATTATAGTATTGGTAAATTATTAATGAGTTATCTAATAGTCAAGTTACTGATCATATTTTTTTCACCAACGCTATTTGAAATTTACCAACATTTATAGAAATCTACCAATTATAGAGAAAATTTTTCAAATTTTCCCTTGACTGGACCCTGAACTCGTCCATGCTAACATGAAAAAATGGGGCGAAAAATGGAGAAGCCATGCCTTTCATTATCTTCTTAGGCCGCGAGTACAGGGAGTCTCTTGCCACGTATCGGGTGTTGACAGGTTCTGGGGCCACACCCATAATTGTTTCACTCGCAGTTAATGAATAGCATGATTCAAGTTTCGTACAAGGTACACTTATAGCATGTGATAAGGCCGGCGGAGCAAGTACACTCTAATACTCATGGAGAGGCTTTTTTTTATTACACTTTGTCTGCTTAAGATCATCTACGCATGATTAGTATCGGGCTCATTCATTTTATGGAATATTCTACATCAAACTCAAATGGTAAACTTTTTAAATAAAAAATAAATTTAACCTATCATGAGTTTCTTTTCGACATATGTATTATATCATGGGTTAGTTCTGTGGGACCTTCGAACTTCATACCTTGGATAGTGTGTTTTTTTAGAGAGTTTTTATTTCTTGTTGCCATTAATCTTCTCCACAGTTACATGTAATAATTTAACAGAAACATATAGAAATAAAAACAAATGAATTAACTTAATTACATTGGTTTCATCAAATTTACAAGTAATTGATATAGTATACACGTTTATAATATCATTGCTATTATCATACCGATGCATTGCATGGATTTTTTGTCAAATAAAGTATATCGATTAAAATTATGGTAGACTTAACAGTTGAGAAAAAGAATTGATCTAATCTTTCTTACAAAAACCACATAATTTGCTCTTGTTTTTGTGGCAAGTACACTCCACCATCCGTGTACCTTAAACGATGTTTTGTTGGTGAATATTCTTCTTTAATCTTAATTTAACACTTATAATAGTGACGACATTTGTGTTGACGATCATAATAAGTAGGATTGACTTGGTTCATAATATTCTTCTATATGACAAGTTATCTTTGGCTCATAATAACATTACATGATTTCTTTTTGTAAGATGACTATAGTGAATTGACTGGTTTGAGGATCATGTCTTCAAAGGATTAGTCTCGTGTAGCCACTCAATGTTGAGCATCTACTAATTAGAACCCATTTGTTTTGCCCTCGGCTCTTGATGAAATTGGTTTCTAGGACAATCAGCTGCAAATTCAATTTGCATTTCAAGTAAACATTGGAAAATAATTAGTCCTTGCAAGGTAATTGTTTAGACAGAACTCTCAGATAAGAGGAAATTTTCCGGTAATTAATTTTAACGAAGTAGTCTTCGAGTGCTTCTAAATAATGTAAGTAGGATTGACTTGGTTATGTTTAGAGTTCGATTTCAAAAGTTAAATATTCAAGAAAAAAATTAGAAGTTAAAACTAGAAAGCACACCGAACGTCTATGTGGTCATCACCAACAACTATAAGGGAACTTGTGGAGCCAAATCATGCCAAATTGGGAGATTCGACTTTGAGTAATACATTTTGCATTAAATGTTTTTAAAAACAATCGTAATTTTCAATACATTAACTGTCCATGATATTGATTGTATTACTTCGCGATTAACACACAAAAAGTGAAACTTTATCAATTTTTCCATCACTTTACGGGATAAATTTAGAACGACAAAGGAAAGAACATAACATACCAGCTCTCGTGCCTTCTGGACTAACATCTAAGCAAACCTCTTTGTTACCTAAAAAAGAAATCAACATATATGCCTTAAAAAAATTAATTACACTTTGTATGTTTTAGATCATCTATACATGACTAGTAACAGGCTCATTCGTTACATGGAATTTTCTGCATTAAACTTGGATAGCAAACATTTAAACAAACAAAAATTAACATCAAACTTAACCAAGATCATGAATCTTTTCAAGATAAGTATTATATCATGAATTAGTTTTGTGGGACTTTCTAACTTTCATATCTTGGACAATGTGTTTTTCAGTGAGTTTTTATTTCTCATTGCCATTTTTCTTATCCGCGATATCATTCACAAATTTTTAGTGCTTTCTTTTACTCTTTGGAAGTAAAAAAGTATTTCATTTTTGACCTTCTCAATTTATAATTGAAGATATATTCAGATTCTAAAAATTATGAAAAGATTATATCTATATTTATATGTCAGCAAGTGTATGTTGTGAAATTTAAAATGTTTTGGATTACAAAAAAGTCAAGATGCATGAAACACTAGATTATACATAAAAGGAAAATTAAAAGTTCAAAGTGACAAATCTTCAGTTGGTCTGAGATCATCCTAGGAAGCTTTATTAGTCGGTGTGCCTTTTCAACTCGCTTCTAAATGAAACTCTTTGTTACCAAAAAGAGAAATGAACATAGATGACTTTAGAAAAATTAATCATACTTTGTATGCTTTCAATCATTTATGCATGACTAGTATCAGATTCCTTCATTCCATGAAATTTTCAATATTAAACTTAGATGGTAGACTTTTAAACAAAAGAAAAAGAATTGATGTTAAATTTAATAGAGATCATGGGTTTTTTCTAAGATAGATATTGCATTAAGAATTAGTTTTGTCGGACCTTTGAACTTTTCTATATTGAATTTCTTATTTTGTTGTTATATTGCCGATTATACCCTTACATACACCGTTACCGGGCACCCATGGAGAGGCTTGTAGGCTAGCTGCCAAAAGCTCTTTCTTGCACTTAAGGGCGATTGAGCTGCGGATCCCAGTCTGAAGACAGATATACCCCCACAAAGGGGAAGGGAGTTGACTGAACATCGAGGCCATTGTATCTTAACGGAGTTTTAATTTCTTGTTGCCATTGATCTTCTCCGGGATATCGTTAATATATTAAGTCCATAAAATATTGTATTTATCTCCATAATTTCACGTAATAATTATAACAGAACCTTACATTAATGAAGATAAACGAATTACCTTAATCACATCGATCTCATCAATTAACACAACTATTTCACAAGTTACAATTGGTATAGGATACAAGTTTGTAACATTATTGCTATTATCATACCGATACATTGCATGGATTTTTTTTCTCAAAATAAAGTAGATATATTAAACATTATTGATAGAATTAACAGTTGAGAAAACGAATTGATCTAAATTTTTCTTCCAAAATTCACATTATCTGTTCTTGTTTTTGTGGCAAGAACATCCCACCGTCCATGTACCTTGGATAATGGGTTTGTTATTGAATTTTATTCTTTAGTGTTATCTTTACACTTTGCGATATTAGTGACAACCATTTCTATCAACAAGTTATCTTTGGCTCAAAACAACATTGCATGATCTCTTTTTTGGAGATGACTATAGTGAATTGACTAGTTCGGAGATCACATCTTGAAAGGATTAGTCTCGGGTAGTCTCTCAATAATAAGTAAATAACTATATAAAACCCATTTGTTTTGCCCTCTGCTCTTGATGGTTATTGCTTTCTAGCTGTATTTGGTGGCCAAACATTGCTTTTGCATTTTAATTCGGGGAAATTTTTTTTCGGTAATCTCTATATTTTATTTGATTACAATTCCCATCCTTATACTGTTCTGTGGTGACAATTAAGTGACTTTGTCAAAATTACAAGGACAAAACGTGTTTTTGCCCAAATATGTTTAAAGGAAGTCTTTTTCAGATAGCTGAACTTTCCAAATTATTTACAAATCATTTGCTGTCGGTGTAGCTTTTCAAAGCAGCCCCGGTACGAAATAATGTTAATTTTGGTGTTTTTTTTTTGGTAAGATGTTAATTTTGGTGTTTTTCAGTTCTATAATTCAAAATTTGAAAACATGGAAACCAAAACTTCTGCCAAACTTATTCTCATTGATAATTTTTGGAAATGAAAAAAAGAAATTGCAAAATTTCCCACTCTCTCCTTTTTTTTACAAGGATTTTATTAAGAAAAATGTCCGGACACTTATTAAGAAATAACATAAATAAATATTACAATTTTCGATACATTTATTGTCCATGATATTGCTTATATTACCTTGAAATTAACCTACAAAAAGCAAAATTTTCCCGATTTCCTACTGCCTTGCGGGATCAAATTAGAACAAAAAAGGAAAGAAAGGAACATACCTGGCGGCGGCGGCGGCGGCGGCGGCGGTGGCGGCGGCGATATCAACGCACTACTGTCCATGAAGGATTCTTTGCCGTCACGTCTCTCGAGCACTGTAAAAAATCTGAAGTAGAGAAGTGTACTTTTACGTGGTTGAAGTCGAAGTTATTTTGTGTTCTCATGGATCTTCTTTTATAGAGCCAAAGTTCCTGCTGTAGATGTCTTGTTTAACAAATAAAGATGGAACTTTTTTCATGTGGGAACAACACTTTCTCTTTTTGACTACTTTCTCTTTTGAATTGTTCACATATCACGCAAGCAACAATTCTCCTACCCTTCTCTTTTCCTGAATGACGATTTCATTTTTCAAAATTTTATGACGTCAACAAATTAATGGAAATTCATTTTATTTGCAGAAGTGTAAATTTGGAAATTTTACTAAAACATGATCATTTTTTTTCCTCTCTTCCACCATCCACTACTTCGCAAATAACACATTTCAATGGATTTTTATTTGATGCATTAGCAATGTAAAAAATTTCTCTACATAAGCAGGTTATACAACTTTTTTATTTTTCATATAGATTACTTCATAAACTGGTTTTTTGTTTCCATTCTGAGACTGCTTGTTTAAAGAAGACTTTCGCCGCATAGACCGACAGTAGAGCGAAAACATTTCGACTGCGGATGAAATTTATGAACTGTTTTTTTTTTTGTCGAAAAATTTATGAACTTCGAGGGTGGTTTTTAGGTGAGAAAGAGTCGGATCATTTTCGGTCCACTGAATTCGGACCAGGTAGTCCCTTTCCTTTCCTGTCAAGGGTGTTCTGCGGCTGCCAGCCAGCAAAAGCAAAAGCAAAACAAAGGTGTTCTGTGGTTAATAGTAACAGGGAAAGGGCGCAAAAGTAGGAAAAAGGAATAACTTAACAGGAAGAAGAAGAAGACTGATAAACCTATAACAATAGTCCCAATTAACCCAAACCCAGCCCATGTTCTCAAAACTCAGCCCATCCTCTTTCTTTCTATCTTTAAATGAAAACAAAGGGAAGAAGAGCTCAACCGAGAAAGAAGAGAGAGAGAAAATCTTCGCATGTTACCGATTTGGACTTCCTGACAAGCCAAATCAACTGCGAATTGCAACGCCTGATAAGTATTCAAGCCCATTATTTGACTAATTGGAGTAATATTGGAAGTCAGAGCACAAATTTAGACTATGTATATTTTGAATGAGGTTCGATTGAGAAGGTTTTGAGTTGCAATTTTTGTGGAAATGGTAGATAAGTATGTTGTGGTGCTCTTGAGTTAGACGAAAATTGATTTCAAAGCATGGTTTGTTTAGAACGAAATTCGGAAGTTTCATGTGCGAGTTACTCGTAACGAACAATGCACGTAAGGAAAAAGATGACAATACCTTATAAACGAGCATCTTCGTTAGTGCATAGGAGTGGGTTCATTGATGATTGAGCCTGATTTAGTCGAGTAGTTCATTGGTTTACTTTTTTTCATTCGGATTTCTATATTGTTTCTCAATTATTTGTTGATACGAGTACGTCAGTTCAAGTAACCTCTTTAAGTCAACTTTCAACTTTTCTAGATTAATGGTACTATCTCTTCTATGAATTTCTATACTCATGTCTTAAAAGCGATACATATTCGAGTATTTACTATGTTTTGCTATTTGTTAATGGTTTGTGAAATTTAGGAAATGTGTTGCAAAAGTTTATATATATATATTGATTTGTGAACCTAATTTATAAAATGAATTCCAAAATAGTGCGAGAAATGTTCAATGAAAATATATTTATACTATTTGATGAACTAAGTTGAGGAATATTATATTTTGGGTTTGCGAAACATTTTTGTGAAATAAGTACGAAAAGTTCTTGACTTGACTTAGAGTTTGGTTGGTGAAAGGTTATATGTATGAATTTGTGAAATGCTTTATAAATGCATTTTATTGACAAATTGAATTGGGAAGGTGATTTGTTTTCAGTTTGTAAAATCGGTTGGTTTATGAAGTGGCTTTTTAGTGTTGATTGTGGGTTGTTGGAGAAAGATATGGGTTGATATTGCTCACATTGCTATGAGAAGAAACTAGTAAGGGGGGAGTATGCATGCTGTTTTAGGATGTCCTTCTAGGTCAAATCACCAGTTGATGTCGGTGGTAGACCTAGCCAAGGGAGGTAATCAATAGAAGAGACTATTGATAGGTGAATTGTTGAGATTGATCAATCCATTGGACCATTGGTATTACTGTTTTAATATTATTGAGGAAATGAATATTCTTATGTGTAAAAGCTTTGCTAATAAGAGAAATTTTGTTTTTGACCTCATATATTCTGTGGATTTGAATTAAATGAGTTTTGGCATGATTTTGTAAATACGCATAGTGGGTGTTTGCTCTGCTTAGAAGAGATATGCATTACTCATTGAGCTATGGTTACTCATCCCATTCCTTTTAATCTTTTCAAGTTCCTTAGTTAGTGGCTGATATTATGAGAGCATTTTCAATGGGGACTTTTGAGAGTTGATTTTTTGGTACAGTTTTAAGTTGCGTCCTCCGAGAGAAAGGATGACCATGTCATTATTCCTATCCTTATAGGATTTGGGGTGTGACATTTGTTGATATCAAAGCTTAGGTTAAATATATGGGTATAGATTTTGTAGGACATTGTAAGGTTGTGTGTTAGTCATAGTGCATTAGTCTTTTGTTAGGAACCAAAACGAAACTTTTATTTAGGTCCAAATGATCATCGATTGTGGCTTAGAGAAGCTTGCTTCGCTTTGTAAGAATAAAAAAAGCATGCGAGTTATTGCCATTGAGACAAGAGATCTATCTCAAGATTTCGAAGGCACAATTTCGACAATGAGACAAGAGGATCTTTATAATCTAAGTTTGTAGAAGCTTATCACTCAAATTGATTTAATTGGAGTTTGTAAAGTCGTGATCAATTTACATCATCAAGTGAAGGAATTAAGTGTAAGTTGGGTGACCATCTCCGAGAATCACGGAGGACTTGAAAAGATTTGGGAAGAGATGAGTGAGCAATTAGAGCCTAGTGAGTAATGCATATCTCTTCTAAGCAAATCAAGCATCTATTATGCATGTTTAAAACACAAAAACATAACTCATTACACCAAATTTTAGGATATAACAACTTATAAAAGAGAATGAGTTATATACGCTTCAACATAGCTATATCATTAGCATAAATTATCAATTTTATGATAATATCAAAACAAATATCAATTGTCTATTCCGTTGATTAATTTCACTAATCACATGTCGATGGTTCATTCCATCCACTAATCTAGTGCTCAATATCTAGCTATGGCCATGCTTAACACCCATGACAATTGCAACCAAGTTTATCCCCCTTGGGTAGGGTCTACCACCTATATTAGCTGGTGATTAGGCCTAAAAGGACATTCTGAAGCAGTATGCATACTCCTCCCTTGATGGGCCCTCATCGTAGCAATATGAGCAATATCAACCCATATCTTTCTCTAACAATCCACAATCAACACTAGAAAGCCACTTCATAAACCAACCGGTTTTACAAACCGAAAACAAGTCACCTTCATAATTCAATTTATCAATAAGGTGCATTTTATAAAGCAATTCACAAATTCATACATTTAACTTTTCACCAACCATACTCAAAGCCAAGAGAAGAACTTTTCATAATTATTTCACAAAAAGGTTTCGCAAACCTAAAATATAATGTTCCTCAACTTTGTTCATCAAACAATATAAATATATTTTCACCAAACATTTTTCACACCATTTTGGAACTCATTTCATAAATGAGGTTCACAAATCAATATATATATATAACCTTTCACAACACATTTCCTAAAATGTTTCACAAACCATTCGCAAATATCAAAACGTACTAAATACCTGATCAAGAATGTCATGCAAAAAAAAAACATTCTCTTTCGTAACTCATAATTTATGGAATATGTATCGCTTTTAAGACACAAGTTTAGATATTCACAGAAGAAATACCACCACTCATTTGGAAAAGCCGAAAACAAACTTACAAGGTTACTCGAGCTGAAGCACTCGTATTCCTAACAATTGTTAATACCTAAATTTTGATGACCCGGTTAGTCATTCTCTGCATAAAAAAATTAGGGATCGATCCCAGCTCTAAAAAAAAATTAGTTAACTTGTAAATAGATAATAGGAGCATTTGCATTAGTAATTAGGCCCATATAATTGTATTTGCATTGGCCCGGTGACGGATGGACTCGAGTGAATGGTTTTGAGCTTAACTAGACTAAGCTCGTGGTGGCTAAAATCATGTGTGTCAAGTCGGGAAAATCTGGTGAATATTTGAAACAATAAAGCTTGATATTATCAAGATTTTGGTCACAAATAATGCAATCGGCGTGGATTCCTAGTATATTTATACATGCTTAACTCTTTAAGGGAACAAATATAAAGAAAAGCATTGTGTACGCGGCCACCAATTTGCATATGGAGAAGCCCAACCACGCTTGGAAGGAAAATTATACATTGAGCCATAAAATTGAGCAAAATTCGGTCAACACAGGGAGGGCAAGAAAATTTATCAGCATTCAATAAAGAGGAAAGAATTGATCCATGATCCTCTTCGCGCGATATTGACAATATAGCAAAAAGGAGAAGAAATAAAAATCAATCTCACTTGATTGGGAGGAAATCAAAGAGTATATTTCTTTGTCCCAAAATTTGATATCCTGTCACTATAAAAGGCACAACAATACAAGAAAAACATAATTGAAATACAGAACCATTGAGAGGAAAAGGAGAGCACGTTCAGGAGGGAGCTCTCTTTTCGCAAATATCCATTACTCACGAGGACCTCTTCATCACAAGAGACCAAAGAGAGGCGTTTTTGGCTTTTCCCTGCAGGTGGGACACAAGGCGCGTTCAACACATTGAAGAAGATGCCAAGAGTGTCACGCCCCGAACCCTAACGAGCTCGCGACACCCCTCGATGGTCGATCATTGAATGCGACGTCCCAGGCACGTCGCCGACCCAACCCAAACATCAGAGATTAAGCACACGCGGAAACCAATAGAAACAACCCAGACAATTAACAATGACAAGGGGCAGCAATGGCAATAAACAAATAACTGAAATTCTTACATTTGACGAATACACTCGACGTCCACAAAAGACAATTCCCTAAGCTAGGCCACAACAACGAGACCACATTCCTCAAAAGGGACCACTGCTCGCAAACTTAACTTTTCTACCAAAGGGGAAAACTCAAAATACCGGGTACTTGACCCGTCTTCGATCTCCGAGGTACCCTTGAAGTGTCTTCAGTCACTCATGGTCGCGGATCTGAAATGGTTATATAATAACCGTGAGAACGAGTCTCAATAAGCAACTCCCTATACCCCACGTAGGCCAATGCGTACCCAGACAAGTCGTACATGCAATCTACCTCATAAGATATAAAATTCGCATTATTGAACTTACCTCGTCATCAAGCCCTTGCCAACACTGCACGTTAGTCATAACATGGTAATGCAATAATAATAGCTAAATAGCACATCGCAATTGCTCAAACGCCACCCACACTTGCATGCAATTCACCTTACTAATTAGACCACACGTTCAACCAGCCACTTCAAGCACACGCTCAACCAGCCAATCCAATCACACGCTCAACCAATCAATCCAGTCACACTCAACCAGCCAATCCAATCGCACGCTCAACCAGTCAATCCAGTCACACTCAACCAGTCATTTCAATCACACTCAAGTCGCATGCACGCGTCCAACCAACTTTCCTCTCACGAGCTCACAAGCAGCACAATCAATCAAACCAATGGCCGCCGTCAACACGTCCCAAGCCATATCAATCATACCATACCAGTGGCCGCCGTCAACACGTCCCAAGCCACACAATCAATCGTTCCAATGACCGACGTAAACACGTCCCGGTCTATCACACCTTTAACGGGCCACCGTCAGCACGTCTCAAGCCCGCATCCATTTGGCACCTCGGCCAGTCATGCCTTCACACGGACCGCCGTCAACACGTCCCAAGTCCGTAGCCCTCCGATCGATCCGGGCTTCAAATCGACAGGCAAGCACACGCCATTCAATTCAATCAATTTCACGCCAGTTACACCAAGCAGTCCATAATCACAATTAAATCCAATTCATGACAAGCCACACCAATCCACAAATTCGACATTCAATCGGCCACATACGAACATCCAATTTACCCACAAATGCCACAACAGCCAATCATTGACTCACCAACCATAGCCACTAATAGACACTCGAAAACCATTCAATTCGGTCACGTACATTCACCCAAACCAAGCATATCTTTTTTTTTTTGGTCCAATTACAATAACACAAATGTATCATAATATAATTAAATTAAGGCACGCCCTAACCGTTCTAACCCGAGACAAGTCTAATAATACCCAAAGTACTAGGTAGGGTTTAGGAAGTCACTTACATAAGTTTGGCCCGGAGAAAATCGGCTCGGGCCTAAAATGGCCCAAAAGAACAGTGTCGAACTAGGCGCGGGCGTGGGCCACACGGGCGCGGGGCTCGGCCACGGCGATCGGCCATGGGCACAGCCCTTGGCCACGAACTCGGCCACGGGCACGGGCGCGGGCGCGGGCACGGGCGCGGGCGCGGGCATGGGCGCGGACGGGCGACGCGCCTGGTTGGACGGGCTACATGCCGGGCGACAGGTCGGCTGGACGGGCGATGTGCCCGGGCAACGGGCACGGCGGTGGGCCACGACGGGCAAGCGGGGCGCGCGGCCGGTGCACGAGAGCCACGCCCCGGGCAAGCTTGGCCACGGCCCGGGGCTGGCCTGGGCTGCTCGGCCACAGCTCGGGCGCGGCCTAGGCGGCTGGCTGGCTGGTCGGTTGGCCGGCTGGCCGGCTGGGCTGGGCTGGCCGGCTGAGCTGGGCTGGCTGGACAGCAAGGCGGCGCGGCCGTGGCCGACGACGGCGCCGGCTGGGCATGCGGCGGTCGCCGCGGCGGGCTCGCTGCATGTGCGAACAGGGGAAGGGGGAGATGGCCGGAGGTGAGGGCGAGAGGGAGAGGGGGCTGCAGGCTGAGGGGGAACGGCGGGGATGACAGGGCAGCACGGCGACCTCGCGGCGGCAACGGGAACGCTGGCTGAACCGGCGGGCGGCGAGCTGGCGAGCCCGAGCGACCGGGCGCGGCGAGCTCGAGCAGTAGGCCGGGCTCGCTCGCGGCAACGACGGTGACGGCCGATGCAGCAAGGTGGACTGGGGGGAGGACGGCAGCTGGTTGGCGACGGCGCTGTGGCTGGCGAGGCGGCAACGCGGCGGCGGCTGGCGAAGGTGGCGTCGGGCGGGGCTGGGGCGAGCTGTGGAGGAGGGGAGGAGAGGGAGAGAGAGAGGAAGCTCTGTGGCGGCAGCGGTAGGGCAGAGGCGGTGGCTGAATGGCGCGCCGTGGCGACAAGCGACGGAGGTTAGTCCGGCGAGCGGCGGTTGTCGACGAGCGGGGCGGTGTCGGACGGGGCAGAGGCCAGTCGCGGTTCGTCGAGGGAGGAAGAAAATTGAAGAGGAAAAGACAAACGGAAGAGAGAGAGAAGAGAAGGAGAAGAAGAAGGAAGAGAAGAGAGAGAGTGTGTCAGGGGAGGGGGAGCGTGCTCTGCATGCATGGGCGACGTGCACGCCGAGGGGGGGGAAGAGAGAGGGAAAAGAGAGAGAGAGAGAGAAAGAGAGAGAGGGGTCTGCATAGGGCAGAGTGAGAGAGAGAAGACGTGTGGGCAGGCATGACATGCGCAGAGGGAGGTGACCGGGGAGAGAGAGAGAGAAAGAAAATCCAAAGAATTATTGCGATCTGACGGACACGATTCAAACCCAAAAAGATCTAACGGGCCACGAAAAACTTCAAATAATAACATAGGACAAGGGCCAAAATAAAATGTAAATAAAATGACTCAAAAACACACTACGAGGGAGGTCTACTAGTCCAAATCCGCACCCGGTCCAAAACTTCACTTTCTCACTATTCCTGGTAATCTCGACGCTGGCCACAATAATATCGACACCGTCCAATTAATTTAGACCCGGAACTCCCGAAAATTGACTGCCAAGTTTGGGGTTTAAATAACGGCCAAATTCGATCGAGTGCGATTCTAACGAAATCTCTATTTTTAAAAACAAAAACCCGAGAGTGATCAGTTCCCGGGCGAGATTCTATTATAAGCGCACTGACGAATTACACGTTTTACAAATCCCAAAAATGGGTCGAAATTCGGAATGTCACAACTCTTCCCCCCTTACAAAAATTTCGTCCTCGAAATTTGCAATCCAACCCAACTATCCAAACAAATGGGGTTACTGATGTCGCATCAACTCTTCACTTTTCCCACGTCGTACTTTCGGTCTCATGGCGCTCCCAAATTACTTTGACCATCGGAATTCTCTCGCTCCGCAACACTCCTTCCATTTTGCCCTCAATCCGTACTTGCTTTTCCACATACGACACTCTGTCGTCCACATCTATTCCTTCGTAGTTCAGCACGTGGGTCGGGTCCGGTTCGTACTTCCTCAACATATACTTGTGAAATACATTATGCACTTGAGACAAATATGGCGGTAGCGCGAGACAACAAGCCAAGGTGCCTATTCTCTCTAAGACCTCGAATGGACCCACGTACCTCGGACTCAACTTCTCTTTCTTACCAAACCGAGATAATCCTCTCACAGGCGATACCTTTGAGGAATACGTGGTCCTCTACTTGAAACTCCAAAGGCCTACGTCTCCGGTCTACATAACTCTTTTAGCGGCTCTGCGCAGTTCCGAGTCTATCCCAGATAACCCTACTATCTCAATCGACTGTTGTACTAACTCTGAACCCGTAATGCTCCTCTTACCAATTTCATCCCAACAAACCGGTGTTCTGCAGGCTCTGCCAAACAATGCTTCAAACGGTGCCATTCTGATACTCGGTTGATAGCTATTATAGTAGGTGAATTCAACCAAATGCAACTATTCCACCTAACCACCCTTAAAACCCAAAACACATGCTCTCAGCATGTCCTCTAAAGTTTGAATCATCCTTTCAGATTGGCCATCCGTTTGGGGATGATAGGTCGTGCTGACTGTAACTTCGTTCCTAATGCCGTATGAAGACTCTTTCCAAAAGACGGCAATAAATTTAGGATTACGGTCCGAAGTGATCGTCACCGGTACCCCATGGAGACAGACTATATGTCACACATACAAGTCGGCGCAATTCAACCACTCATGAACATCACCATAATTGCATCCACAAGGTCATCCCATCTCCTCAACCATTTCTCATCCAAGTATGACCAACCATACCTCATTTGAAAGCTCATGATATGCACATCATATTCTTAGAAGGCATCGAACAACAATTTACACGTTCTCAAGTAGAAAAGGAGGGATTTTCACAACTGTACAGAATCGACCAGTTTTGCACTCCCGATGAATTTAAGACACCAGGTACAGTAAATAACTTTCAAAAATTCTGATATTTAGATATGTACTAGGAGAGATCAAAATGAACAACTTTCATGAAGAACTCGAAGATTAAAAGCCTTGGTAAGTATTTCTTTTCGGTGGCTCAAGACCGGACAAAAACTGTTCACCGAAACAGGATTATTGTCTCCACAAAAATAGTTCTTTCCAGGACTCAAAACACTTCTAAAAATTTTGGATTTAAAATATGTTGTAGAGAAGGATGTCTCTAAGAACTTTTATGAAGAAAGTTTCCTCAGAATCGTTCTACAAATTTGTGTAGAAAATCGAGAAGATAGATAGATCACTGAAATCGTATAGAAAACAGCTTGAGCACGGTGAGGGAAAATGGACTATCGTCCTATCCAAATCACCTTATAAAAATCTGAAATTAGGATATGTTACAAAGGGGAGGATTTCAAACAACTTTTGTGAAGGACTCAACTTAAGATTTCGACTTTTTTAAAATGGAACAAAAAATGAAGAAGATCGAAGCTCCCGGCGTCCAGATCTGCCCTTCCTAGCTCCTCATGCACTTTTCGCTCCTTTTTTTTTTTTGCATTCCCAAGGCTCACGAATCTGTCTTCTCTTCCACAGTAACCCAACAGCCAACTAACAAGCATATAGGAGTCCTAAGCTCATCGCCATTTTGCATCTATTCGGTTCAAGAGACTCGAAACTCACATGCAGGGTTCACCGAGCTTAGATCTATGGTTAACACACCCTTTTGCTCTAGAATCACACATGCATCAACACCACCATGCTCGATTCTTTCCATTCAAGCTCAAACAACAACTTCTATTCATGTACCAGCCATAAAACTTGCAGAAACACACATGCACAAACACAAGGGAATGCTGAGAATATGGGTAGATGGAAAAGCTTAAAATCGAGCCCAAATTTCCTTGCTTACCCGATTCATTAAAATCCATAAAGGCTGCAGGGGCGTTCATTAGTCCAAACGGCATCACCGTAGCTCATAATGTCCATACCTCGTCCTAAATGTCGATTTCGGCACGTCTTTCTTCTTAATCCTCAATTGGTGATAACCAGTCCTTAAGTCGATCTTACAAACTATTGATGCCCCTTGTAATTGGTCGAACCGGTCATTTACCCTTAGCAACTGGTGTTTATCCTTAATAGTCACCTGATTCAGCTGTCTGTAGTCAATGCACAATCTCAATGATCTATCCTTTTCCTTACGAATAAATCCGGCGCTCCCCATGAAGACCTGTTCAGACGAATAAAACCCTTCATCCAACAACTCCCGTATTTGGACCTGCGATTCCTTCAATTCCGACAGTGACATCTTGCAGAGCGTTCCCAAGGTCGGTTTTGTCCCTAGAGCCAATTCAACCACAACCTTGACTCTCCTAACAGGTGGCAATCCCGGCAATTCCTGAGGAAAGACATCGGGAAGATTACACACTTCGGCTATGTCCTTTAGCCTTGATTCCTCAACCAACTAATCGGCCACAAATTAATTATCTTTTTACACCTCGAAGACAACGTTCAATCCATCCAATTTCAATCCAACAGTCTCCCAAAACAACTCCCATCGGATCTTTACAAAATCTATAATTCCTAAGCAACACTCATCCTTCCCAACTCGTCCAAGAATGTCACCAGTAATCCATAAATCCTTAAACCGATTGTACCGATTCCTTATAAAATTGATTTTAAGTCTCACATGACCACTCGGGCGATAACTCCAAAATCATCTCCTACTGTACCCAATATTAACACGTAACTCCCTTAAACTTTCGCGGCACATCCTTTGATTCTTCTTCCACCACAGCGAATATCTTTCCTTACGTCCATAGTCGATTCTGATTAATCTGCCGGGCAACTCTTGCTTAATGTCCTACCTACGGTCGTTGTGATGGCATTAGCGACTTAACCTGTCGGTTCAACAATTTCTCACTTGGTGATCTTACTGTCCACATCCACAACATGCTCCACTTCTACCTTGGCAATGGTCATTCCTATGTCTCTTTCCGTAAGACCGACATGTAGCGTTGGAGTATTAGTTCAGCTTTCCAAGGTTCTTTCTTACTAGAGGGACAAACCTTCGTTTCTCTGTCATAGGCTTCTTTCCAAAGTTCCTATTGTCCCTTGCCGGCGCGTACTGCGATCCAGAAGCTGCAGTCCTTTTACTCATAGCCGTGTCAACCATCAAGCTCTCTCTCATACAACTCATTGAAATCTCTTAAGACCCAAAAGTACTGACTGATTGCGGAATTCCGGTTCCAATCCATCCCGAAACCTCCTTGCCCTATCCTCACGGTCCTTAACCATCCTTGTCCTATCCTCCCGGTCCTTACAAACTTGACCTCGTACTGATCGACTGACATCCGATTCTAGTGAAGTCGAAGGAACTATGTCATTTTCTATCCTCGCACACTCTCTGAACGAACTTCTCAATAAAGGCCTCGACACAACATTCCAGCTTAGAAATATGCCCTTTGAAATATCCTACTTCGGGGGCCCACTTACCAATCCTTTGCATTTCCTTAGGATTGATATATAACCAGGGTCACTTTCTCCTCATCAGTGCACCCGGATACCTCAAAAGCCCCTTTTTAGTCCTCTATCCAAAGTAATATAGCCTCAAGGTCACCTTTACCATCGAACTCCAGAGGTTTCAAATTCAAATATTATCCCACCAGCTGGCGCATCCATCTGACTACATTAACTTGCCCTCAACCTTGATTTCCAGCAATTCCATTATGCCCATGATTCTCGTTATTTCCATTGGTGGCAGCTACAGCGGCCTCAGAACCAGCAGCCACAGTAGCATTCTGCTCCTCAGTTTGCCTTCCCATTAAAATTCCAACTTCCTTGAATACCCTCAGAATCTCGTCTCATCTGAAATCCCCTACAACTTCAACTTGCGGACTTATACGACCTCGACCTCGACCTCATCCTCGGCTACTCATACTCACAGGGTCCACTCTACCCACGTACCTGCTATAATTTCCTCCCGAGAATTAAAGACCTAGGCCAACTATACCAGTCTAAAGCCCTAGGCAATGAATCACAACAGTTCACTAAGCAGGCAGTCAATCACAACATCACTCAATCACAAAGAACATGGATCGTACACTAACCTCAAGTCCTGACGCACCTGCATCTCACATATTTTTGCATCAAATCACTCAGCAATCACAGTCACACAGTCTGGGTAACGCATGGCCAACAAGTCTATCTAACTGGCTACCCCAAAGTCATCGCTCCTTATCACTCCAAGCTTCGACCATCTTGGTTCGAGCTAGCCTTGCTCTGATACCAAATCAACGGGGATGTCACGCCCCGAACCCTAACGAGCTCGCGACACCCCTCGATGGTCGATCATTGAATGCGACGTCC
Organism: Syzygium aqueum; assembly: GCA_031216185.1. Lineage (NCBI taxonomy): Eukaryota > Viridiplantae > Streptophyta > Magnoliopsida > Myrtales > Myrtaceae > Syzygium > Syzygium aqueum. The sequence goes on from CM062232.1 coordinate 8,572,677, forward strand.
CAGGCACGTCGCCGACCCAACCCAAACATCAGAGATTAAGCACACGCGGAAACCAATAGAAACAACCCGGACAATTAACAATGACAAGGGGCAGCAATGGCAATAAACAAATAACTGAAATTCTTACATTTGACGAATACACTCGACGTCCACAAAAGACAATTCCCTAAGCTAGGCCACAACAACGGGACCACATTCCTCAAAAGGGACCACTGCTCGCAAACTTAACTTTTCTACCAAAGGGGAAAACTCAAAATACCGGGTACTTGACCCGTCTTCGATCTCCGAGGTACCCTTGAAGTGTCTTCAGTCACTCATGGTCGCGGATCTGAAATGGTTATATAATAACCGTGAGAACGAGTCTCAATAAGCAACTCCCTATACCCCACGTAGGCCAATGCGTACCCAGATAAGTCGTACATGCAATCTACCTCATAAGATATAAAATTCGCATTATTGAACTTACCTCGTCATCAAGCCCTTGCCAACACTGCACGTTAGTCATAACATGGTAATGCAATAATAATAGCTAAATAGCACATCGCAATTGCTCAAACGCCACCCACACTTGCATGCAATTCACCTTACTAATTAGACCACACGTTCAACCAGCCACTTCAAGCACACGCTCAACCAGCCAATCCAATCACACGCTCAACCAATCAATCCAGTCACACTCAACCAGCCAATCCAATCGCACGCTCAACCAGTCAATCCAGTCACACTCAACCAGTCATTTCAATCACACTCAAGTCGCATGCACGCGTCCAACCAACTTTCCTCTCACGGGCTCACAAGCCGCACAATCAATCAAACCAATGGCCGCCGTCAACACGTCCCAAGCCATATCAATCATACCATACCAATGGCCGCCGTCAACACGTCCCAAGCCACACAATCAATCGTTCCAATGACCGACGTAAACACGTCCCGGTCTATCACACCTTTAACGGGCCACCGTCAGCACGTCTCAAGCCCGCATCCATTTGGCACCTCGGCCAGTCATGCCTTCACACGAACCGCCGTCAACACGTCCCAAGTCCGTAGCCCTCCGATCGATCCGGGCTTCAAATCGACAGGCAAGCACACGCCATTCAATTCAATCAATTTCACGCCAGTTACACCAAGCAGTCCATAATCACAATTAAATCCAATTCATGACAAGCCACACCAATCCACAAATTCGACATTCAATCGGCCACATACGAACATCCAATTTACCCACAAATGCCACAACAGCCAATCATTGACTCACCAACCATAGCCACTAATAGACACTCGAAAACCATTCAATTCGGTCACGTACATTCACCCAAACCAAGCATATCTTTTTTTTTTTGGTCCAATTACAATAACACTAATGTATCATAATATAATTAAATTAAGGCACGCCCTAACCGTTCTAACCCGAGACAAGTCTAATAATACCCAAAGTACTAGGTAGGGTTTAGGAAGTCACTTACATAAGTTTGGCCCGGAGAAAATCGGCTCGGGCCTAAAATGGCCCAAGTGAACAGTGTCGAACTAGGCGCGGGCGTGGGCCACACGAGCGCGGGGCTCGGCCACGGCGATCGGCCATGGGCACAGCCCTCGGCCACGGACTCGGCCACGGGCACGGGCGCGGGCGCGGGCACGGGCGCGGGCGCGGGCATGGGCGCGGACGGGCGACGCGCCTGGTTGGACGGGCTACACGCCGGGCGACGGGCACGGGCGCGGGCGCGGACGGGCGACGCGCCTGGTTGGACGGGCTACACGCCGGGCGACGGGCCGGCTGGACGGGCGATGTGCCCGGGCAACGGGCACGGCGGTGGGCCACGACGGGCAAGCGGGGCGCGCGGCCGGTGCACGAGAGCCACGCCCCGGGCAAGCTTGGCCACGGCCCGGGGCTGGCCTGGGCTGCTCGGCCACAGCTCGGGCGCGGCCTAGGCGGCTGGCTGGCTGGTCGGTTGGCCGGCTGGCCGGCTGGGCTGGGCTGGCCGGCTGAGCTGGGCTGGCTGGACAGCAAGGCGGCGCGGCCGTGGCCGACGACGGCGCCGGCTGGGCATGCGGCGGTCGCCGCGGCGGGCTCGCTGCATGTGCGAACAGGGGAAGGGGGAGATGGCCGGAGGTGAGGGCGAGAGGGAGAGGGGGCTGCAGGCTGAGGGGGAACGGCGGGGATGACAGGGCAGCACGGCGACCTCGCGGCGGCGACGGGAACGCTGGCTGAACCGGCGGGCGGCGAGCTGGCGAGCCCGAGCGACCGGGCGCGGCGAGCTCGAGCAGTAGGCCGGGCTCGCTCGCGGCAACGACGGTGACGGCCGATGCAGCAAGGTGGACTGGGGGGAGGACGGCAGCTGGTTGGCGACGGCGCTGTGGCTGGCGAGGCGGCAACGCGGCGGCGGCTGGCGAAGGTGGCGTCGGGCGGGACTGGGGCGAGCTGTGGAGGAGGGGAGGAGAGGGAGAGAGAGAGGAAGCTCTGTGGCGGCAGCGGTAGGGCAGAGGCGGTGGCTGAATGGCGCGCCGTGGCGACAAGCGACGGAGGTTAGTCCGGCGAGCGGCGGTTGTCGACGAGCGGGGCAGTGTCGGACGGGGCAGAGGCCAGTCGCGGTTCGTCGAGGGAGGAAGAAAATTGAAGAGGAAAAGACAAACGGAAGAGAGAGAGTGTGTCAGGGGAGGGGGAGCGTGCTCTGCATGCATGGGCGACGTGCACGCCGAGGGGGGGGGAAAGAGAGAGGGAAAAGAGAGAGAGGGGTCTGCATAGGGCAGAGTGAGAGAGAGAAGACGTGTGGGCAGGCATGACATGCGCAGGGGGAGGTGACCGGGGAGAGAGAGAGAGAAAGAAAATCCAAAGAATTATTGCGATCTGACGGACACGATTCAAACCCAAAAAGATCTAACGGGCCACGAAAAACTTCAAATAATAACATAGGACAAGGGCCAAAATAAAATGTAAATAAAATGACTCAAAAACACACTACGAGGGAGGTCTACTAGTCCAAATCCGCACCCGGTCCAAAACTTCACTTTCTCACTATTCCTGGTAATCTCGACGCTGGCCACAATAATATCGACACCGTCCAATTAATTTCGACCCGGAACTCCCGAAAATTGACTGCCAAGTTTGGGGTTTAAATAACGGCCAAATTCGATCGAGTGCGATTCTAACGAAATCTCTATTTTTAAAAACAAAAACCCGAGAGTGATCAGTTCCCGGGCGAGATTCTATTATAAGCGCACTGACGAATTACACGTTTTACAAATCCCAAAAATGGGTCGAAATTCGGAATGTCACAAAGAGTGGTCTCCACCAATCAAAGAAAGAGCTAAGAAGGAGGAAAAAGCAAAAATTCTCTAGCGACGGTTCTGACAGTGCTCCTTCGTTGCCATGATCGTATTAGCTCCTGCGCTGCTACCACTTTGTCGTGCTTTGCCACATTCTGTCGCTCCTACCTCGCTCTGCTCGTAGCTGTACCAAGACACCACGTTTTCCAGCGAGTCCTAGTCACGCTCGACAAGCACCAATCACGAACTCAGTAACTTGGTTCCAAGAGAACTTCCAGCGAGCGACGATCCTTTTGCAGCATCACATTCAGCCACATCAAGCCGTGACTCCCCTGGCGTGATCTGCACCGAGAGTCTTGCACCGCCTCGATCCCTGCCAAGTCTTCATCGAACACTCGCCAAGCCGAGGCGTAGGGTTTTCTGTTTTGTAGGTTGTTCAGAATATTCAAGTCACTATTTGCAAGTCTCTACGAGCCAGGCCATCAACGAGCACTATACACTGCCGGCCATCCTCCGAGCCCCATCCGCAACCGATTCCGATAAGATTACGTGCATCCAAAATAGGTAACGATCTTATCCGATTTGATATAAATCGTTTAATTGCTTAATTCTGATAGATTTTGTTATCTAATTGATGTGATTGAGATATTAGGCATTATCCAATTAGTGCCATTGATTGAGTCGAAATAATTGCTAATTTGATCCGTAAATATGTCGGACCATTTTTTTAATTAATTCAACTTAATATTTGGGTAATTCTTGTACCTAAAGATTGCGGTAATCTCTAATTTAATCCACTAGAATATGGGTTATTTTTTAGATTATCGTAATCTTTGATTTGACATTTTCGTGGATTACGCGTGCGGATTTGGGTGAATATTATCTTGCGATGAGTGCTTGTCCCTTGCTTGATTGTTTTCATAAAACAAAATACCAAAAATATCATGTAGGTTAGTGTTTTATTTTAAGATACAAGAAAACCCCAAAAATAATTGTTTATTTAGTGATATTTGATTTTCAATTTCTTTCTTTCTATTTATTGCTATGCTTTTCCTTGAGTGTTACCTTGGTGTGTTACCTTGTTGCACATCCACATGAAAAACTCATATGTTAGTGGATAGGTTTAAAATCAATCCAAGCTATCTGCTAAATATTTTTTAAAAATAAAAAAAGAAAAGATACCAAAAGGGCATTAGAGTAATCTAGCGTAATTAAGTCCCTGAACCGACAATCTCTGGTTCGTAGGAGTAAAGTAAATCTCCCAATATTTTACTTGGGTTTATAATCGATCCACCAATCCACCAAGAAATGGATTATATGTTAATAAATTGAATAAGTCGCGAATTGGTATAAGCTTGGGAGAGTCCGAGCTAGTTTTAAACTTAGTAATCCATTAACCGAACCCCTAAGTGGTGCAACCTGTTCGTGCTAAGGTCGCGACAACAATTAATTGAGAAATCATACAAAAAATCTAAGTAAAATGCTACTCCAATGAACAACTCGACTAAATCATGCTCAAGCATCAACAAATGATCCATATGTGCTAACGAATTAGCTTGTTTATAGGGTAATTTCATCTCTTCCCTTACGTGCATTATGCGTTACGAGTAACTCGCACGTAAAACTTCCAAATTTTGTTCCAAACAAACCATTCTTTAAAATCGATTTTCGTCTAACTCCACAGCACCACAACGTCCTTATCCATCATTTCTTGAAAAATCACAACTCAAAAACTCCTCAATCAATTTTTGAGTGCCCTACTACTAGCAGGTTGGCTTCCTTTTGGGCTACTAATTGTAGCCTCCCGTGGCGCAATCGGCCTTGGCAAAATCACATTTTGTGGGCTATGCAAGTATGCAGCGGCCCTTCTTTTGCACACTGCCTTTCCCGTTTTTCCTTTGGTTCTCTAATCCATATTATCTGGATCGAAAGAAATAATGCTATCTTCAGGAGCAAATGTATCTACATCCCTCGAATGCGTAAGTATCTTGTCAAGGTTGTCAAGGACAAAGCCAATCTCTATAGGGGGAGTACAAGATACACCCAGGAACCGCTTATTTCAAATCAAGTGGAGGCTTCCTTCTTCTATCTTCGATGTAAATCAGTTGTCCTCTTAGTCTGGTTCTTGTTCTCTCTTCCCTAGGTTGCCTTCTCTTTAGGCTCTTCTTCTCCTTTGTAAACCGGTTGTATTTTTTCCGGTTTTTTGTTCTTTTGCCCTTAGCCAGCCTTCTTGGCTTGTTGTATAGTTCCTGCCTTTCCCCTCTTGACCTTGTTTGAACATTTTTATGTCTTTTTCGGGTCAGGTTCTAGATCTGGCTTAGGTTGTATATGGTGTTTTAGAAAAGTTATATAAATTCTTATTTTACCAAAAAAAAAAACTCCTCAATCAAACCTCGTAGTTCAAAATCTACAAAGCTCTAAATTTGTGCCCTAACTTCCAAAATTACTTCAATTAGGTGAATAATGGGTCTTGAAAATACTTACCAGGCATTGCAATTAACAGTTAATTTGACTTATTGGGAAGTTCAAGTCATTAACGCGCGAAGATTGTCTTTCTCTTCTTTCTCAGTTGAGCTCTTCTTCTTTTTTTCCTTTGTTTTCTCCGCTGGCTTGACTTCACTTGAATCATTTAGAGATAGAAATAAAGAGGATGGACCAAGTTTTGAGAACATGGGCTGGGTTTGGGTCAATTGGGCCTATTATTACAAAACCTTAGTATAGAAATTAATTTAAATTATCATAGGATGGAAAAGCTTGAATTCAAATTTATAATCTATGGTAGTGATTTTTGTAAAAACATAATTTTGTTGATCTTTGTAGATTACCATTTTAACCACTGTTCAAAATACATTGTTATTGCATTTATCTTCGGTTATGGATATTTTTTGAAATTTAGGGCCAAAGTTGAGAAATTTTTAATGTAAAGATGGTGCACTACCTAAATAGTAGAAAAACATGCTATAAAATTAGCACTTAAGTGATCTTTTTTTTAAAAAAAATGACATTTAAGTGATTTGAAAAAAAAATTTTGCACTAAAGTGAGTATTGTACACAACTTTTGACACTTCTAGTGGTCTTCTCCTCCAAAATCAACCCACCCTTGTCTTTTCATCCTTTCTTTCTACTTGTTTAACTAGGTTACTGCATTATCAGCACACTCCATCTCGCCTTCTCTGGCACCCGGCCTCGCTGCATCCAGGTGTCTCTACTATGGTCCTGTCCACCGTGCGCGAATCGTTGCCGACTGGACGCCGTTGGAAACAGAGGTAGCAGAGAAGGGTGGGTTCGGAAGAACAACTATAATGAACTCAGGCAACTTCTCTAATTTTGAAAGACTGAAGGAATTATTAATTAAGTCATATATAGTATCATCATTTAAATGGAGATATAAGATATTGTAATTGGGTTAATGAAACCAAAGGTGTTGAATTTTTAGCAATTATCTATCGTCCGTAATCATTTTTTTAATTAATTGGGTTCTTACATTATATACTTCTTTTATCAATTAGATAATCAAAATTAAAGGCTCTGAGTTTATACCAACCATTTGATATCATACTTAAACTCTTTATATTAATTGGATTTGAGAATTATATGTTTTTCCTGTTCATGTTAGTTTTATATTAAGAGAATAAGTCAAAATGCTGAAGTGGTAATCAAGTTATCACCATATGTCAAGTTTGACATCGTATGTGGCTACTAAAAACTCAAGAAAACTAAAATAAGAAATAAGAGAATATATAAAGAAAATAAAACAAAAGGGTTGCGTTTTTTTAACTCCTTTTTAAGCTGCGTTTGGTTGTCCAGATTTCTAGTCATGATAGGATTATATAGGATATGATATAAAATCAAAGAGATTTGATATATCCTATCTAATGTTTGGTGTATCGCAATAATGAAGTTGGATATTTTCACATATTACTATGTCCATTATTTGCTATGAACGTTTTATATCAGTGTAAATAAACCTAAAAATTGCACAAACGGAGATGATAAAAATTTTTCATGACACTCTTACCTATTTCATTTTTATTTATTTTTTATTATTTTCCCTCTCTTTTTTAAGTAGTTTCTTTTTTCTTTCTTCCCCTTCCATCATTCTCTAGTAAAAGTTTATTAAATAGTAAACTATACAAATATGCCTATAATATGTAATAAATATAAATACTAAACATGTATATATATGTGAAATTTATATCATAAGATAGAAAGAAATTTGAATATATAAATAAAAATAAGAATAAATAAAAATGAATCTATTTTTATTTTTTTTGTTATTTTGAATTTGTTATATTAAAATTCAAATATTATTTATATTCGAATATTATTTTAATTTTATTAATTTAACAAGTTTGTTATTTGAAAAAAAATAACTTTTATATTATAGATATTAGAAATCTTATCCACCTTTATTCCACCTCTCTCGTGGGATAATTTTATCCGGACTATATCCCTCCTATATCCAACTTTATCTTATCTTGAGTAGGCACCAAACATGCGATAAGATAAAATTTATCCTATTCTGAATTTTATCTCGACTACCAAATGTAGCCTTATAGTTTAGACATTCCTATTTTGTTGTTGTTTTGACCATCCTATCCCTTGTGGAGTCTACCACTTTTGCTATAATTTTTGGTCCCTTTTTTTTTTATTTGGTCAACTCTTTTTATTACTTTGAGTTAAAATAGGAAGGAATATGTTCACTAGAAGTCTTAAAACCTGTCACCAAAGTGCAATTAAGTTTTAAAACTTATAAAAGGTGCATTCGAGTCATAAAACTTCTCAAATTGGTTTTATCGAATCCTAAAGTTAACACCGTTCAATTTAATAAATAGAAAATGTTGACGTGGCTTTTTTTTTTATTTTTTCTATCCAATGTGGCAATGCTGTGGGTTTTTTTAATCATTATTTTAATATTAATTTTATTTAAATTAAAAATTCAAAAATAAAGCAAAAATTTCAAAAAAATAAAGGAGGAGGAGGATAGCAAGCGGGTGTCATCATGGCCCAGCCAAGGGTTGGCGACCCTCATCGACAGTAGGTGAGGGCCTATGGTCCCTCCCCTAAATTGGGCAAGGGTCACCAACCCTTACACAGACCTAGTCGAGGGTCGCCAGTGGTAGCCGACCCTCGCTTGAACTGGGAGAGGGCCGCCACTGGTGGGGGTTAGTCACCACTGGTGACCCTTGGGTAGGTCTGAGTGAAGGCCGGCGACCCTCGACCAATCAGGGGAAGGGCCACGACCCCTCACCCAAATCTAGGCGCCTACCGTGGACGAGGGTTGTCAGCCTCTAATCGGGGCCTAGGGACCTTTGCCTGCCGTCCCTCCACCCTTGCCAGCCCCTCCTGGTGATGGTGGGGTAGCGGGGAGGGCAAGCCCACCCTCCCTACTTGTCCTCCTCCTCCTCCCCTTTTTAAATTAATTTTAGCTTATTTTTTAAATTTAATTAAAAAATGTAGCATTAAAAATCAAATTCGATCCAAAACGATGTCGTTTTAGTCATGTCATCGCCACATAGGAGAAAGAAAATATTAAAATAAATCACGTCAATGCTACGTTAGCATTTTCCATTAGTAAGTTTGACGGTGTTAATTTTAGAATTTATTTAAATCAAGTTGACAAGTTCTGAAACTTGATTGTACTTTTTGCAAATTTTGGGATTCAATTGTACTTTGATGACAAGTTTTAGGACTTCTAATGAACATATCCCAAATAGGAAAGTCATAGATTCTAAGAGTTTATGAAAAGATCACACGTTTTTCACTCCTTCTTTCTTTCCACACATTCCACTCATCTCTCTATTCTCTCCATTCTCTTCTTTTTACACCTCCCATTCCTTTTTCTTCTTCTTCCACAAATGTCTCCTACATTTGCAATCTCTAAAAGAATTACTTACTTCAATAATTTGTGCCTTCCTCATTCGCTATTGGAGGCATAGTTCTGGCAAAAGCTTAGTTTTTAAATTTTTAGTTTTCTTGGTCTTACATTTGCAAGAAGAGGAGAGAAAAATAAAAATAAAAAATGGAAGAGAGAGAAGCGGTACTTCTCAATACTACCTTCCATGGTGCAAGGAGAGCATGCATGCAAAGAAAAGGAGCTCACTAGGAAGGTCACCGGTGAGCCTAATGTCAATGCTAGTGAAAGTGTAGAGAAAGATGAGGTTGGCATCATAGATAACAAACAGAGTATAACAGGGTTTGCGGAAGGAGAAGGAGAAGAAAAAGTGGAAGTTGTGGAAGAAGAAGCAGGAGAAGAAGAAGGAGATGGGAGAAGAAGAAGAAAAGAAGAAGTGGAAGTTGTGGAAGAAGAAGCAAAAGCAAAAGAAGAAGCAGAAGAGGAAGAAGCAAAAGAAGGAAGAAGAAGTAGCGGAAGAAGGAGCAGAAGCAAAAGAAGGAGGAGAAGAGGAAGAAGAAGTGGGAGACGTAAAATAAAGAGACTGGCTTACAATAGAGAAAACAAAGAGATGAGCGAGAGGCGTGCAACGAAAGAAGAAGAAGGAAAGTGGGACCCATGTGAAAAAAAAAAAGAAACAAAATAAAAAGAGATCATATAAAATTGTAACAGAAGTAGTGGACTCCCCAAAAAATAGGATGGTCAAAACAACAAAAGAAGGGGTGTCTAAGCCATAAAAGGAGTGGAGAAAGCACGATCCCAACAAAAAGGGTTTTGGCAATGGAAGAATATAAAATAGAAGGGGTCGAACCCTTGTCCAGCTAAGTTCATCACATACTCAAAATAGGAGTAATCAATTTCAAGGTGGACCGGTTTTCGCTCGAGAATTGGGAACTAGATCATAAAGGTGGGTTCCAAGTTTGTGAAACCTAAAACCAACCCACTTGGTCCTAGACCTACCTGAGGACCGACTAGTTATTGGGGGGTTCAGGAACCAGCTGTATTTCCTCTTTTTTTTTTTCCTATTCCCTGCAAAATTGCAAGTGTTATTGCATAGTTTAAACTACTACATGAGGATGTCAATTAAACTAGCTTGTGATAAGCTAAGCACGATGATCATCTCCTCGAACAAAGTTACAATGGTCATTAACTACCAAGTCCGTGAGTTTGCCACGAAATTTGCCAATCATAACAATCACTACAAGAGTTTGCCACAAAGCTCACAAGCTTCACGTCAAATGCATACAATCTACATTACATAACACATGTGAAAAAGGGTTTGGCAAGAGCTCGCAAGGGCATGGAAGCAAAATATTCCTTCCACTAAGCGAGAAAAGAATGAAAATTAGGGTTTTGAAAATTTAGATTAATAAAATTAAAAGAAAAATCGATCTAGTCCGGATGCTCCAGGTGGGTGGATCCACAATTGGAACGAGGAAACCGAACCGATATCACCGGTTCTAAATTTTAGAAACCAGGAGTAGTCCAAAATCGACAAGTTCTTTTTACTCATCCCTTACTCAATAGAGCTCAAACACTAACAGGGACATGCGTACTGCCACAGGAAAGTGCCCAACAAGTTCCAATAAGAGATTATTTTGGAAATACAAATTCCAAGAAGTAATCTATTTTCAGGTTTATTTTGGAAATTGAAATAATAAGAATGAATTTATTTTTTGGGTTTGAGAAATTAAAATACAGAAAAGTAAATTTTATATTTTCAGATATATTTGTATATGTTTTAATTCTAAAAAATAAACATAAAGAGATACTCAATTATCACTTTGAGACCGTGGGTGGCTACGGCTAATTAAAATTTTCCAAAAGTGGTGTTTCTTAAATTATGACCGTTAATTCGGAAACAAACAGGCATGACTGTTCATATCTCCCCTTTCATAATTGCTATTTATTTTTTCAAGTGATTGTCTGGATCACTTTTCTTCTCTCTCGAAAAATTGTCATTAAGAAATAAAGTGATACGCCTAAAAAGAGGAAAGCTGTCCGTGTTATTATCTCCCAACAAGCAAGACCGTCAAGATTGAAGATCAAGTGGCCATTGTTGGTGGATCGATAGCGTTTGCCGTTTTCTAATTCTTATTTGAGGAAGTTAGCAAATAATTTTTTTTAAATTACCAACTTTTCTCATCTCCGATAAAAAGATTAACTTTCCTTATCTTTTACCAACTTTTAAATGAAATTACATATTTATATTTGAGTGACGTACGAACTTTTATCCTTTTAAGTGATCATATAGGTTTGGAATGTTAATTTTCATTTAAATTTCTTGCCGATGTTTATTTGATTTTTTTCAATATACTAATTTACCAATTCTTTCTACAAAATAACCAACCTAAATTAGTGTAATTGCTAACTTTTTTTCGATTAAGTTAAGAACTAATTTTGCATTTCTGATTCTTATTTTAATTAGTTATCAGCATTCAATTGCTTTTTAAAAAAAAAACTGCCAACTTCACTTACTGAAAATTGTTAGTCTATAAATAGGATGCTTTTGCTTCGATAAAGTAGTTTTCAAGTGTATGAAACCAAGCTGTAACTCTGTTGTCCTCTCCAACCCCATAAAGGAAATCCCGGTTTGCACTCTGCACCTTGCTCAACAATCTGGAAAGAATAGAGCAGACCAATTATAAATGACAAAAAAAATGGACATCTAAACTGACAACATAAGTTTGACCACAAAAAAAAAAAAAACTGACAACATAAGATTGTAAAAGCCTGGACAATCGTGAGGTGAATGCGAGATAAACCATAAGGGAGGTTGATGGATAGGAAAAGTGTTAGAAAAGTCCTAAATATATTGTATTGATGTAAATTTAATCTTAAATATTTTTTATGTCAATTTAGTTCTTCCGGCTAATTTTAACTGAATTTTGCTGACGTGAACGCCGATTAGCTTACGTGGCACCGCCGGCGATGGCATAGACAACTTTTAATAATATTTTAATATTATTTGAATTTTAAAAAAAATTAATATTTTTTCTTTTTTCTTTTTTCTTTTCTTTATTTTTCTTTTCCTTTCTTCTTCCTCCAGTTGGTCGCTAGTTTGGTGACTGATTGGAGGCCAGGGCCGGTGAGCCCTGCCAACCTCGCTAGCGATGGCCACGGCGAGCCTCACCCTCGCTAGTGGTCGCGAGGTCACAGCCTCTACCAGCCGCTGGGCGAGGCACGACTTCACCTAATATGGCAAGATTGGGCCTCACCCATGATTGGATCCAGTGAGGTCAGGCCTCGCTAGCTCAGCTCAAGGTTGCCCTTGCGACCATTTGGCGAGGTCAAATGGCCGCAAGGGCAGCCTTGCACTGGGCTGGCGAGGGTCGAGCCCCATCGGCCATGGGTGAGGCCCAACCTTGCCAAATTTGGTGAGGTTGTGCCTCGCTCAGTCGCTAGCGAAGGCTCGAGCCTTTGCCAGTGGCTGTGAGGTAGCAAGCAAGCCTCGCCAGTGGCCAATGGGGCTCACCAGCCCTAGCCTCCAGCTGGTCACCGGCTAGAGGAAGAAGAAAAGAAAAAAAAAATTTTAAAAATTGAAAAAATTAAAATATTATTAAAAGTTATCCACGTCATCGCTAGCAGTGCCACATAAGTTGGCCGGCATCCATGCAACAAAATCTGGTCAAAATTAACCGGAAGGATTGAATTGGCACAAAAACAAAATATTTAACACCGAATTGACAATAGAAAAAGATTTGGACCAAATTGGCACCAATGCAAAATGTTTAAAACTTTTTTAATATTTTTCCTATTGATGGATTTGGCGAACGCAATGATTTCACTTGTGAGGTGGCAATTATGCTTAGCATAGGCTCTTCAAGTCTTATCAATCGCAATTTAATTTTCCTTTCAATTAGTTAATTTGATTAGGAATCGCAACTAACCAATTACGGGTAATTAGGAGCCCTCGAGAGCTCATCTTACTCCTGCGAATAATAAATTCTGAATACGGGATCTATTCATATTAGATCAACCTAACGCGTCTTGGTAAAAAGGTTTAGCATGCAATCTTTGTCAGCAAAATCTCGCAACAAGCAAAAAGTCATTATGCAGGGGTGCAAAAGCAATTAAAATAAATAAGCAAGTAAAAATAAATAAATAAGCAGATAAATTAAATTAATGAAGAAGAAAGTAAAGAACCCGAGTCCGGAGAGGACCACATGAGCTATGCATCAAATAAAAATATAAATGTGCATTTAATTGAACTAATGAGTATTTGCTAGATCTAAATGGCGAGAATAAAGTACTAAGTGCGATACGGAGAATGAATTTAGTATAATTCCATGATATACTTCCTATTTAGATGCAATCCTTATTATTCATTTGTTTCCTTTCCTTTTATTTATTTTTATTTTAATGATTAATAAAACCAATTGAAATACAACAATTACAATGCACGATGAAGAAGAACGTGTGATCTATATGCCATAAAAATCTTTGGACCGTGCCTCTGATTTTTACGACAAAACTTGCATTAAAAAAAAAGTCGATTTTCACTGGAGCTTTAAACCCTAAATTTACTGCAAGATCGACATTAATGCACACTTGAAAGTAATAAAACGGATGCAACAAATAGCTGGAAAATCAAATAAAAACCTAACTGTCACGACCCTAAAAAATTTATCATTTTCGAGATAATGGATTATTAAGACTAAGCTTAACTCGGACCTTCCCAAACCCTACCAATTCGCAACTTAGGGTTTAAGTTCTTAACATGCAAATGTTTTCATGCTTGGAGTCGCCACTAATCAATTTGTGGTCGGCTGATTAGAAACCTAAATAAAACATAGGGAGATATGTTTTATTCCTACGAACCAGAGATTCTAAGCCCGGGGACTTCATTACGCTAGATCTAGTCTAACGCCCTTTCGGTACTTTTTCTTTTCAAAAATGTCTTGGCAGACAGTTTGGATCCATTTTAACTTATTTACTAACATGTGAGGTGTTCATGCGGGTATGCAAACCACCAATTTAACACCCAGAAAGCATTACATAAATTGCAAGCTTAGGAGAACAACTTACCTCAGTGCCAACGCAAGCGTCTGCATTATTAGCTAAAAAATCACATCAAACACCCTAATATAATTTTTAGTTAACAAACAATCACTCAATTTCTCTTTTAATTTTCCACTTTATTTAAATGAAACCTAGCCTAGATGCAATGACGTGCAAAAATATGACCTGCGAATTAATGCAACATAGCATGCAAACTATATGACACGCGACAACGTGATCTAATTCTAATGACGGAAGAATGATTATTTTTGGTGTTTTTCTGATTAGATTCGGAATAATAAAAATGCCTAAAATAACATGCAACCTAATGACTTCTCTTTTGGTATTTTCTATTTAAAATTCGAAATTCAAAAATACCTACGTTAACATGCAATCTATGATGACTTAATCTACCTTAGAATGATTTCTTTTTGGGATTGTTTATGTAAAATTCGGAATTATTAAATTGCTGAAATAATCTATTAGGATTAGAATATTACTTAATTTAAACTAGGAACTAGATCGTCTCACGTCCTAATTTAAATTAAATAATTACTCTATCCTCTAGATATATTCAAAATTCCTAGACATGCAAAAATTCTAATTCAAACTCTAATATTTTTTTTTTGAATTTTCTGTTTTATTTGAAAAGGAAAGCAATTTAAAACAAATAAGGATATCAACCAATTCAAATCAACCACGCGATCTGCCAAATTTGTTTCAAACTCGGGTTAGGTACAAAAATCAAATTATCGGTCATATCTATGGGGTTATAGATATTAACGGATAATTGATCATTCAAATTTAGAAAAGCTAATGAAATTTATCATCATATCTAAGTGATTATAGATAGAATGATAATTTCCCGTATTGCCGCGTATCGTACCTTAGGGATAAGGTCGGATAGACGTCCAAATACGTTGCTAAATTAGGAAATTTTCCTAATTTGAATATTTTTAAATATCGCAGATATCCTAAACATTATCCTAAGATATCTAATTACCGACGTGATATTCATGCAATATTCAAAACATTCAAACTAGGAAAGTGAATATTCTGAAAATTATGGGATAATGACAATTACCTAATTTGCAGATAACCTTCTGAAATTTGAATTCGGTTCGGGATCGGGATCGATTGCGGATTGGGATCGGGATGACGATGACGGGATGACCGATATGGTGCCGGGACGACGGTGGCTGGTGGTGTCACGGCGGGACACGGCGGCGAGGACGACGGCACGGCGACAATGCTGTACGACAGCTCGGGTACTGTTCCGGCACAGCTGTTCCGACGTCGGGACAGTGAGGTGGACGGCAGCATGGCGAGGCTGGCGAGCTCGGGTGCTGTGGCGATGGAGGTTGGTTCACGGCGGGGCGGCGCAGAGGTTCAGGCGACGCAGCAACGGCGGACGTCCACGGGGACCTCTGGCAGGGGCAGCAGCAGCAACGGTTCTGTGGCGGTGGACAAACACTCCGGCGAGGGGGCTGAGACGTCGGCCAAGGGAGGCGGTGGCTTCAGCGTGGCTGCAGCGGCGATGGTGAGAGGCCGTGCGGCGGCGTGACGCGCGCAAGGGCGTGAGGTGCGCGGCGGAGGGTGGCGCAGCGAGGACCGGCGAGCGGCCGAGCGGCGGCGTGAGGCGCGCGGGGGCGCGAGGCGCACGGCGGGGGACCTCTGGCTTCTCTCTCTCCTTCTCACTCTCAATTAGTCTCACGTGTCTCTCTCTCTGATTTTCTGAAAATTCTGACCTGTCTCCTAATTTTCTGACCTAGTTATGTTTATATAATGCTAATCCTAGGTCAATTAGGTGGGCTTAATGTCCTAATGGGCTTAGGCTTGGGCTTAGTTCTAATCAAATTAAATGGGCTAAATTAATTAAACTCAACATTATTAAATTAAGCCCAAATTAAAACAACCAAGCCCGTGTGACGTGAAATTCCCGGCCCTAGCATTCCCGAGCGAACCGAATTTTATTCGATGAAATTTAAACTCGCTCACCATCGCCGGTCTGATGCAATAATGCAATTAAACTAAAATGAGCCTAAGTTATATGTTATGCAAAAATTAAATATTTTTTGTTTAGGAGTTAAAAATTAATCCCTAATTTTCTATGCAAATTACACTAAATGATTATCAAAATTTAGGTGTCAACACTAACTAAATATGATATGAACATGAGAAACAACCCGCAAACATGCGACAAATCAACAAGAGAGACCCGGGACCATCCAATCATGTAAGCTAAATCCATGCGAGGCGGAAAAGTCAACGGGGAATAATTACATCAAACAACATTCGAATGGGTGATAATAGAGTATAATCATCCCTTATTCAGACAAGGATCACTCTAAACAGAAATAAAGCAACGCCACTAATAGACTAAAGATACATGGGCATTCAGTCGAGCGAGCATAATAGACATCATGGAACAACACTCATGGAAAATACCCTCTTCATCTCTTCCTAGAAAAATACCCATGGGAGCAAAAATTTACCAAGACATGACAAAATGGACACATTATATTGGCCTTAGACTTCATGGCCAACTTGGAACGGAGAACAGTAAAATCGATTATGATAGATCAAGATCATGGCCATTTTAATGCCCATTACATGTCAAAATTGGAACGGAGTGAGTTTCTTCGCACTTTCACTACACGCGACTAATAAAAATGTGGCCCTAACATTAAACGAAATCGACGATTGCTTGCTTATATTCACTAACTTAGCAAGCATTTAATTAGGAGGATCAACATGAATTAAAACCCAACCAAATTTTTGATATTGAATGATTGGCAACTAATCCCACCCATTTCGAGTCAGAATTAGGTTGGCATATTGTCCAATGTGATGAAATGTAAGCGCATACTGTCCAACATGATGAAATGTAAATGCATAGGTTAGTGACACTATTCTTATTCTCGTAACAAGTGAGTCATAAGCATTTAATTAAGAGGGAAAAAACCATCAAAATCCTAAACTTTGCCACTTGTGACACATTTATCCCGAACTTTTTTTTGTGTCATGAAAAATCTCAAACTATGCAACTTGTGACACATTTACTCCAATTTCATGTAACCTAGGGCATTTTAGTTTTTTTCCCTTTTCTTTTTTTTTTTCCCGGCGGGGGGCTGCCCTCACCGGTGAGGTCTTCGGCAACCTCGTCGGTGACGGCGAGGGACCCTCGCCCTACCCAAGCGAGGGCTGCCCTCACCGGCGTTGGGCGAGGGCAGCCCTCGCCTCGCCAGCGTTGGGCAAGGACGAGGGACCCTCACCCAGGCGAGGGCGGCCCTCGCCTCGCCGGCATCGAGCGAGGGCGAGGGACTCTCGCCCCACCCAGGCGAGGCCAACCCTCACCTGGGAGGGGCGAGGGTTCCTCGCCGTCGTCGACGAGGTCGCTGAAGACCGGAAAAAAGAAAAAAAACAGAAAAAAAAAAGGAAAAAAGACTAAAATGCCCTAGGCTACATTAAATTGGGATAAATATGTCATAAGTTGCATAGTTTGGGATTTTTCATGACACAAAAAAAAAAATCAAGGTAAATGTGTCACAAATGAAAAAGTTTGAGGTTTTTAGTGGTTTTTTCCCTAATTAAGAGGATCGACATGAATTTAGACCCAACAAAGTATTTGACATTGTATGATTGGTAACTAATCGAAACCACTTTGAGTCGGAATTAATTTGACATATTGTCCAATCTAATGAAATGTAAGCACATGTTGTCCAATGTTATGAAATGTCAGCGCATAGATCAGCGACGCCATTCTTATTTTGGTAACGAGTGAGTCATAAGCATTTAATTAGGAGGATTGGCATAATTGATACCTAACCAAATATTTGAAATTGTATTATTGGCAACGAATCCAACCCATTTTGAGTCATAATTAGGTTGGCATATTGTCCAACGTGATGAAATGTAAGCGCATAGGTCAGCGATACTATTCTTATTCTGGTAATGAGTGAGCCATCGGCTATAAATATTGATGATTTCATTCAAATTGATCATTCCCAAAAGCAAAAGAAAGGCTCTATTCAAGCAAAGTGATTAGAGATGTACCTCTAGTCGGGCAATGGTCTACCAAAAACTTTCTTTTGACAGCAAACGTTTCTTTGCTTAGTTTTTGGTAAATCACTTATTCGATCAAAGTTCATTCCCTTTGTCAATAACAACATGGCAATGGCCAAAAGATGTCGAGTGACAGACCTCAGTAATTTGCAGTTCAAGAGAAGGTTAATTGAGTATTTATTGATTTTGTTTCTATTTCCTCAAGTTCGTCTATTTCTTATCCCTTTTCCCTTTCATTATAATGAGCGATTTACTCCTCTTTTTTTGGTTTCTTCTCTTGGTGCAAGAAAATCGAAAAACATATACGTGGCATGAGAATCGAAAAATTCATAAGATATGTTAAGCATTGTTGCGGAAAAATGAGATTCTCGTGTTAATATTTATAGCAGAAGTTTAGTTTATTCGTGACTTCTTTTATCATTGTTTGGTGAAGATTAAGAGAGATTGTACTCTAGACGAGCAAATTTTTGTCACCATGATTGTAATTCAGCATTTTACCTTGTTATTATGTTTGTTTGATGTTTGCACCACGTTAGCGCCCACTATTAATCATGTAACCTTTTATTGCACAACATGGAGGTTGGTCTCCATTTGTAGCTTTAAGGACAATGCTCTTGTAGTTCTAATTCCGAAAAACCTGGTTGGTTTGTTGAAGATCCAGTTTAAACTTAAGGGCTTTTTTAAGCTCTGTAAAAACTACACCAATATAATTTTCTACCCTTTTTTGATAAATTCTCTAAGATTTATGACTAAGAAGACAAGTTTTACATGGCAAGTGTTTATAATGCTTGAAAATTAAAAATAAACTCGGAAATACATGTCCTCAAATATGGTGCTTAATTATTAGAAAACTATGAATATCTACTAAATTGAGCACCATATATAAGGACATGTGTTTCCCAGTTTTTTCTTTAAAATTTTCAAGCATATAAACACTTGCCTTGTAAAACGTTTTCTTCTAGTCGAATTTTCTCTCTCGCTGGAAGAGTTTCTCTACCTTTGGTGTAGCCATGCCTCCACCTTTCCTCAATCCAAACCCTAAGGCTGCGTTTGGTCGTTCGGATTTCTAAACAGGATAGGACTGGATAGGATAGGATAAAAAATCCTGAGATTTCTTCATATCTTGTCCACTGTTTGGTGGACTACGGATTTAAAGTCGGATAGGATAATTTTTATTTTATTTTTTTACTATTCACGGGTCCGGAGGAGTCGGTGAAGGAAAAAAAGTCGAGAAATTTTTTTGGTGAAAGCGCACAAGGTGTGGGGATGAAGATGACGGCGAGTGGAGCATAGGATTTCTAGAAAAATATGCATTAGAAATCCTATCCGGGTTTATCCTACCCCTCCCCCCCGGATTTTTTTATCCGGGCTATATCCGGTCTATATCCGACCTTATCCTATCCTGGACCACCATCAAACATAGGATAGGATAAAACATATCCTATCCTGGCTTTTATACGGTCGACCAAACACAGCCTAACTGTAAACCCTAACCCTTCCCGTAAAGATCTATGGAGAGTTTCTCTCCCTATCATTCCGTCTCCCCCATACCCTAATCGAAACCACATTGCCTATTTCGCTACTGCTTTCAGCCATACATGAAACTCAGTCATGGTTCTATTAACATTGTTCTCATCCCAGTGCTTTTCCTTCCCTCAATCCTCCGAAATACATGGTTCGGACCATACCCATCTTTCAAGCAGCCTTGTATGCCTCTAGAAACCCTAAAATCGATCTATCCCAAAACTCTAGCCATCCCATTGTTTCATCCTTATCTCTTTATCCTCTCCCTCGTGTCATTTAAAATCCCATTTTCTATGAAAACCTACCTCTTCTAGGTGTTACTCATGGATGATGTGCGTGCTGGTATTGCTCTACTGACAGCCCCACATAGTCTCAAACCCTCCTTCCCTCCCTCCCCACCCTGAGAACCTGCACTGCAAAAACCCCTGCTCGTCTTCAAATTCACTCGCTCCTCACAGCCCTAGTTTGATTGCTCCTAGTACTTGAGCCATTTGTCTGAACCATACTCCCTTTTGCCTTGAAGTTGGGATAGTGAGCTCATATGGAGAACACAGGAGCAGACCCTCGCCTGGAGCTTCTCTGTGAGAAACTGGGAAACATGTGGTCAGTAGATAAAATCATAGACTTGGAGGATGTAGATACTACTGAGCATGAGAAGGATTGTCGGCTGATGCTGATTGGAAAATTATTTACTAATCCCTCTATTAACTTCCAAGCTTTTCAAAATACTATGAAAAAGGCATGGAAGGTAGATAGTGTGGACATCACCCTACTGGAGCAGGCATTATTTCTATTCACATTCAAAACAGAAGGGGAATCTAAACGTGTGCTGAATGGGGGACCATGGTCTTTTGCTAATCACATGCTTCTGCTAAAACCATGGGTACCCAACACTCCTCCCCGATGTTATGATTTCTCAAAGGGAGCCTTTTGGGTATACATTTATGGTATACCTGTGGAATGGCGAAATGAAGTAGCTGTAAGAAGGATTGTTATAGATTTAGGAGAAGTCTTGGAGTTGAAAGTAGAAAAAGGAGGGACTGCTGAATTTGTATCAGGGAAAGTGAAAGTCGAACTGGATCTATTTGCTCCTCTAAAGCAAGGAAATGTTGTTAGACGTGCAGGAAAAAAATTCTGATTGGAGTATAAGTATGAGAGATTACCTCATTTTTGCTATGCCTGTAGCAAACTGGGTCAGTATACTTCCCATTGCGCTGATAGTCCTGTAGATGTGGAGAGAATGGAGGAACTTCGTTTTGGGTACTGGCTGAAGGCAGAAGCAAGAGAGTTCAGTCCTATATGGAAGCTCTTCTATAAAGATAAATATGAGAGCGTAGTAGAAGAAATTATACCCGAAACTCCAGAAATATCGAATCAAATGGAGATTTTCCAGCATCTGCCCCCCAACACTAGCCAGATGAGTAAACCTGACAAGAGAAAGGACATAGAGATCCTTCAGGTCTATTTCAAGGAGAGGTCAATACTCCATTTCTGTTATTGACTTGACCAGACAAAGGGAAAGCCCCTCTAAGCCAGAAAAAAGGGCTCACTGCTGAATCAAACCAGAAAAAAAGAGGGGAAAATAGCGAAACATACAGCCAAAAAATATAAAAGATTCCACCCCTATGGTACAGAGAAGGTAATCCAGGAACCTTTTGATGAGACACAACTCCCAGAAAACCCAATCCAATTTGTAAAGGGAGAGGGTGCACGGGCTTTGGTGGCTACCCTAATAAGCCACCGGGGTACCAATGAATGTCTTAAGCTGGAATTGTCAGGGCTGGGCAACCCCCTGATAATCCAGGAACTAAGAGCCTTAGTGGCTCTCAATAGGCCCAGTATAGTGTTCCTTATGGAAACGAAGAACAAGGAACCAACAGTGCTCAAGATAAAGAATAGGTTAAAATTTCAATACCATTTTATTGTGAATCTAGTAGGGACTGCAGGGGGACTGGCTCTCATGTGGAATGAAGAAGTTCAGATATCAACAGACTTGTTCTCTGTTGAGTCTATAAATGTCACTTGTAGATGGGAGGGAAACAAGACAGTTGTGAGAATTACTTTTGTGCATGCACCGTACACTTTCCAGAAAAGAAAACTGCTTTGGGATGAATTGAGGTATATCAACTCTCACAACCATCTTCCCTGGATTTGTCTTGGTGATTTCAATGAAATTCTATATCATTGGGAGAAGGTAGGAAAGAGAATGGCTGAAAATTATCGGATGTTGGCATTTCAAGAGTTTATTAATGATTGCCCTTTCATGGAATTGGAGGGTAAAGGATGTGCTTTCACCTGGGCAAATAACCAAGAGGGAGATGATTTTATCAAAGAAAAACTAGATTGAGCTTTATGTAATGCGGAATAGAGGGTCTCTTTCCCACAAGCTTTAGCGTTCACCTTGCCAGCAGTATGTTATGATCACAGCCCTCTATGTTGTCACTCGCAGCTGAATGGATGAAGCCTTTTGGTTGAAAGATAATGAATATGAGGGTATCGTAAGCTCAGCCTGGAATGATCCAAGCATAGCTAATCTGGGTTTGTGGTCAAAATTACAAAAAGTCATGGGATCTCTTGCTGTTTGGAGTAAAAAAATTCTCAAATGCTCAAATACAAATCAAGATCCTAAAATTGGAACTTGAATCTATCACAAATGGCCGGGAGGCAGCATGTGACAGGAAGAGGATCCAAGGAATTAAAGGAACGATTGAGGCATTGTGGAAGCAGGAAGAGATGTATTGGGGAATGCAATCGAGAATTATGTGGCTGAAATGGGGCGATAAGAATACAAAATATGTTCATGCCACCACAATCCAACGGAGATAGAGAAACAGAATTTCCATGCTCCAAATCTGGGATAGTGAATGGAGTAATGACCTGTAAAACTGAAAGAGGCAACGACAGACTATTTTACTGAATTGTACAGCTCAGGTGGTCCACGTAATTTTCAGCCCATCATTGACCAATGCCCTAGTGTGGTAAGGGAGGAAATGAATGAAGCCTTAACAGCTAGAGTAACTTTACAGGGAGTAAAAAATGCCGTCTTCCAATCAGGAGCAGTTAAAGCTCCGGGGCTGGATGGTTTGAATGGACAGTTCTATCAACATCACTGGATGGAGATTCATAATGATGTTCTCAAAATGGTGAATGATTTCATGGAGACAGGTATATGAACCCGATTCTCAATAAAACCCAAATTACACTAGTTCCCAAAGTCCGCAGTCCAGAAAGATTGGATCAGTTTCGACCAATCAGCCTTTGTAATTTTGCTTATAAGATCATCTCAAAGGTGTTGGCAAATCGTTTGAAGCAGTGGCTGCTTGAACTGATAGAAATGGAACAGAGTGCTTTTGTGAGTGGAAGACAAATACAAGATAATATCTTGTTTGTCCAACAAGTCCTTCACCAACTAAGAATCAAGAAAAGGAAGACAAAATTTCAGGCGGTGCTCAAACTTGACATGAAGAAGGCTTATGATAGAATTGAATGGGACTTTCTGGAGGCTTGTATGTTGAAGATGGGGTTCAATACGAAATGGGTATCGTGGATAATGCAATGAGTGACCATGGTCTCTTTCAGTGTGAGATTCAATGGGGCACCTTTACCTTATTTTCAACCAGCACAAGGAATTAGACAGGGTGACCCTCTCTCCCCTTAACTATTTATAATTGTTGCAAATGTTCTGTCTCTTCTTACGAAAAAGGCAGTTGATGAGGGGAGAATTAAAGGTATCAAATTGAATAGAAATTGCCCAACACTCTCCCACCTGCTGTCCGCGGACGACTCAATATTCTTCTTGGATGGTAAGGTAAGCAAATGACAAAACCTAGCTGATATTCTGAATCAATATTGTGTTGCTACTGGTCAGGCAATCAATTTGAACAAATCAAGGATCTTTTTTAGCTCGTGCTGCCCTCAGAACCTAAAAAGGAATATGGCCAGGGAGCTGAGAGTCCCAAAAATTGATAAAATCGGGAAATACCTAGGTATTCCTTCGGACTGGGGAGCTTCTAAAAAAGAGATGTTCACACGGATACTGGCCAGGGTTAACATGAAGCTTGAAGGCTGGAAGGAAAAGTTGATATCTAAAGCTGGGAAGGAAATTCTCTTGAAAGCGACAGTCCAAGCTCTACCGCAATACGCAATGTCAATTTTCAAAATCCCAATATCCATTTGTAAATTTATTGAGCAAAAAGATTGCCTCCTTTTGGTGGAAGAAAAATGACTCGAAAGAAAGCTGGGATACATTGGAAAAGCTGGAAAGTGCTGAAAACAAGGAAAGATAGCAGAGGAATGGCGTTCAAAGACCTTATCACTTTCAATAGGGCAATGTTGGGTAAGCAAGCATGGAGAATGATAGAAAAACCATCTACGTTGTGGATTCAGCTTTTTAAAGGACTCTATTTTCCTAACATAGACTTCTGGCATGCAAGGAGGGGCACTGAGCATCGTGGGGATGGCAGAGTTTACTAATTGAAAGGGACGTAATATCAGACTCAGTTCAATGGTCAGTAGGCAATGGAGAATCAATTAGAATCCGCAAAGATAAATGGTTGAAGCAGGGCATAATTACTGGACCTACTAATCGAGAGGATCCTCAGCTTGTTCCCGAGTTGATAGACAAACACAACTACTTGTGGAAGGAAGAAAAAATCCAAAACATGTTTGAAGATAGAATCGCTAATGAAATACTGGCGATCCCTATCCCATCCACAGGAGAGGAAGACAGAATAGTATGGACAGCAGCAAAGTCTGGAACCTATTCAGTCAAAAGTGGGTATAATCTGCTCAGGAAAGGGGACAAGGACTTAACTCATAAACAATCATCGTCCTCTTACCAAAAGCCTGGAACTTTGTGGTGCAAAGTGTGGAATTTGCAGACCCTACGCAAAATCAGAATTTTCATGTGGAATCTATGCCAAAATGCACTCCCTACAAAGGAAAATTTATTCAGACAAAGAGCTTTACCTGACCCGATGTGCCCTTTGTGTAGAACGAGCCCAGAAACAGCAGAACACTTGTTCCTACTCTGTCCCTGGACAACTGAAGTATGGTCAGACCAAAATCTACGCATACGGATACATAGAGAAGGTCTCACTAGCATAGATTGATGGCTTCTAAACTACAAGAGTGACTTACCTGATACACCCAACCTTGAGGTAGTGGCTGAAGTGCTCTGGTTCATTTGGAAAGAGAAGAACGCAGCCATTTTCCGAGCTAAAATGCTAGAGCCACAAGGAGTTGTGCCTGAAACACTTGTAAAGCATGAAAATTTTAAATCTTGGTGCTCAAATCGGAAGGTTAACTCAGCAGAAGATCAAAACTCAACCTTCAAATGGATTCCGCCGGCTTTGGGTTTGCTTAAAATCAACGTTGATGGTGCTTTCGTTGCCGGAACTTCTACTGGAGCGATCACCGGAGTGTGCAGAGACTCCTCCGGAGTGTTGATGGGTGGGTTCGCCCGAGAGGTGAAGGCGCAATCAGCACTGCGTGCTGAAACCCTAGCAGTAATTTTGGGTTTGAAGTTCGCCTCCGAGTGGGAGAAGGAAAAGGCCACACGTGTGTTAACTATGAAGTCTGACTGTCTCACTTTAGTTCAGGCACTCCTGGGAGCATATCAAGAACAGTGGGACGTTACTGTACTTATCAAGAAAGGGCGGACCGCACTCTCTTCTTTGCCAAATTTAAGTTTAACTCGCTATTTCAGAGGGTAAAATAAAGCTGCGAATTAGGTCGTCAAATCCTAACTTCGTTAGTCCCTCCCTCTGAACTGGACCTCTAGTCCTCCTCAACTTTTTTTGGATGTTCTTTGTTCAGAAGTCCCGTTGGATTGTTATCCTACTGTAGCTAATTGAAATGAAATGAGGTTTATTCGATAAAAAAAAAGGTTTTCTTCTTGGTCATAAGCTTAGAGAAATTTTCTTCCAATTATATAAATATTATAAACACTTGCCATGTAAAAAATTTTCTTCTTGGTCATAAGTCATAGAGAAATTTTCTTCCGATTATAGAAAATGTCCCAATCTTAATTTTTGTAATTTGATGGTTTTAAATCTTGAAAATTTTAGCCATCACGATTGGCCTGCCTATGCAATTTATAATATGGCTTTTCGACATCACATCCAGACTTACTCAAAAGTTGAAGAACATACAACGAAGAAAACTTCAATCGACAAGTCTTCCTTCATTTTGTTTGGTTGAGATTTCTGCAGATAGATAAAGTTTCGTTTGCATTATAGCATAATCCAAACAAGACCAAATTGAACGCCTTAGTCGTCAAATGGATATTCTTCTGTTGAATGGATAACGGAGAAATTTTCTTATAGAATAGTATTATCTCTGTACTCTTAGTAATCTCTTGAAGATGGGTATCACGAAAATTATGGTAGTTGCGGAAGAAGGAAGAATTTAATTATATAATTAGTAATTCAACCCCTAGTCCAACGAGGAATTTGGGTTGTCCACAGTCAATCAAGACTGAGGTTAGTTTTCTTATTCGTCTCGCTTGCCTTCTGCAACTGAATCAATAAAATGTTGATAAATGATTAAGACCATGGCCTTTTCATTCCTATTACAAGTCAAATTTGGAATAGAACGTCTTTCTTCACACTTACATCACTCACAACTAGTCAAATGAAGACATGATATTAAACTGCATTGCACTTACTCACATATTCACTAATTTAGAACGCATTTAATTAGGAGGATAGACATGAATTAAAGCCCAACCAAATATTTGGCATGCATGATTGGCAACTATTCCATCTCTTTGTGAGTCATAAATAAACTGGCATATGTTTCAACTTGATAAAATGTAAGCACATAGGTCATTGAGGCTAATCGAGAACAAATCAAACCTCTCGATATGATATAGGTATACATTGTGATCTTATTGCTTTAATTTTATTTGGTCGATATATTTTCAACTAGATAAAGTTTAGTTGGCGTTAATAATATTATCCAAATACAGCCATCAAACACCCTACTTGTCAAATGGCTGTTTTTGTGTCGAGTAGATCACAGAGAAATTTTCTTATTGAATAATAGTATCTCTATATTTTTATTTTGGTAGGTAGGATAAGCTTATCAAGTCGTAATAATCTTTTTATAATGAAAATAAAGAAAAATGCAGAATGAATAGCAGTAGAAAGAATATGTTTATAAATTCAGTATATTATCGTAAAAGATTATGCCAGTTTGTCAAAGTGGAGGTTATGGTCCTCAATTATTGGCCGAGCGCGGAATTTGGCTTGTCCACTGTTCCTAAATTGACATTGGCCAAGAGTGTGCTGAGCCTTCTTATTACTCTCGCTTGCATTTTGGAATTGAGAACAGTAAAATCGATCACAATAAATTAAGACCATAGCCCTCACGCCTATTACATGTCAAATTTTGAACAGAGTGACTTTATTCGCACTTACATCAAACTCAAGACTAATCATATCCGAACATAATAATAAACTGAATCAATAATTACTTGTTTATTCACTGACTCATAAAGCATTTACATAAGAGTATCAACATGAATTAAAACCCAGCCAAATATTTGGCATTCATAATTGGCAACTAATCCAACTCTTCATGAGTCATAAATAAGTTAGCATATGCTTCATCTAGATAAAATATAAGCGCATAGGTCATCTAGGCTAATTTAGAGCAAATCAAAACTATTAGTAGGATATAGGTATAGGTTGTGATCTTATTGCTTTAATTTTATTTGATCGATATTTCTTCATATAGAAAAAGTTTGGTGTGAGTTAATAATATTATCCAAACGGAACCATTGAACACCCTACTTGTTAAATAGATATTTTTGTGTTGACTAGATCACCAAGAGATTTTTCTATAGAATGATAGGAATTCTGTTTGCTTATTTTTCTTGTTGGGATAAAGTTCTCAAGTCATAATAATCTCTTTAGGATAAGTATGAAGAAAAATACAGAATGAGTAGAAGTAGAACGAATATATTTATAAAATCAGCAAATTATCATTAAAAATTGTGCCGATTTTGTCAGAGTGGAGGTTGTGAGCCTCGACCACGGTACGAGCGTGGAATGTTGTCCACTTGTTCTCAATTGACAGTCGACCAAGTGTGAGCTAAGCTTCCTTATTGGTCTCGTTTGCATTTTAGAATTGAGTACAATATAATCGATGAAGATAGATCTAGACCATGGCACTTTTCATGCCTATTGCATGTCAAATTTGCAATGGAGCAAGTTTCTTCGCACTTATATCACCCACGACTAATAAAATGCGAATCTAACATTAAACAGAATCGATCATCACTTGCATATATTGACCAACTTAGCAAGCATTTACTTAGGAGGATTAATATAAATTAAAACCCAACCAAATATATGACATTGCATAACTAGCAACTAATCCTACCTTTTACGAGTCATGATTGTTAGGCTACCATATGATCCAACGTGATGAAATGTAAGCACATAAATTAGCAGCACTACTCTTATTCAGGTAAAGAGTTATTCACAGGCTATAAAATATGGATGATTGCCATCAAATTGTTCATTCACAAAAGCAAAAGAAAGGCTATATTCAAGCAAAGTGATCAAAGGTGTATTCTGCTGGGGCAGTAATCTACCGGCCAATTTCTTTCGACAACAAATTTTGCTTTGCAATTTTCTGGTAATCACTAATCCGATTGGAGTTCATTCCTTTTTTAAACGTCACATGATAGTGTGAAAAGATGTCAGTGATGTGCCTCAATAATATGTAACTTGAGAGAAACTCATTCATACTCGTGGTATATATAATCTAACCAGCGGAAACCACACATTCCCGGGGCAAAAGGACACAAGAAGTACCATAAGGCGTGTACAAATATCACTTTGGTGCCATAACTTTTTTCGGATCACTTTGGTGCCAAATCGAAGGAAAATAAATCACTTTAGTGAACTCCAGCAAAAAAGCTGATGTGGCATTTATATTTAAAAAAATGGTCTGACTTGTACAAGTGAAAATTATGTGGCTTTTTTTTTTATTTTTTTAATCTTTTGTTTTCCTAACTTTTTCCCGATTGCCAGTCCGACGACCGACCAGAGGGGAAGGCCAGCGAGCCCAACCTCTGGTGAAGCTCGCCCCACCGGCCATCGGCGAGGGCAAGCCTCACCAGCCCCTAGATAGGCGAGGTCGTCTCGCCCAACAAAGGCGAGACCGACCTCACCGTCATCTGGGTCACAATAGCGAGGTCCCCCCTAGCCCGGCAAAGGCGGGGCCGGCCTTGGCTTTTCTGGGCGAGGCAAGACCTCGCCGTCACGACCCAGGCGACGGTGAGGTCGCCCTCACCAAATTTGGCGAAGCTCGCCAGTGGTCAGCGGGGCAAGCTTTGCCAGATTTGGCGAGGGCGACCTCGCCGTCGCCTAGGTAGCGACAGCGAGATCTCGCCTCGCCCAACAAAGGCTAGGCTGACCTCGCCTCCTCAACCCAGGCGACGGCGAGGTTGCCCTCGCCAGCAAAAGGCGATCGCTTCCTCTTGGCGAGGGTCACCGGGCTCTGGTCAAGGGCCAGAGACCCTCGCCGACCACTCCGCTCACCATTGCCAGCCCTTCCCGGCGGTGGTGGGGTGACAGCAGCAGCGGTGAGGGAGCCCTCGCCGCTGCTACAATGTTTGATGTTTTTTTTTTAATATGAATATACATTTTATTTTTCTAAAAAAGCACATGTCAGCGGATTAAACGGCGTCGTTTTTTATTTTTAATACTAACTAGACCTCTCTGATGAGCCATATCAGCGCCACGTAGGATTTCCAGCAAGCCATGTCAGTATTGACACTAGAGCGATCGTTTTTTAAAAAAGTTGACACCAAAGTGATCAGAAAAAAAAAGCTTTACCAAAAAAAAGTAATCAAAAAAAAAGTTACAATACCAAAGTGATCTCCATATACAGGTTATGACACTAATAGTATCCTTTTACCCATTCCCAGGCAACACCACCTTCATCCCAATTTTAATTAGCCATTCAACAACAGTTCGATTGGCGCCAAAAGAGTCCGGTTTCTTACGTTTCGAAGTTATGCTTTAGACTGTTATCACTCGTTTTGATGCAAATTGTGAGAATAAATTGATAGATGCAGCTTCGTTCATGTCAAGGCGCCTAAAAACTGATTGCCCGCGGACTGTATTATCTCCGAAGAAGTGTCAGATTAGTGATGATTGTCAAATTCTCGATTTTGAGATATGGGTCTAAAGTGTTACAGCCTTACAGTTATTCACATAGATTCCGTCGACATATGCTAATCGACATGATTTCCAATTTTCCATGAATCCATTGGTTGGCTTGGTTTGGCTTTTTGTTGACTACTCGTCCTTATTGACCTCATACAGCTTCTGTCAGTAACGGTCGCATGATGAAGTAGACCAACATAAACTTTCTTTTTCTTTTTTCCTCTCTTGCTCTTTTCTAGGCTGTGACTGCGATTTTACTTCATCGGATATTTTGCTTTCTGTCTCCTCGTTCACCATACTTCAGCTTAAGCGGAACAAATCAGAATATTTAGCAAAAAAAATCAGAATGTATTTGTGTGTAATGTTTATGGGTGTACTTATGACTCATTATGATTCATGGTAATCGACACTTTGGGTCTGTCTTACAGTGCTCCAAAGATTGACCATCTAGCAAAACTTTTGTTGGAGCCTGCCTTTAAGGCCTGGTTTAACTCTGCTTGTACAGTGACGCAATTATGGAACATAGCCTCATTATGACGTTCTTGATTCAACATTTTAACACAGTTTTACAATGCTCCAAGGAATGTTTTCAATCGAAGCTTGTGTTCAAGCCTGTATCCCCAAATCGTCAGTGGAAGTTAGTCTATGAACCTATACATCAAGACGTTCGCATTCTCTCCAAAAAGATTTCTGTGATGAAATTCTTAAATCTCCAGGTTTGAGGCTTCTTTGATCTCACCTCTGTTGCGTGTTAGCATGGCTGAATATTCTCATTTATCAGTAAGCCTCTTGACTTCTGTGGGTACTGAGCCATGATTGATAAAGGTTTTGGGGAGTCAGCTTTGTATGCTTTGAAAATTACAGGTTGATGTAGGCCACAATTTTCAGTTAAGTGCAATTGGGGGGAAATGGTGTATCACCTATTAGAAATAAGACCACTGTTGGACTTTGTCCAGGTGAAGATTTTTGACTTAGATGGAGGGCTGATTACGTTCAGAAATCACAGGGTAAGTTTCTTCCTTCTCAATTGCTGCTCTTGGAAGAAACTAGATGAGCCATAACACCAAAACAATTTCTATTATAATCACCTAGTTGAGGTAATGAGTTAAAATTTTGCCAGTACAGAGCATGATAATTAAGAATATCAGTGAACTGGCGTGGGTCATGCAGGGGGCCACATTGAAGCTGCCGGCGGATAGAGTGGCGAACCGTGAGGACGGGAAGTCGGTGGTGAACGGGGAGCTGAGGATGGGGGGCAAGATGGCAGCCCACCCGGGCGGGGTGGCGGCGTCCGTGGCCGCAGCTGTGAGACTCGACGGGAGTATCACCAATCCGCGAACAATGTAGCACAGCTCTTTTCCTCCTTCGGTAGAGTTTCTGTTTAGAGCAAAGAGGTTTCCTAAGCGCTTTCTTCTTGTCGTTGACTTTTCCATTTGGGGGCGAAGGGGTTGCTCGTGTAATTTGGCCATGTACTTAGCGCAGCTTCTTCTCATGCAAAATAAAAATAAAAAAGTGCTATTAAATTCAATGTCCTTTCTTTTACCAATATTTATGTAAGTGCTTGTACAAACGATTCGAATGTTCAGTTAGTTTTCCGGGCGGCTTGGATATATCACAAACTTTTGAGCTAGCGCTAATCAAGTTGCCTAATTTGACTAACAGAACAACTTTTAGATTGCCCTCCATTAAGAATCCACACATAATGTTTAGTTGGGTCCTTGCATCGACAAGCTAGTGCTTCATTGAACTCGTCTCTAATTCGACAAGAAAGTCGAGAAAAATCACGACAAAAGCCGTTGAAATTTGAGCTTAAGTTGCCGGTTCGAGTCTCTTTGCCTAATGCGATGCGTTATTCAGTAAACACCATATTTGGTCATTGTTGGCGTTGATGATTGAAACGGTCCTATGCATCAAAGAACTTGGGAAGTGGTTATTCTAATTCGAGCTTTTCAAATTGAGATAATGTCAGGTTACCGGGTTCTATTGGGACAAATTCCACAAAAAAGAAGAGGTGAAATATGTGCAAAATATAAGGATTTATATATATATATGTATATATATATATATATTTGTAGGTATTTACAAGCATAACCATTTAAGTCAAAATATTTATAAGGTTTTGTTCAGAAACACCATCTATGTTCCATTCATAAATAGCATCAGAAGAATATTTGTTTTGAACTTTAGAAAATATTTCTTCCATGAGAATATCAGGTGGAGTGGCACGAGAATAATATAATTTCTAAGGATCTCTCCAAGTAATACGATTTACCTCAAGAATAGAATCAGTATTAGATTTATCCAAAATATTGATCTGATTGGAAGTTCCAGTACGATCGGGAGTATCTTTAACACTCAGATTTTGCATTAAAGAAGTATCAAGAACAATGGAATTTTTAGGGATCAACATTGTTTTTCCCTTTAGGAGTCTTCTCCTATCTTCTAGGGCTTTGGCAAAGTCAAGGCTGGGATTTTTAGGAATCTAAAAATTTTTAAAAAGTGGTGGCTTCAAATCTTTCTTTGCCATTTATACAGAAGGGAGTGGAAAACTGTTTTGAGTAAGATTTTCAATCCGATCAAGCTGTTTTCCTATGGTATGAAGATGCTGATTAGAAAAATTGTTTTGTTTAACAATCTTCTCAATCCATATGCTGTCTATTTCAAAAGCGGTTTTGAAAGGAGAAGCTATTATTTCAGTTTTTCGATGTTCAATTTTGATTTTTCTAATAGGAGGATGATTAGACTCAATGACATTGCCATCGTCTAAGTTCCATTTATAAAATTAATCAAGAACAAAAATCTGTTTGTCTTTTAGAAATATATTTTCAAACCAATCAAAGAAGAATACTTCGACCTCATGTTGATACATGTAATCATAATATTCTCTTTTAATTTCAAGTGCTTGTTTTTGAAAATTTGCAAAGAACCATTCTTTGATTTGTATGTTATCAGAAGAATTGAATTCTTTGTTTAAAAGGATCCTGTTAGGTTCAAAAGCTATTTCTAAAATATCGATTTCCGAATCTTCCATTTCAGAAGGAGTAGGTTCAGGGAAATCAATATTATGCTGATAGACTGGTCTGGAAATTCCTGACCTATTGTCTATGCCACTGATATTGGGAAAGGGAGGAGCACTTGCAAAAGCTTATTCGGGATTATTAAAAGGAATATTGGGAATAGCATCGACAGACTTACGAGAAGAAGTGGAATGCCAAGAAGGAACTCATCTAATGTCACAAGATCTTTTAGGGATATCGATAGATCTCCTAGAAAATTGAATAGTTACACTACCCTCAGGATGTTGAATGACATTGATACGATCTGAATTTCGAACGATTTGTTGGGGAATTCTGCTTTCTAATTCCCATTAATCAGGAAAGCTTATTTGATTCCAAGGAATGGTTCTTGGAACAGTAATATTTGCTTTAGAAATATCGGTTTTGTAGAAGAAGGGTTTCCCTATTGAAATTTAATTTGAAAGCTTTGCTACCAAAAGCAGAATTCATTACTTTGTAATAAACTCTGTAAATGATGGCTATCGGAATAGAACCTTCAGCGATGGAATAATTATGGGTTTTTATTTGAAGAGGGAGAGATTTCACAATATTTTCGTCTTTGAGGGAGACAGTGAGACCAGGATGACTATCAAAATGGATTAGTCCACTGCAGAGACTTATTTCTACGGCTCCAAGAATGGATTCTTTGTATTTTAAAAGTCTAGTATCTCTTAAAACAAGAAGCAAAGAAGTATCTAAACCTTCTTTGGTCAGGGGTTTGCACCTACCTGTACCAAACCTATATGCATGTAATTCCATTTTCTAGGAATGTTTCTTTATTGAATCCTTATTCAAGAGTTGTATTGAAGCAAAAGAATTACAAAGAGGTATATCTCTTTCTTCAATAATGATGGCAGAGTCATTATTACCAAAAGAGTTTGAATTTCGAATGTTCATAAATTCTGTCAAGTTTGACTTTAGGAATGAACCAGTTTTCAATAGACTTATTGAAATCCTCTATATTAATTTCTTCTCTATTTATCGATCTTTGGTATGAGGATATTTGTGATAAAGAACTAGAAGAAGGCTCAGATCTTCTTAATAAGTTCATTGCAAAAGACTACTTTCTTCTTTTCAATAGATACCGGCGATGCTTACCAACGGACTTATTAGCCCACTGGGTTTTACTGCCTGGAACACATCCAGATATCATGCCAAAAGACCTCCACGAAGGAAATCGTCTTTACTGCGAATGGACTTATAAAGAGTATCTTTATCTACCCCTTGGCTCTGATATTATAAGTGTCCAAGGATCTGGGGACTTATAAAGAATATCTCTATACTCTTTATAAAGATACCCCTTGGCTCTGATACCTCGTCTTTACATGGTTGGTTTAGAAGTACTAATAGTCCTTCTTTTCATTTTATACATTACTTACGATTTATTCATTATTCTTAATGTCCATACTTTTATTTAATTTTATTTATTTAATAATTTTCTATGTAGAAATCTGCACTTTTCTATTAACATATATTTTCTCTGTTGCCCGAGCTTTAAATAATAGAGATATTTCTAGAATTATTTTCTTATTCCACCAATTCATCGAATATTTTGAATATCTAGAACGACATTTAAAGATTACATACATCTTTGCCATCTTGTACTTTATAATACAAACCCCCAGTTATAGACATTGAATATACTCTATAAAGATTTCTTTCAATATTTATAAGTCCCCAGATCCTTGAACACTTATGATATCAAAGAGTATATATATATAATGAGAAAAGAGTAATTTTTTCAATGGGGTTGCAATGATTTTTTTAAGCACTTTCCTTACTCTTCGGACACAACGTCTTTTGTCTATACAATTTTGTGCACAAAATAAGCACTAGCAAAATGAAATTTTTTTAAAAAGTGTCCCTAGGACCCTTAGCGGAGGCAACCAATCGTTTTCCCTAGAAATATAAAATACCTCAATTCGAATCATGCTAGTTTTGTTTTTTTAAATACGTTATTTTTTTTTCTCCAAATTTCAAAAATGCGTCGGTTTTCTCTTTAATATTGTTTTTTTAATTGCGTTAATCACTAGTTGCCCTTCGCGCACGTGCTGATCATAAGGTCAAGGCCCAGTAAGAAGCCGAGGCCTAGGCCCATGGTCAACTCTATCCCCAGAAGACTCCCCTCTCACCTCACCCATCTCTCTCTCCTCTCTCTCTCTCTCTCTCTCTTCCGACTCTCCGGTGGCGCTGCTCCGCCGTGCACGGGCCGTGGAGGTACGCCGTTCACGCCTCGCGTCTGCAACGCACACGCGTAGCTTCCGCTTCTTGATTTCGCCGCCGTTTCTCGCTTTCTCGCCGCCGCCGGTGGCTCCGGCTCTCGGGTCGAGCGCCGAGACGGCGGCGCTGGTGGCGCTGTCCCCATTTGGCGCGTGCTGGTTCCTCTCTTGTTCCGTCCTTGATTTTTGGGTTCTTGGGTGCGTTCTGGATCGGGTTCCTTCGCTTGAAAATGCGATTCTTTCGCGATTGCGGTCGAGTTGACGAGGATGTTTTTGTTTCGATCCTCAATGCCCTTGAAGTGTTTGATAAAAAATTCCTATGCAAGTTGCATAGTTCTGCCTTCTAGGACTGAAATGAGAAAGGGAGAGTATAAGAGCTTGCAAGTCTCAGATTCGCCACGGCACTCGAACGGAGTTTCGGCATTTTTTAAAGTCAAGATAACAGTGTGAGGCAGGGGAGAGTAGGGTGGTGGGTGTTGCTAGATTTTGCTCATCGACCTGTTTTTACCCTCTTAGGAGTCATTGACACGAAGATGCCAGTCCAGGAAATTTTCTAACGAGCTGCTTCACAGGGGAACTTTGCACTGTGTCTAACAAAAAATAACATGATAATATTCTTAATGATTTGGGTCTGACTATGCTAGCAAACCGCTCAAGGAGAGAGGGGATGCGCTTTATTTGGGGTTCCTGCTCTGACTACATGCTATATCGCGATGCCTGTTTTCTCAAGTTGGAATGTTACTAGTCAGCATAGAGTTAACATGAGAATACTGAAGTTTACTGAAGCAGGAATGTAGTTTGGCTGTTTTAGTTTGGGCTATGATATTTAGCATTACATATGAAACCAAACCTCTTGTGTAAAGGAAAGTGGCGGGCTTTGTCATCTTCTCGACTTGAGGGAAGCAAACGAGGTCAGCATGACGGTGAAATACATGCACCCATGTGTGTGTGTTGTGTGTGTGTGTGTGTGAGAGAGAGAGAGAGAGAGAGAGAGAGAGAGAGAGAGAGAGAGAGAGAGAGAGTTTTACTGTGCCTTTGCATCTTGAAGTTGACCTGATAGTTATTATGGCTGTTAATAATGGACGGCGTTTTTTTTTTCCCATTACCAGTTTTGGCATTGAAGCAGTGGATAATAACATATCAGGGATGGCTGCTGTTGCTGTAGGTGCAAACATGTGCCTTTCTGTTTCTTCCAGAGCCACAAAAACCGGCCAAATGGCCATTTCTTCTCCTGTGCAATTTCCCTTCGCATCAACTCTTTGGGTAAGAGCAAAATTGCCATCCACCTGTGCTTTGGCTGATTCCAGACCATCAATAGGCAGTGAAGGCTCTCTACTCTATGGCAATACTCATAGGCAGTCCCACGTTGTTAGAGCTGTAGAAGAGAGCCAGGAAAGCACTGAAACGGATGTTCAAAACAGTGACACTGTTAAAGAGGTCGAATCGATTGACCAACAACCAAGCGAGGCAACTGCAGAGTTGACCGAGCTGGGGGCTGAGATAAAGAAAGCATTGGAGCAGAGGAAGGACAAAGCTGATGACAATTTGTTGAGTGGTGTGGTAGAAGAGATCGGGGAGATTGAGTGGCCTGCATTTGGCAAGGTGTTGGGAACTACTGGTGTTGTCTTGGGCATAATTGCTGGATCGAGCGTTGCCTTGCTCACCGTTAATGCAGTTTTGGCAGAGCTGTCTGACAAAGTTTTCGCAGGTAAGGGAATCCAGGATTTCTTTGGTTAGAGGTGGGAAAAAGGTACAGAGCGTGGAAGGGTTTGTGAGGCTGAGGAACCTTCCTCATGGGACAAGCTAAGGTGTTTTGCTCAGCCCCTCGAGAATTGAGATAAGTATTATGTTGGTTGGGCGAGGCTTTCGTGTTCCACAGCACAGTGTACTAATCTCATATTTCATAAAGTCAAATGCATCTGTTCATGGCCGGGCAAGCAGTTTTGTATCTATCCAAAGTCTTGTAGAAGTAATGATAAAGCTGCTGAATGTAGACAAGATCAATCCTCTATATTCTTATTCCATTGTAGATGAAGACTTCGGGCATGATTGAATCAAGAGAAGACTGTTGTTACACTGTCGTTCTTTCACCACATACATTTAGCTGGCCAGTTGAGTTTAACAGAGCGACACACTTGTTGGGGCGTGTATCTGTTCACTTGTAGAATGAAAAGAGGAGTAAATTGCAGCAATAATTCGGAGGGAACTAATCGTCCACGAAATGGAAAACAAAAGAGCTACCGAACTTGATTCAGGCAAACTAGAAACAGTCGTAATCTGCTTCTGTATCTGTAGTAGAATGAATGACCTCTTTGATTGGTTTCAACCATGCAAAGCCCTAGGATTCCATGTGGATAATTACCTGGTTTCAACCATGCTCTTGAAGTTTCATGTCTTGAAATTTTAGTCCATTTGGACTCTGTACAGCATTTCGATTGTTCAGAAGCTGATAACCTTGTACTGATAAGTAAAACAGACGGAAGAAAGATGAACAGCTTAGCCTGAAACATGAGTATGCTCAATTTACTAATTTCCAGAGGAGTATCCACCATATTTTACCATATCATCTTACCAACCTCTTTCAAGAGATTTGATAAAAAAAAAAAAAACTGCAACTGAATGAGGTGAAAACCCTCTAAATTTAGCAACGGCAACAATAGCCCGATTTCAAAGTAGTATGGGAAAATTTAATGCGTATGTACATAAAGTTCTTGTCGTGTATTTGCTAGTTGGGATGTGTCTCATTCTCTCATTCCATAAATCGAACAGTCGATAAGTACATTTAGCAGCAAACTATAGGATCAAACTACAATTCCTAATAGAATTGCTGGAAAATAATTTTTTCCATGGCGAACAGAATATTTCGGGAATTCCAACTATATAAACATAAGAGTAGTGCCCGCTTCGACATTAGGGATAGCAGTAGGTCGCGTTTAGCAGGGAACCCGTTACACACCGAATCCTAATAGGGATTCAACGTATTGTGATTTTGGGTTGCGGGACAGGTTTGTAATTTCCTTGGGAAAACCCATAAGATTTGGGATGAGTTTGAAATTTGTCTTGCAAGTACTCGAGAACTGAATTCGGCAGCCATTTTTAGTAGAATATTTATGCTCTGCTAAAGGAAATAATGTTACTTGTACAAATCTATGTACCTAAGTATAGAATTTACTGATGTTTTTTTTCCTGCAACATCCTTAATTTCTTTCTCAATGTCGTTCATGAAATTTAAACGAGAAATTATTATTGAAGTGGTTGGCAAAGCGGGTGTCCATCCTGGTGACTCCTCCCACTTGACGATTTGCCTTTTAATTTACCGCTACATGTTGTGCAAATGACCTTCTTGACATCATTATCATCATCTTGAGCCAGAATGTCCTCCAGACACCGAACGTTGTTTTCCACAAAGCCGGCATTGCAGCTGCTTAAGGGGGTTTTCTTCGAGGTATCGTTTGAAGAAGCGTCCCGGCGGGGGCTAGCTTTCGGTGTTTGTCCTTACAGTTCTTCCCAATCGTCGGTTCTTTGTATCTTGTCGTCATCAAATTAGGCTTGTTTTTTTGAACAGATAAATTAGGCTTGTTACTGGAGAAGATTTGGCTCGTATATGTTGTTGTCGTGGAACTCACTGTATGAGTCTCATGTCCATTGTCCGGTGAAGTTCGAACCGAGTTGGAATGATGGGACATGGTCGTCGGTGTCCTATTAGAACACGATTAAATCGTTATAAATAGAAAGGAAATAAATAAATTAACAACAATTTTAGAGAGCAAGAGCTTTTGTAAGTGATATGCGAGTGAAAATTGAGGAATGATAAAAAATGTGAAAGGGTGGGGACCAACTTATGGAGGTCCAAAAAGTCTTTCTTTTTTTCGCCTACTTGTCATTGATCAAGTGATCCCAATGATCATATAATCACTGTAATGGTTGGACCCATATGACCGAATCCATTAAAATAAATTGTTGAGCCTTGACCGATCCAATCCCAACACGATGTCGGCCCAAGCACAACCCGCTGCCCAAACGGGCTGTGCCTGGGCACGACATTGTCTGAAACGGGCTCGTGCTGTGCCCCGGCCGGCGTTACCCCGTGGCTGAACCTATTTGTAAGCCAAAATCTATTTGATCAAGCACCAAATTAGTACATATGGATCTTACTTGTTTCAATACCTTGTGAAACTTGTGACATGACCTGCAATATGATTTCTTACATGCATTTTACAAAAAGAACCTTAGGGT
Source organism: Syzygium aqueum (assembly GCA_031216185.1). Lineage (NCBI taxonomy): Eukaryota > Viridiplantae > Streptophyta > Magnoliopsida > Myrtales > Myrtaceae > Syzygium > Syzygium aqueum. The sequence continues at coordinate 8,612,116 of CM062232.1, forward strand.
GCGCATGAGAACGTTTCTGTGCCTAGGAACCATTTCTGAATAGAAATGATTTTTTTTTATTCTGTGCCCGGAAACAATTTCTGAGTATTTTAAGACGTTTGGTAACTGTCCAAAATTTTTATTCCTGGAATAGAAATGCGTTTGGTAACTACACAAAATTTCTTTTTATTAATAATATTTTGAATTGTTTAAGGTTTTTTTTTTAACTTATTTTATCCCTTGGCCATGGCCGGTCGCCGGCGGCCGGCGACCGGCCACAACCCAAGAACAAAAACACAAAAAGAAGAAAACAAAAAAAAGAAAAAAAGAAAAAAAACTGATTCTCAAAATTGTGCCGAGAAACAAGAAGCTACTTTTTTTTACTTCTTGTTTCTCTTCCAAAACTGTTTCTCGGCACAAATATTTGCAAAAATGTGCCCGGACACAAAAAATTTACCAAACGCATTTATGTTCCCAAACTATTTCTGGGAACAAAAGAACAGAAATTTTTACTGTTTGGCACGTTACCAAACGCGCCCTTAGCCTCCCAAGAAATCTTGTCCGTTCTTCGCCATCCAACAGAAAACGCCTTATCTCACCAAAGCGAAAGCAACCTCCTTTCTCGCAGAACCAGCAATAACACAGCGACGACAATTTTTATGGAGCCACTGTCGCGCTTTCTCTGCGAGCTTTTGGGTATGATGCTTTCATCATGAGAACAATTAGGAGTCCAAGTTCCACTTTCTTTTTGGCATCTTTCTTACCAATTTTGTGTCATCAGAACCTGTTTAGCTGCTTGTGACTTCTGACAGTTTGCTCGTTTCGTTTTTCTTCATGCTGACACTGGATTCTCGATGTCATGTTGCAACTTGAATCAAGAACCAGATAGGTGAAAGGAAATTGAGAATGGATGAAAAGGGT